>CM040127.1:224712119-225912119 GCA_022559845.1 Amorphophallus konjac
ATTCCTCCTGCAACACTCCCTCGGATGATGCCCCCGGCAGCCTCGAAGGACTGAAAATCAAAGCATCGCTTGATAGTGTAAAGGGAGCCGTTGCCCCTTTGCTGTCTGCCGCAGACACTTGTTCATCACCTTCTGAAGAATGATGGTCAATCTCTTCGTCAGAAGGGGTGGCAGAGCTACTCGAAGAAATATCTATGTTGATCTCGGGTTGGCCCGCCTCCTCCGCCGCCTGACGGGACGCTGAGCGGGTGAGCACATGCCGCAATGGGATAGCACCCTTCTTTAGCACAGTCTTATGTCCCGCGGGCTGTGAAGGAGCTTCCACAATATGCACCTTAACCGCCGTGCTGACCACTCCTGCCATCACAACAAAACAAGTGCATAAGGCAGGACGGAAAGCTCAATAAAAAGGGGAGTCTAAAGAACTATAGTTGTTCGGCTCACCCTCAGCCTCGCCGGCAGGCGTAGGAGAAGGAAGTCTGACATCCTCCTCAACAGCGAGGAGACTCTTCCCTGCTGCTCCAGCTATCTCAGTCGCCCCTGCTGTGGCTGTGACGGAAGGCCCTATCTCTCCTGCTTCCAGGAAGGATTCCTCAACACCCGTGGTGTCAACCACTCCGAGAGCTGAAGTTATACAAAGAAGACGTCAGAAGAATGAAAATGTCATGAAAAGAGCATTCCTTTAGAACCGCAAAGGGATAATGATGTCACCTTCATCGGCTTGCTGGCTGACCTCTTTCTGAGCAGCAAACTGCTCGAATGATGGCACCTCGGGCAGGGGAGTCTTAGCCGAGTCAGTCGAAGGCCGCTTTGAAGAAGTCTTCCGAGCTTTCTTTGCTCGGTTTATTGCAATCTTCATCGCGGAGGCCGCTCTCTTCTTGCCAGGCGGCAGTGGAGTAGTAGTCGACGCTGGTGCAGGAACCTCAAAATATTCCGGTTTCTGCCCCTCAGAGATAATTTTTCTATAAAGTCCCTGCTGCTTGATATCCGGATGGTCTGTCAAATGAAGCACATGCCATTATGAAGGAGATGAGCACAAAACTAATCTACATGTCAATGAAGGAGCACTTACCTGCCCGGCCCTTGTAAAAAGATGAGAGTGGCCAATACTGATAAGCCACCTCCTTACTTCGGGAGGCAGCCTCCCGAACAAGCCAGCATATGTCACCGATCTTTTTGCACCTGTCAACCAGGTCGGCCAAGTCCGCATGCCCGTGGGAAGCTATACAATGATATAAGCCGAGGTGGTCAAAGCCCTAGACGTCGGCATAATGAAAAGATACGAATAGAGGCTTGTCTAGAACACTAGCTACAGGACTCTCAAGGGTCAGTCCATGGATGCTCATCAGGACGAACAGCCAAGACGTATGTTGATAGTATGTCGGGGTTCTGTCCTTTCTATTACCAAACGCCCGACACGGGTAAAAGTGATGGGAATCGACACCGAGCATGTACCTTTTTTATTACATTTATGTCCTTTTAGTTTGTGTTTATATCCTTGGGAAAGTATGTACGCAAATGTAAGGCTTTATAAGCCAAGGAGTCATTCCCATGGATTGTGTGGGTTTTTATGCAATTATGCAGTAGGACCAGCAAGGGGGCCCTCAGCCCTTTCCCATTGGTCCATGTCACCTTGTGGGGCTGGTCAACCTTCCTAGGTGGACATCTAGAAGGGTGGACTAGTCATATGGACACATGGGGTTAAAATGGGTCAATATTCCAATGGTTGGCCACCTACCCATTCAACCTTACATATGGCCAAGGGGGCGCCACATTCCACTAGGATTAGTTTATATTTTTTTGTGTGTTTATCACACTTAATCCCAGCCTTTCATCCCCCACCCCTAGATCCAAGGGTGCACAATTGACTTGATTGGAACATATATAAGCTTGTATTTTTTATGAGAAAAGCAATGAAAAATCAGAATTTTTGTGTGTAAGCAAGGAGCTTGGTGCGCCCCTCTCTCCTCCCCTGCTGTTCTTCCCTCCCCAAACCCAGATCTAGAGTGTTTCTACCTCCTATCCCCTCCTCTCAACCTCCGGTGATCGTCTGTGCTGCCGCCGCCGCCGTTCGTGCCGCCATTGAGCCGCCTCTGCAGTTCAGTCTTCGTCCGACCACAGCAGCTTCCACGAATTTTCTATCTCAGCCACGAGCTTGGATTGATCTGAATTTTTTATGGTGTGTTCCGCCCTTGCATCCCAAGACCCACCTAAATTTTCACGCCAAAACCCCATCGTTTAGTATTTTTACATTTTCATCCAACCTGTCATCCCAGATCTGCCAGGTTTCTATCTACAGTGACAGAACCTCTGAGTTTTCACCCTCCGACCATCTTTTTGATTTGTATAAACCCTCCCAATTTTAATGGGAGTTCTATCCATCACCCCCTACCTTCGCAAATTTTCTTAATTTTTTATTAGCCTTCTATCTATTTTTAGAAATTCGTGTTCTTCCTCTGATAAAGTGTTTATAGTCAGATCCCAGATCCGACCACCCTCCACTTCCAAACTCCGAAAAAATCACCACCACCTCCAAATCCAGATCCAAAAATAGTCATGGTTTCCTTGTTTGATTTCCTACAACCTTACTGAAGAACACAACTTCAAATTCGGACATCTACGTCACGGTCAAAGGCAATCAACAGGAAAGTTCTCTGCAGATCTGAGTCTTCGGTTACTGTACAACAGCAGCATATAAAATTCGCCAACACAAAGTAAAAATCTGGTGAATTTTTATGAAGGCCTCTAGATTGCAGTACTTCAAAGCAGCTTTCCAACGGCTCTGATCTCGTCGCATTCCGACACCGGTGCTGATCGCAGCGTCCGTTCTCGCCAGAGCGCGCGCTGAAATACAGAACTGGCAGATTTCCTATCAGTTTTTTCGACCGGTGCCGAACGGAGCCGCCCGGCCTCCGGCCGATGAACCAGCGTGCCGCCAGCCCGGGAAGTGCTTCTCCAAGTGTCTCCACTACAGCGGTACCACCGGGTCCCACACGGCCCCTCCGGACTGCACGTGGGCCCCACGGTCGTGAACACGCGTGTAGCCGAATCAACACACGAAGCTGCCCGTCAACCCGAATTCGGTCCTCCCGGGCCCATTTGTATAGCCCTTTACCTCCCTGCGTGGAGTGGGCATGTTCCCATTGCTGTAATTATTGTGTGTTAAGTTTCCCGGGAGTACGAGTTTTCGACCGGGTCTGTCTTCCCCATGCCGAGCGCGTGGACGTATCGTTCTCGCTCCCTACACTCGGCATTTGCTTATTTTCATATATACTTGTTTATGCCGCTGCTAGAGAGCATGCTTTAGGTCTGTTAGCTCGCTATATTATCATTCACCGTTGCTATGAGAGAGAGCGTGACCGTCCCGTGACCTGATCCGGGCACGAAAGTGCGAGCCGACCACCCTAGCTCTTGCCTGTTTCTCAACCGCGCACGTCTGACGCTTCCCTCGTTAAGGGACGATCGCGAGCTTGTCGTGTCCATGTCTCGTCCCGCATCAAAAAGCGATCCACCTGGCACTTCCATGAAACTGCTTTGGAGAGCGGCTCCTCGATAGGGAGCGGGTACTGCTGAAGCTCAAGGCGTGAACAACCAATCTGGCATAGATGTTCTAAATTCTGCGTGAAAGCATCTTCACTTATGTCAGCAAGCACGGGTATCAGTGGTTCAGTTACTCCCTCCTTGATGGCTTTTCTGCTCGCTATATATGCCTCTGCCTCCTTCGGGTGGTGGGAAAATAATCTCTTCAAATGGGCTTCGTCAATGTCAAAAACGGGCCCAGGCTGTTGGCTCAGAAATGTGCGCTCAGCCACATCCCAACATGTCATTCGGGCATTGCGATAGAAGCTCGTGCAAGCATTCCACCATTTCACATACTCTGGAGTGACCCTGGGAACTCGGTTCAGCATCGGCACTCTGAAAATGTTGGCATCCCGGCGGTGAAAATAGTCCCACCAGGAGCGACCTTCGGCCACAACGGTCGAGCCATGCTTTGACCTGCTGTCCAAAGGGAACAGGGCGACCGAGGGCGGAATATGCTGATCGTAGCCGAAATTCCGACCGAACCTGAAGGGATAGTAGGGTTCTAAATAAATTGCGCCCCCCTTTCTGAATACTAAAACACAGGGATGAATTGATAAAGCCCAGTCAATGAGTTCGGGCTCCAAGACTGGCCGGGTCACAGTGTTGCCCGAAATAAAGTGTGTGAAAGTCTCCACTGCCTCGAGCTCACACTCACGCTGACGGTTCACTAATGGAGATGAATGTGCGGCCAGATTCCAAAAGTGGATAGTCCCCGCTGAATCCATCGGAACCCTTGCCAGTCGGCCACGGATGGAGAAGAGTTGCTGGGACACTGGACCCGATTCAGCACTTGCAAACTCCAGCATTCTGGGATACAATGTCGTTATCTGCAAAGTCCGGGGAGCTAGCTCTGGAAATAAATTGCACACCCAGGCATTAAAGAAATGAAACAGCCCCACCGTTCGAAAAGAGCGGGGGATCCGATGCCTATGAATATCTCCAATGGATTTGTAAATCAGGCACAGTGTGGCCGGACATATTGCAAGCCGTATGCCCCAAGCCATCTGACAAGCCGGGTATATTGCCTCCGGCCTAATAACTGTCTCATCCCCCTGCGGGAGGGCAAAAGTACATAGCCAGAAGGTAAGGTAGGCAGCACAATGGGTAAGGGGATCCGCCCCCATCGGATTCGGCCCCCCGCGGCTTATCCGCCAAAGAGAAGCAGGTAGCTCTGACTTGAACTTAGGCGGCCTGCTGGGCTTACCCGCAACAGGAGCTACGTGAGGGAACTCGCTGTACTTCAAAGGGCCGCCGAAGAAATACTGAATCCAATGTCCTGCTCGGACTCTCAATTTGCTGCTCTTCTCCCGGGGCTGGTATCCCTTCGAGGATCCCCTATTCAGCGTCAGGCAGAGGGAGCGGTATGCCTTCATCAAGTACCGGTACGAATAGCCGAAGTAATATTCGCCTTCGCCGTCTGTTTCATCCTTGATGAAGTCATGAATGCAGACCTCCTCATAGGGCTCTCCGTCAATTGGCAGACCCGATAACTGTGATAGGCTCCAAAGATCCAGAGAGGTTTCACCTTCTGTTGTATAGAAAGTATTGAACTGCGGGTAAAATACTTCGAACATGCCGCAGCACAGCCCTTTTGAAATGGGATACCTGAAGCGAGATGCATACACACTGTGGTACACCTCGGCCCTGACCAGCAGCGGTGCATACTCTTTCAGAACATATTATGTAAATTCTACTGCCCCTACACGGAAGAGATGAGCATCTGTCACCTTCGTGTCTGCAAACCACCCAGCTGCCAACTGGAATTTGAACTGAACAGCCAAGCAATTCAGCACAAATGGTTCGTCTCTGTAGCCCCACTTGATGGGTGCCAAAAATAAATCATAGCCGGACTTCTCCCTGTTGACCCGACCTACGGTGTTGTCCCACCTGGCTGGTGTGAACTCTGGAGCCCGTGTTAACATTTTCTGCTCTGCCTCCAGCTCTGCTACTCCTAAAACGGCGTCCCACTTACGCCGCTCCCCAGGAAGGTAGATAGTATCGCCACAATACACAGAACCTTTCAAGCTGTCCCGGTCCAGTAACAGAGCCCGCTCCACCATCCGAGCCAGCATGACGTCCCTCTTCCCAGAGACGTTGAAGGTGCAAATGAAGGGCGCGAGGTGACGGTCCTTCGGGAAGTCCGGGCAATAGCCGTCATCGCGACTGAAGTCCAGTCCCCCCTCGACAGTCACAATGCGAGAGGCGGATACTGTATCTGTTTCTGAGTTAGAGGATTCGTCGAATATGGCGATCCTCCCAAGACCCCGGTCCAGCTGTCCGACATTCCTCCAAGTCACAACTGGACTGGAAGCCCTGCCCTGGGGAGAAGAATCAACATCAGCAGTGCCGGAAGCAACACGGCTAGAAGAAGAAGCCATTTTCAGCGAGCTGCAAGCACAAAACCAAGAAAATGAGATAATAAGATGATATGAAGAAGAATATAGAAACGAAAATTTCAGAAGAAAATTTTGACAGCATCCCCCCTTATTCGGAGTATGCCCAGAAGTCAAATGGGAGAGCACCCACCAGGAGGGGATGACTCCGCAATGAAGAGGGACGGAGTCCCAAGGAAGAAAACGGTCGAGGGAATGCTCCCCACGCCGGCCGCAGAAGCAAAGGGAAAAGAAGAGGTTGAAGAGAGAGAGAGCTCAGTGAGAAATGAGCTTCTCTCTCCCCCTCTCGACGCCTATATCGGCCCAGCCAAAAGGCGCGCTGAGATGGGGGTCGCGCCGACGGTTGAGCGCGCCAAAAGGCGCACCGAAACGGCCTCTGCGCCAAAAGTCAAAAATGCCAGAAGGCGCGCCGAGAGCGTCACAGCGCCGAGAGCGCCACCGCGCCAAGAATTCCCATGCCGAGGCCACCATCGCGCCGAGAAGGTAGTGCCGGAAGCGTCCATGGGGACAATTATCCCACCAGGGGTGATGCTATCACCGGATCAAACCAAAGATGCTGGTGTTCATCCAAATTTGCTTATAAAGCATGGAAATCACGCAAGCAGAATGAAGACTCAGAGTCAAAAGAATAGCCAATGCACAGGAGCAGGCCTGAATAGACCACGAAGTGCAGTGTGTGACGTGATGTACACCCGCATGTCCCGTGTCACTCATGCTTCGCTCACGCCACCTACGGGTGGGGGGCATTTGTTGACACCTAAAATATACCAGAAGAGACCATAACAGATTCATAGTTTTGAAGATCAGTCGAGGGCACAGCTCATGTACCATCCCTGGGACATCTGAGAGGCTGAATAGAAGAAACCCACTACCCCTATCATGTTGTTCGACTAAAGCCATCTTTGGCTAGGTCGCTGTCCAGTACTGCTGTCATTTAGATAGTCAGACTGATAAAACTATACCAACATTCAGGCAACCATCTGCCTGCTGAAACAGATGTTCAAACATCTCTGATACTCCTGAAATGGGATGTACAGCGCCTCGCACATGTTTGTGAATGCAAGGTGTAAACAGTCCCATGGAGTCTTAATATATACATGCCAAGAGTCCCACTGTCAAAAGGAGTCCACTTAGTGGATCCTGGGTCGAATGGGCCGAATGACAGGGAAGTGGGCCAAATCCAAAGGTGAAATGGGACGCGCCGAGGTCCGCCACGCTGGGAAGATGATGCTGGCGCGCCGAGAAGCTCAGACCGAAAGGGTGAGGGACTGGCCTCTATAAGAGGGTGGCCCTTCGAACAAAAAAAGAGGAGGACATGTTCGAAGGGAAGAGGAGAGGATCCTTCGAAGAAAAAAGGAGAGAGCCCTTCGAGAAGAAAGGAAGAGGGTGCTTAGCCACCAAAAAGAAAGGGGGGAAGCTCGAGCGCCCTTCATAGAAGCTGAAGAAAGAGAGAGGGGTTCGAGGAGAGAATCCAAGGGTGAGGGCCGTGCAACTGCAGCTTCTTTGCTCTCTCTCTCTCTTCTCCGTCCGTCTGAGTCTTCCTCTTTTATTTTTCGCTTTCGAGCATCTTTGCTCTAGTAGCATCGAATGCTAATGTAACCCTGTTTGCAGGGATGAAGTTCGGATTTCTTTTCCTTTTGGGTTAGATTTCTTTCTCTTAAATCGCATATGTGTAAGCCATTTGGCTGAAGTAGTTAATAAAAGAATGGGATGAGTTCTGATATGCTGGATCATTCTCTTCCGCTTCCCTCTGTATCCGAGGTTTTAATCTATATACGGCTACCGCCAGCTATATGTTTAATTTCTTCTATCTGTTGAGGCTTCTTTGCCTTCGTTCTTTATCACTACCCCCAGCCACATTTCGAGGGCCTGAGACAGTCTATCTCATGGCTCCTCATATGTGGAATGGAGAGGAATATCTTCAGGAGTTCTGGTTCATGGCTCTGCTCCTAGTGAGGCCCAAGAAGAAAGTTCGTCTCCCCCTCGAAGCCTCCTCTCTGCGATCATTCGAATAAATAGCCCAGGTTGCTGAATAAACCTCCTCGAATGCTCAAAGCCTCTGCCTTAACAAACCCTTAAAACCCCCACTTCAAAAAGCCTCCCGGCGTGAGCCCCTCTCGGCGCACGTTTCGCGCCGAGGGCTAGCCGCACCGGTTGAACTTTAAGCCTTCATGCCGAAAGCCATATTATTCTTCTCGCCAATACCTTCATCCCTTCTATGCCAAGGATGGCCATCTTAATACATTCGCGTCGATGCCATCAGGCCGTGCCATCATTGCTTTAAATGCCCTATCTTCCTGTGGAGAGGCATCACCCTTTCCTCTGTCCTCACGGGAGCCATATCAAAGGGGCCGAATTCCCCCACATTCTACAAACCATTGAGCCACGGAGCCCTGCCATTGTAGGCTCTCCGTTGACTGCATCGGGGATATTATAACAAAGGGATGAAGTCCCATGTGATCTGGACCCTTTGAATCTCGGGCTACGCCCGGCACTCATTTCGGTTTCTACTCCGGCACTCGTGAGTAGATAGCCTATAATATTCTCTTGGCACACTCCCAAAGTAAGGGGAGATGCTGTCAAATTTTACCCAGAGCGTTACTCTACCACACGGCACGATGTTTCATTAGAAATTGCGTATCTAACCCCTCAATACGGTGAGAGCCTGAGCTACATCATCTCATGACATCTTGCCATCACAGGGAATACATCTCGTAATTGGTAATCTCCTTGGACCCCCTCGTGAAGGAAGCCACCCTGATCCTCTGTTTCCATTCATCCATCATCCTGAGGTCCCCATTAAATGAAGAAACCCTCACAAGACCTGAGAAAACCAACAAAGAAACGGCTCCCGGCGCCACATGACTCCCGGCGCCGTCCCCTCCCGGCGCCAATCTCGCGCCGGGTGAAGGGCGCGCCGAGAAGCCCACCGCGCCGACTGCCCCTTCGTCCCAGCCACGCCGGTTGCCTAACGTGCCGATAGCACTTTAACTTCCCGTCGCGCCTTGATCCCGTCGCGCCGTGATCCCATGGCGCCGTTTGGCCTTCGCGCCAGCTCCAATCCATGCCATTTCATTTCAATAATAGCTGCCACCCAAATATCTGATGTCTCAGCAACTTCATTGAACCCAAATCTAATCTAAACTCAATATACCACTCCTGTCAACTTTCATGCCAGCCTTCATTGTCTCACGAGGGAACTATGGTTCTTCGCCCAGGTCCATGGGAGATACATTAATGGGGGGCTTTACCCCTACATTACACCGAATCCGACATTTCTTATGTCACCGCGCTGACCCTCGGAGTTCTACCACCGCATGTCCTCCAACGGTCCTTAGAGGGGAATATTAACAAATGACGCGATGGTGGATACTGTCCCGTCATATGTGGATCCTTCTCGGGCCCAGGGCTACGCCCGATCCTCTTTTGGTTTCCATTCCGGCTCTCCGTGGATGAATGTCCCACATTCCCATTTGGCATAGTCCCAAGGAAGGGGACGTGCTGCCGAATTTATGTTACAACAACGTCGTCACACCCCGCATATCACGGTTCCTCGTGCATGGCTACATCGACCCTCGGGTATATCAGATGGCGTTGACAGAAGGTCGGGTTGTGCCCAACCAGAAATCTCCGCTATGCGCGATGGTGGTCTTCGGGCCTACGTCCTCTGCCACGTACCAAGGGTCCATAATTCTGTGAACTATGCATCCTTTGTATGATAAATAAATGCATCCCGCATGCCTTCGTCATGGTCATCATGTTGTTTTTTTTTTAATTCGGCTTCGATAGCCCACTATCTCGGTAATTAATCAAAGGTGTTCCCTCCTCGTGGGGGATGTAATTAACGCCATAGCCTTTACGGTGTGGCGGACTGCTGGTCCCAACCGAACCTCACTTTTGCCCGACATGGGTCAGAATGAGTGCATAATAAGATCGTCACCCACGTGACTGGCACACCCGCGTCGTTAATCAGTCAGTTAGTTACCAGTTAGCTAATTGACCGATCGACATGTGAAATAATGAATAAACAAGAAAGAAAGAAAAAAGTCGCGAAACAGCTGTCTGATGCCCTGAGGGGCTACAGTTTTTTTCCCCTGTTCTGTCTGGATATTTTCTTTTTTTTCTTTTGTATCTCTGCTTTCGAGCATCTTTGCTCCAGTAGCATTGAAAGCTAATGTAACCTTGTTGTCAGGGATAGAGTTGGTGTATATGTTTTTGGTTGGATTTTCTTCCGGTTTGGATTCGTGTACGCCGTTTAGATGAAATAGTTAATAAAAGTGGGCTGAGTTTTGCCCTTTCATTATTTTTTTCTCTTCCCCTGCATCTGAGGTTTAATATATGCAACGGCTACCGCAAGCCACGTATATCTTATAGTTTAATCTTCTAGATCTGCTGAAGGCTTCTCTGCTATTTTTCCTCACCACCTCGTATCCACATCGAGAGCCTGAGACAGTCTATTTCATGGCTTCTCGTCTGTGAAATGAAGAGGGATAGACTCAGAAGTTTGCATCTGTGGTTCTGCCCCCAGTGAGGCCTCAAAGGGAAGGCTGCCATCCCCTTGGATTATACCCTCTCTATAACCCCCCTTCCGTGGTCGTCAAACCCTTGAATAAACCCTCTTTACAAATCCCTGAATAAACCCTCCTGTAAAGCTCCAGAACCCCCTTGAAGCCTCTACTCCAAAAGAAAATCTTTTCAAAACCTCGCTGAAACGCTCATTTCAGAAGCCCTCCCAGCCTCCCGGCGTGAACCCCTCTCGGCGCGAGTCTCGCGCCGAGGACTGCCCGCGCCGGCTAAACTTCTCCCGTCGCGCCGAGGCTGGATCTACTTGTTGTGCCAAGACCTTCATATCTTTCCTTTCGTGCTGAAGACGGCCATGCCGATAGACTCATGCCGATACCTTCGAGCCATGCCAGCCTTGGTTATGATACCCCATCCGTCTAAAGGAGAAATACTATCCTTCCCTAGACCCTCGTGGGAGCTATATCAAAGGGGTTAATCCCCCACATGTTGCCAACCCAACAAGTCATGGAGTTCTGCCACTGTATGTCCTCCGTTGACTTTATATGGGGACTGTAATGAATCTCACAATACGTGGATAATGTCACATAAGATGGGGATCCTTTTGGGATCCAGGGCTGCGCCCGCCTCTCTTTTGGTTTCCACTCTGACATTTCGTGAGTGGATGACCTATAATACCCTTTTGGCACACTCCAAAATAAGGGGAGGTGCTGTCAAAATCCGTCCACGAGCTTTACTTCATAGTGTGGTATAATGCTTCCATTGAAATGATTAATTTAACCCCAACTGTGTGGCAGAGAGCTGAGCTATACCATCTCGTGACACTTTGGCCACCACCGAGAAAGGGGAATATGAACATCACAATCACATGGTCTCCTTAGGCCTGATGTTGATGAGTCTACCCTCACCTTCTACCCCACTCAAATACAACCATGGACAAACCCATGAAACCCCAATCAAACGCAGAATATCCCTTCGGACTCATAAAGCCCTCACAGCACTTGAAAAACTAATGAACACCCAGCTATCAGCGACACAAGTCCTCCCGACGCAACCTCCTCTCAGCGCCGCTTTCGCACCGGGTGAAGGGCGCGCCGACGAGCTGGTCGTGCCGACCCTGCCGCGCCATTCACCTTCGTGCCGAAACCCTAGCCGCGCCGACCCCTACCGTTGTTGGCCACCTGTCATATATCCAACTCCTAGAAGTTCTACTGAGTCCACCATCAGCCTAGACTTAGGACCCTGACCCCCACAGGCCATTATACCAGTCCCCATCATATCATGAGGGTCTTATGGTTCTTCATCCATGTCTGAACGGAGCTATATTAACGGGGTCTTACCCCGATATTCTATGACATTAACCGTCGGGTTTTTCTTCCAACCCTACTGACCCTGGGAGTCCTGCCATTACAAGTCCCCCAATGGTCTCTGAAGGGAATATCAACAAACACCGTGGTAATGGACACTGTCCCGTCACACTAAAATCTTTTTTGGATCTAGGGCTACGCCCACCTCTCTTTTGGCTTCCATCCCGACATTCCGTGGGTGGATGACCTATATTCCCCCTTTGGCATAGTCCAAAATAAGGGGATATGCTGCCGGATCTGCGCCATAACACTGTTATCATGTCCTGCGTAGCATGGTTTTCTATGCATGTTTCGCATCCCGTTAGCGGAGTTAGCGTAGTAGTCTTATCTTGTTTTGACCCCGAGACATCCTTTCTTGGCAACTAATCAAGGGTTGTCCTTCTTTGGAAGGACGTAATTAACGTCATAGCCTTTATGGTATGACGGACTCTGGGTCCTGACACGAATATCACAATCGACTGACTGAGTCAGGTCGAGCGCACAATAAACTCGTCACGTACGTGACTGACACGCCCGCGTAGTCAATCAGTCAGTTAATTACTAGTTAGCTAATTGGTTGATCGACGCGCAAATAAACCAAATAAACCAAAATGAAATAATAAAAATAAAATAAAATAAAAACAAAATCCCCATCACAAACAACGGGTCAGCAAAATACTAGCATGACGGGCACTAGGTGTCCCACCGTGATCGCCAAAAAAGAGTGTGTTGACATGTTTTTCCTTCCCACCTTTATATCCTTCCAATCCCTCAACTATATCAATATAAGAAATAATGAACTGAAAATAAAAGGGTGGAAGGACACAAGTACGATCGTGATCGCCACCAAGGTTCCGAAATGTAAAACAAATCCACCCATACCTTGAAAAAAGGAGACACTCACCTTTGAACAGCACTGCATAAGTAAACGGCTCTAAAAGAACTACCCTATGAGCCGAACGGTCGCTCGATAGACCGCTCACCAGTGCTGAAGGGACGCAGGACGAAGAATAGCTCGGCGATAGAGTAGTTCAGGACCAACCGCGGGAAGAGGCTGAACGGATAGGAACAAGCCGCTCAATCCTTCGCACGGACAGAAGGAAGTGTTGTGCCCCTGGCCCCTGTGGCTTGTGGTTTTGATGATTGGCTTTAGGGATTTGTGATGATTGGTCTTATGTGAGTTAATCATTGTGAGTCACCATGGTTTTATTCAGTCATTCTTATATTCAGTCTATCATTCATATGTTCATTCAGTCTTTCATATGTTCAGTCAGTTTATCTGCTTACACTGTGAGTCATTGCATTTGTAGTTCAGACTGATTATCTGCTACATTGTTTGCATGAGTAGAGTCTATACATTGGTTGGCAGCAAGTCTGTACAGTGTGTGTTTCATTGGTGAAGTCTGTACACTCATCTGTTTGCATGTGTCACCAAGTCCACACATTACATCATGTGCTTCTTCATAAAGTCTATACATTGGCATGCTGCATCTCTTGAAGTATGTACATCCTCTTCAAGCATTTCAAAGTCTATACAGTGGACTGTACAGCCTGTTCGTGTTGGTGAAGTCTATACATCGGTTCTTCACCGTCTCATGCATTGTCTCTGCCAACGTCGCACTTAGAAGTCTGTACATCGGGCACCTTCTAACTGAAGTCTACACACTGGTATTAAAATTCTAAGTCTGTACACTGCCCGACCAACTAAGTCTGCACATTGCAAAAGTCAGTTCAGCTCAACCCTATACATCCTTCCAATCCTCAACTCTATACATTGGTGTGTCAAGCTTAACGTCTATACATCGCCTTCAGACTTTCAAGTCTATACACTCCATGATCTTCCAAGTATGTACATCCACAGTGTATCTTCAAAGTCTGAACATTGTCTCACTCCGTCAAAGTCCATACATTTGTTTTCTCTTCAAGTCTGGACATTGGCTTCATATCATAAAGTCTGTACATTGGCTTCGCATCTGCAAGTCTGTACATCGGTTTGATATCAACAAGTCTGTACATTGGGTTCAACTCTCCAAGTCTGTACAGCCACATTCAATAGGTAAAGTCTATACATTCTTCAGCTGGAACTGTGCAAGTCTGTACATCGTTGTTTGCCAAAGTCTAGACATTGGCATCTATTCCTACGTTGCACTTCCAAGTCTGCACATTGGGTTCTTTACCTACGTTCAGCTCTGAAAGTATGTACATCAGGAACTTTACCGTCGTTGCCTTGCCAAAGTATATACACTGAACTATTCTTCAAAGTCTGTACAGCCTGTCTGTCTTCATGGGTCGTGTGTCTTTAGTGCGTTGACGCACTTGGCTGACTGCGTAGACGCACACCTTTCTGTCTTGCTCACTGCGTCGACGCTGACATTGGATGCGTTGACGCATTGGCCTGTTTCCAAGGGGGTGAGCATCTTGCCTGAGGAAGCTGAGGCGACGCTGCTCTATGGAAGCCTTGACGCCTTGGGCTGATGTTCAAAGATCTGTTGATCAACATCAAGTCTGTACAGCATGAAGTCTGTACATTGGTTTTGATTTGAACAGAACGCCTAAGTCTATACATTGCTATGGATTGCCCTGAAATGCTTAAGTCCATACACTGAAGATGCTGAAGACCTCCAAGTGAATACACTTTCACATGATACACACTTGGCTAACTATCGTTTCAAGTCTGTACACTGCTTAGGCTTCGTGAAGTCTACACAGAGTTCTTCACTTAAACTGATGACTTATCCGATACTTTGTCTGACAGGTGTTCTGATCGTGAAGCTTATGGAGGGCACGTGATTCAAGGCTGGAAGGGCAGACAGGATTGTGACACGTGTGCTGAAGCTGGCTGAGAGGCTGACACGTGGACACAGTAAATCAAGAAAGAAGTTCTTGGATTATTCTGGTGCGTCAACGCATTGAGCAAGTAGCGTCGACGCAGCAGTTACAAAAAGAGAACCAATGGGTTACTGGGTTACTCAGATGCGTCAACACCACCCACTGGCAGCATGGACGCAGCAGTTCAAGTAACTCCTTGCAACCTCTGGAGTACCTTGGCAGCGTCGACGTTGCAGCTCATTGGGTCGACGCAGCAGGTTGATGGAACGACACCTTTTAGCTGCTAGTACACACCGATGCGTCAACGCAGCAGTGGAGCGGCGTCGACGCAGCACGCCCATCTGCTAAAGACTTGATCACTGGATCATCGATGCGTCAACGCCATGGGCTGATAGAGTCAACGCAGTAGTTTTGAGTTTTACTGAACGAATGTCCTTGAATTGTAGGGCACGTGATCCGAGGTGCCTGGCTCGTGAACTAGGAAGTTGCCACGTGGTCCGAATTTCTAGGGCTGGAAACGTGGAAGCCACACGCGCTAGTGTGTTGCTGCTGCTACTATATATACTAGTCTTCTTCCACTAAAGAAGGGTGATCGAAGCAGACGCCTGAAGAGCAGAAAGCCCTTCGATCCAGAAAAAGAGAAAAAGAAGGAAAAGAGAGGAAGAAGAGATAGAAGAGAGAAGCCGTGAAGAGAGAGCAGAGAGTGAGAGATTAGGAGAGTAGAAGAGAAAGAAAGAGAGATAGAGAGTGAGAGATTTGGAGAGCAGAAGAGAAAGAAAGAGAGAAAGAGAGTGAGCGAGAGAGCTCGTGGAGAAGAAGGAAGAAGCTGCTTGAAGATCTGTCTTTACTGGACCGTGGATCAGATCCAGGCCAGTCAGCTCCGTTGAGAGCCACATTGTGCATTTCATTTTTCAGCTTTCTGGTTGCTGAAGTTATTTTCATTTCATGTTTTTGTTTTTCCGTTTTCACCTGGTTATCTTGTTCTTCCGATTGCCCTGTTGGGGATCGGGTTCCTCCTGTTGGTTCAGGAGAAGGGAGATCTGATCTCCGGGTTGCAAGTGACAGGTTGTCACTTGTGGGTTGCCCTTTGGTTAGAGGAAGGGAGGCTAGTCCTCCGGTTCTGGGCTTGTGGTTGCAAGTCCAGTGGTCCCTCCTGGTCTGGAGGAAGAGAGGTCTTCGACCTCTAGTTTCCAAGTGGCTGGGAGTCACTTGGGTGTCCCTCCGGTTGGGAGGAAGAGGGGAGGCTGTTTCCTTGGTCAAGCTGTGTGGCAGCAACTGTTTGCAGACTGAGTCGGCTTGGTTCTAGCATTTTCTAGTGAAGCCTCACTCCGGTTGGGAGTGAGGGGTGGATGTAGGTCTATGGACCGAACCACCTAAAAATCTATTGTGCAGTGGTTTGATTGTTTGCTTTGCTTCCGCTAGATGCTTGAATAGGCACGCTCCAAGTGTTTGTATTTGAGTTGAATCGAATTGGTTCTATTCTGTGTCTATCTCTAGCATCCAAGTTTTTATTTGGCCATTATACATAGAAGGATACATTCACCCCCCTCTGTATCCGGGCCTAGCACCCTAACAGTTGGTATCAGAGCGGTGTCTGCATACAAGGTCCAACGACCTGCAGATTCGATCTCTGGTTTTCGGTGCTAATTTATTTTTAGTGCATCAATATTCCTGTTGCATTAAACTGTTGTGCTGTCATGGCTCATCCTCCACTATTCAGTGGTTCAAATATTAAATTCTGGGTATATCGTATGCACAAGCATGTTAACTCTATTAATCCACAATTGTGGAAGGTTATCTCTCACAGTCCACATGAACTTCCTAAGGATAAGTCCAAGTGGACTCATGTTCACAAGTTGAAAAATGATGATAATGTGAGAGCTCTAAATTTAATGAAGGCTGCAATCGGTTCTGATGATTTTTCCTCTTTCTCAGATTGTAGCACTGCAAAGGAAATGTTTGATAGAGTGACTACAACACACGTGGAACAGGAAGAAGAATGTCTCATGGCAAGAAGGAGTGATCAATCAGATGTGTCCTCATCCCAGGTAATCTCTGAGACCGAGGATATTAGCCATGATGAGTTAGTTGCCATGCATGAGCATCTTCTAGATAAATATGAAAGAGTCAAATCAGGAAAGAGAAAATTAAGAAAAGAGAAAAATGTTGAAATCACATGTCTAAAGGCTGAAAATGAAAATCTAAATTCTAAATTGAAGGAATTGATTGAAGAATTACATTCTGATGATAATGTACAGGAAAACTTAATCACTTCCTTGAAAGAAGAAAATGATTCTCTGCTAACTCAGAAGAATGAAACTGATAAATTAAAAGATAAGCTGATTGAAGAAAACATCCACCTGAAGGAGCAAAATAAGAAGCTAATGGTCCTTAACACCACTTTATTTGAAAGATGGCTAACGGTTGAAAGAGAAAAATCAGTTTTGAAAGAAAAAGAAGTGAGCATTGAATTGAAGCTAACTCAGGAGAATGAGATCCTGAAAAGTCTGAATGATGGGTTACAAAATCAGGTTATCTCGTGTGAAGACCACATTATGACCTTGTAAATTGAAATTGAAAACCTAAACAACTCTCTGTCAAAATTTGCCAAAGGTAAAGAAAAAATGAAAGATTCCTTGAATGTGGAAGTCACCAAACTGAATGAAGAGAAAAGGTGCAATTCTCAAGTTAAGCAAGCTATAAGGAACAAACTATACGCAACATTTGTGAGTAGCTCAAACTTAGCTAGTACTTCTGCACCTTCTTCAAAACAGTCAGATGATCAGAAGATTCAAAAACAGAAAGAAAATGTGAAAATGAGAACACTGAAGAAGAATAGTAAATTTCATGCAAACAAGCCTAAGGCTAGAAAATTTCCAATTATCCACGGAAGGAATGTTGAATGCTTCTATTGTGGAAGTTCTGGCCATGTACTTGATGATTGCCTTGTCATGAAGAATGATAATGATAGATTTCATGTTAGGACTTCTTATGCTAAGAAATCCTATTCGGCTCAAAACAGGAAATCCAAATGCTTTTACTGTCATGAAATGGGTCATCTCATGCATGAATGCAAATCATTGGAGTTAGATGACCTTGCTGCTATTAATTCACAAAAAATCATGCTAAAACTCATGTCCTTTGGGAAAAGAAAATTCATTGTTATAATTGTGGTAAACTGGGACATGTTGCTGTTCAGTGCTGGTCAGCTGAAGGCAAGAAAAAATTCTATTCTCATGTTAATCATGTTCACCAGAATGATTATGGGAAGGATAAATCTATTTTTAAGGAAAAGATTCCTGCATGTTATAACTGTGGGAAGCCAGGTCACAGGGCTGCAACCTGTTGGCTGGCAGGATATCAAAACCAAACTGGTTTTGGTAAACATAATTTTTATTCTGTTAACAGAAAATCTCATGTATGTGCACATAGAACTCATGCTAACAAGAATGTGCATAAATTAGATCTGAAAACTGCTGCTCCCTGCTATCAAGTTAAAAATGTGCTGAGAAAACCTGCTAGGAGTGATAATGTCATGTCAGGACCCAAGACTTCTTGGGTACCTGTTTATGTAAAATAAACCCTGTTTTGCAGGTGTGCCTTGGAATGGAATAAAAAGGGATATTAATCCAAGGCACTCAAGAATGAAAACCCCTTCTGAACTTTTCAGGTAATTTCTCTACATCTCCTATTTTGAAATTCTTGCATATCTGCCATTTGTAGCTGTTTGATTTAAAATTCTTGCATATCTGCCATTTGTAGTTGTTTGATAATTGTTGAAATGCATAACCTCTGAAAACAAATTGCATTCCGAAATTTCTGGAAAAATTTGAACTGCTTATGAATGTGGCTTGAAAATCTGTGCATTGCATTCTGAAAAATCTGATTAGCTGAAATTTGATCCATGCATGCTGCCCATGTTGAATTATCATGGTTGACCTCAATGGTATATAAATGGTAAGGTACCAAAAGGCAGGGAAGTCTGTCTGGAGGTTCTTACTATGTGTGAGGTGGTCTTTTAGACCAAGTGCTCCGCCTAGTACCATGGGTCACCCTGCTGGTTAGGACAGTCTGAATGTGCATGAATCAAAATCATATGTTCAATTTTCAGTGCAAACATTGCATGTTTTCAGGGGGAGTTAATTGCATGTCCTTGCATAGCATTCAGTGTTGAGTCTTTGCATGCATGTAGTTAATTGCATTGCATTTTACTGCATTGAAAATACCAAAAAGGGTAATTGAATGCATAGTGTCAGGAGGAGTCAATACATTGCATGAAGGTAGTCATGTGCATACATTTATGTCAGAGTTCATTGCATGTTAACTTCAAAAAGAGAGTTTGAATGCATATTGTGAGGGGGAGTCATTGCATTGCATATAGGTTGTCAAATGCATACATGGGTCAGAACTCATTGCATATCCTCTCTTACTGATTTTGTTGACAAACCTTAATCATATTCTGAAAACTTTGAGCTTCACAATCTCTCTCTTAACAATTGGTATTTCTCCTATCAATTGGTATCATTTGGGTTCAGAATTCCATCAGTCCTTCATGAAGATTTCAATGGGCTATCTCAATCATAAATCTGAAAACTTTTGAACTAGAAATCTTCTATTATACGTTTTTTTATGAATGACTGAAATAACTCATGTGGTTTAAGTTTAATGTATTCAATGAGTTTGGCTTTAAAATCTCTTAAAAATATCTGAAGCATGCTTAATAAATCTTAACCATCTGCTTCATGATGTGTCTTGTAAAATCTTCTAAAATCTGCATTATTGAATACATGACTTTATTTGGTTAACTACATGATATTGTTATTACTTTGAAGCAAATGAAATTGTCTGAAATGTCTAAAGGGTAAATAGTTGTCAGAGCAATGATTTTGGTCACTGAGAAAATCATGTCCAAAGGACTGTGTCATTAGGTGCCTTAGTTAACTCTGTAAAATAAAATTCATTGAAAATTAGGCAGAGCAATGGCATGCACACTGAGAAATACAACTCACTCATCCAGAAATGATTTCGAGTGTGTCATGATGTGTAAATACTAACTCTATTCATACAAAGCATGACTGTTAGTCACACTAAGTGCTTAGGGATATTGGCCTCTGATCAAGGTATATCCTCTAGTTACAAGGTGTGAACTGAACTAGAGTGCTCGTAAAATTGTAGCAAGAAAAATTGTTAAACAAATTGAAATACCTGAATATTGATGCTAAAATCAAATTGCTACAACCCTAGACAAATTCATATGACTTCATAATTGCTTGATTTCAATACAGATGCATGTAATTCCGAAAGAAGTCAATAATTTTGATTGTGTAAGAGAAAGGGAGATTTATCAAGATAAATATGAGGGCTTGGTTCATTTTTATTAAACCATGGTTTTAGATATCAATACAGAATTTTATTGATAAACTCTACATACATCATGTTTAAACCATGCTGTTCAAGCTCATTCATAAGCCCTTATAATGGAAGACTTTGAAAAACTTATGCTCTGGATTTATGAGATTGCCATCTCTTTGAAAATCTGACTAAACTTCTTGTGATTGGAGCTTCTTTGAAAATCTGCTACTTGAAACTCTTCTGCTAAATATCATTGATTCATTGACCTGAACCTCTCATTGTTATCCATCTCATAAGATTCCACTTATTGAGGGGGAGCTTCCATGTCATATGCATCATGCTGCATAGAAACTCTTAAAGGGGGAGCATTGTGCTCTTGCATTCATATTTCTAGGGGGAGCTCTTGCATTTTGGTATCTCCTTCTGCTGATATCAAAGGGGGAGATTATATCAAAGGGGGATATTTTTGCCAAAGGGGGAGAATTGTATTCAATCATTGCATGCTGTTTTGCTTTCACTTCTCAAACTATTTTCTTTTTGATGAAGTCAAAGGGGGAGAATAGTTTGAGTCATCAGAATGACTTAAATAAACTTTAATAAGAATGGCTTACATCATCAGAATGACTCACTGTGTATTGTTGCCATCATCAAAAAGGGGGAGATTGTTGTACCCCTGGCCCCTACGGCTTGTGGTTTTGATGATTGGCTTTAGGGATTTGTGATGATTGGTCTTATGTGAGTTAATCACTGTGAGTCACCATGGTTTTATTCAGTCATTCTTATATTCAGTCTGTCATTCATATGTTCATTCAGTCTTTCATATGTTCAGTCAGTTTATCTGCTTACACTGTGAGTCATTGCATTTGTAGTTCAGACTGATTATCTGCTGCATTGTTTGCATGAGTAGAGTCTATACATTGGTTGGCAGCAAGTCTGTACAGTGTGTGTTTCATTGGTGAAGTCTGTACACTCATCTGTTTGCATGTGTCACCAAGTCCACACATTGCATCATGTGCTTCTTCATAAAGTCTATACATTGGCATGCTGCATCTCTTGAAGTATGTACATCCTCTTCAAGCATTTCAAAGTCTATACAGTGGACTGTACAACCTGTTCGTGTTGGTGAAGTCTATACATCGGTTCTTCACCGTCTCATGCATTGTCTCTGCCAACGTCGCACTTAGAAGTCTGTACATCGGGCACCTTCTAACTGAAGTCTACACACTGGTATTAAAATTCTAAGTCTGTACACTGCCCGACCAACTAAGTCTGCACATTGCAAAAGTCAGTTCAGCTCAACCCTATACATCCTTCCAATCCTCAACTCTATACATTGGTGTGTCAAGCTTAACGTCTATACATCGCCTTCAGACTTTCAAGTCTATACACTCCATGATCTTCCAAGTATGTACATCCACAGTGTATCTTCAAAGTCTGAACATTGTCTCACTCCGTCAAAGTCCATACATTTTTTTTCTCTTCAAGTCTGGACATTGGCTTCATATCATAAAGTCTGTACATTGGCTTCGCATCTGCAAGTCTGTACATCGGTTTGATATCAACAAGTCTGTACATTGGGTTCAACTCTCCAAGTCTGTACAGCCACATTCAATAGGTAAAGTCTATACATTCTTCAGCTGGAACTGTGCAAGTCTGTACATCGTTGTTTGCCAAAGTCTAGACATTGGCATCTATTCCTACGTTGCACTTCCAAGTCTGCACATTGGGTTCTTTACCTACGTTCAGCTCTGAAAGTATGTACATCAGGAACTTTACCGTCGTTGCCTTGCCAAAGTATATACACTGAACTATTCTTCAAAGTCTGTACAGCCTGTCTGTCTTCATGGGTCGTGTGTCTTTAGTGCGTTGACGCACTTGGCTGACTGCGTAGACGCACACCTTTCTGTCTTGCTCACTGCGTCGACGCTGACACTGGATGCGTTGACGCATTGGCCTGTTTCCAAGGGGGTGAGCATCTTGCCTGAGGAAGCTGAGGCGACGCTGCTCTATGGAAGCCTTGACGCCTTGGGCTGATGTTCAAAGATCTGTTGATCAACATCAAGTCTGTACAGCATGAAGTCTGTACATTGGTTTTGATTTGAACAGAACGCCTAAGTCTATACATTGCTATGGATTGCCCTGAAATGCTTAAGTCCATACACTGAAGATGCTGAAGACCTCCAAGTGAATACACTTTCACATGATACACACTTGGCTAACTATCATTTCAAGTCTGTACACTGCTTAGGCTTCGTGAAGTCTACACAGAGTTCTTCACTTAAACTGATGACTTATCCGATACTTTGTCTGACAGGTGTTCTGATCGTGAAGCTTATGGAGGGCACGTGATTCAAGGCTGGAAGGGCAGACAGGATTGTGACACGTGTGCTGAAGCTGGCTGAGAGGCTGACACGTGGACACAGTAAATCAAGAAAGAAGCTCTTGGATTATTCTGGTGCGTCAACGTATTGAGCAAGTAGCGTCGACGCAGCAGTTACAAAAAGAGAACCAATGGGTTACTGGGTTACTCAGATGCGTCAACACCACCCACTGGCAGCATGGACGCAGCAGTTCAAGTAACTCCTTGCAACCTCTGGAGTACCTTGGCAGCGTCGACGTTGCAGCTCATTGGGTCGACGCAGCAGGTTGATGGAACGACACCTTTTAGCTGCTAGTACACACCGATGCGTCAACGCAGCAGTGGAGCGGCGTCGACGCAGCACGCCCATCTGCTAAAGACTTGATCACTGGATCATCGATGCGTCAACGCCATGGGCTGATAGAGTCAACGCAGTAGTTTTGAGTTTTACTGAACGAATGTCCTTGAATTGTAGGGCACGTGATCCGAGGTGCCTGGCTCGTGAACTAGGAAGTTGCCACGTGGTCCGAATTTCTAGGGCTGGAAACGTGGAAGCCACACGCGCTAGTGTGTTGCTGCTGCTACTATATATACTAGTCTTCTTACACTAAAGAAGGGTGATCGAAGCAGACGCCTGAAGAGTAGAAAGCCCTTCGATCCAGAAAAAGAGAAAAAGAAGGAAAAGAGAGGAAGAAGAGATAGAAGAGAGAAGCCGTGAAGAGAGAGCAGAGAGTGAGAGATTAGGAGAGTAGAAGAGAAAGAAAGAGAGATAGAGAGTGAGAGATTTGGAGAGCAGAAGAGAAAGAAAGAGAGAAAGAGAGTGAGCGAGAGAGCTCGTGGAGAAGAAGGAAGAAGCTGCTTGAAGATCTGTCTTTACTGGACCGTGGATCAGATCCAGGCCAGTCAGCTCCGTTGAGAGCCACATTGTGCATTTCATTTTTCAGCTTTCTGGTTGCTGAAGTTATTTTCATTTCATGTTTTTGTTTTTCCGTTTTCACCTGGTTATCTTGTTCTTCCGATTGCCCTGTTGGGGATCGGGTTCCTCCTGTTGGTTCAGGAGAAGGGAGATCTGATCTCCGGGTTGCAAGTGACAGGTTGTCACTTGTGGGTTGCCCTTTGGTTAGAGGAAGGGAGGCTAGTCCTCCGGTTCTGGGCTTGTGGTTGCAAGTCCAGTGGTCCCTCCTGGTCTGGAGGAAGAGAGGTCTTCGACCTCTAGTTTCCAAGTGGCTGGGAGTCACTTGGGTGTCCCTCCGGTTGGGAAGAAGAGGGGAGGCTGTTCCCCTGGTCAAGCTGTGTGGCAACAACTGTTTGCAGACTGAGTCGGCTTGGTTCTAGCATTTGCTAGTGAAGCCTCACTCCGGTTGGGAGTGAGGGGTGGATGTAGGTCTATGGACCGAACCACCTAAAAATCTATTGTGCAGTGGTTTGATTGTTTGCTTTGCTTCCGCTAGATGCTTGAATAGGCACGCTCCAAGTGTTTGTATTTGAGTTGAATCGAATTGGTTCTATTCTGTGTCTATCTCTAGCATCCAAGTTTTTATTTGGCCATTATACATAGAAGGATACATTCACCCCCCTCTGTATCCGGGCCTAGCACCCTAACAGTTGGTATCAGAGCGGTGTCTGCATACAAGGTCCAACGACCTGCAGATTCGATCTCTGGTTTTCGGTGCTAATTTATTTTTAGTGCATCAATATTCTTGTTGCATTAAACTGTTGTGCTGTCATGGCTCATCCTCCACTATTCAGTGGTTCAAATATTAAATTCTGGCTATATCGTATGCACAAGCATGTTAACTCTATTAATCCATAATTGTGGAAGGTTATCTCTCACAGTCCACATGAACTTCCTAAGGATGAGTCCAAGTGGACTCATGTTCACAAGTTGAAAAATGATGATAATGTGAGAGCTCTAAATTTAATGAAGGCTGCAATCGGTTTTGATGATTTTTCCTCTTTCTCAGATTGTAGCACTGCAAAGGAAATGTTTGATAGAGTGACTACAACACACGTGGAACAGGAAGAAAAATGTCTCATGGCAAGAAGGAGTGATCAATCAGATGTGTCCTCATCCCAGGTAATCTCTGAGACCGAGGATATTAGCCATGATGAGTTAGTTGCCATGCATGAGCATCTTCTAGATAAATATGAAAGAGTCAAATCAGGAAAGAGAAAATTAAGAAAAGAGAAAAATGCTGAAATCACATGTCTAAAGACTGAAAATGAAAATCTAAATTCTAAATTGAAGGAATTGATTGAAGAATTACATTCTGATGATAATGTACAGGAAAACTTAATCACTTCCTTGAAAGAAGAAAATGATTCTCTGCTAACTCAGAAGAAGGAAACTGATAAATTAAAAGATAAGCTGATTGAAGAAAACATCCACCTGAAGGAGCAAAATAAGAAGCTAATGGTCCTTAACACCACTTTATTTGAAAGATGGCTAACGGTTGAAAGAGAAAAATCAGTTTTGAAAGAAAAAGAAGTGAACATTGAATTGAAGCTAACTCAGGAGAATGAGATCCTGAAAAGTCTGAATGATGGGTTACAAAATCAGGTTATCTCGTGTGAAGACCACATTATGACCTTGTAAATTGAAATTGAAAACCTAAACAACTCTCTATCAAAAGTTGCCAAAGGTAAAGAAAAAATGAAAGATTCCTTGAATGTGGAAGTCACCAAACTGAATGAAGAGAAAAGGTGCAATTCTCAAGTTAAGCAAGCTATAAGGAACAAACTATACGCAACATTTGTGAGTAGCTCAAACTTAGCTAGTACTTCTGCACCTTCTTCAAAACAGTCAGATGATCAGAAGATTCAAAAACAGAAAGAAAATGTGAAAATGAGAACACTGAAGAAGAATAGTAAATTTCATGCAAACAAGCCTAAGGCTAGAAAATTTCCAATTATCCACGGAAGGAATGTTGAATGCTTCTATTGTGGAAGTTCTGGCCATGTACTTGATGATTGCCTTGTCATGAAGAATGATAATGATAGATTTCATGTTAGGACTTCTTATGCTAAGAAATCCTATTCGGCTCAAAACAGGAAATCCAAATGCTTTTACTGTCATGAAATGGGTCATCTCATGCATGAATGCAAATCATTGGAGTTAGATGACCTTGCTGCTATTAATTCACAAAAAAATCATGCTAAAACTCATGTCCTTTGGGAAAAGAAAATCCATTGTTATAATTGTGGTAAACTGGGACATGTTGCTGTTCAGTGCTGGTCAGCTGAAGGCAAGAAAAAATTCTATTCTCATGTTAATCATGTTCACCAGAATGATTATGGGAAGGATAAATCTATTTTTAAGGAAAAGATTCCTGCATGTTATAACTGTGGGAAGCCAGGTCACAGGGCTGCAACCTGTTGGCTGGCAGGATATCAAAACCAAACTGGTTTTGGTAAACATAATTTTTATTCTGTTAACAGAAAATCTCATGTATGTGCACATAGAACTCATGCTAACAAGAATGTGCATAAATTAGATCTGAAAACTGCTGCTCCCTGCTATCAAGTTAAAAATGTGCTGAGAAAACCTGCTAGGAGTGATAATGTCATGTCAGGACCCAAGACTTCTTGGGTACCTGTTTATGTAAAATAAACCTTGTTTTGCAGGTGTGCCTTGGAATGGAATAAAAAGGGGTATTAATCCAAGGCACTCAAGAATGAAAACCCCTTCTGAACTTTTCAGGTAATTTCTCTGCATCTCCTATTTTGAAATTCTTGCATATCTGCCATTTGTAGCTGTTTGATTTAAAATTCTTGCATATCTGTCATTTGTAGTTGTTTGATAATTGTTGAAATGCATAACCTCTGAAAATAAATTGCATTCCGAAATTTCTGGAAAAATTTGAACTGCTTATGAATGTGGCTTGAAAATCTGTCCATTGCATTCTGAAAAATCTGATTAGCTGAAATTTGATCCATGCATGCTGCCCATGTTGAATTATCATGGTTGACCTCAATGGTATATAAATGGTAAGGTACCAAAAGGCAGGGAAGTCTGTCTGGAGGTTCTTACTATGTGTGAGGTGGTCTTTTAGACCAAGTGCTCCGCCTAGTACCATGGGTCACCCTGCTGGTTAGGACAGTCTGAATGTGCATGAATCAAAATCATATGTTCAATTTTCAGTGCAAACATTGCATGTTTTCAGGGGGAGTTAATTGCATGTCCTTGCATAGCATTCAGTGTTGAGTCTTTGCATGCATGTAGTTAATTGCATTGCATTTTACTGCATTGAAAATACCAAAAAGGGTAATTGAATGCATAGTGTCAGGAGGAGTCAATACATTGCATGAAGGTAGTCATGTGCATACATTTATGTCAGAGTTCATTGCATGTTAACTTCAAAAAGAGAGTTTGAATGCATATTGTGAGGGGGAGTCATTGCATTGCATATAGGTTGCCAAATGCATACATGGGTCAGAACTCATTGCATATCCTCTCTTACTGATTTTGTTGACAAACCTTAATCATATTCTGAAAACTTTGAGCTTCACAATCTCTCTCTTAACAATTGGTATTTCTCCTATCAATTGGTATCATTTGGGTTCAGAATTCCATCAGTCCTTCATGAAGATTTCAATGGGCTATCTCAATCATAAATCTGAAAACTTTTGAACTAGAAATCTTCTATTATACGTTTTTTTATGAATGACTGAAATAACTCATGTGGTTTAAGTTTAATGTATTCAATGAGTTTGGCTTTAAAATCTCTTAAAAATATCTGAAGCATGCTTAATAAATCTTAACCATCTGCTTCATGATGTGTCTTGTAAAATCTTCAAAAATCTACATTATTGAATACATGACTTTATTTGGTTAAGTACATGATATTGTTATTACTTTGAAGCAAATGAAATTGTCTGAAATGTCTAAAGGGTAAATAGTTGTCAGAGCAATGATTTTGGTCACTGAGAAATCATGTCCAAAGGACTGTGTCATTAGGTGCCTTAGTTAACTCTGTAAAATAAAATTCATTGAAAATTAGGCAGAGCAATGGCATGCACACTGAGAAATACAACTCACTCATCCAGAAATGATTTCGAGTGTGTCATGATGTGTAAATACTAACTCTATTCATACAAAGCATGACTGTTAGTCACACTAAGTGCTTAGGGATATTGGCCTCTGATCAAGGTATATCCTCTAGTTACAAGGTGTGAACTGAACTAGAGTGCTCGTAAAATTGTAGCAAGAAAATTGTTAAACAAATTGAAATACCTGAATATTGATGCTAAAATCAAATTGCTACAACCCTAGACAAATTCATATGACTTCATAATTGCTTGATTTCAATACAGATGCATGTAATTCCGAAAGAAGTCAATAATTTTGATTGTGTAAGAGAAAGGGAGATTTATCAAGATAAATATGAGGGCTTGGTTCATTTTTATTAAACCATGGTTTTAGATATCAATACAGAATTTTATTGATAAACTCTACATACATCATGTTTAAACCATGCTGTTCAATAAAGCTCATTCATAAGCCCTTATAATGGAAGACTTTGAAAAACTTATGCTCTGGATTTATGAGATTGCTATCTCTTTGAAAATCTGACTAAACTTATTGTGATTGGAGCTTCTTTGAAAATATGCTACTTGAAACTCTTCTGCTAAATATCATTGATTCATTGACCTGAACCTCTCATTGTTATCGATCTCATAAGATTCCACTTATTGAGGGGGAGCTTCCATGTCATATGCATCATGCTGCATAGAAACTCTTAAAGGGGGAGCATTGTGCTCTTGCATTCATATTTCTAGGGGGAGCTCTTGCATTTTGGTATCTCCTTCTGCTGGTATCAAAGGGGGAGATTATATCAAAGGGGGATATTTTTGCCAAAGGGGGAGAATTGTATTCAATCATTGCATGTTGTTTTGCTTTCACTTCTCAAACTATTTTCTTTTTGATGAAGTCAAAGGGGGAGAATAGTTTGAGTCATCAGAATGACTTAAATAAACTTTAATAAGAATGGCTTACATCATCAGAATGACTCACTGTGTATTGTTGCCATCATCAAAAAGGGGGAGATTGTTGTACCCCTGGCCCCTGCGGCTTGTGGTTTTGATGATTGGCTTTAGGGATTTGTGATGATTGGTCTTATGTGAGTTAATCACTGTGAGTCACCATGGTTTTATTCAGTCATTCTTATATTCAGTCTGTCATTCATATGTTCATTCAGTCTTTCATATGTTCAGTCAGTTTATCTGCTTACACTATGAGTAATTGCATTTGTAGTTCAGACTGATTATCTGCTACATTGTTTGCATGAGTAGAGTCTATACATTGGTTGGCAGCAAGTCTGTACAGTGTGTGTTTCATTGGTGAAGTCTGTACACTCATCTGTTTGCATGTGTCACCAAGTCCACACATTGCATCATGTGCTTCTTCATAAAGTCTATACATTGGCATGCTGCATCTCTTGAAGTATGTACATCCTCTTCAAGCATTTCAAAGTCTATACAGTGGACTGTACAGCCTGTTCGTGTTGGTGAAGTCTATACATCGGTTCTTCACCGTCTCATGCATTGTCTCTGCCAACGTCGCACTTAGAAGTCTGTACATCGGGCACCTTCTAACTGAAGTCTACACACTGGTATTAAAATTCTAAGTCTGTACACTGCCCGACCAACTAAGTCTGCACATTGCAAAAGTCAGTTCAGCTCAACCCTATACATCCTTCCAATCCTCAACTCTATACATTGGTGTGTCAAGCTTAACGTCTATACATCGCCTTCAGACTTTCAAGTCTATACACTCCATGATCTTCCAAGTATGTACATCCACAGTGTATCTTCAAAGTCTGAACATTGTCTCACTCCGTCAAAGTCCATACATTTGTTTTCTCTTCAAGTCTGGACATTGGCTTCATATCATAAAGTCTGTACATTGGCTTCGCATCTGCAAGTCTGTACATCGGTTTGATATCAACAAGTCTGTACATTGGGTTCAACTCTCCAAGTCTGTACAGCCACATTCAATAGGTAAAGTCTATACATTCTTCAGCTGGAACTGTGCAAGTCTGTACATCGTTGTTTGCCAAAGTCTAGACATTGGCATCTATTCCTACGTTGCACTTCCAAGTCTGCACATTGGGTTCTTTACCTACGTTCAGCTCTGAAAGTATGTACATCAGGAACTTTACCGTCGTTGCCTTGCCAAAGTTTATACACTGAACTATTCTTCAAAGTCTGTACAGCTTGTCTGTCTTCATGGGTCGTGTGTCTTTAGTGCGTTGACGCACTTGGCTGACTGCGTAGACGCACACCTTGCGATCTTGCTCACTGCGTCGACGCTGACACTGGATGCGTTGACGCATTGGCCTGTTTCCAAGGGGGTGAGCATCTTGCCTGAGGAAGCTGAGGCGACGCTGCTCTATGGAAGCCTTGACGCCTTGGGCTGATGTTCAGAGATCTGTTGATCAACATCAAGTCTGTACAGCATGAAGTCTGTACATTGGTTTTGATTTGAACAGAACGCCTAAGTCTATACATTGCTATGGATTGCCCTAAAATGCTTAAGTCCATACACTGAAGATGCTGAAGACCTCCAAGTGAATACACTTTCACATGATACACACTTGGCTAACTATCGTTTCAAGTCTGTACACTGCTTAGGCTTCGTGAAGTCTACACAGAGTTCTTCACTTAAACTGATGACTTATCCGATACTTTGTCTGACAGGTGTTCTGATCGTGAAGCTTATGGAGGGCACGTGATTCGAGGCTGGAAGGGCAGACAGGATTGTGACACGTGTGCTGAAGCTGGCTGAGAGGCTGACACGTGGACACAGTAAATCAAGAAAGAAGCTCCTGGATTATTCTGGTGCGTCAACGCATTGAGCAAGTAGCGTAGACGCAGCAGTTACAAAAAGAGAACCAATGGGTTACTGGGTTACTCAGATGCGTCAACACCACCCACTGGCAGCATGGACGCAGCAGTTCAAGTAACTCCTTGCAACCTCTGGAGTACCTTGGCAGCGTCGACGTTGCAGCTCATTGGGTCGACGCAGTAGGTTGATAGAACGACACCTTTTAGCTGCTAGTACACACCGATTCGTCAACGCAGCAGTGGAGCGGCGTCGACGCAGCACGCCCATCTGCTAAAGACTTGATCACTGGATCATCGATGCGTCAACGCCATGGGCTGATAGAGTCAACGCAGTAGTTTTGAGTTTTACTGAACGAATGTCCTTGAATTGTAGGGCACGTTATCCGAGGTGCCTGGCTCGTGAACTAGGAAGTTGCCACGTGGTCCGAATTTCTAGGGCTGGAAACGTGGAAGCCACACGCGCTAGTGTGTTGCTGCTGCTACTATATATACTAGTCTTCTTCCACTAAAGAAGGGTGATCGAAGCAGACGCCTGAAGAGCAGAAAGCCCTTCGATCCAGAAAAAGAGAAAAAGAAGGAAAAGAGAGGAAGAAGAGATAGAAGAGAGAAGCCGTGAAGAGAGAGCAGAGAGTGAGAGATTAGGAGAGTAGAAGAGAAAGAAAGAGAGATAGAGAGTGAGAGATTTGGAGAGCAGAAGAGAAAGAAAGAGAGAAAGGGAGTGAGCGAGAGAGCTCGTGGAGAAGAAGGAAGAAGCTGCTTGAAGATCTGTCTTTACTGGACCGTGGATCAGATCCAGGCCAGTCAGCGCCGTTGAGAGCCACATTGTGCATTTCATTTTTCAGCTTTCTGGTTGCTGAAGTTATTTTCATTTCGTGTTTTTGTTTTTCCGTTTTCACCTGGTTATCTTGTTCTTCCGATTGCCCTGTTGGGGATCGGGTTCCTCCTGTTGGTTCAGGAGAAGGGAGATCTGATCTCCGGGTTGCAAGTGACAGGTTGTCACTTGTGGGTTGCCCTTTGGTTAGAGGAAGGGAGGCTAGTCCTCCGGTTCTGGGCTTGTGGTTGCAAGTCCAGTGGTCCCTCCTGGTCTGGAGGAAGAGAGGTCTTCGACCTCTAGTTTCCAAGTGGCTGGGAGTCACTTGGGTGTCCCTCCGGTTGGGAGGAAGAGGGGAGGTTGTTCCCCTGGTCAAGCTGTGTGGCAGCAACTGTTTGCAGACTGAGTCGACTTGGTTCTAGCATTTGCTAGTGAAGCCTCACTCCGGTTGGGAGTGAGGGGTGGATGTAGGTCTATGGACCGAACCACCTAAAAATCTATTGTGCAGTGGTTTGATTGTTTGCTTTGCTTCCGCTAGATGCTTGAATAGGCACGCTCCAAGTGTTTGTATTTGAGTTGAATCGAATTGGTTCTATTCTGTGTCTATCTCTAGCATCCAAGTTTTTATTTGGCCATTATACATAGAAGGATACATTCACCCCCCTCTGTATCCGGGCCCAGCACCCTAACAGTTGGTATCAGAGCGGTGTCTGCATACAAGGTCCAACGACCTGCAGATTCGATCTCTGGTTTTCGGTGCTAATTTATTTTTAGTGCATCAATATTCCTGTTGCATTAAACTGTTGTGCTGTCATGGCTCATCCTCCACTATTCAGTGGTTCAAATATTAAATTCTGGCTATATCGTATGCACAAGCATGTTAACTCTATTAATCCACAATTGTGGAAGGTTATCTCTCACAGTCCACATGAACTTCCTAAGGATAAGTCCAAGTGGACTCATGTTCACAAGTTGAAAAATGATGATAATGTGAGAGCTCTAAATTTAATGAAGGCTGCAATCGGTTCTGATGATTTTTCCTCTTTCTCAGATTGTAGCACTGCAAAGGAAATGTTTGATAGAGTGACTACAACACACGTGGAACAGGAAGAAGAATGTCTCATGGCAAGAAGGAGTGATCAATCAGATGTGTCCTCATCCCAGGTAATCTCTAAGACCGAGGATATTAGCCATGATGAGTTAGTTGCCATGCATGAGCATCTTCTAGATAAATATGAAAGAGTCAAATCAGGAAAGGGAAAATTAAGAAAAGAGAAAAATGCTGAAATCACATGTCTAAAGGCTGAAAATGAAAATCTAAATTCTAAATTGAAGGAATTGATTGAAGAATTACATTCTGATGATAATGTACAGGAAAACTTAATCACTTCCTTGAAAGAAGAAAATGATTCTCTGCTAACTCAGAAGAAGGAAACTGATAAATTAAAAGATAAGCCGATTGAAGAAAACATCCACCTGAAGGAGCAAAATAAGAAGCTAATGGTCCTTAACACCACTTTATTTGAAAGATGGCTAACGGTTGAAAGAGAAAAATCAGTTTTGAAAGAAAAAGAAGTGAACATTGAATTGAAGCTAACTCAGGAGAATGAGATCCTGAAAAGTCTGAATGATGGGTTACAAAATCAGGTTATCTCGTGTGAAGACCACATTATGACCTTGTAAATTGAAATTGAAAACCTAAACAACTCTCTGTCAAAATTTGCCAAAGGTAAAGAAAAAATGAAAGATTCCTTGAATGTGGAAGTCACCAAACTGAATGAAGAGAAAAGGTGCAATTCTCAAGTTAAGCAAGCTATAAGGAACAAACTATACGCAACATTTGTGAGTAGCTCAAACTTAGCTAGTACTTCTGCACCTTCTTCAAAACAGTCAGATGATCAGAAGATTCAAAAACAGAAAGAAAATGTGAAAATGAGAACACTGAAGAAGAATAGTAAATTTCATGCAAACAAGCCTAAGGCTAGAAAATTTCCAATTATCCACGGAAGGAATGTTGAATGCTTCTATTGTGGAAGTTCTGGCCATGTACTTGATGATTGCCTTGTCATGAAGAATGATAATGATAGATTTCATGTTAGGACTTCTTATGCTAAGAAATCCTATTCGGCTCAAAACAGGAAATCCAAATGCTTTTACTGTCATGAAATTGGTCATCTCATGCATGAATGCAAATCATTGGAGTTAGATGACCTTGCTGCTATTAATTCACAAAAAAATCATGCTAAAACTCATGTCCTTTGGGAAAAGAAAATCCATTGTTATAATTGTGGTAAACTGGGACATGTTGCTGTTCAGTGCTGGTCAGCTGAAGGCAAGAAAAAATTCTATTCTCATGTTAATCATGTTCACCAAAATGATTATGGGAAGGATAAATCTATTTTTAAGGAAAAGATTCCTGCATGTTATAACTGTGGGAAGCCAGGTCACAGGGCTGCAACCTGTTGGCTGGCAGGATATCAAAACCAAACTGGTTTTGGTAAACATAATTTTTATTCTGTTAACAGAAAATCTCATGTATGTGCACATAGAACTCATGCTAACAAGAATGTGCATAAATTAGATCTGAAAACTGCTGCTCCCTGCTATCAAGTTAAAAATGTGCTGAGAAAACCTGCTAGGAGTGATAATGTCATGTCAGGACCCAAGACTTCTTGGGTACCTGTTTATGTAAAATAAACCTTGTTTTGCAGGTGTGCCTTGGAATGGAATAAAAAGGGATATTAATCCAAGGCACTCAAGAATGAAAACCCCTTCTGAACTTTTCAGGTAATTTCTCTGCATCTCCTATTTTGAAATTCTTGCATATCTGCCATTTGTAGCTGTTTGATTTAAAATTCTTGCATATCTGCCATTTGTAGTTGTTTGATAATTGTTGAAATGCATAACCTCTGAAAACAAATTGCATTCCGAAATTTCTGGAAAAATTTGAACTGCTTATGAATGTGGCTTGAAAATCTGTCCATTGCATTCTGAAAAATCTGATTAGCTGAAATTTGATCCATGCATGCTGCCCATGTTGAATTATCATGGTTGACCTCAATGGTATATAAATGGTAAGGTACCAAAAGGCAGGGAAGTCTGTCTGGAGGTTCTTACTATGTGTGAGGTGGTCTTTTAGACCAAGTGCTCCGCCTAGTACCATGGGTCACCCTGCTGGTTAGGACAGTCTGAATGTGCATGAATCAAAATCATATGTTCAGATTTCAGTGCAAACATTGCATATTTTCAGGGGGAGTTAATTGCATGTCCTTGCATAGCATTCAGTGTTGAGTCTTTGCATGCATGTAGTTAATTGCATTGCATTTTACTGCATTGAAAATACCAAAAAGGGTAATTGAATGCATAGTGTCAGGAGGAGTCAATACATTGCATGAAGGTAGTCATGTGCATACATTTATGTCAGAGTTCATTGCATGTTAACTTCAAAAAGAGAGTTTGAATGCATATTGTGAGGGGGAGTCATTGCATTGCATATAGGTTGTCAAATGCATACATGGGTCAGAACTCATTGCATATCCTCTCTTACTGATTTTGTTGACAAACCTTAATCATATTCTGAAAACTTTGAGCTTCACAATCTCTCTCTTAACAATTGGTATTTCTCCTATCAATTGGTATCATTTGGGTTCAGAATTCCATCAGTCCTTCATGAAGATTTCAACGGGCTATCTCAATCATAAATCTGAAAACTTTTGAACTAGAAATCTTCTATTATACATTTTTTTATGAATGACTGAAATAACTCATGTGGTTTAAGTTTAATGTATTCAATGAGTTTGGCTTTAAAATCTCTTAAAAATATCTGAAGCATGCTTAATAAATCTTAACCATTTGCTTCATGATGTGTCTTGTAAAATCTTCAAAAATCTACATTATTGAATACATGACTTTATTTGGTTAAGTACATGATATTGTTATTACTTTGAAGCAAATGAAATTGTCTGAAATGTCTAAAGGGTAAATAGTTGTCAGAGCAATGATTTTGGTCACTGAGAAATCATGTCCAAAGGACTGTGTCATTAGGTGCCTTAGTTAACTCTGTAAAATAAAATTCATTGAAAATTAGGCAGAGCAATGGCATGCACACTGAGAAATACAACTCACTCATCCAGAAATGATTTCGAGTGTGTCATGATGTGTAAATACTAACTCTATTCATACAAAGCATGACTGTTAGTCACACTAAGTGCTTAGGAATATTGGCCTCTGATCAAGGTATATCCTCTAGTTACAAGGTGTGAACTGAACTAGAGTGCTCGTAAAATTGTAGCAAGAAAATTGTTAAACAAATTGAAATACCTGAATATTGATGCTAAAATCAAATTGCTACAACCCTAGACAAATTCATATGACTTCATAATTGCTTGATTTCAATACAGATGCATGTAATTCCGAAAGAAGTCAATAATTTTGATTGTGTAAGAGAAAGGGAGATTTATCAAGATAAATATGAGGGCTTGGTTCATTTTTATTAAACCATGGTTTTAGATATCAATACAGAATTTTATTGATAAACTCTACATACATCATGTTTAAACCATGCTGTTCAATAAAGCTCATTCATAAGCCCTTATAATGGAAGACTTTGAAAAACTTATGCTCTGGATTTATGAGATTGCTATCTCTTGAAAATCTGACTAAACTTCTTGTGATTGGAGCTTCTTTGAAAATCTGCTACTTGAAACTCTTCTGCTAAATATCATTGATTCATTGACCTGAACCTCTCATTGTTATCCATCTCATAAGATTCCACTTTTTGAGGGGGAGCTTCCATGTCATATGCATCATGCTGCATAGAAACTCTTAAAGGGGGAGCATTGTGCTCTTGCATTCATATTTCTAGGGGGAGCTCTTGCATTTTGGTATCTCCTTCTGCAGGTATCAAAGGGGGAGATTATATCAAAGGGGGATATTTTTGCCAAAGGGGGAGAATTGTATTCAATCATTGCATGTTGTTTTGCTTTCACTTCTCAAACTATTTTCTTTTTGATGAAGTCAAAGGGGGAGAATAGTTTGAGTCATCAGAATGACTTAAATAAACTTTAATAAGAATGGCTTACATCATCAGAATGACTCACTGTGTATTGTTGCCATCATCAAAAAGGGGGAGATTGTTGTACCCCTGGCCCCTGTGGCTTGTGGTTTTGATGATTGGCTTTAGGGATTTGTGATGATTGGTCTTATGTGAGTTAATCACTGTGAGTCACCATGGTTTTATTCAGTCATTCTTATATTCAGTCTGTCATTCATATGTTCATTCAGTCTTTCATATGTTCAGTCAGTTTATCTGCTTACACTGTGAGTCATTGCATTTGTAGTTCAGACTGATTATCTGCTGCATTGTTTGCATGAGTAGAGTCTATACATTGGTTGGCAGCAAGTCTGTACAGTGTGTGTTTCATTGGTGAAGTCTGTACACTCATCTGTTTGCATGTGTCACCAAGTCCACACATTGCATCATGTGCTTCTTCATAAAGTCTAAACATTGGCATGCTGCATCTCTTGAAGTATTTACATCCTCTTCAAGCATTTCAAAGTCTATACAGTGGACTGTACAGCCTGTTCGTGTTGGTGAAGTCTATACATCGGTTCTTCACCATCTCATGCATTGTCTCTGCCAACGTCGCACTTAGAAGTCTGTACATCGGGCACCTTCTAACTGAAGTCTACACACTGGTATTAAAATTCTAAGTCTGTACACTGCCCGACCAACTAAGTCTGCACATTGCAAAAGTCAGCTCAACCCTATACATCCTTCCAATCCTCAACTCTATACATTGGAGTGTCAAGCTTAACGTCTATACATCGCCTTCAGACTTTCAAGTCTATACACTCCATGATCTTCCAAGTATGTACATACACAGTGTATCTTCAAAGTCTGAACATTGTCTCACTCCGTCAAAGTCCATACATTTGTTTTCTCTTCATGTCTGGACATTGGCTTCATATCATAAAGTCTGTACATTGGCTTCGCATCTGCAAGTCTGTACATCGGTTTGATATCAACAAGTCTGTACATTGGGTTCAACTCTCCAAGTCTGTACAGCCATGAAGAGGCGGAATCTCGCGCTGGGTCCTGAGCGGGCTGTGGATCACCAGAAGTTGAATCTGCAAGAGGGGGAAACGTGTCAGAGGGCCCAGGGGATCTCCCTGGGGCAAACCCTCCGATGGCTAAGTCAGTAGAGCGATGGTGGAAGTGATAATAGGGGGAGGAGAGAGCTGATACGTGAGAATCCTCTCCACCAAAGGGTGAAGCGAATCGTGCTCAAGAGCTTAGGGTATGTGAATGCCTAGTTCATCTTACCATCTTCCGGAGGGTATCCCTTGCTTAAATAGTGCGTCACCCTTTAAGAGTCCGGTGAGCTGAGGGCTTCTCGGCGGGAGTTACGTCTTCAGCGGGGGCTTTTATGGCCGGATCGTGGGGACGTTATCCCCTTGGAGTCCGGCGGCACCCCTGACACTCCCGTCGGCGGAGGACTCTGAACGGCCGTACCTGCGGATTAATCAAACGGTCTTACCGAGCTTCGGGGAGGCTAGCTCTGGTCTGAGCGATGGCCCGGCGAAGGTGGGGTCGGATAGGTCAGCTGGAGCCTGTCTCTCTCGGGTGAGGAGAGTGCTTTTAGACCGGACCTTCCTTGGGACCTGACCGCTGTCTCGGGCCCTCCGAGCCTAGAAGGCCGCCGGGGAGAGTTGGTTCCTCGAGTCTTTATTTATTGGGCTTTTCTTCCCTAAGTGGGCCCAGCGGGCTATCACTCGGGCGGGCTCGCCTAGTTGGACCGTGTGGGTCTTGTTGGGCTGCCTTTGTGGTGGGCTACGGAAATCCCCCTCTCCACTTGTCCCCCTCCTACTCCCGAGCCAAGGAGGCTCGGATGAGTAGTTTTTCGAGGCTTTGGACCGGCGTGGCTCAGGTGGGTGGAATTCCGTTGGCGTTGTGGAGCCGCTTATAGCGGTCGTCGAGGCCCATAATGATGATCCTGACGGATTGGAAGCGAAGGGGCCCCCCTTTTTCTCAGAGCACGGAACGGCGTGCCGCCACCCTCAGGGGTTTTTTAAGGGGCGCTGTTCATCGTTCTAGGCTTCCAGGGTTTTAGGCTTTCCTTGCTTCTTGATACGCCGTGAGAGCACAGCGGAGACGCGGAGCCTTGCGGCGGCGTTCGAAGAGTTGGCGAGGATAACCGCGGAGGCGATCCGGCAGCTTCCTTCTCCCCCGAAGTCTTCAAGCTCGTGCGAGGGATCTTCTCTCGACTCGATGGTGGACCGGAGCCCGGAGCCTGTGCCGGTGAGGCGGGAACCCGTCCCCAACTGTAGCGAGTTGGGGGAGACGGAGGTGAGGAGGTTAGAGCACTGTTTCCGTCTGCCTCTCCGCTATAGCTTTGCTGCCGCCACTCCGTACGAGACGAGTTTGGATGATCGTGATGGGCTTATTTGCACCTTCCTTCTGGCTTGGAAGAGCGGATTTCGGCTTCCTTTCGATCCTTACGTGCTGCAGCTTCTCAATTTTTTCCGATTGGCACCTATTCAGTTGATGGCCAACTCCTATCTTCTTCTTTCGGCCTTCGGGATTCTGTGTCGCCAGCGCGACATCTACCCTTCTCTGGATCTCTTCCACTTCTTCTTTGAGTTGAAAGCGCACCCGCAGACGGGGAAAGGCTTCTACTTCATCCAGGCGCGGAGGAACAGGAGCTGCATCTCGCTTGCGGCGAAGGACTCCTCGCACAAGGGGTGGAAGACCCAATTCTTCTGGGTGAAGGCGGTGGCGACGGACGAGATCTGGAGATACCGGACCTCGCCCAACTTTCACCCGAATCTGCCCCCTCGCCAGGAGTTCCCTCCCCACGTGGAGCAGCAGGCTGCCCGTCTGCTGGAGAATCGCCAATCGACCGAGGAGTTGGTGACGCCGGAGAACATCGAACGGTGTCTTCTCTCGCGGTTGACGTCGTCAGGTACGGCTCTTGAGGCTCTTTTTCTGGGGTGGTAGCTCTTTTTTTCTCCTCCTGACCGGGGCTTCTTCTTGCTGCAGACGTGAGGCGGGAGCCTCTGGAGGAGGCGGCCGAGGTCATCGATCTGGGAGATGACTCGGCAGTCGATGAGCCTGATGCCCCGGTGGGTCGCGTCAATGCCCGAGATAAGGGCAAGGGGGCGGCCTCCGAGGGGTCTTCTCGATCGACTGGTCTGAAGCGCAAGGATCCCCTGGTGGGGAAACTGTGGGAGGCCGCGAAGGCCAGGAAGAGGGCCAGGAAAGCTGGTCTTCCTACCGCCGTCGGGGGCGATTCTGGCTCGGTGGCACGCCCCCCTCGGGGGCAGGATGGGGCCGACCCTTCCGGGATGGCTCTCCCATCCGCCGAGCGAGAGGGGGCCGAGGAGACCAGGGGCCCCGTAGAGGGAGGTGATGGGTCGGCTCTCCCCTCTGTAGGGACAGAAGGGGCCGATACCGGCGTGGCCGGCGCTGGGACCGAGGGTTCGGTCGGCGCGGATGGGGGTTCGCCCGCGGGGGCGTCGCAACCCCAAGTGCCGGCAGCTTCTGGTGCGGTTGATCCCGCGGCGCCGGTCGAGGGTGGGGGTTCGCCCGGGGAGGCGTTGCAACCCCAACCGATCGTGGCGCGCGGGGCGGTTGGTTTCGCCGCCACAACAGGGCCTTCTGGCGGGGTGCCCAGGGTGGAGCAGTCCCCTTTGCCGGAACCTCTGGTCAGGCTCGGTGTCTCGGGTGACTGTGGACGTCAAAAAATGATGATGATCATACGACATGCACGTCTCAGCACTCGAGAGCGAGTCGAAGACGGAAAGGCTGAATAAACCCTGTGCCTCCTCCAAGCAGGACGAATACCTACCCGGTGCTCCGCCACCCGACAAAGAATCCCCTCGTGTTGAAGAGACAGCCCCGGCTCCCCAGTCGGCATTGCCAAAGGCTGAATCAAAAGAAACTCGAGAATTTGAACACGTGTTCGGCACGCGCCGGGGATCACTCGAAGTTCCAAATCGGGATGCAGAGGCCCTGAAATAAACACCCCGACGGAGGTGCATTACGACTAAAGCAATACAGGAGGATAAGCATCCATCCGAATAGCCGCAAAGCCGAGACGAAGTCTAAACCGGCGCGCCCTTATATGGTCTTTAAACCGGCGCGCCCCTTCCAATAGCCTTAAACCGGCACGCCCCTAAGGGGGCCTTAAACCGGCGCGCCCTTTACAAGATGCTAGTCCGGCGCGCCCCGTGAACTCCCTTGCTTTATGTTAAAATGGCATGCTCCCGTTGAAGGGTCACCCCTTTGAATGCACTAAACCGGCGCGCCCATCTTGGAGTGCTAATACGGCGCGCTTAGTTTAGAAACAAGCTTTTCTCTGAGGCCTTTATCCGGCGTGCAGTAAAGCTATCCCGTCATTAATGTGTTCCCCTGTTTCCTGGGAACGGCATGATGACGAACAAGCCTAAAATGGTTAAAGCTCCCACTTCGATCCGGCGGGCAAACGAGCATATGCCGTGAATGGAAGTCCTCGAGCCCCATCCCGCCGAACGCTCATTCCGTCGATCGGCCGGCCATTCTTCAGCAAATGATGATAGCAACGTGGCTCGCGGTGGACGTGCCAGCGGAGCCCCCCTCCCGATCACACCATAGCCTCGCCGGAGGTGACGTCGACAGTAGCAGCAGGGCAACGTCACCAACGTCAGCAGCTGCAGTGGTGGTTGCGGGAAACAAGGAACCAACGGGAGGAAGAAGAATCCAGAGGGCATCCCTCCAAAACAGGGCCTCCGGCCCCTATAAAAGGAGCGCCCAGGCGAAGCTTAAACGGGTTGGAAGGTTGGAAGGGTTGAACAACTCTTGGAAGCCTGAAAAGTGGAAGTCTTCTTCTAAGAGAAACCCCTTGAAGCCCGAAGCCAGCGTTCCTGTGAGAGCGAAGTGAAGTGAGAAAAGAGAAGGAGAGAGCAGAGAGTGAGGTGAGGGAGATACAGATCTCCCCTCCCGCCCCCCCGCCCCCCCTTGTTTCTTTTTCTTTCCTCCGATGTATTCTTCCCTTTGGTTCCTTGCTTTAGATGCATGAAGAGCCCATGTATTTGCACCCCTTCGTGGTGAAATGAAAACGATCCTTCGGGAGATCCTCTTTTCTTGATATGTTGCATCTTCTTCTCCCCCTTCGGAATACGTTCAGGCTGTAGCCCCTCCCTTTCTACTTGGCCTCCAGCGTTTCTGATCTCACTCCCCACTCGTTCCCCTTCGAGGGATCATTACCCGTGAGTCGTGAGAGCTCTGGAAGGCTAGTCCTCGAGCTTTTCCACACTCACACTTGGGTTATCGGACCGCATAAGGTCTACATTTTGAGGTTCACCCTGGAGCAATCCACTTGGTGTTCCTCTATTTTCTCTGGCAATCGTCAGTCCGGGGGAGGTGCTGCCCAAATTTTGCCGGAGGAAGAACATGTAAGAACAGAGAATGCATAGGAACAGACAGACAAACACACTAAACCACTGAGACAAACTAAACTTCCATGTTCCTGCACAGCAAACTGTTCTAATAAAACACTTGAATCATCATGACAATCCACCTGAACAAACACTTAAAACACTTAAATCTTCTTTCCACAAACATAATTCACCAATAAGATGAACAAACCAATCAATAAATCAACTTGCAGTTGAAGGAAAGAAGAAACAGAGCACAAACGGGTTGAAAGAAGATATACAATGCTTAATCCGGCGCCCCCTAATCCGGCGCGGGTTAATCCGGCGAGGTACCCCCCCGCGCCGGTTTAACCCCACACTCAAAACCCATTTTTTTTTCCTTGCAGCAATCCAGCGCGCCCCCTTGTACTAGTCCATTTAACCGGCGCGCCCCCCCTTCCTGGACCTTAACCGGCCCGCCCCCCCTTGAACTCCCTTAAACCGGCGCGCCCCCCTTCAGCCCCCTTGTAGTGTCCTTAAACCGGCGCGCCCTTCCCCTTGTGGCATCCTTAACCGGCGCGCCCCCCCTTCAATATCACTTAATCCGGCGTGCCTGGAAGAGAGAAGGTGATCAAGAAAATAAAAGAAAACATGCAATTCAAGCTAATAGAAAACTAATCAAAAGTCTCCCCTCCACTATAATCCAAATTTTGTTCCGGGGGCGCTGCCCCCGAAAACTCCCGCAAGGGGCGTTGCCCCCTTGACCCCCACGACCTGACCGCGCAGGTCGATCCGCGTGCGAGGGCGCACGTTGCCGAGTTTTGGCTTTACACTTAACAACCCGCTCCCCCGGACTGTGCGTGAAGAGAAAAGCAATGATGCCCCGTGGTATCGGACGTGGACCTCGGGATCCCCGACATGGTCATGATCCGTGCACCTCTTGGGCCGATAGTTCATCAGCTTGACCCACTTCTTCCGGGATCCGATCCCGCACCCACGTGAAGCGTGCCGTACCTACGGTAGATATCCGAATGTCTTTGTTGTTACCTTCGATGCTTCGAATATGGACTCTCGACCGAATACTGGAATTGCCTGTTAGTGGCTGATGTATATATACCGGGATCTAATCCCGCACCTTCATTAAATTCGCCGCACTCGCGGCAAGTATTTATATGGTTTTGAACACCGTTTTGCATACCGATGCGGAGGGTTTAAATCATGTCAACCCAACTCGCATGCTTTAATGAAAAACGATCTCTAGGTCATTTGACCCCTTTTCTTGGCGATTAATCAGAGGTCTTCCCCTCTCCGAGGGGATGTAATTAACGTCGCGGCCTTTATGGCGCGGCGGGCCTCCAGTCCCGACCCGATATCCACAATCGTCTGATCAGTCAGATGGAGCGCATCCCGGGCTTCGGACCACTCCAGTCTCGAAGCCCGAACACATTGTCACCTAGGTGACTGGCACGCCCTCGCACTAGATAAACCGATAAAAAGACCACCGATATCCCATGATATTTCCGAACCACACGAAACTCAGTGCGTTCCACAGTGACCTGTACCGGCTCTGCCGGTCGATCGCCGATAGGACGAGGGGGGGAGAAAAGCGCAGCACTCCTGCCGGGGTCCTTGACATCCTGATGGAGGGCGGCCTGGTCATACCTCGGACAGCGGCCGTGATGGCAGAGGCACATGCCCGGACGGAGGCGGAGCGGTCGAAGCTCGCCTGGACCCTTGGTGGATGCGAGGGGAAACTAGCTCGGCTCGAGGGGGAGCACGAGGGGCTCCGACGGGAGTTCCTCGCATTCAGGGAGTTGGCGCGGTCGAGCCGACGGGAAGCCGAGGTGCTGGCCGAGCAGCTGACAAGGGCCCAAGAATCGCTCGAGAGGAAGAGCAAACGTCTAGAAGACGAGCGTCAACGTCACATCGAGCTAGATAGCCTCTGGGAGCTTGAGCGCGGTGAGCTGCAGGATCGGGCGGACGACGCGGAGCGCCTTCGCGCTGAGGCCGAGGCTGACCAAGCCCGGGCAGAGGGTCGGATGATCGAAGCTGAGCAGAGGATGACCGAGCTGGAGGAGCGTCTGGCGAGGGCGGAAGAGCGTGCGGCCGAGGCGGAGTGGGTTCGGGACGGGTAGGTCGAGGCGGAGGCGATCGAGCTCTATAAAGGCTCGAAAGCTTACTCGGCCGACCTGATTGTAGCTGCCCTACCCTACTACGAGGTAGCGCTCCGCCGGGGTGCTCGAAAGGGGTTCAGGCAGGGCTATCACCGGGTGATGAACTATGCCAATGAGCACCTTGCCGGGGGTGATTTTCCTTATGGCCAGAGTTATGACTCGGACGAGTCAGATTCCAGCTCCTCATCTTCGGCCGGGGAAGAACCGGAGGAGTCGCCTCCAGCGGGGTCACCAGCTCCGGAGGCCTCGGGAGGGCTCACGACCGGGACAGTTCTCGCACAGGCGAGGTCAGTGTCCGGGCCGGCCGTCGTCGAGGGTACCGGGGGTGACGCGTCTCCTACTGCTGTTCCCGAGCTTCAAAGTGGGCCCGAGGCCTGATGTAACTTCATTTTGCCCCTTCCCCTTTTTGTCTGTCTTTCCTTTTGTAAGAGGTTTTTATGGGAGGCAATAAATGACTTACTTTATTTGATCGCTATCTTTGCTGTGATTTGGTTGGCGTATCGGGGCAGTTGGAAAGTGCCGATATCTTTTGCGCCGTTTTTGCACGTCGATTCGGGAGACTTCTTGCGGGCGTCCTTCCGTATTACCATGCTTTGAAAGTCGAGGTGCTTCGCGAATCCCGCTAGGGTGGGGACCGAGGAATTTGAGGTGATCTTTCAGGGGAGGTCCTATAGCGTGTTTTCGAGGGGGGAGTCATTTAAGGCGCGTGGCCTCCCTTGGCGTATAAAAAGGACCAAAGGGTGCTCCTTCCCTCTTAACACTTAGGACTCTCGCCGGCGGTCTGCTCTTATTCTCTAGTCTTCGCTCTGCGTAGCGCCGCCGCGATCGGAGCATGGAGGACCCTTCAGAAGGTGACGCTGTAGACGACGGGGAGCGGCCGGTTCCAGCTATCCTGGAATATCGGTCGGGTCCCACGGTCGCCGCGCGGGCATGAGACGGGTCCGACGGTCGCCGCGCGGATCTGGAGAGGGCTTCGACGTGCGGGGGCACGCCGTTTGCCTCCTCTTGGCTCCGGCGAGGCTTCCGGGCGGACGCCGAGATGGAGGGCGGATGGGGGAGTTAGGGATGCCGGCCGCCATTCCCCTCCGTGGGAGGGGAGGAGGCGGCTCCAGTCCCTTCCTTGCCCCTGTCCGCAGCCTCTTTCTCTCTCTTTTGTTCTTCATTTCTTTCACTCTTCGGGGGCTGCTTGCTTTCTGTTCGCCTCCAAAGAGTTGGTAGTTTGGCGGAGAGGAGACCTTCACGGCGTTCCTTTTTCCAGGTTGTTGCCAACTTGGAAGGTAGTCTTCCTTGTGTGAAAGGTGGCGTTCTCCTTGCTGTCCCTCTGTCACCTTTGTCACGGTCCACCCGAGCCAACTGGGTCGACCATCTTTTGTTCGAGCCAGTTTCTACGCGAGGCAGAGTCAGTGGCTGGATGCGAGAAGGTCAAGACCGGGTCGGCCGGGTGACGGCCGTTTGCCGCGGTGCTAGATGGATTTTTGCTTTTCACTATGTAATGTATTGGCAGTTGCCTTTCTGATGTACCAACAGTTATCTTGAATGAATGCGAAAGATAAGGGGGTTTATTTTACCCGATTTGTTGATACAGTATTCAGAAATAAAATCTACGTAGTGTGGTTGCATTCCATGTCCGGGGAATGGGTTCCCCTTTCATTGTGGCTAACCTGTACGCACCTTTCCCGAGCGTCTCGATCACTCGGTAGGGGCCTTCCCAGTTGGGGGATGGCTTGCCCGCCGCCTCCAGTGGTCGAGATGCTTCGGTCTTCCTGAGAACGAAGTCCCCTGGTCAGAATTGTCTGCCTCGGACCTTGGCGTTGTAGTACCGAGTGAGGCGGCGCTGGTATTCCGTAGCTCGGACGTTCACGATCTCTCGGAGTTCGTCTGCCAGGTCGAGGTTCTCGAGCAGCTTCTGCTCGTTTGCCTCGGGCAAAAAGCTGATCACTCGGAGAGACGGATTGGCGATTTCTAACGGAACGACGGCTTCGGTGCCATATACCAGTTGAAAAGGGGTCTCACCGGTTGCCGTTCTGGGGGTCGTTCGGTGCGACCATAGTACGCTAGGCAGTTCCTCGAGCCAGCTACCCTTAGCCTTGTCGAGTCTGGTTTTTATGCCCTTCAAGATGGTCTTGTTGGCATTTTCAACCAGCCCGTTGGCCTGAGGGTGGGCGACCGAGGTGAAGTGGTTGCGGATATTTAGGTCGGCACATCTGTCTCGGAAGTATCGAGAGTCGAATTGCCGCCCGTTATCGCTCACTATCACTCGGGGGACGCCGAAGCGACAAATGATCGATTTCCATACGAAACCCCAGACAACTGTCTCGGTGATCCTCGCTGTTGCTTCAGCCTCGATCCACTTGGTGAAGTAGTCGATGGCGATGATGATGAACTTCTTCTGGGATTGAGCCGTTGGGAATGGCCCAAGGATGTCGATCCCCCACCGAGCGAAAGGGTAGGGCTCGGTAAGGGTGACAAGTTCCGTGGCCGGCTGGTGGACCAAATGGTCGAACCGCTGGCAACGGTCGCAATGCTGTACGTAAGCCGTGCAGTCGCGTTGTAGGGTCGGGCACCAGTATCCTTGCCTTAGCAGGATTCTGGCCAGCGACCGACCTCCCGAATGTGCTCCGCACAGGCCTCGATGAATCTCTTCAATAGCTTGGCTCGCTTCGTCGGGGCCGAGACACTTCAGAAGGGGCCCGGAGAACGATCTTCGGTAGAGAGCGTTGTCGAGGATGACGAAGCGCCGAGCCTGGTACTTCATCCGGCGGGCTTCTCGAGGGTCGGAGGGTTCCTGGGAGTCTCGTAGCCAAGATAGGTAGGGGGAGCGCCAGTCGTCGGGAGTGGCCGAGTCAATGGCGAGGAGCTCCGAGTCTATGCTCGGGCGCTCTAGCTCTTCTAGGAGGACCGATCGTGTACCTTCCGGGTCTAGGGAGGAGGCCAGTCGGGAGAGGGCATCCGCCCGAGAGTTTTGCTCCCGAGCTATTCGGACTACCTCGAACTCCTCGAACTGCTGGGCCAGGCTCCGGACCAACTGGAGGTATTTGATCATAGGTGCCTCCCGAGCTTCGTACTCGCCACTGACCTGGCTTGCAACTAGCTGGGAGTCGGTGTGGATCCTGACTCGCTCAGCCCCCAACCTTCGGGCCATGCGGGCCCCCGAGATAAGGGCCTCGTACTCGGAAGCATTGTTGGATGCCAAGAAGTTGAACTTTAGGGCGTATTGCAACTCTATTCCTTCAGGGGACCTTAGGAGGATCCCTGCGCCGCTGCCGACCGAGTTGGACGATCCATCGACGAACAGCTCCCAGGTTGGCCCGGTTGCTGTCGGAGGCCTGTCCTCGACCGGAACGGTGCTCTCGGCGATGAAGTCGGCGAGCGCTTGCCCTTTGATAGCTGATCGTGGCCGATACGAGATGTCGTATGCCCCGAGCATGATGGCCCATTTGACAAGTCGCCCCGAGGCTTCGGGGTGGGCCAGAATCTTCTTCAGTGGCTCGCCGGTTAGCACTGTGATGGGATGCCCCTGGAAGTAGGGTCGGAGGCGCCTTGCCGAGGTAACCAATGCTAGCACGAGTTTCTCGGTTGCGGGGTACCTCCGCTCGGCCTCGTTGAGCACCCTGCTGGTGTAGTAGACCGGCCTCTCGACTCCCGAGTCATTTCTGACTAGGACTGAGCTGACCGTTGACGGCATCACCGAGAGATAGAGCAACAAGACCTCGCCCGAGACGGGCTTGGAAAGCACCGGGGGCGAAGCCAGGAACTCTTTGAGCTCGGCGAACGCTGTCTGGCATTCCCCATCCCATGCGAACGTGGCAGATGCTACCTTGGGCCCCCTCATCAGCTTGAAGAAGGGCAAGCATCGTTCGGCCGCACGGGACAGGAAACGACTGAGAGCAGCGACACGCCCCGTTAGACGTTGGACGTCTTTAATACACGCGGGCGGGTGCATGTCCAGGATGGCCTGGACCTTATCGGGGTTGGCTTCGATCCCTCGTTGAGTGACCAGGAAACCTAGGAACTTCCCGGATCTTACCCCAAAGGCGCACTTGGCGGGGTTGAGCTTCATGCAGTACTTCAAGAGGGTGCCGAAAGTCTCGGCGAGGTCGGTGAAGTGGTCTTGGACCCTCGGGGTCTTGACGAGCATGTCGTCGATGTAGGCCTCGACGTTCCGACCTAACTGTCCCTCGAACATATGGTTGACCAGTCGCTGGTATGTGGCTCCAGCATTCTTCAATCCGAAGGGCATCCGGGTGTAGCAGTACACGCCGTAGTCGGTGATGAAGGCGGTCCTCTCGACATCTTCAGGGTTCATTTGGATCTGATGATAACCCGAATAGGCATCCAGGAAACTGAGTATCTCGTTGCCCGAGGTTGAGTCAACCAGTTGGTCGATGCTCGGTAGCGGATAGCAGTCCTTGGGGGTGGCCTTGTTCAGATCGGTGAAGTCTACGCACATTCGCCACTTGCCGGTGGTCTTCGGCACTAGGACGACGTTGGCTAGCCACGTTGGGTACAGGACCGGTCTGAAAAGACCAGTCTCTTGTCCCTTGGTGACCTGCGCCTTGATGATCGCCTGTTTCTCGGGCGCATGCTTCCTCCTCCGCTGTTGTATGGGTCTCACGGTGGCATCGAGGTTAAGCTTGTGCATCACAGTTTCCTCTGGTATACCAGGGAGTTGATCATCGGACCAAGCGAAGACTCGGACGTACCCAGAAAGAAACTCCTTGTATTGCTGCTGTTCCTTCGGTGGTAGGTCGGCACCGATCCTTACTCCAAGGGCCGGGTCGTCGTTCAGGAATACCGTTAATAATTCGCCACCGGGCTCGGTGGTCACGGCTTTTCCTTCGACTCCCCTGGGGCCCTTATCCTTCCCGTCCGGCCTTGAGGCTTCCACCGAGATATTGTAGCACCTTCTAGCCGTGGCCTGGTTACCTCGGACTTCCCCCAACCCATTTTTGGTGGGAAACTTCATTTTTTGGTGATAGGTAGATGGTACGGCCTTTATTCGGCTGAGAAATTTTCGGCCGAAAATGGCGTTGTACGCTATCATACCTTTAATCACTATGAAGTCCACTATGACCGTAACGGTTTTGGGTGGGGTGCCAATAGTGACCGGCAGGCTTAGGGCTCCCTCGGGGTAGGTGGCCAGGCCATTAAACCCGCTAAGGGGTGTTCGGATCGGGCGGAGCTTGGATGGGTCTTCCCCCATCTTGAGAAAACGGTCATAAGATAATACATCGGGGGCGCTCCCATTATCAACCAAAATCCTGTCTACATTACAGTGATTTATCGTGGCCGAGATAACGAGGGCATCGTCATGCGGGGTGCTCAGCCCTTCCAGGTCTTGGTCGGAGAAGACTATGACCTGGGGCTCCATCGGCGGACCTCTGGGAGGCTCTAAAGCTTGGCTGGCCCGCTCGGCATGACGTTTCCTTCCTCCGCTGGTGTCGCCGCCCGATGCCGCCCCTCCGGAGATGACGTTGATGTGGACCCCTCGGGGAGCGTTGTCGATCTCCTCTGCGGCGTCTCGGTCTTCTTTGTGCCCGGTCGTGAACCGGGCTAGATGCCCCAGACGGATGAGGTGCTCGATCTCGTCCTGGAGCTGATGGCAATCTCCGGTGTGGTGCCCGTGGTCGCCGGGGAACAGGCAATGCCTGTCCCGCTTGCGGTTCTTCGACCTCATTGGCTCGGGCTGGCGGAGAAGTCCCGAGTCTTTGATGTCTTCATAGATCTCGTAGACTGGTGCGGTCAAGGGGGTATACCGCTCGTACTTTCTCTTGCGCTCTCCTTCTCGATCGCGCTTCTTACTCGAGCCGGGGTTTGGCTCGGAGGTCCGCTTTTAGTCCCCCTCCCGACCCGAGCCGGTTGCGTCTCGGAAGGCACTGAGTACTTCTTCTCACTCGGCGTGGCGCAGTGCCAGAGTCACTAGCTCGGCAAGGGTCGAGGGAGGGTGGAGGACAAGCTCGCGGCGGAGATTCTCGTCCCGGGTGCCCCTGGTCAGTGCGGTTGTGGCTGAGGCCACATCCAGGCGGGGGATCCTAAGGGCTTCCGATTTAAATCGGTGGACGTAAGTCCGGAGCCTCTACCCTTGCGCCTGTTTGAGAGCCAGGAGCCCCGCTACTGACCTTGGGGGGGCGCTACCGGCGAAGCTCTCCTTGAAAATTCACCCGAATTGCCTGAAGTCTCGAATGGACCCTGGGGCGAGGGCCCAGAACCATGCCTGAGCGCCTTGGACCAGGGTGGCCGCGAAGGCTCGGCATTTGATGGGATCCGGCGTTCCATGCAGGGTCACCAGGGCGTCGAAGCTATCGTAGTGGTCGGCCGGGTCGCCCTGGCCGTCGTAGAGCTTGAAGGTTGGGATGGAGGCTCTAGGAGAGACCTCTGCCTTCAAGATGTATTCGAAGAAAGGGGATTTCTCCTCGTCCTCTGGGAAAGAGGTCTTCTGTAGGGCGCGGAGAGCGCGCTCTTGCTCTACGAACCGTCTTTCAAAATCTCGTAGCCGGAGAGACAGTTCCGGCTGTGGTCGCGCCGTGGGGCTGGGGGGGCCGTCGTGGCGATCTCCCGGAGCACTGGTGCCCGGGCGCGGTGGCCTCGCCCCCTGCTTCCCTCTCCTCGGCGTGGAGGAAGCCTCTTGCTCCGCAGGCGGAGCTTGCGAGGGTCCTTCGACGTCGTTGCGGAGGAGCTGTCGGCCGCGGAGGGTGAAGCGGCCTCCGGCGGTGTGCTGCGTTGCACTCCTTCGAGGGGGACTTCCTGACGGGGCGCGGGACCTCGCGTCCCGGGCCGCCTGGGCCCTCATGAGCTCCACGAGGACGTCCATCTTTTCATTGAGGGCCTGGAAGGCGTTGGCGCCACCGTCGAGGGGTGCCCCTGTCTCCGCCGGGGGGGGTGGTGGCCCGTTGGTGGGGACGCTGGCGTTGGAGGGGGGGCTCTGTGAGACCCTAGAGGGGGCGCCTCCCACCGCCTCCACAGCCTTACCTGCCCCGCCGGCGGATCTCCTCCCTGAGCTTTTTCTTACCATCTTGACTCTTCGTGCGTTTCCCACAGACGGCGCCAGATGAAGAGGCGGAATCTCGCGCTGGGTCCTGAGCGGGCTGTGGATCACCAGAAGATGAATCTGCAAGAGAGGGAAATGTGTCAGAGGGCCCAGGGGATCTCCCTGGGGCAAACCCTCCGATGGCTAAGTCAGTAGAGCGATGGTGGAAGCGATAATGGGGGCAGGAGAGAGCTGATGCGCGAGAATCCTCTCCACCAAAGGGTGAAGCGAATCGTGCTCAGGAGCTTAGGGTATGTGAATGCCTAGTTCATCTTACCATCTTCCGGAGGGTATCCCTTGCTTAAATAGTGCGTCGCCTTTTAAGAGTCCGGTGAGCTGAGGGCTTCCCGGCGGGAGTTACGTCTTCAGCGGGGGCTTTTATGGCCGGATCGTGGGGACGTTATCCCCTTGGAGTCCGGCGGCACCCCTGACTCTCCCGTCGGCGGAGGACTCTGAACGGCCGTACCTGCGGATTAATCAAACGGTCTTACCGAGCTTCGGGGAGGCTAGCTCTGGTCTGAGCGATGGCCCGGCGAAGGTGGGGTCGGATAGGTCGGCTGGAGCCTGTCTCTCTCGGGTGAGGAGAGGGCTTTTAGACCGGACCTTCCTTGGGACCTGACCGCTGTCTTGGGCCCTCCGAGCCTAGAAGGCCGCCGGGGAGAGTTGGTTCCTCGAGTCTTTATTTATTGGGCTTTTCTTCCCTGAGTGGGCCCAGCGGGCTATCACTCGGGCGGGCTCACCTAGTTGGACCGTGTGGGTCTTGTTGGGCTGCCTTTGTGTTGGGCTATGGAAATCCCCCTCTCCAAGCCACATTCAATAGGTAAAGTCTATACATTCTTCAGCTGGAACTGTGCAAGTCTGTACATCGTTGTTTGCCAAAGTCTAGACATTGGCATCTATTCCTACGTGGCACTTCCAAGTCTGCACATTGGGTTCTTTACCTACGTTCAGCTCTGAAAGTATGTACATCAGGAACTTTACCGCCGTTGCCTTGCCAAAGTATATACAATGAACTATTCTTCAAAGTCTGTACAACCTGTCTGTCTTCATGGGTCGTGTGTCTTTAGTGCGTTGACGCACTTGGCTGACTGCGTAGACGCACACCTTTCTGTCTTGCTCACAGCGTCGATGCTGACACTGGATGCGTTGACGCATTGGCCTGTTTCCAAGGGGGTGAGCATCTTGCCTGAGGAAGCTGAGGCGACGCTGCTCTATGGAAGCATTGACGCCTTGGGCTGATGTTCAAAGATCTGTTGATCAACATCAAGTCTGTACAGCATGAAGTCTGTACATTGGTTTTGATTTGAACAGAACGCCTAAGTCTATACATTGCTATGGATTGCCCTGAAATGCTTAAGTCCATACACTGAAGATGCTGAAGACCTCCAAGTGAATACACTCTCACATGATACACACTTGGCTAACTATCGTTTCAAGTCTGTACACTGATTAGGCATCGTGAAGTCTACACAGTGGCTGAGCCTTGTAAAGTATACACATTGGTAACAATTGTTTGCATTGTTCATGTCTATACACTGCCTTCACGTGCATTTTATTCAGTAAGTCTGTACACTCTCTCACGGTGTGCACACTTACTCTGTTGTGTTTCTAAAGTATATACATTCATGTTGAAAGCCTGAACTAACTAAGTCTATACACTCCCTCACACTGTACACACTTAGTCTATACAGCATGATCGTCTTTACAAGTCTACACAGAGTTCTTCACTTAAACTGATGACTTATCCGATACTTTGTCTGACAGGTGTTCTGATCGTTAAGCTTATGGAGGGCACGTGATTCGAGGCTAGAAGGGCAGACAGGATTGTGACACGTGTGCTGAAGCTGGCTGAGAGGCTGACACGTGGACACAGCAAATCAAGAAAGAAGCTCCTGGATTATTCTGGTGCGTCAACGCATTGAGCAAGTAGCGTCGACGCAGCAGTTACAAAAAGAGAACCAATGGGTTACTGGGTTACTCAGATGCGTCAACACCACCCACTGGCAGCGTGGACGCAGCAGTTCAAGTAACTCCTTGCAACCTCTAGAGTACCTTGGCAGCGTCGACGCTGCAGCTCGTTGGGTCGACGCAGTAGGTTGATGGAACGACACCTTTTAGCTGCTAGTACACACCGATGCGTCATCGCAGCAGTGGAGCGGCGTCGACGCAGCACGCCCATCTGCTAAAGACTTGATCACTGGATCATCGATGCCTCAACGCCATGGGCTGATAGAGTCAACGCAACAGTTTTGAGTTTTACTGAATGAATGTCCTTGAATTGTAGGGCACGTGATCCGAGGTGCCTGGCTCGTGAACCAGGAAGCTGCCACGTGGTCCGAATTTCTAGGGCTGGAAACGTGGAAGCCACACGCGCCAGTGTGTTGCTGCTGCTACTATATATACTAGTCTTCTTCCACTAAAGAAGAGTGATCGTAGCAGAAGCCTGAAGAGCAGAAAGCCCTTCGATCCAGAAAAAGAGAAAAAGAAGGAAAAGAGAGGAAGAAGAGATAGAAGAGAGAAGCCGTGAAGAGAGAGCAGAGAGTGAGAGATTAGGAGAGTAGAAGAGAAAGAAAGAGAGCAGAGAGTGAGAGATTAGGAGAGTAGAAGAGAAAGAAAGAGAGATAGAGAGTGAGAGATTTGGAGAGCAAAAGAGAAAGAAAGAGAGAAAGAGAGTGAGCGAGAGAGCTCGTGGAGAAGAAGGAAGAAGTTGCTTGAAGATCTGTCTTCACTGGACCGTGGATCAGATCCAGGCCAGTCAGCTCCGTTGAGAGCCACATTGTGCATTTCATTTTTTAGCTTTCTGGTTGCTGAAGTTATTTTCATTTCGTGTTTTTGTTTTTCCGTTTTCACCTGGTTATCTTGTTCTTCCGATTGCCCTGTTGGGGATCGGGTTCCTCCTGTTGGTTCAGGAGAAGGGAGATCTAATCTCCGGGTTGCAAGTGACAGGTTGTCCCTTGTGGGTTGCCCTCTGGTTAGAGGAAGGGAGGCTAGTCCTCCGGTTCTGGGTTTGTGGTTGCAAGTCCAGTGGTCCCTCCTGGTCTGGAGGAAGAGAGGTCTTCGACCTCTAGTTTCCAAGTGGCTGGGAGTCACTTGGGTGTACCTCCGGTTGGGAGGAAGAGGGGAGGCTGTTCCCCTGGTCAAGCTGTGTGGCAGCAACTGTTTGCAGACTGAGTCTGCTTGGTTCTAGCATTTGCTAGTGAAGCCTCACTCCGGTTGGGAGTGAGGGGTGGATGTAGGTCTGTGGACCGAACCACCTAAAAATCTATTGTGCAGTGGTTTGATTGTTTGCTTTGCTTCCGCTAGATGCTTGAATAGGCACGCTCCAAGTGTTTGTATTTGAGTTGAATCGAATTGGTTCTATTCTGTGTCTATCTCTAGCATCCAAGTTTTTATTTGGCCATTATACATAGAAGGATACATTCACCCCCCTCTGTATCCGGGCCTAGCACCCTAACAGGAAGCTGTTCAATACCACCAAGCTTCAAGTCGTGAGGTCTATACCTCCACCCCTTCCGGTCAGCAGAGGGGATGGGCCTCATGCTAATATGCTGCTGACCTGCAAAACCACGTAGAAAACACAAAAGAAAACCCAAGATCAGAACTGCGAAGTGTAGTAACTATATGAAAGAAAGACAATAGCCATAAAAAAGTGGAATGGGTGATACCTGGGAGTTTTTAAACCCCTAGGGGCACTGAAAACAATAGGAAGGTGTGTGAATGGAGTGCAATGAAGAAAAACGTGAAAGAGAGAAACAAATAAATGAAGCATTCAATGACCGAGACGATGGGTGGGACTATCAAAACTAAAGACTCGAACAACGAATACTCCCTGAACCGGAGGCTTATGTGGACATAGAAAGCCTCCCTCCCTGACTGTAGGTCGCTCAAAAGTTTGGCAGGGCTTCGCCGTGACCTTAAAATCTCCCCCATTTTTAAAGCTTCACCTTAGGGTCTATTTATATAGCCTAGAAAGCCAGCCTCGAAATTAGGATTTTTTGTGAAAATCAGGTCGAGATATCAACATAAAACCCGTAGATAAATAGATTATCTTCCAACCAGTTCAAACGGCACCCCATTGGTGGAGTATCCGCGGAGAAATGGGTGGAACAACTTGAGGATAAAATCACGGATGGAGAGAGAAAAACCCTAAATTCTTTAAAGATCGGACCATTGCACGGTCTCGCGATAGACCGCCCAGGCTATGGCGCGGCCTGAGACCAGACCGTCCAATGCTATCGACGGAAATTCAATAAATAAGAAAATAATCCAAATATCCATCGAACTGACCGAACTTTTCAACGTTGGACTCTCATGGATTGAACCGTCTACTGATAGACCACTTACTTCATAGGGCGGCCCAACACGAACCGTGTATAGCCTGTCAGTGATAAATCCAAATAAAATAGATAAATATATGATTATATGAAAACCTAACGAGCTGGGGACTCTGGGAACTGGACGGTTGTGTGAATACCATTCAATTAATATGGACGGCTACAAACGGACCGTTCAACAGCTTGTCGGTGGAAAATCACCTTAATATCCAATAAATAGATAAATAGTTCAATTCCAACCGGGAACTGACTAGGCGGCCAAGCGACAGATCGTGCAAGGCTGGACGTTTAAAAATTGATAAAATTTGATAAATCAAATGAAATCAAGTCCCATTAAGCCCTGAATTGAAGTTGACCGAGTCAGGGAGGGAGGCACCCATAAAATAGTCCCAATAAGTTGCCTGGAAATAGCCCAATGAGCAATGGACAACTCTAGGCATCAATAAATGGTGGGAAGAGGAGTAACTCAACTCATAGGCAAAAAATGGGTGTCAACAAGGTGGTCATTAGACTAAGCCCTCCGTACAGTACCATGGGATCAAATTGCATATAGAGCAGACTAGAGGTTAACAAGCATTAAACTCTATGCATGGTCTTCATGTCATATATGTTGGTTTAATGCATTTAATTAGGGGGAGTTCATACATTCTGTAGGATACATGAGTGCATGAAGTTGTTCATATGCATACATTCATATCAAAACAGATTATATGATACTCCTGTTGAAAACTCAGAACAGATTGCTTGACAAGCATGCATATATATAAGAGATGTTCATGCTTTCTGCAGGTTGTTCATATGCACTAGGCTATTCATATGCATCATAATGCCTGACCATTGTCTGCATTCACATATGTCATTCCTTCACGTTGATATGTCAAGTTGGTTGGCTCATGCGTATCATTCACACTGAAAACAGCAAAAAGAGTGCTTGACATGCATGCACATACATAGGTGGAGCTCATGCATTCTAGAGTCTGTCTCGGTGCATCAGGTTGCTCATATCCATAATAACATCTGAAAATTATTTGCATTTAGGTAGGTTATCTCTTAAGTCTGATATTTCTTGCTTACTAGCTCATGCATACACTCAGGGGGAGCATTTTTAGGATTCTGAAAATGGGTGTTTAAATATATGTTTCATCACTCACACTCTGTCTATCTCGGTCAACCTAACTGCTATCTTGGCTATGATCTGGTTGATTAAGACCCTTTGCTGCATGAGGAGTGGAATTCATCTCGGCCCCTTGAAATCTGTGATTGAACTCAGGTCCACATAGCTGTTTTGATTTCTGGCTTCTTGCCTGTTTTCAGCAATTCTGAATTGCACTAATATTTTTGTTGAAAGCTTTTGAGTACTTTACTTACATGGCATGTAACACCTAAGAATTTTAATAATAGAAATGAATACATTTAAAATTTGAAAAGAAGGCATTTAACTATTTAACTCATATTCTAATTATATTTACTTAATAATTAAAACAAATAAACAGCACTTTTAGAAAATGTAAAATTATATTTTAATAATTTAGGAAATTTAATATTCCAATTTTTAGATTACATCTTTGTTTTAAAGAAATAAGGATATATAGATGAGGTATTAAAGGATAAACATAATTGAGGAAGTGAGATAGGATATATAGACAATTTTGGTTAGTATAGAGTGAATGGAAAAGCCTCCATTTAAAATCATGACCATTTGTTGGGTCGCTGTTCATGAAATAACGACATGCAAGGTGTCGTTATTCAATTAAAGTAGATATATAAGGTTTGAAAGGATATATCTACAATTTCGGTCCTTAGAATGTCATAGGAAAAGGGGCCAAAAGAAGTAACGACCATGCAATGCAATGGTCGTTATTCACCAAATAACGACTTATATCATGTCGTTATTTCCTAAAATGTGAATAGTGTCACTTTTTATTTAAAAAGAATTTTGTGAAACAAATTCTATTTAAAATAAGAGAAAAATGAAAGGATCTTAGCCATGAAATTTCGTAAAGTGACTCCATCAATTTTTAAAGATAAAAATCTTTGAAGTTTAACCTGGAAATCTTAACTTATGAATATTGCGCCCCCATGCCAGAAGACACAACCCTCTCTTGGGCGCCATTTCTCATCTGACAATTTTTGTGGTTTTAAGACACGAATAGCCTGTTTGAGTTGGCATCGCACTATAGATGCTATAATTTAGGATCTGGCTCCCCTCTTGTCTACCTAACATCCTTATAATATACCCCTCTATTGAAGCAGAGACCCCTTCTATCTCGGCTATTCTGAGGCTTGCTGCAGAGAACATGGGAACATTCCCTGAAGCTTGCAGAGGAGAGAAGGGAGCTGCCTGTACCAAGTATCTCATCTCAGGAGGTCGGTCTTCTCAAGCTTTAACCAAATTAGTAGATAATCTAGGATAAATTAGCATGCACAATCAGTATTTGCCTCATCTCCATGTGATATACCATGTTTACAGCAAGTTTTATCATGTAGTTACATAGAATAGCTAATGTCACACCCCGTACTCTATACCGTCGAGGTATTGTCCACTTTGGCCTACCGGCCTCACGGTTTTGTCCCTTTATAATAGTGATCGGCTCCAGAATGGGGACTTCTCAGACAGGTCACCCATCCTGGTACTGCTCCCCATTAAGCACGCTTAACTTCGAAGTTCTTTACAAGAACTGAGCCGATACTTGAAAAGGCGCCTCGGTGATATAGAGTATAACTTAGCTATATTTGAGGGTGTTACAATCTACCCCTCTTATATAGGCGACGTCCTCGTCGCTGGGCACATATAGCACGCAATCAAGCCCCCAGGCAGGTAGGACTCTAGAGGTGGCCCCTATAGGCTCAAGAGGTGGCTGCCACTATGTAGCACTTTGCTCCATTACGGACTCAAGAGGTGGCTCCCATAGCGTAGCACTTTACCCTGCATGGCACTTAGTTCCCACACTTCTGGCTGGGGTATAGCTCTGATACCATTCTGTCACACCTCGTAGTCTATACCGTCGAGGTATTATCCGCTTTGGCCTACCGGTCTCACGGTTTTGTCCCTTTATAATAGTGATCGGCTCCAGAATGGGGGACTTCTCGGACAGGTCACCCATCCCGGTATTGCTCCCCATTAAGCACGCTTAACTTTGAAGTTCTTTACAAGAACTGAGCCGATACTTGAAAAGGCACCTCGGTGATATAGAGTACAACTTAGCTATATTTGAGGGTGTTACAATCTACCCCTCTTATATAGGCGACGTCCTCGTTGTTGGGCACATATAGCACGCAATCAAGCACCCAGGCAGGTAGGACTCTAGAGGTGGCCCCTACAGGCTCAAGAGGTGGCTCCCACTATGTAGCACTTTGCTCCATTACGGACTCAAGAGGTGGCTCCCATAGCGTAGCACTTTGCCCTGCATGACACTTAGTTCCCACACTTCTGGCTGGGGTATAGCTCTGATACCATTCTGTCACACCCCGTACTCTATACCGTCGAGTTATTGTCTGCTTTGGCCTACCGGCCTCACGGTTTTGTCCCTTTATAATAGTGATGGGCTCCAGAATGGGGGACTTCTCGGACAGGTCACCCATTCCGGTACTGCTCCCCATTAAGCACGCTTAACTTCGAAGTTCTTTACAAGAACTGAGCCGATACTTGAAAAGGCGCCTCGGTGATATAGAGTACAACTTAGCTATATTTGAGGGTGTTACAGCTAATCTGTTAGCTAATCTGTTATCCTACCTAGTTAGCCTACCTAATCTAATTACATGTTAAGCTAAATCTCCATGTGATACAACATGTTTTACACCACATTTTACCATCTTTTACGTAGATCAAATGCAACCTGTTAGCTTACCAGCTAGCTTATATGATCTAAATACATCCTGTTACACAGAATTAGCCAATCACATATTTTTACAAAAGCCTACCTTGCATAATTATACAGCATGTTTTTCATAGAATATATAGATCAAATACCACCTGGTTTTACCATGTTTTACGTAAACCTGTTAGCTTCCATAATTTTACATAACAGCATATTTTCATAGAATATATATATCATCGTAGATCAAATACAACCTGATAGTTTCCCCTGATCTAAACACATATCCTGTTATACACAGTATGTTTTCATAGAATATATATAGCTTGTTACAGCATGATTACAGCATGTTTCACGTAGATCAGTTACGCCACCTGATAGTTTCCATGATCTAAATACTTATCCCGTTACAAAGAATTAGCCATCACCTATTTTTACAAAAGCCTACCTTACATAATTATACAGCATGTTTCTCATAAAATATATAACATGTTTAGCAAATAGATATAACGTATATACAGCATGTTTCTCATAAAATATATAGCATGTTTAGCAAATAGATATAACGTATATACAACATGTTTCTCATAAAATATATAGCATGTTTAGCAAATAGATATAATGTATTTTACAGAAATTAAACAATTCAGCCTTCAGGAATAGGGCGACCCCCACCTGGGCGCCATTTCATGATGGGGCGCCCCAAGCATGGGCGCCATTTCAATGAAGACTGCATACGCAGTCGTTATTTCATTTTCTGTAAAATATAACCACCATGTTATAAAATTTAATATCTAAGAAACTAAAACGTAAAACTAATGCATGAGCACAATTCCATGATCCTGATAATTTTCTCTACTTGTCCATGTTATTCCTTCTAGATTCTGAGATACCTTAAAATTATGAACAGTAACTTGAGTCTATGAACGCACCTGCTCGGTGCATATATAACCCTGAGTGAAGGGCGCCCCTGACCAGGGCGCCATTCACTTGAAACCTGACCCCAGAAACGGGCGCTATTTCCCTCAACAAACAGTTACATACATGAAAAAAAAAGATATAGCGACCATTGTTTGGTCGCTATTCACAAGAAACAGTGACCAATCAAATGGTCGCTATACATGAAAAAGGAAATAGCGACCACTGTTTGGTCGCTATTCAAAGAAATAGCAACTGCTACTTAGTCGCTATTCACAAAAGTGATGATTTCTGATTTTCCCGAAACCTTAAAACCCCTTAATGGAGCGCCCTGTATCCAGGCACCATTCACTGAAACATGGCAGCCAAGGAGGCACCATTCACACCCTGACTGGCCTCCCCAACCCCTGTAAAGTCCACAGAAAGGGGCACGCCTCTGTGAGGGCGCCATTTCTGAACATGTCTGGTAGCCATCAAGGCACCGATCTCACCTAGTTTTCCCGTGTATCAAACGTTGCTGGTTTTACTCTTAGTTAGTCCCTACACTACAATACGTCCTTGAATTCCATTCTACAAAATCCACCTTATATATCCTACATGGTCAAACCTTGAAAATTCGATAATGGCTATAAATGAGAGTGGGTGTCGACAAACATGACCAATGCTGTGCGTATAGGGCCCGGCCTGGTCCTGGGAGGAGCACCCGAAGGAACTTGTGCCCATGGGAGTTTATTGACCATGGTGTTTGGCATTGCACCGGAGTACTTGCTTTCTAGACTTTAGACATTCCACTCACTCTCGCGTGATATTACTTGATTGACTTGACTTAAGGCCCGCAGAAGGGCAAATGTACTTGCTTAATGAAAATTGATAAAATAGCCAATTCCAATTACATATACTTGGTAATACATGTGCTCGTTATTGCTTGCTTGACTTGAGTTCTTACCTTCTTGGAAAATATTGTCTATAACTTGCTAAATGCTTTATTGACATTGAAATCTTGCTATACTCTCTCTATACTGTCTTGACATTGAAATCTTGCTATACTCTCTCTATACTATTCTTGAAGTCTTACTCGTTTTATACAGTTATTGATTTTTACTTGTGTACATGCATAGCATTACCTACGCTAAATGAACTTGTAAACCCCTTAAAGTATGTTAGAACTTGAGATGTAAATTCTACTGAGCGATTCGCTCATATGGTTGATTGCTAATATTTTCAGGAAATTTGTATAGCAACCAACACTCGGAGGGGAATGAGACTGAGTGATGAGTGTTAGAATTTCCACCTCATGAGCTATCAATTTGTTATGTCATTGGTGTCTAAATTGTAATTTTCTATTATGCCAGTTGTATTAATCCACTTGATTGGAACTTGTTAAGGCTTGAGGCCTAGTAGTTGGGTCATGGAAATGTATGTATTTGTTAGTCGATTGGTTGTAATAATCGTCATCTCGTACTATTGGTATTATTTAAAAATCTGGATCTTAGTTATTTTGCGCACTCTATTATTTGTCAAACAAAAAATCTCTTAATGTCTCGATTGAGTGGGTTCTATATAAAAGCTCGTCGCGCCACGGGTAATCTTCCGCGCTCGGGGCGTGACATGGCATAGGAAGCCATTGTCTGTTGCTTCTGTTTTTGCTGTAGAGGGTTTGCCATGTTAATATCATCTGATCGGAATTCATTTTCCGTTTTAAAGTCTTCTGTCTCATGGAATCTTGGATATCACTGCTATTTCGCTGAGCTTATTTTTATTATCACTTTCTACTCATTTATTGGCTATCAATTTGAATTCAGATGCTACATCAGTTTCTTTCATGAGGATTTCAGTGTGTATATCCTGATCATAAATCTGAAATATATCTGTAAGAAGAATCTTCTATTATACGGGTCTATGAATGTCAGTTTAACACTCAGCTGGTTTGAGTTTGATGTATTCACTAAGTTTGTACATGAAATTCTTGAAAATACCTAAATCATTTTTTTAATAAACTTTAACCAGCTATTTCATGTTATGTCATGTAAGACCTTCTGAAATTTGAAAATTTTAAGATCCTGGTTTTCTTTGGTTGAGTTACATCTAGTGAGTATTGTTTTTAAACATCTAAATGATCTGAGAAATGTCTGAAAGTAAAATTTGGTCAGAGCAATGACTTTGGTCACCAAGAAACTGGGTCCTCCGTCAAAGATATGGAGTAAACCTATGTCATGAAGTGCCATAGTTACCTCTGCTGAAAATCTGATTGAAATATCTGTGAATATTGGCAGAGCAATGATATGATGTGTGGTGAGTAACTGGGTCACTTCACCTAAGACGTGTTGTGCCTCACATCAAAAGCCATACTACTTGCTATCTCTGTTCAATTTGAGGCATGATAGTTAGTCATACCAAGTGCTTAGGGATACTGACATCTAAACAATGTGTATCCTCTAGTTACAAGGTGTGTACTAAACTCGATTGCTCCTAGAAAGTTAATATTAAAATTGTTGTTGCAAAATGGAGAAATCTGAAAAATGAGTACAACAAAAATTACTAAAATCATGGATATTATCAGATGCATTAACGTGTGTTTAACCTCAATATTACCTTGTGTAACTCCTAAAGGAGTCACTGAAATTAAATGATTAAGATGAAGGGAGGTTAAGCTTGACACTAACTTGAATTAGTTGGTTCACTTTTTTTAAAATCTGATTTCAGATATGAATACAGAAATATCATTGACAAACCTTCAATACATTACATTTAAACCATGCTGCCCAATAAAGATTTATTCATGAGCCTTTATAATTGAAGAATCTGAAAAATCCTCAGTTTCAGAATTATGAGATTGATATCTTCTTGAAAATCTTCTTGAATTATGTGTTGAGTTGGACTTTCAATACTCTCTACTTACTCACATCTTGTTTACTGCTGCATCTCACTAGATACTCATTGTTGATACTCTATGCAGACTACCTCATCTCATGAGTCATTTCTACATGAACTGCCTACATGCCCCTGTGTTTTTGCTGATACACTCAGATCATTTCTCCTATTCCAATCACTCTGTTGTGTCTAAGAGGGAGAGTGTCTCTTTAGAATCCTTTTTGGCATTAAGGGGGAGATCAGTATGATTTCTGCATTGTCTACCAATCTAAGATCTTTTTGAAAGGGGGAGAATAGTGTATGTCTCAACCATATCATTGCAAGCTCAGCATTTATCTCTACTTATATTATGAAACTATTATTTCCTTTTGGATGAAGTCAAAGGGGGAGAATAGTTTGATATGAGTCAGCATGTTGTTTTATGACTCATAGCGTTGCCATCATCAAAAAGGGGAAGATTGTTATACCACTGTGGTTTTGATGATGCCAAACACTATGAATCATACATGATGTCATATGTGCTGATGCTGCATTTATGTGGTTTTGAATTTATGTGGTTTTCATGATGTCATGATTTTAATATGCTTTTATGATGCCAAACACTATGAATCAGACATGATGTCATATGTGTTGTTGCTGCATTTATGTGGTTTTGATGATGTCATGATTTTAATATGCTTTTATGATGCCAAACATTGTTGATGTTGCATTGAAGAATTGATGCAGTCACTAGATGCCTCAACGCAAGAAAGTCCATCATAATGATATGAGCCGAAGTATGGTTCATGACTTTGGCAGGATAGTTAGACTATGGAGAACAATTGATAGTAAGCAATCAGCATGAGGTAAAGTAAAGCCAGTTAAAATTGGAAGAAATAAAGAAAAGTCAACATGGTCAATGAAGTCAATGTACAGTCAACGAGAAAATTCAATAGTCTTGTTTGACCAGTCAAAGCTCCAGTCAGCACAAGCTATACTCATGGTTGACAGTGAGGTCGATGCACCTCATGTTTTCTCTGAGGTCGGTGCACACACTCACTTTTGCATATCAAGGTCGGTGCACCTCCTGCTAGCACAAGTCAAGGTCAGTGCACATCTTCCCAACGCAGAACTCAGCTCGGTGAACATTTAGCTCAGGTCGGTGCATATCTTTCCAACGCAGAACTCAGGTCGGTGCATATCTTCCCAACACACAACTTAGGTCAGTGGTCGGTGCATATCTTTCCGACACAGAACTCAGGTCGGTGCACAAATAGACCAGGGCCGGTGCACATCTTGTCAACACAGAACTCAGGTCGGTGCACATACAAACAAGGGTCGATGCATATCTTACCCACGCAAAACTACGGTCGGTGCACATCGAGCCAGCGCAGTATGAAGGTCGATGCATATGAAGATCTGAAGATATTCAAGTCTGAGCACATGTGTTCACTGGGCTATGTAAACGTCGGAGCACATGTTCATATTGCATTAGGTCAGAGCACCTCCATTATAAGGTCAGTGCACATGCACTATTTTGCTCTGACAAGTCTATGCACATGTGAATGAACGTCTGAGCACATATGACTACAAGGTCTAAGCACATGTGAATGAACGTCGGAGCACATCTTCATAAAGTTTGTGCAGCTATTGAAGCCTCGCATCATGAAGTCAGAGCACATTTGGTGGAAGGCTATAAGGTCTATGTAGTGGCCACAATCAATAGAAATAAGGTCGGTGCAACTGAAGAGCACCATGTTCATAAGGTCTGAGCATATTCAGTACAAGTCAGCGTACATGCTCGCTCACATATTTATAAGGTCGAAGCAGCAGTGGCAGTTCAATGAAGAAAAAGTCAACTGACCTTAAGTCACTGAGTCTGGCATTTCAGCAAACACCTTAATGACAGTAGCATCTCCCAAGGGACAGCATGAAAAGTGAAAACACGTAACCTCGAACCACTGACGGCACATGCCCCAAAACTAGCGGGAGATGGCACATGGTCCCAAGTGAGAACATGTTTGGGCACGTGAGCGAAGGCTCAATCATTGGAGGTATATTCTCTCTCCTACCACGTGGTCCAATAGGAAAGAAATGGAATAAAACCTCCTCATCCAAATAGCTTTACTAGAGCACTTGTTTTGGGTATAAAAAGGGGAGAGAGCGAACAAGTAAAGGCCTGCCAACCTAAGTGAAGAACTTAAGAAGCAAAAAAAAAGGAAGAGAGAGCTGCGAAGAAGAAAAAGAATTGAGAGCCAGTCAGTGAGCGAAGAAGAAGCAGAGAGATAGAGTCAGAGAGAAGAAAAGAGAAGAAAAGGGAAAAGAAGAATAAAGAGGCAGCCATCAAATTGAAGATATGAACATCAGTTTCTTTTCTCTGGTTCAGGATCAAATCTTGAACTGACTTGCTCCTGCAAGAGCTACAGTTTTCATTTCGGCAGTTGCAATTTTTTTTCTCTTTGTTATTTTTGTTCTCCATTTCAATTTGGTTTCTGATTTCCTTTTCAAGGTTCGGGGTTCCTTTCGAGCGATCAGAAGAAGGGAGACTTGGGTCTCCGGACGTGGGTGACTAGGTGTCACTCACAGGTTCCCCTCCAGTTTGGAGGAAGGGAGGATTGGTCCTCCGATTGTGGGCAACTGGGTGTTGCTCACGGTTCCTTCTGTGGTTGCGGGAGATGGGAGAGTTGGTGTGACGACCCGGATCCTGGATATACCCGATAGGACCACCGAGCAAGCCCGATACCACTTGGAACCCGTGAAGCCTCCCAAGAGCTATAAAGCTCCGAAGGGAAAAGGATTGTCGTGTAGTACATTGAAGCCATAGAGATGTAACAATAAGCAATTAAATTTCATTAGATCGGTTTGCTAAAATAGCAGAAATAAAATTACTTTTTAATTAATAGTTCAGTTTATAATTATACCAGAGTCCAGTCCAAGAAATTAAAGGCAAGTACAGTCTAACAGGAAAGAACAACGTACACTGAGGTCGGGGGAAGCCCGATGCAAGCACCGCTAGTAGCTACGGACACACCACACCAGGAACCGCGGAAGCAAAAGACGCCACCCACCTGAAACGTAGGGGTGAGCCTAGTGTCACTGGCCCAGTAGGGGTCACGCGGATCCCCACTGAAAAATAATGCAGTAACACACTAAAACAGCAGGTAAACAGTAGGAGTAGTAAAGCAGGAAAACTAAACTACAAAGCTGCAAAAGAAAATAGAAATGGGAGGAGTAGGAACAGCTAAAAGAAAAGGGAAAAGCCGTACCGAGCGAAACACGGCTGTCGAGCTAACCTCGACTCCCTAAAATACTCCAACAGCAACAGAAGGGTGAACCCTGAACTTAAAAGGGTCAGGAGTTACTGATCCATCGACAAGGAAGAGGCCTAAGACAAAGGCCTACGAGACCAGACACACAAGCCTAGGAAAAGGTACCTGACTCGATTGCCGAGCACGCTCTTCTAGACACGACCACACACACCCACGACTAGAACGTCGTGCACAAGACACAACCCTGACCTCGGGTAAGGCCACGAGAGGGCTAACCCGGAGAGGTCACGACGCACGGGAAACGTGAGAGTCACGTGTCACGTGACGGAAGCACCTTCTCACTAGAAGAACAGCCAGCTGCGTCCACTGACGTCTTATGTTGCCCCTACAAGCATCTCGTCTACTATGCTGCTGAGCATACGGTAGAGACTAAGACACTGTAACCAGAATAGGAACTACAGTAGCGAGTGACTAGACAGGGTAACGTCCGTCGGTGTCAGTCCAAATCCTTTGACTACGTGTGCACACACCGACTCTTGCTGGAGAGCCAGGCCTCTAGCTAGTTTTCCCCACCGAGCAGGACGCTACATTACAGCGGGGGTCCACGGAAACTAGCTTAAAAACCGTATATCGGGAACTGCCTTCGCCACCACTCCCAGGTGGGACAACACGCCGTAACGTGCCATCAGGCTATGACTAGTGGAGGCTCACTAGACACAGAACTCTGAAAAAAGAGTGTTGTAGTACAGATAGGCGAGGAAGCACTATCGCACGTACTACGAAGCATAGGACATGAGGTAGCATACCAGGTTGCCACCTGACTCAGGATAGTCAACTAGACCAGAAGACAATGATCCTTGAGTCAGTAGACTCGGGTCAAGAATGTCATACAAAGCGGTACAACCCGCCAATCGGTCTGATCCTAAGCCAGAGGAGACAACCGTGGAAAACGACACACGGAGATCTAAGGGGACACCAAGAACCCTTAGCACATCTGGACATGAAAACCAAGGTAAGATGATACCTCGAGTCATCCAGAACCATGCCTCGAATTGGGTGAAATCATTGAGACACACAAAAGGTTACCTATCAGCTACTGGGTCACCCCAGGTTGACCGGAACCAGACAACGATAATTAACAGTAGGAAAGAGAATCCTACTTCAAGCAAGAAAACTCCTGGCTATCACATAACGTGGCCCTAGCCTTCATAGGACATCAAAAGACATCCGCAGGAACGACAAACCACAAGGTCAAGCCAAGATATCAGAAAACCAAAATACCGACGAACCACACTCTGGGCATAAGCGATCTATCATTCGGCCGCTTAATAACGTAAGCAGTCAAGGAAAGAAGCGCTACATGGATAGAGACAAGAGTACTGGCGGTCATGGGTAGGGCCACGAGGCGACTGTATTGGTCAAAGATATGACCACTAGACTCAGTCAACTCCAGCTGATCTGCCCAACAAACCACCAAGCGTTCTATAGAAGACCAGCGACACGGACTAACTAACCATCCTATGGCACACACGCAGATAGACGGACACGGATCAGGCCATCACGGCCAAATGACACAATTACAGACTCAACACACTGGGCACTGCTCGGGATGGGGTCATTCCTCCGGGACCCTTTGACACACACACATGGCTCTCACTGGGTAGGACACAAAAGCATCCATGGAGCCAAAGCCAACAAGGCGTCACATCTTAGGTCTACCGGAGCCTGCGACAACTTACATAAAACCCAGAAAACAATAGGCATTAACGCGCTCTAACCCTATAGCGCGATCTTAATGCGCTATACAGCCCAAGCACGATAATGCCAACAACTACCAGATCGCGCTCACCAAGCATAGCGCCATAAATAGACTCGTGCCTGCCAAGAGCAGCGTGTTTTGAACCGCCAAAGATGATCACGCTCGGAAAGCATAGCGCCTTCATCAAGAACGCGCTCGGAACCCCTAGCGCGATAAAAGAGATCGTGCTCATCATGCATAGCGCGTTCCCAACCGCCTCTACTGCTCATCTCCTTCATGGAACGCGGTGTATCACGGTGGTGTGTTCCTTGAGAACGCGGTGCTCACGTATAGCGCATTCACGTCCGGAGTGAAAATCAGGAAAATCCGCATGAAAACCTTATTCCACGCCCCAATTGTTGCCAGAACGACATGCAAACACTTATAACTATCTCGCCAACCTTCCACAAGCCGGAAAGGGGCCAAACCACGCTCAAAAATACTAAAAATGGGCGATTCCCATGAATTGACCCAAAATGACACACAAGGGAAACCGGCCTCCTACCGGCCCCAAATCACGGCCAAATGCAACGAAACAAGCGGGAATGGGATTCTTCGTTTGAGACTAATTTTGCCAAAAAATCGCCATTTTTCGGTGAACCTTACGAGCTCCTAAAATCACGGTTTTACCTAAACGAGCCCAAACTCGCTCGTTCTAGCACCGAACGACGCAAAATTGCAAGGAAAACGTGCAGGAGGAGTAGGTGATCCGTCTCCCTACCTCCACCGAAGAAACCGTGCGTCGAAGCGACTAAACCGCGCCGAAAACCACGTCGTGAGCTCGATCGTCGGCTTTGAATCCACCGTTCGAGATCGCGCCAAAACTAATCCAATCCTTGCCCGATCGCGCACCTCATGGACCCCACGTCGTCGCCACCTCGCCCACGAGCCTCCTCCGTCTGCAGTCAAAGCCGGAAGGGCGAGAGAGGAGAGAAAACGGGAGAGAGAGGCCACGGTGGCGAAATGAGAAGGAGGAGAGAGGAAATGAAAAGAAAAAGAAAGAAATTAGGAATTTTCCTAATTTCTAAAAATTCGATAATTAGTCCGAAAATGGACTAATTCAGAAAAATACGCAAAAATAGTCAAAACGATCCTCGGGAAGAGTACATCGCAACTGTAGCGTCCACGAGTCGATGAACTGAGAAATAAACTCACTACAGGGTTCCATAACTTGTACGAGAGAAAAACCCATATGGATCGTAAAACTCAACTCCGGACCCACAAAAGTAATCCGAAACTCTCCAAAAAGCATTCGAAAGACCTAATAAGAATCCGGTAAGAATCCAGGGCATTACAGTTGGACTCTCCGGTCACTGCGGTAGCAGTGGGTGCTGATCTTGTGGGTAACAAGATCAGGTCGAGGGATTTGTTTCCCTCAGTCTCAAGCTATTTGGCAGCATCTGTTGCAGACTAAGTCTACGTCTTGCTTTGGCAACAGAATCTTCACTCGGGTTGAGTGAGGGGTGGCTGCAGGCGGACTGGTGTATGGCCGAACCACCTAAAAAATCTAGTGTGCCGTGGTTTGCCTTGTACGTTTGCTCCCTGTCATCCACCTCCATTCACAGGTTTGCACACGAGCGTTGTCTGCTTTGTGATTCCATTAAGTGCATGGTATTTTCCTATTGTTTACAGTCACAAGGTCCTTCTCTTCGTAGTATAGCTCTGGCACACTAGTAGTGGTTGCCGTATTGCTTGACATTCATTTCTACAGTTTGATTCAATTATGAATGTTCACATCTTAAATCTACCATGTGCTCGACAACAGGTCTGTCTGAATGTTTAAGTGTTAATCTGATTTCTGATTGAACAGATTTCTGAAGGCCATACCATATGTGAGTTTATTTCAGTTTGAGAAATCCCACACTCACTATACTCTGGTTTTATCTTGGACTGCTCGTTGTGGTTTAGGATAATAGTCTTGTTGCCTAAAATATTACAGTGAATATTATGTTGCTTAGCAAATTAGGTTGTTATTGTCATTGAGCTTAAGTTTTATTTGGGATCTATTCAACCCCCCCTTCTAGATCCTAGCTACGCACCTAACAATGGTCTCCCACTTGAAATTCCAGGTCTTGCCTTCTATTATTAGCATATGATTTTTGCCTATCTTGAGCCATATGGAGTCTTTCTCAAATAAACATTACCTTCTCGGTAGTATCCCTGATGATTTCAGGGCCTAGAAGTTGTCTTTCCCCAACTTCATTCCAACATATAGGTGAGCGGCAACTTCATCCATATAATGCCTCGAATGGTGCCATTTGCATGTTAGCTTGATAGCTATTATTGTAGGTGAATTCCACTAGAGGTAAGTGATCGTGCCAACTTCTACCAAAATCAATTACACAATCCCTGAGTATATCTTCTATCACCTGATTTGTTCTTTCAGTTTGTCCATCTGTTTGTGGATGGAATGTTGTGCTAAAGTTGAGTCGGGTCCCTAAAGAGTGTTCTAGACCTTTCTAGAATTATGATGTGAATCGAGGGTCTCGGTCAGAAATAATAGTGACAGGGACGCCATGTAATTTGACAATTTCCTTCATGTATAAGGCTGCTAGAATATCCATAGACCATCGACTTTTGATAGGTAGAAAGTGTGCATATTTAGTCAATCGGTCTATGATCACCCATATACTATCATGTGCACCTCTTATTTTAGGCAAATCCATGATGAAATCCATCCCTATACTCTCCCATTTTCACTCGGGAATTTCCAAGGGATCTAGTTTACCAGCGGGCTTTAGATCGATGTTCGCCTTAACTTGCTAACAAGTAAGGCACCGAGATATAAAGTCCGCTATCTCTCTCTTCATGTTGGTCCATCAAAAATTTCTCTTTAAATCTTGGTACATCTTGGTAGCACCAGGGTGAATAGCATATTTTGCCTTATGAGCTTCTTCCATGATCAGCTTCTTAGTGTCGGCATGATCCGGCACACAAATCTGATCTTTGAATAAAAGCCTTCCATCGGTTGAGATAGAAAATTCTGGATATTGATCAATATTGGTTTTGATCTCTACCCGCATAGGGTCATTTTCTTACAACTTGACTAGGTCTTCAATTAATGTCGGTTGAGATTGTATATTAGCAATAATACCCTTTTTTCTCTTGCATCAATATCTAGATTCAACTGTCAAAAATCATCTACAAGATAGATCAAACCTTTCCTAAGGCTTGCTAGAGTTGCCAGTGGTCTCCTGCTAAGAGCATCTGCTACGACAATTGCTTTGCCAGGGTGATATTAAATAGAAAAGTCGAAGTCCTTAAGGTACTCTTGTCATGCCCCGAACCGATAGTAGTGGAACGTGTCGTTTGCTCGGAACGTGGCAGTTAAACAGTCGTGTCAATCAGAGTAATACACAAGGCCAAAATTGACGAAACAAATTTTATTTATATAAACTTGTCATTACAATGTATTGACTCAAAAATGACATAACAGAAAAAGAAAGGACACACTAACAGGACTTAGACATTTGAAACTTGGTAAAAGACACCAAGTGAATTTAGACATGATGAACTAGATAGAAGACACCATACTAGACCCAAGAAAAGTGAAAGACATGGGTCATCTAGTTTCCAGAGCTCTATTGCATACTTGCACTTCCTAGTTGAGTCTCGATCTCGATAGTCACCTGATTACCTGAAATGTTAGAATAAAATTGGGTGAGCGAATGCTTAGTAGGAATTATATCTCAAGAATAAGCTTACTTTAAGTAAATTACATGTTACAAGAAGATGCAAGTATGGCTATGCATGAATGATCGCAAGATGAAATGGAATATATGCATAGATATATTCATTGAGCAAAATATAGAATTACTAGTAAAAGAATAAGCAAAGCTTCAAGGGATTATCAAGCATGTAATAAATGTATAATGTCACGAGATATTGGCTATTTAAAGTTCTAGCAAGCACCACGTCGAGTCAAGTACGTCAAGTAATGTCATGTATTGTCACGAGAGAGAGAGAATGTGGAATGCCATTAAATCTAGAATGACAAGTACTTCGGTGCAATGCCACACCGTGATCAATCAACTCCCATAGGCACAAGTACTTTGGAGTGCTCCTCCTAGGACCAGATCGGGCCCTATGTGCTTAGGCATTGGTTTATGTATTTTTTTTAGACATCCACTATAGTGTATAGTCAGTGTATAGTTCCAAAGAATATACTATAGTAGGATGATAAGGTAGATTCACAGAATTGAAGGAGTTCAAGGTCAAAGCTTGAACAAGAAGGATATACCAACAAATCATATGATAAATCAAGACATATCGGGAATCTGGGTAATTGGCGTCCACTCAGTCGCCATCAATTACAGAAATAGCACCCACCGTCCAGTCGCTAATTCCTGTGAACAGTACAGGTTTGATGAAATAGCGCCCATACACTGGTCGCTATATCAGTGAAATAGCGCCAACGATCTGGTCGCCACTTCCTTCTGGCGCCCATGTCACTATCGCCAATTGCTGACCAAGAACAACCACTCAAAGAGGCCAAAAATAGCGCTCTAAGAGGGCTAAGGCATCACGTTTCTTCAGAGTGACGTGACAAGACACGGTGTCATGGGTTTTTAGGGTACAACCTGCTCGGCTGCCTTGAGGGAATCCAAGGCTAGCGTAGTCTTACAGAGGTCTCTATGATGAAATCACCAGTCCGAAGGAAGGAATATCCCGCGGAATGTTCAAACATCACCGAGAGTTAGGGTGTAATCAGTAGAATCAAAACAAAAACTCCATCTACGGATGTGAGATGAGAGTGTCAAGTATACCCGCGATATGGGCTGGAAAATGCTTGAAAACTAAGAGACAGGAATCGGCGCCCCAACAGAAGTCGCTATTTAATGAAATAGCGACCTTTTGAAAGGTCGTTCAATCCTAATTTACAACAGAATTTTTTAAAGAAAACTAATAATAATTAACGACATCGTGTAAGGGCGTTAATTCTATAATTATCCAAAAATTAATATTTCTAATTTCAAATAGCGACTTTATGAGATGGCGTTCATTATTTAAATAGCGACATTATCTGGGTCACATATTCATGATTTTCATTATAAATTCTATTTATCGGAATTTTCTACAATATAGTGCCACCGTAAAGGGGCGCTTCTTATTTAAATGGCGACTTTGTGATGGTCGCCCAATATTTGGTTGATGCTACGCATCGGGCAGATACAATCCTAGACACAAACTACTATTCACAAACTTGGAGTTCTCATAATCAGGAAAGTAAGGACATGGTTATACAGAGAAAAATATCTGGATTCTAGAAACATGGTCATGCATCAATTTTATCATCCGATTACATGGATATTTAATTTTTAACATGTAGTATTTATTACATCTGTTTTTATGAATAACGACATGACTATTGTCGTAGATTAAACTACTCCCCTAAGACTGTCGTGAATTAAAAGAACTGGCGACCTTCCAAGAGGTCATTCATTAATTGATGATCTACTCTTGGTCGTTATTTTAATGCCGGCAAAAACTCTAAAAAAACTAGGTAAAACTGCATGAAATCATGAATATCCTACATATATCCATGCGATGGTCTTTTATTATTGTTCTTGGGCTTTAGTTCTTGAGAAAACCTACCTTTTGGTAGGTCGATCGTCGAACGGAAGAAAAAGGAAATAAGAAAGTGCAGCAACAGATAGTGCAACGGCAGCTACTGCTATTCCAGCGACAAGAATGGGAAGAAGAAGAAGAAACAGAGGCTTCTTAGTTGCACTATGGCATCACCTTCGATCGAAGCAGCAACAATAAGGATACGTTGCATGGCAAGAAGAAGAGCAACTGCAGCTATAGCAACAACAACTCATGCCCATGCAAAGGAAAGAAGAAGAGGAAGTAGCACGGCAGCTACAGCCGCATGCATAGAAGAAGCAGCAACAGGCCCGTAGCTGCACCACGAGCAACATAAGAATACTTCTTCCCACGATAGCAGCGGTAGGAGGAAGGACGTCGATGCAAGGGAAGCAAACGAGCAGCAGTAGCCTTCCATCGTTCGTGAAGGCAGGGAATTTATACAGGAAAGAAATCCTACGGGGTTTAGATTCCTAATGGGAATTAACCTTCCCATGTAGCAATCCTACAAGGTTTAAAGTTTCCCATGCATATCCTTCTCCTTCATAAACTGTAGCCACCTTCCTGATTAGATTATAACCCTAATCTCCTTTCTATGATAGCTGAGGCTTTGGGCTTGCTGAAACAACCCGTAATACATATAAATGTGTATATACCCTTAGCAACCTTTGTCGTGGGAATGGTTATGGGCTATCACTAATAAGGCCCATTTATGTATATGTCAAGGCCCCTTTTTAATGTGTTTGGTTTGAGAGCCTTTGATGAGTTTTATGAGTTGGGTTTTAGTGTCTAACGAGGCTCATTAGAATGGGTTAAGACCCATTAGTGGTGGTTGTGGGCTATTCCGTATATCTTTAAACACACCTTCAGGCTGATTATAGTTACATTGACATGTATATATTTTTCTCAAAAGCCCATTATGTATTAATTCTTCCACATTTTAGTTGTTATCAGATCCAGGGTTAATGTCCTCTAATGTTCACCTACATGTTCAATAGGGAAACCATGAGATTCACTTATGTGAGGCCCATACTTGGGTGCAAAAGGTCTTTTAGCTTTTGGTTGGTTCTAGAGTCCATTACTTGTGGGTTCTCCTTTACATTGGTTTTAAGCCCATTTCTGGGTGAGGTTTAGGATGGCCTTTAGCTCATTAATGAATTGTTCTCACCCACTATTTCTAATCTCATACTTGGGTTGGATATCATCATCATTACTACTCTTGTTCTTCTACCTACCTTTATGGGTATCAGAGACAGGTTCGATCCTATGAAGAATTTTATTTTAAAGGAACATTCAATAGCTAGTCGACTTTTAGTACATAGATGAGTACTTGGGCCTTATCTAATGATTCCTAATAAAATGAAGAGGTCGTAACCTATTATTCTATTTTACTTTTAATAAAAAGATCTTGCATTATCCCAAGATTCCCAATATTATTTCTAATATAGTAAATTATTTCTATCTTTTCTTTCCAAATTTTATCGGGCGTTATACCCTCCCCCAATAAAAAGAATTTGGTCCCCAAATTCACCACCTTCTACTTAGAATGGGGAAATTATAGTTTGCTAAGATAGGTAAAAGGAACTAAGATGTACGATATATATAGGAAAAGACTTTAATTCAAGGTTAACGATGTGGGGTACCTTCTACGGTTCCTCCTTTTGCGGTCTCCGCATCCACTAAGGCTTGAGTATCTTCTTGGAGTTCTGGGTTTATGAGGGGACATTTGGCTATCCTATGTTCAAGGCTTTCGCATCGTAGGCATGCTCCCATCTTTCCATAGTAAACCTCTGATTGATGGTTCATTTTACCACAATACTTACAATTTTTTTGAGATGTATCTATAGGAGTTGTCCAACATTTACCCTTCTTACACCTCTTACACTTCTTACACTTTTGGGAACTACCACTCTTGTTTAGCCTCTTCTTGGTTGTGGTGAAATTCATAGAATTAACGACTCGATTCTTCCCTTCATTTCTCTCCACTAGGTTCTTTTCTTCCACCTCCTCTTTCTCTTCCACGGCCTTCTCTAACATTTGGACTCTCCGAACTAGATCCGCATAAGCTTGGACGTCTACCAGTACCATTTCGGGAACAAAACTCGGCATAGACGCTTCCATTTTATTTAGGTTCTTGCAAAAGTAATTGGGGAGATTAATTATTGATTCAAGAATTATGATGGTTAATAATAGTAGGACTTAAGTATTTTATCCTTCTTTCAGAATTAAACCCCGAGCTCTACCCAATCTCACGAAAATTCCTATAGGATGACTGACGAACAACTCAACCTATACTTAGACTTGATGACCTAAGGAATTGGAAAGCCGAAGCTTTTATACCACCTCTATCACGCCCCGAACCAATAGCAGCGGAACATATTGTTTGCTCAGAACGTGGTAGTTAAATAGTTGTGTCAATCAGAGCAATACGCAAGGCCAAAATTGACGAAACAAATTTTATTGATATAAACTTGTCATTACAACTTATTGACTCAAAAATGACATAACAGAAAAAGAAAGGACGCACTAATAGGACTTAGACATTTGAAACTTGGTAAAAGACACCAAGTTAATTTAGACATGATGAACTAGATAGAAGACACCATACTAGACTCAAGAAAAGTGAAATCATTTAGTTTCCAGAGCTCTCTTGCACACTTGCCCTTCCCAGTTGAGTCTCGGTCTCAATTGTCACATGATTACCTGAAAATGTTGAAATAAAACTGAGTGAGTGAACGCTTAATAAGAATTATATCTCAAGAATAAGCTTGCTTTAAGTAAATTACATGTTACGGGAAGATGCAAGTATGGCCATGCATGAATGATCGCAAGATGAAACGAAATATATGCATAGATATATCCATTGAGCAAAATATGGAATTACTAGTAAAAGAATAAGCAAAGCTTCAAGGGATTATCAAGCATGTAATAAATGTATAATGTCATGAGATATTGGCTATTTAAAGTTCTAGCAAGTCCCACGTCGAGTCAAGTACGTCAAGTAATGTCATATATTGTCACGAGAGAGAGAATGTGGAATGCCATTAAATCTAGAATGACAAGTACTTCGGTGCAATGTCACACCATGATCAATCAAGGCACAAGTACTTTCGGGTGCTCCCACTAGGACCAGATCGGGCCCTATATGCGCAGGCATTGGTTTATGTATTTTTTTTAGACATCCACTATAGTGTATAGCCAATGTAGAGTTCCAAGGAATATACTATAGTAGGATGATAAGGTAGATTCACGGAATTGAAGGATTTCAAGGTCAAAGCTTGAACAAACAGGATATACCGACAAATCGTATGATAAATCAAGACATATCGGGAAACTAGGTAATTGGCGTCCACTCAGTCGTCATCAATTACAGAAATAGCGCTCGCCGTCTGGTCGCTAATTCCTTTGAATAGTACATGTTTGATGAAATAGCGTCCATACATTGGTCTCTATATCAGTGAAACAGCGCCAACGATCTGGTCGCCAATTCCTTACGGTGCCCATATCACTGTCGCCAATTGCTGACCGAGAACAGACTTCTCTAGGAGGCCTGAAACAGCGTTCTAAGAGGGCTAAGGCATCACGTTTCTTCATAGTGACGTGACAAGACACGGTGTCATGGGTTTTTAGGGTACAACCTGCTCGGCTATCTTGAGAGAATCCAAGGCTAGCGTAGACTTGCGAAGGTCTCTATGATAAAATCACCAGTCAAAAGGAAGGAATATCCCGCGGAGGGTTCAAAGATCACCGAGAGTTAAGGTGTAATCGGCAGAATCAAAATAGAAACCCCATCTACGGACGTGAGATGAGAGTGTCAAGTATACCCGCGGTATGGGCTGAAAAATGCGTGAAAACTGAGAGACAGGAATCAGCGCCCCAACAGAAGTCACTATTTAATGAAATAGATACATTTTGAAAGGTCGTTCAATCCTAATTTACAACAGAATTTTTTAAAGAAAACTAATAATAATTAACGACATCGTGTAAGGGCATTAATTCTAGAATTTTCCAAAAATTAATATTTCTAATTTCAAATAGTGACTTTATGAGATGGCGTTCATTATTTAAATAGCGACATTATCTGGGTCGCATATTCATGATTTTCATTATAAATTTTATTTACTGGATTTTTCTACAATATAGTGCCACCGTAAAGGGGTGCTTATTATTTAAATGGTGACTTTGCGATGGTCGCCCATTATTTGGTTGATGCTACGCATCGGGCAGAAACAATCCTAGACACAAACTACTATTCACAAACTTGGAGTTCTCATAATCAGGAAAGTAAGGACATAGATATACAGAGAAAAATATCAGGATTTTAGAAACATGGTCATGCATCATTTTTATCGTCCGGTTACATGGATATTTAATTTTTAACATGTAATATTTATTACATCTATTTTCATGAATAGCGGTAGGACTATTGTCGTAGATTAAACTACACCCCTGAGACTGTTGCGAATTAAAAGAACTAGCGACCTTCCAAGAGTTCATTCATTAATTGACGGTCTACTCTTGGTCGCTATTTTAATGCAGGCAAAAACTCTAAAACAAACAGGTAAAACTGCATGAAATCATGAATATCCTACATATATGCATGCGATGGTCTTCTATTATTGATCTTGGGCTTCAATTCTTGAGAAAACCTACCTTTTGGTTGGTCGATCGTCGAACGAAAGAAAAAGGAAATAAGAAAGTGTAGCAACAGACAGTGCAACGACAGCTACTGCTCTTCCAGTGGCAGGAATGGGAAGAAGGAGAAGAAACAGAGGCTTCTTAGTTGCACTATGACAACACCTTCGATCGAAGCAGCAACATTAAGGATACGTTGCAGGGAAAGAAGAAGAGCAACTGCAGCTATAGCAACAACAGCTCGCGCCCACGCGAAGGAAAGAAGAAGAGGAAGCAGCACGGCAGCAACGACAGCACGCACAGAAGTAGCAGCAACAGGCCCGCAGCTGCAGCACGAGCAATGGAAGAAGACTTCTTCCCACGGTAGTAGCGGCAGGAGGAAGGACGTCGATGCAAGGGAAGCAAACGAGCAGCAGTAGCCTTCCCTCGTTCGTGAAGGTGGGGTATTTATCGATGAAAGAAATCCTACGGGGTTTATATTCCTAATAGGAATTAACCTTCCAACGTAGCAATCCTACAAGGTTTAAAGTTTCCCATGCATATCCTTCTCCTTCCCAAACCGTAGCCACCTTCCTGATTAGACTATAACCCTAATCTCCTTTCCATGATAGCTTCGAACGTGAGGCTTTGGGCTTGCTGAAACAACCCGTAATACATATAAATGTGTATATACCCTTAGCAATCTTTGTCGTGGGAATGGTTATGGGCTATCACTAATAAGGCCCATTTATGTATATGTCAAGGCCCATTTTTAATGTGTTTGGTTTGAGAGCCTTTGATGAATTTTATGAGTTGGGTTTTAGTGTCTAACGAGGCTCATTAGAATGGGTTAAGGCCAATTAGTGGCGGTTGTGGGCTATTCCATATATCTTTAAACCACACCGTCAGGCTCATTATAGTTACAGTGACATGTATATATATATATTTCTCAAAAGCCCATAATGTATTAATCCTTCCACCTATTAGTTGTTATCATACCCTGGGTTAAGGTCCTCCAATGTTCACCTACAGGTTCAATAGGGAAACCATGAGATTTACCTATGTGAGGCCCATACTTGGGTGCAAAAGGTCTTTTAGTTTTTGGTTGGTTCTAGAGTCCATTAGTTTTGGGTTCTCCTTTACATTGGTTTTAAGCCCATTTCTGGGTGAGGTTTAGGATGGCCTTTAGCTCATTAATGAATTATTCTCACCCACTATTTCTAATCCCATACTTGGGTTGGATATCATCATCATTACTACTCTTGTTCTTCTACCTACCTTTATGGGTATCAGAGACAGGTTTGATCCTATGAAGAATTTTATTTTAAAGGAACATTCAATAGCTAGTCGACTTTTAGTACATAGATGAGTACTTGGGCCTTATCTAATGATTCCTAATAAAATAGAGAGGTCGTAACCTATTATTCTATGTTACTTTTAATAAGAAGATCTTGCATTATCCCAAGATTCCCAATATTTTTTCTAATATAGTAAATTATTTCTATCTTTTCTTTCCAAATTTTACCGGGCGTTACAACTCCTGCCATCTTCTTTGCCTCATATTCAGATCCTTCTAAGTGAAGATATACATCAGACTTTTGTGGTCTGAAAATATGGTGAACTTCTCCCCATAGAGGTAATGTCGCCAGATCTTTAAGGCGAAGATCACAGCAGCTAACTCCAGATCATGCACGGGGTAATTCTCTTCATGACGCTTCAATTGCCTTGAGGCATAACGAATCACCTTACCGTGTTGCATAAAGACACAACCAAGGCCAATGCTAGATGCATCTGTGTAAACTTCGAAGCCACCACCTTCAACATGTAGTGCTAAGATAGGAGCAGTAGTGAGATGATCCTTAAGAATTAGGAAACTCCCTTCATAGTTTTTCGACCATATGAAGGGATTCTCCTTTCTTATTAAACCTAGTCAAAGGGACAACGATATTTGAGAAATCCTTGATAAATCGCCTATAATAGCCAGCCAGACCGATAAAACTCCTGACTTTGGACACGGTCGTTGGTCGGCTCCAGTTCTTGACAGCTTCAACTTTTGATCCACAATTATACCTTCCTTTGAAATGATATGGCCAAAGAAAGAGACCTCATTTAGCCAGAATTCACATTTGCTGAGCTTTACGTAGAGTTGATGTTCCCTTATGGTTTACAAAGCTATCCTCAGGTGTTCTTCAAGTTCTTCCTTGGTCTTGAAGTATATGAGAATGTCATCACTGAATACGACCACAAATCGATCGAGATAAGGCCTAAAAACATTGTTCATAAGTTGCATGAAAGCTGTAGGGGCATTAGTTAACCCGAACGGCATCATAACAAACTCATAATGTTCATATCTGCTCCGGAAAGCAGTCTTGTAGATATCTTCATCCTTAATGTTGAGTTGATGGTAACCAGACCTGAGATCTATCTTGGAGAAATATTTTGCACCAGAGATCTGGTCGAACATCTCATCGATACGTGGCAGTGGATATTTGTTTTCGATGGTGACTTGATTTAACTGCCGGTAATCAATGCATAGCTTGAGAGATCCGTCCTTCTTTCTGACGAATAAAACCGGCACACACCAAGGGGATGTGCTAGGTCAAATGAAGCCCTTGTCTACTAACTCCTAAAGTTGCTTCTTCAATTCTTTGAGTTCCGTAGGGGACATCCTGTAAGGAGCTATTGAAACAGGTGCTGCTCCAGGAATGAGTTCAATATAAAAGTTTACTTCCCTTTCGGGTGGTAAATTAGGTAAGTTGGATGGAAAGACATCGGGGAACTCTCTTACTATATGGATTTCTTCGAGGATGATTTCCTTGGACTCAGTAATGATCACGGAAGCAAAGAAAGCTTCACAACCTTGGGAGATAAGCTTGCAGGCGTGAAGAGAAGAAATAAGAATAGGATGCTTCATATACTTGATGCCAAAGAAAGTAAATTGTGGAATATCCGATTTGTGGAAAGAGATTCTCCTATTATGACAATTAATATTGGTATAATGGTTAATAAGCCAATCTGCACCTAGGATAGCATCGTAGCCTTCCATGTCCAGGCATACGAGATTTGCGGGAAGATTATGTCCTTCTATAGTTGCCTCACTATCTGAGTAGTGGGTTGTAAGTTTTAGTTCTAGGACCTAAGGGTGCTGTGATTGCTAGGTCCGCAGGTAGAGGAACAGGTGAAATTGGCAAGGTTTTTGCAAACGTAGTAGATATAAAAAAATGAGAAGCACCAGTATCAAATAACACAAAAGTAGGATGAGAATATTTGAATGGTACCTTCCATCAACCCATCATCCTTGGGTGCTTTCTCGTCCAATACGGCATTAAGATGTGCCTGCCGCCTACGTTTGCCATTGGAAGTTTGTTCTTTCATGAGGGGGTAATCCGGCATGCGGTGCTCCCGGCTTCCACAGCATAAACAAGCGCTGAGACGCTTCCAACATTCTTCGACTGACTGACCGAATTTCTTATAGAATGAGCAAGCTGTCTTGACTTGCTTTTCTTCCTCCTTGATCTTCTCATTCTTGCGATTCCCGTTGCCATTGCAGGACCGCTTCTTGTTGTCACAGGATTTGTAGGTGCCCGTAATACTTAATTTATCTTCTTTCTTTCCTCGTTTGTCAAACCTTCGGCTCGACTCCTCCCCCTTACCCTTGAACTTCCCGACCTTCTCCAAGGTCCTTTCGCATAAATGGGCGCGGTGGACCATCTCCGTATAGGTCCGGATGTTTTGTGGGCCAAGTTGTTGAACAAAGACGAGATGTAACCCATCCATAAACCTGTTGGCCTTTAAGATCTCCATAGCCACTAGGTGTGGAGCATAAGGTGCCAGGCGAGAAAATTGCAATGCATACTCCGCCATGGACATCATGCCTTGCCAAAAAGAGGCAAATTCTGTAGCTTTCCTCTCCTTGACATGTTTAGAAAAATATTTCTCACGGAAGAGTTCGAGAAACTCCTCCCAAGTGAGTTGCTCGTTTTGTTGATGTGCAGAGGTGGCCTTCCACCATGTACGCACATCCTTATTGTGTTGAAACGCGGCAAGTAAGACCTTCTCTTGGTCCGAGCATTACATCACGTTGAAGATTCGGTCCACCTCGTCAATCCAATTTTCAGCTTCATCGGGATTTGATGATCCAGAGAACTGCGAAGGATTCATACTCCGGAAGTTACGATGCAAGTCACCAGTGCCAGCCCGTGCGCCAGCTTGAGCAACGTTTTATAGGGCCTGGGTGAGACCTACAACCGTTTCTTGCATAGCTTTCCAATTAGCATGATTAGCGGCCATTGTGAGAATGAGGTGCTTGAGAAAATAAACACTTGGTTATTTCCTTGGAATTTAAGGAAGATTTACCTAAGATAAATTTCTAATTAAATATCGCATCTCGGGCTCTACTCAATCTCACATGGGTTCGAAAATTTCTTCCTAGTTCATAGGTATGGGTCCTTAAACCTTGGACTTAGCATATGACATGACATTTTCCTAGGACTTACTTATGCCTATGCCGGTCTAATACCACTTTAACTGTAACGCCCCGAGATATGCAGCGGAAACAAGTCGGGAACATGAACAACCGGCAAGATAAGCATCACGCTAGCATGATAATCAGAGCTCTATAACATCCACACATAAAAGAGGAATGCACAATAGTTAATCAAACTCCAAGCTTATTGAATAATGATCATAAGTTTACAAAGACACTTGACTTCATGACATAACGTCGCACTAGACTCAATAAAAAGAAAATTACATAATCGACTCATAACACTCTAGCATTCTAGGGCTTCTCTTGTTCTTCATTCGCTCTCGCCCTCGGATCCGTCATTCGAGTAGTAGGAATACGATCCACTAGAGTTTCCTAAAAAATTAAAAAAGTAGGGAATGAGCACACTGGCCCAGTAGGTGTCTTCGTATCAACATGAAGGCAAGTTTAAGTCATTAACAATTTAGCTCTAGAAGGTAAGATAAATGAAATATGGTGAAACATGTGATAAAACCAACGTAATAACACAAGTAACATGGCATAGACTATAGAGATGTGAATTTCATGTAGAATGAGAGCATGATCAAGAAAGAATGTAATGTGGCCTTTTATGTAATAAGAATGTACTAGCATGTAACGAGAATGTACTTTTCATAACCATATAGGCTATGCACTAGAAAGTTAGGTAACAAGAATGTATAATTTCATGATGAGTCTCGTGATTTTCACCCGTTTATAAAAAAAGTACTCCCAGCGCAATGCGACGCCAGTGTTCATCATACCCCATGGTTTACAGTATGTTTCTGGCCATCCGCCGAGAGGGCTAATGTTGAGCCCTTGGACACTATCCGTGCCCACTCTTGCATCTTCAAGTTATAAATCAAGCTACTTCCACGAGTAAATAATAAAGTTTGGCCGATAATGTAAAGTTCAAACAATAGTTCATGATAATAATATCAAGGTAAGAATGCACCAAAAATAAGAATATGTGAGTTCAAGGTCGAATTAAGGTAAGGTCATGCTACGGGAGGAATCTGGCAGCATAACGGTACATTCATTACTTTTCACAGTTCATGAATAACTTATTGAATAAGGTTTGGGTTCCCGATAATCATTAGACCATCTAGGAATAGAGTAGGACCAACCCTTGGGTCAAACCTAGGGTTTCACAATAAGATAGAAGAAGGCGGTCTGTTCATGACTGTTTCTTGAATATAGCGGTCAGATCGAGACCGCTATCATTTGGAGTCAACGCATGAAGAATAATAGGTCGAGACAGGATTGATCTGGTAGAAGGTGGTCATGCCAGGACTGCTACTTGAAGGTAGCAGTCACCTGAGAACTGCTATCTGTCCAGATTGTAGAAAACACTGGTAACATAAGTGCTTTCTAAACCATTGGGCTTTGAGGGTACAACCAGCTCGAAGTCCTAGTGGGAATCCCAGACTCGCGGAGACTTACGGAGGTCTTGAAACATGATCACCTAGTCAGGTGGAAGAAATATCCAATAGAGAGGATCACAAGTCCAAGAGAGTGTGCCTATTATGTGCAAGTGTAACTAATAGCATCGTACCGGAATACGTGCTATGTAGTTAAGAAAGACTTAGAGATGAGAATGAACCGTGTAGAAATAGCAATCAAATCATCAATGTAACAAGTTTCATAAGCCATATGAAATTAACTTTAATACAAACTATATCATTTTGGTATGAAATTAGCATAAGAGTAAAATAAGTTTATAACACCTGAAAAACATGACATCTATCATGGTGGGTGCACAATATAACCAAAATCATGAATGTAAGATAATAACTAGGAATAGGACCTAATATTTTAGACTTAACATATGTTTATAGCGGTTAATCTACATTTCGCTTGGAGTTAAAAGAGTGCAGAAAATAGAAAGAGTAAGATGGTCTGATAAGAACCGCTTCTTGAAGTAGCGGTCGATTAGGAACCGCCTCCTAATAGTAGCGGTTCATGAGGAACCGCCTTCTGTCTGTAATAGACAGAAGGTAAATGATGTATGCAAGGCCTATCCTAGGGAAAATAATGCATGAAAACACGTTATATCAAAAGGTATAACATGATAGAATAGTATTGGTGAATGGAGATGCGTGATTTTGGCCAAAGTTATCATTTTTTTCAATTAGATGTAGGGATATGAATGCTATGTAACCTTGTTGCGTAGTCCATTAAAAATAAGAAATACAACGTGTATAAAGCATGAAATCAAACAAGGTTAAAGGACTTTTAATCCTAACTTGATGTTTACGCCATTTATGAGATAACCTATCTCTGGGAACGCTCCTAGAGTTCGAATTTATAACTGGAAGATGGTGCTGGTTCCTACGCGTCCTGCGTAGAAATAACAACTTCTCGCCCTTCTATCTCCTTAACCTCTTGACCTAAATTGACGAGTTTTGGAGAAGAGGCATAAGATACAAAGGGGAATAATAAACTCTAAAGGCTAGACACAAAATTACCTCTGCTAACGTCCCTAAGCTTCAAGTCTTTGTTGGACAGACATGCATGTTCCTGTGCGTTCTGCAGAAAAATAGCCACTTGTGGACGTTCTAACTCTTCAACGGCTTCAACTCCTATCATGAAATTTGGAAGGGAGTTAGTTAATACTAAAAGGAATAAAAAGTTCTAAAGAGTTAACCCTAAAAGATGACGTCTTACCTTCGAACCACGCGAGCCAAAGCAAGGGTTCGCGTAGGTCGATACTGGGTTCTATTCATAGAGTTGGTTTAGGGTTTGAGAGATTAGATAGATTAGGAGTCCAAATTTGGAGTAAGATTGATCCCCAAAAGTCCTAGACTAGGTTACCATGCCAGATATCATCGAACCATAGGGATTGGGATGCTAAAAATCCCATTATTTTCACGTCTCTACAACTCTCGCTCTCGGAAGGAGAAGACGATCGCCCCTGGACCACTTTCATCAAGTAGCGGTCTTGCGATAGACCGCTACTATCCAGGGCCTAGCAATTTGAATTTTTGTTAAATTATACTTCTATGTATTCCCTATTTATCCAATTAAATTAGGGAATTATCCTAATTACGTTTCTAATAATGGTCTTGGGCCAAAAAGCTTTGGGATTGGGTTTTTGGGCCTAGATTAAGTGGACTTAGCCCTTTGGTTAATACATGGCTTTTAAATTAATTTATTAATCCATAATTCATTTAATTATCCCATTAAGCCCTTTAAAATACTTAATAATTTTATTTAATCCTTGTAAAATCCTAGAAAAATTTGGGGTGTTACACTTGTATATTCAACTGCAACGTGCATCATGTAGCCTTGTTTATACACTATTAATTAGCTAATCACTTATATTCCACCTAGTGACAGACATGTAATTCCTATTGAGCACTTTTGCTTACCCAGTTTCTCTTAAAATTTTTCATGTAATAATGAAGAAGATATTCAATCGGACAGGGAAGGGCAAGAGTGATGTGTGCCACTGAAGATTTAGAATATCTATGTCTCTGTCTTTTTACTTTATTGAGTCTATATAGGTTGAAGACCTTTATTGTGTCTTCTTTTATTTCCTTTTGAATAAATGTAAGTGGAATTAAGAGAGTTGTAATATTGATATCTTGATATTAATGAAATTGTATTATGTCAATTTTTGGCCTCTTTGCATCTCTTGTGGTTTCCTCTGTTTTATCATGACTGTTCGTTGCCACGTTCTGAGTAGTTTCCGCTGCTATCGGTTCGAGACGTGACAATAGAGCTTAAGGTAAGTTCATGAAGAACAAGAAATATATGATTCATTTAGAGATTCAAGAGAGTACTGACTTAGAAAAATACTGACATCAAAACACGTCAATAGAGTCAACCTCAGACTCATAGAACTCGATAAAAGTGGTCAATTGGATGGGCACGATCGATGAAAACTAGGGTTGAAGGCAGTCAGGGACAGGGCCACGATCAGAAGAGCACAGTCTGAAGGCAAGGCACATCCAGACATGAATGCAGTCTCTGGGTTCATCGCCTTCAGGATCCAGAAGTTGAATGCAGTCTCTAGGTCAGCCGCAATCAAAACAGGCTGAACAAAACCCAAACAGAATCTCGTTCCATGGTTTCAAAGGCCGGTCGAACCTCATCTTTCAATAGTAGGACGAGATTCAAACAGGGTTTTTATGATACAACCAGCTTGACACCCATGTAGGAAACCATGGCTTACCGAGACTTACGGAGGCCTTCATGAAGAAGTTCCAATCTGGCAGAAGGAATATCCGGTTGAGGGTTCTAACTTAACAAAGAAAAGGGCTATGCGAATAGAACCAGAAAACCAATAAAAGTGGTAGATCATGCCATCAGAGTGACACGATCCTCAAACAATAATCAAAGCACAATATTTACTATGCCAGTCTCAATAATAATTGTAAACCACTAAAATTCAAGATTAGTCATGCAATGAATTTAGTCTTATCAAACATCTACATCTTTTAAACATGATAGGAGAGACATGATAGAAGAGAGCAGTCATGAAGACGATAATGGACATGAAAGAAGATTAATTACACAAATGATTCAAATGATCAAATAAGGAACTTTCATAGATTTTTTCATGATTCAATATGACTTTCCTAATTATTTAGTTGTTCAGATGACATGCCTAAGAAAAACATGATTTCTAAAGATAAAAACTCACATATTTAATAGGTTGGATGAACTAGGGATATCTGATAACCGAAGAAGAATGTGGTCATTACTTACACCGTGTCTAGTGAAGAACATGATCGTCTGATGTATCGCGATCAGATGATCGCGGTCTATCGTAGGGCCACGCTTAGAATGCGTTCCCTATAATGGACGCGGTCACATCTAGAACCTCTATTCCGACGAGAAAACAAAAAATGCCGATACATCAATGCTAAATCTTAAAACACGTGAGCATAGATGACTAAAAATTGGGGAAAACATGTAATAAATCAACTAGACACACAGCTAATCATGTTTGATTAATCAATTTGAGGTTTGGCCTGAGAGAACACCTACCTTGGGATCGCTCAAAGGAAGAAGAGGAAAAGACACGATGAACATGAAGAACGCCTAAGAATCCTCAATCCCCTCCTCCAAGCTTTCCCCGTTCCTATGTCCATAAGCCTCCAAGCATGATTAGGGTCAGTTAGAGGAGGTTTAGTGTTGAATTTACAAGGTGAATGCTTCCTAGAGTCCTAAATCGCCCCAAAATTCTAGAGATAAAATCTCCTTCTGAAAATTTCTATTTCTATTAAACAAAGGCTCTACCAGCTACCATCTAACCCTAATTAGGCTAAGGTTTCTCTAGAGAACAAGTCTATCTAGATGGATTAGGTTTTGTTGCGATTTTAGGCCCAACAGCTTGTATTTTAGCCTATTTTGTCCAATTAGAATTAGAGATTTTAAGAATTTCAAATTTTAGAGATTAAGCCTTCTTTCAAGCCCAATATGCTTTTAATTATTAGCCCAATTCACTATTTTAACTATGACAAATTTTATTTGTCTCATAATAATTTTATTGTCATTATCCTTGTTATTTTTTTGTTTAAGAAATTATATCATTTAATTATATATATCTTTTAATCCGGGTTGCTACATCTTTTCTCACTTAAAAAGAATTTGGTCCTCCAAATTCACATGACATTCTTTCCAAAACAATGGTGGGGTGTCTAATCTAATTCCCAAATAATTCCAAAATTATAACTTGATCACATAACCAACACAAAATCATGCTATCAATAAAATCTAAGATCTAATGGAATAGAACTTGATTAAGATTAAGGATAAGGGGGTACCCCCGCAGGCTTGGGCTCACTCAAAGCTTGAATCCTTCACTGACGTCGTGCTCCATTGTGATCCTTAGCCTGTGGGGGTTGAACCTTTGGAAGAGGGTAACTTGCCACCTTATGATCCTAGCTCCCACAATGAAAACATGCTCCTATCTTTACCGACATTTCTCGGATAGATGGCTATCATTACCGCAACGTTTACACTTTTCCTCCTTAAGCTTCTTAGCATTAGGAGATGTATTACTATCATTTGGTCTCTTATTGCCATTCTCAGATTTAATTGCCAACTTCTTCTTCTCCAATCTAGATTTAACCTTCTCGGCCATCTCCATCGCATCTTCTAACAATTGCGCTCTCTTAACCATCTCGACATACGTTTGAATGTCTGTTGGTGCCAATTGAGGTATAAATTAACTTTCATCTTCTCAGTCATGATCAAATGAGACGCATATCGGGACAACCTTAAAAAATGGGCCTCATACTCGGCCACTGACATACTCCTTTGTTTAAGTGAGGTGAATTCCCCAACCTTTCTTTCTTGAATCCTTTCCGAAAAGTACTTATCATTAAAATGCTCTAAGAATTCTACCCATGTTACATGATTATAGGGCAAAGTTACTTCCATCAACTTCTACCATGCCTTAGCATCTTTCTTTAATTGAAACGTAGCCAAAAGGACCTTATCTTGGTCTGAACATTGCATTACCCGAAATATTCTTTCTATCTCCTTCACCCAATATTCAACATCCTCGAGATCAGTAGATCCATTAAACCTTGTGGGATTCAAAGTTTGAAAATTCCTATGCAGATCCCCAGCTCCATGATTCACTCCACCTTGAGCCACTTGTTGGAGAGACTGAGTCCAACCTTGAATCATCTTTTGCATACCTCTCCAATTAAACACACTCGGCCGCCATCTCACTAGCTGTCGAACTTCTACAAAAGAATTTATGTGAATTAACAATTTGTTCTCATTAAATTTTTATATAAATTTTAGCACTTAGCCCAAGGCTCTTCCCAATCTCACCAAGTAACAATAAGGGAAGAGTACATGTTATAGGACCTATGACAACCTATAACTATGGCCAAAAACCTAGGATTTAACAAAACATGACTCTAATACAATTTCTGTCACACCCTGAACCAGCAGTGGAAACTACTCGGAACGTGATAGCAAACAGTCATATCAATCAGAGCACTAGAAGACCATCAACACAATAGACAACTCAAAGAGACACAAATAAGGTCAGAATTAGACAAAACATAACTTTATTAATAATCATGATCTCTATTACAATTTTCTTGACTCAAATTACAATAACTCTAAAGAAAAGAAGGAATCAATTACAGGGCTTACATAACTTCTAATCTAGACTCAAAGAAATAAAAAGACACGGGTCTTCTAACAATCCTAGAGCACTCGTTCACTCTTGCCCTTCCCCATCAGAATATGTTTTAGCTTCAATACTACCAGAAAAATGTTAAAGAAACTGGGTGACTGAGAAGCTCAGTAGGAATTACATCTCTTTAACTAGGCAGAATATAAGTAATTATCAATTTAATCGTGTATAGACAATGCTATATGATGCGCATTGCAAAACATGAATCAAAATCTCGAATAATAAATAGACATGAATAAGATAGAGGAACAAGGGAATATGAAATGCAGAGCATTTATAGGAATCGATTATACAAGGATATCTTGCTGAAAAGAATAGATCAATACATAGTCAATAACCAGATAACAATGTATGAACATGTACAAATGAACAAAACTACAGAATTGGCCAATAATTTTGAGTTCTAATAATGATCAATCTTGTGCTATGCAAATTAGATATCACATATTTCATATAAGCAGAATAACATTCATTCATGTCACAAAGTAGAGAATTGTCTAGACCAACTTGTGCAGAACAAAATTGGTACAATGCCACACCCAAAAATTTTCATTGGATATTATAATACCCCAAAAGTTTGTATATAATATTTTAAAATTTATATATATTTTTTAAAGATAAAATGGAGTAATAAAAAAATTGGGCTAAATTAAAACCAAATAATAAGGCCCAATATTTATTAATTAACCTGGCCTTTTAAATAAGACCAAAGTGGCCCAAAACTAAGCCCATAAAGTTTGGCCCACATTCTTTAAGCTTAAAATAGGCTATTTAAGAAATTTAAGGGATAGATATACTAATTAGAGGATAAATAGGCGGATATATAACCAAGAGTTTGAAGTATTTCAAATTCGGGGCCCAAGGATAAAAATGATCTATCGGGCGACCGCATGGGGACTAAAAACGGTCTAGACTGGACTGTTAGGCGTTGCAGATTCCGTGAATGGAAGAAGGCATAAAAAGATGGAAACTTTGGCATCCAAATCGTCTAGGATCGATACTATCTCACAGATAGAGGAGTCTAGAAGGCTTAAGGATCGAATTGGAACCCTAATTAGGACTCTATGTTCGTTCCAATCCATGGAAACCCTAGTTAAACATATAAATAGACCCAAAACCAACCTGCACGACCCTTACTTTTGGCTCACGTGGAACTAAGGTAAGGAAGCATTATTTGAGGTAGGTTCTTTAGAGTATTTTGTGAAGTCCCGCAATTAATGACACCCAAGAGGGGGTGAATTGGGTGTTTACAAACTTTTAAAAAATTCTTGGCCAAATGTAACAAGTGTGACAAATAGCCTTAATGAAAATTTAGATCTATATGAAAACACTTAGATCTAATAAAATCTATCACACTCAACTGATCTTAGGTACGGTGGCGGAGGTAAAAATCTGAAGATTCAACTCACGCAAGATGTTATCTTCCTGACAAGGTTTGCCTTATCGATCCGAACCCACCTTTTAATATACCAGAGATATAATATGATAATGATAAATTATGCTACATCTAACTCAACCAATACAACCAGATTAAAACTACGTGTGTGCTACACAGAATGGAGATAGAAGAAAAGGAACAAATCACACAAAGGACAGTGATTTATAGGTGGTTCAAATGAAACAACGGCAACCTACGTCCACCCCTCACGAACTGTGAGGATTCCCACACTATCTTGTAAAGGATTACAAGATCAAAACAAACACACACACACACACGTGAGAAGTTGGAACTCCCACGAAGGTGCACAAGCACCGAATCACAAAGATACGTGAAAACTAGAAGAAACACACACACACACACACACACACACACACGGATCTGAACAGATCCACACGCACTAGAATGATTAGAGATTACACATAACAACACTTGAAGCTCAAATAGAAATGGAAGGAGAAACACTAAAAGAAGAATTTCAATCGAAAGCTCCCCCTTAGTGGATGAAGATGATTTTCGATGAAGCTTCCTCCTCAACTAAATCTTCACTTGAATGGCCTGCAGATGATCCTCAAAAACTTAGAAATGGATGAAGAAGCTCTTCCTCGAAGCACTGTTCACGAAGCTACAGTGGCACTTCTCTTTCTCCTCTTGATAGCCTCCTTGAGTGATTAGGGTTTTTGACCCCAATATGATGTATTTATAGATCTTGGATGGTCAAGGGACAAGCCAGGGATCAGATCCACAAATCATGGCAAGTCTGGTGACTTTGGGATTAAACAAACCCAAAGAAAGAAGCTTCCCACCTTCAAGAACACAAGTCAACAATTACTACCTCGAAGCTACCGGGTGACCGGACTATATGGGGCGGTCGACCAGAATTTTACAGGAATGAAGTTTTCAACGCTGGGAAAACCGGTCGACCGGGATAGGGCCAGCGGTTGAGCGAACTATAAATTCCAGTATATTTTTGAACGCTGTTAATTCTAGTCAACCGGCCCATGCTCTCAAGTCGACCGGACTGTGAAAATCCTGCCAAAACAAGTTGTTAGCCTAGCAAATCATATCCATATGATCGACGCTTGAATTAAACTTATGTTGTTATTGATTTCAAGTCCATTTGAACTCGTTTTAGGCATTTGGAAGGGTATGAATACTTAAACATAATGCTTGAAGAAATTAGACCTTGATTGCGTATAAAGGTCATACTTGATTGCTAATACATGGCACGTGATAGAACGCATGTCCTGGGTTTTGTTAAAATCAAAATCACCTGGATATACTCAACATTTTATTTATAATATTAAGGTCTAACCACCCTCAAAATTTTGTTCTAGGAGATCCAGCCCACGAGGAGATAGAGGCATCCAAAGTCGCTGGTTCGGTACAAGCAACCCAGGAACTTGTGCGACCGGGCCAGATTGATCAGCAAGTTAGAAGCCCTAAATGAGGTAATTATATAGAGGTTCTTTAAAGTTATTTGTTCCTTTAAGTGCCATCTTTTTACCCTCCAAGTTTCGTGGTCATAGGTGAAAAGGATCATAAGTTAGAAGTCTACGAAGTTGCTGGTTCGGTTCTGAACGAGCAGAAATTAGGGTTGACTTCTAGCCTTAAATTCGATAATTAAAGCCCAGATCAGAGGTAGGTTATCTCATGAATGGCTTAAACTCAATGTTAGGAATAAAAGCCCTCTTCTTGCAGTCGATTTCATATTTTCTACACGGAGTATTTGATGTTTTATCTTGACTATGCATCTAGAATTACATAGCATGCATGAACCTTATCCTTAAGTGAGAAAATGGCCATTTCATGTTATTTCATTCAACCCATGCATCTCCATGTCCTAATATGGTGTTATTAGGCCATATTTATCTATTGTCATATTTTACTATGCATCAAATGGCCTTAGTTTAGTATATATTTTAGTTTTATTACTATTTTCAACAGACAGGAAGAAACGGTCTTCCTGAAGACCGCCTGATATCACTAGCGGCCCTGCGATAGACTGCTAGGCCCGAGAAAATGGTCCGCACACGACCGTTTACGTTTTCTGAGTTCTGTGTTTATGTTAATCTGAGACATAATACAGAATAGCCCTAAATATCATATGATAAGCTTAGCTAATTACGTTTTACACCTATTTTAAATGTTGTATTCTTGTACATGGATATGTTAATCAATCATCCTAGTTGATTTCATGTTCCTTATACACGTTGGGATTATTTTAAACTTATGCTAAATTCATACCAAAACTATATACTTTTATAATTACATTATGTTTCACATGGTTCATGACTTGACTAGTTTTAATTTGATCGTTGTTTTATCACGATCCTTTCTTATCTATGGGTCATTTTCTTAAGTACATGGCATATACTCCGGTATGTGACCATTAGTTACACTTTGCACTTATAGGCACACTTTCTTGGACTTATGAACCTCTCCGTCGGATATTCATTCTGTCAGACTAGGAGATTATGTTTCAAGGCCTCCGTAGGACTCCGCGAGCCTGGGATTCCCACTAGGACGTCGAGCTGGTTGTACCATCAAAGCAAATTATCTAGAAAGTACTTTATCGGTGTTTTATGTATTCTGGACTTTAGCGGCCATATGGAGGACTGCTAAAAGGCACCAAGCGGCTATTCACTAGACAGCAACGCTCCAGAAAGATTTCCCTACATTGACACTTCTTTTTCATGTGTCGACTCTAGTCATGAAACGGTCTAGACTCTGATCGCTTTCTTCATGAAACGGTCCAGTAAACGACCGCTTTATCTCTAAACCTGTCTAACCCAAGGTTTGACCTTTGGGGTTGGTTTTCTTGAGTTCCTAGACGGTCTTCGGATTATTTAGAGTCTCGACATGTGTTTAACAACTTAATATTAAGATGTGAAATTTAATGAAGATACTGTTATGCTGCTGGAATGCCGCCAGAGTATAATATTCTTTTAATTCTTCTTTGATATCTCATATCAATTTTGGTACGTTCTATACCTTGGTTAATTGATTATGAAACTTTTTATTTGGAATTACATTATTGGCCGACATTATTCTTATATCTCGTGAAAGTAGCTGGATTTATAACTTGAAGATGCAAGACCGGGCACGGATTGTGTCCAAGGGCTCTATGCTAGTCCCCACGGCAGATGGTCAAAACGTGCTATAAATCATGGGGTACGATGATACTGGTGTCGCATTGCACTGGGAGTACTTTCTCTTATAAATGAGTGAAATTTACGAGGCTCTTTATGGAAATTACATGCTTGTTAATGACTTTCTAGTACATAGCCTTTACAAGGTTGTGTAAGGTACTTTCTAGATGCATGCTCGTACATTCTTATTCATGAAAGGCCAAATTTTCATCTACATGATTGATCTTGCTTGTTCATGGTCTATACTCACATCTACTTGCTCAGTTATTTCATGATTTATTGACTTGGTTTATATCGCGTGTTTATCATGTTCTTTTTTTTACTTTAAGATCTAGAGCTAAAGCATTAATCACTTAAATATTGCCTTCATGTTGATGCAAAGATACCTACTGGGCATGTGTGCTCATACCTATTTTCTTATCTTTTCAGAAAATACTAGTCGATCGGATTCGGATTATGCTAGTAGCGGGTCCGAGAGCGATTGAAGGTCCATTGGAATGAGAGAAGTCTTAGATAATCAAAGTGTCTAGTCAAGTCATATTGTAATTTTGATTTTTATTGAGTCGTAGTGATGAAAGTTGTCAAGAAATGATCTTATGTAAATTGATTATGATTATGAAATAAAGTTGAAAGTTTTGAGAAAATTACTTGTGCAATTACTTTTATGTGATTGTCCTGCGCTCTGATTACTTGCTTGCGAGAGGCTTACCATGCCGGCTATTCACGTTCCCAGAATTCCTTCTGCTGTATTAAAAAGCCCGGGGTGTGACAGTTAAAGTGGTATCAGAGACTAAGCCTAGAAGTCCTAGGAAAAGATGTCATGTCATAGGTTAAGTCTAAGGATTAAGGACCCATGCCTATGAGACAAGGAAAGGAAATTCCCAACCCATGAGGGAAATTGGGTAGAACCTGAGATGAGCTAGTAATTAGAAATTATCTTTAGGATTAACCCATAAATTCTATTAAGATTAACAAATTCATTACTCTTCTCAGGTACCTTACTCTTACCATGTCTCATCGTGTTGATTGGGGTGGAATGCAACAAATTGTTGTGGGTCTCACTCAGGCCTTGCAAAATATGGCTCAAGCTGGCGCTAGGGCAGGAGCTGGTGATTTGCATTGTAACTTCCGGAGTTTAAACCCTCCGCGATTTTCGTGTTCCTCTAACCCCGATGAGGTAGAAAACTGGATTGACGAAATGAACCGTATATTTGAGGTCATGTAATTTGCTGACCAAGAGAAGGTTCATCTTGCTATGTTTCAGTTAAACAAAGACGTACGTACATGGTGGAAGTCTATTCCTACACCACCTGCAAACGCACCACACACTTGGGAAGGATTTCTCACGCTCTTTCGAGCTAAATAATTCTCCGAGCATGTCAAGGAGAGGAAGGCGGTAGAGTTCGCTTCATTGCGTCAAGGTATGATGACAGTGGCCGAGTACGAGTTACAATTCTCTCGCCTGGCACCTTATGCTCAACATCTAGTGAGCACGGATCTTCTTAAAGCCAATCGCTTTATGGATGGGCTACGACCCATTTTCATCCAGTAACTAGGTCCACAAAACATTCAGACCTACGCAGAGATGGTCCAACGGGCACACTTATGTGAACGAACCTTGGAGAAAGTCGATAAACTCAAGGGCAAAGTGGAGGAGCCAAGCCAAAAAGTTTGATCGGCGAGGTAAGAAGCAAGAAAAATTCAGAATCACCTATAACACTCAAAATGGTAAGAAGAGATCTCGGAATGGGGACGGCAAGGATGATCGTCGGAACAAGAAGGCTAAGGAAGAAGATAAGCAAGTCAGGCTGGCTTGCTCGTTCTATGATAAATTCGATCATGCCGCCAAAGAATGTTGGAAGCGATTGGGCGCATGCCTAAGATGTGAAAGTCGGGAGCACCGCATGCCTGACTGTCCTCTGATGAAAGAGCAATCATCCACAAGGAGCAATGGTGCATGAAAGCGGCAAGCTAGATTGAATGCCATATTGTAGGATGAACCAACCAAAGAAGGGGAGCTCATTGAAGGTACCATTTATATTTATTTCCATCATGCTTTTATGTTATTTGATATGGGTGCTACTCATTCCTTTATTGCTAGTTCTTTTGCAAAAACATTACCAATTTCACCTGTTCCCTTACCATCGGATTTAACCATAGTCACTCTTTTAGGGTCAAGAACGGAATTGAAAACCTATTTCCCCAATAGTGAAGTTATTGTAGAAGGGCATAATCTTCCTACTAATCTCGTATGCCTTGATATGGAAGGCTACGATACCATATTAGGAGTTGATTGGCTTGTAGACCACGACGCCTATATAAAATGTCACAGTAAGATAATTTTCTTTCAAAAACCAGGTCTTCCATGATTTTCCTTTCTTGGCATCAAATACCAGAAGCATTCCTCTCTTATTTCTTCTCTTCACGCTTGTAAACTCATTTTGCAAGGATGTGAAGCTTTTCTTACCTCCGTAGTAGTTACCAAGTCTAAGGAAATTCAGATAGAAGAAATCCCCATAGTTAAGAAATTTCCTGATATTTTTACTTTCGAGTTACCTGGCTTACCACCCGAAAGGGAGGTTAACTTCACCATTGAACTCACACCTGGAGCACCACCAGTGTCAATAGCTCCTTACAGGATGTCCCCTACGGAACTGAAGGAACTAAAGAAGCAACTTCAGGAGCTGTTAGAAAAAGGCTTCATTCGACCTAGCACATCCCCTTGTGGTGCGACAGTCTTATTTGTCAAGAAGAAGGACGGTTCCCTCAGATTATGCATTGACTACCAGCAGTTGAATCAACTCACCATCAAAAACAAATATCCACTGCCGCGTATTGATGAGCTATTTGACCAACTCTCTGGCGTAGAGTACTTCTCCAAGATCGACCTCAGGTCAGGCTATCATCAACTGAGGATCAAGAATGAAGATATTCACAAGACTGCTTTCCGAAGCTGATATGAACATTATGAATTATGGTTATGCCGTTCTGTTTAACTAATGCACCTGCTGTATTCATGCAATTAATGAATAATGTGTTCCAGTCTTATCTTGAGCAATTTGTAGTCGTATTTATTGATGATATTCTCATCTATTCAAAGACAAAGGAAGAACACGAGGAACATCTAAGGGTTGCCTTGCAAACCTTGCGGGAACACCAACTTTATGCTAAGTTAAACAAATGTGAATTTTGGCTTAAGGAAGTCTCTTTCCTTGGCCATATTATTTCTAAAGAAGGCATTGCAGTAGATCCTTCTAAAGTTGAAGCGGTTAAGAACTGGAGTCGACCGAACACCGTATCTGAAGTTCAAAGTTTCAGTGGCCTGACTGGTTGTTATAGGTGATTTATCAAGGATTTCTCCAAAATCGCTGCTCCTTTAATAAGACTCACCAGGAAGGAGAATCCTTTCGAGTGGACAAAGGAATGTGAAGAAAATTTCTTAGCCCTTAAAGAGCATCTCACCACGGCACCTATACTGGCATTGCCCGTAGAAGGTGGCAGTTTTAAAGTTTATACTGATGCATCTGGCATTGGTCTAGGTTGTGTACTCATGCAAAATGGTAAGGTGATTTGCTATACTTCAAGACAGTTAAAGCGGCATGAGGAAAATTACCCTGTTCATGATCTGGAGCTAGCTGCTGTTATATTTGCCTTGAAGATTTGGCGTCACTACCTTTATGGAGAGAAATTCATGGTCTATTCAGACCATAAGAGCTTGAAATATCTATTTTCTCAGAAAGAGATAAATATGAGACAAAGGCGATGGTTAGAGTACCTTAAGGACTTTGATTTTGATATACAATATCATCCTGGCAAGGCGACTACTGTTGCCAATGCGCTCAGCAGGAAACTGATGGGAAAGCTATCAAGTCTCAAGAAAGGTATGACTAATCTTATTTATAAATTTGCTTAGTTGAATTTAGATATTAATATGAAGAAGAAAGAGGATTGCTTTATAGCCAATATCCAGACACAACCCACATTAATAGAAGACCTAGTCAAACTTCAAAATAATGACCTTGTGTTATTGGAGATCAAAGCCAATATGGAGCAACGGCCGGATTTCTCTATTACAAATGATGGAAGATTGTTATTCAAGGGACGAGTTTGTATACCGGATCATGTGGATACTAAGAAATTGATCCTAAAAGAAGCTCATAAATCTAAGTTTGTCATTCACCCTGGTGCCACCAAGATGTATCAAGACCTCAAAAGGAATTATTGGTGGCCCAATATGAAAAGAGAAGTAGCGGACTATGTGTCACGTTGCCTCACTTGTCAACAGATTAAGGCAGAACATCAAAGGCCTGTTGGAAAACTACATCCCTTGGAAATTTCGGAATGGAAATGGGATAGCATAGGGATGGACTTTATCATGGGACTGCCTAAATCAAGAGATGGAAATGATAGAATATGGGTGATCATAGACCGTTTAACAAAATCGGCTCATTTTCTACCTATTAAAAGTCGATGGTCTGTAGATATCTTGGTTGCCTTATACATGAAGGAGATTGTTAAGTTACATGGTGTCCCTGTCATTATTATTTTCGATCGAGATCCTCAATTTACTTCACAATTCTGGAAGGGTCTACAACATTCTTTGGGGACCTGATTAAATTTTAGCACTGCGTTTCATCCGCAAACTGATGGACAAATTGAAAGAACCAATCAAGTAGTAGAAGATATGCTAAGAGCATGTGTTATAGACTTCGGTGGAAGCCAGCACGACCATTTACCTCTAGTGGAATATTCTTACAATAATAGTGATCAAACTAGCATTAAAATGGCACCATTTGAGGCACTATATGGAAGAAGCTGTCGCTCACCTATTTGCTGGAGTGAAGTTGGGGAAAGACAACTTCTAGGTCCAGAATTGATAAGGGATACTACCGAGGAAGTTAAGATAATTCGAGAAAGACTCAAGATGGCCCAAGATAGACAGAAATCATATGTTGATAATCGAAGGCGTGACCTAGAATTCCGAGTAGGTGACCATGTATTTCTCAAGGTCGAGGTATTCGAAGGTTCGGCATCAAAGGCAAGCTTACACCAAGATTCATTGGCCCTTTTGAAATTTTTGAAAGGATTGAAGAGGTGGCATATCGGCTACCATTACCTCCACAGTTGGCAGGAGTTCATGATGTATTCCACGTCTCTATGTTAAAGAAATATGTCTATAGTCCGTTCCACTTATCACTTATGATAATATAGAGATCCAAAAGGATTTGACGTACGAGCTAAAGCCAATCAAAATTATTGAACAAGAGGTACGTCAACTTCGGAATAAAATCATTCCCATGGTCAAAATACAGTGGACCAAATCTTGCCCACATGAAGCAACATGGGACACAGAGGAAGCCATGGGTAAGAGGTTTCTCGATCTATTTGAATGTAAGTACACTCTCCTTTAAAGCCTATGTATTTGAATTTGGGGACCAAATTCTCTTAAGTGGGGGAGGCTGTAATACACCAAAATTTTGTATATAATATTTTGGAATTTATATATATATTCTAAATATAAATGGAGTAATAAAAGAATTTGGCCAAAATTAAAATCAAATTATAAGGCCCAATATTTATTAATTAACCTGGCCTTTTAAATAAAACCAAAGTGGCCCAAAACCAAGTCCATAAAGTTTGACCCACATTTTAGAAGCTTAAAATAGGTAATTTACGAAATTTAGAGGATAAATATACTAATTAGAGGATAAATATGCGGATATATAACCAAGAGTTTGATGTATTTCAAATTCTTTTGTGTAGTGGACAGTGGATCTAGAGGGGAGGGGTGAATAGATCTGCCCCTCTTTTCGCAATGTAACCCTGTATATAGCTAGATGAGATAAATTGCAGCGGAATATAACTAGCTAAACGAAGGACACAACGATTTACTTAGCAAGATGATTACTAATATATCGATTCAAATCTAAGCATACATTTAGAACGAAGCAATCACACGAACAAACCACAACACATGAGATTTTAAGATGGTTCGGACTGAATCCCCAGTCCTACGTCCACCCCTCACCAAATCTGGTGAGGCTCCACTAGTGCCACGCACTGAACCGCAAATCGGAAAGACCACCGATTGCCTTCCTACTAACCACCTGGTAGGGACGTCAACAACGCAGATCGGACAACCTCCGATTGCCTTCCTACTAACCACCGGTAGGGACGATTCTCAGATTCAATTATTTGTATGAAATGAAAAAGAGAACAAATATGAAATCACTCAAACAAGATATAGAGTATGCTCAAAGAAAAGAATCTTGTCTGAGTTGCAGAAGCTTGAATCGGATGCTTTGACAATGTCTTCTTTCTTGCGGGATGATCTTCCTTGAACCTCTTCTAGTTGATGAAGAAGATGATGCATGTAGCTTCAATCTTCCTTTTGATCTTCTTGAGTCGATGAAGAGGATGTAGAAGATGTAGGATGCAGCTTAGATCACCCTTGAGAGCCTTGATTGCTTCTAACTTCCCTGGAGGTTGCTTGTTTCAGATCTCACCTTGAAACCCCTTGGAATGGATGAAGAACTCCTGCCCGAAACACTATTCACGGAGGTGCTATAGTGCCCGCGAATGGCCTCCCTTGGTCTCTCTTGAAACCTTGAAGCATTGGAGTTTCTAACCCCTCATGTGTTGGTTTTATAACCCTTGGAATGGTCCTTGGACACCCCCCAGACCAGATCCATAAATCATGGGAGATTAGGTGAGTTTTGATTAAACAAATACATGAAAAGGGGCTGGCCACGAGGTGGAATTCGAAGTCAAACATGGCTGCATCGGGGCTGGCGATCGACCGGAATTCATGGGGCGGTCGACCGGAATCTGTAAAATCTCCAACTTGTCGGTTCTGGGAAAACCGGTCGACCGGAAAAGTAGGGGCGGTCGACCGAAATCTGTAATTCCTGGAGTGTTTCATTTCTGGAAGAACTGGTCGACCGGAAAGGCAGGGATGGTCGACCGAAACATGTAAAACGTGGAATTCTTAGGCTCTGGCAAATCTGGTCGACCGGCCAAGGTGTGTAGGTCGACCGGAAACACCTATACCTAAAAAAATGAAGTGTTAGACCAATGAAATATGTTCATAAGTCAAGATATTCATGTCCTCGTCAATTTCATGTATTTTGGGATTGAAATCAACTTAGAATATGCTTTGAGCATTTCTAAATTTTGTTCCGGGGGCTCCGCCCCCGGAAACCCCCGCAAGGGGCGCTGCCCCCTTGACCCCCGCGACCTGACCGGGCAGGTCGATCCCCGCGACCTGGCCGCGCTGGTCGATCCGCGTGCGAGGGCGCAACATTGAGCTTTCACCTTTGCCATTTCCACTGAATTCCTTCGTATCTGTCATGAACATGAGAGTGGAAAGTATCAATGACTAATAGTGTTTATCCATTATCAAAACCAAGAATACCACATAACTCATATGACCATAGGATGATGTCGAATGACCCAAGTGACCACAGGATGACTCAAATGACCATAGGGACACAACATTCTCCCCCTTTTTGATGATAGCAACACTGTGAGTCATTATGTGGCAGTAATATCAAGAAAAGCAAAAGTTATAACAAATGTAACATTTGCAGCTCAAGATCCATGATAGTAATAGCATGTGAATGCAATTATGAATGCTAGTAGTTATGCAAGCCCCAAGCCCCATCACATACACATATGAGGTGCAAAGTGAGCAATGAATTCTCTCCCCTTGGACTCTCCCCGTACACCATTCATACATCCCCCAATGACAACGCGATAAACGCATAGCTAACGCATAGGACTCACACAAAGAAGTCTCCCCCTTTGCCAACAGCAAAAAGGAGTGATAAAGTGAAAGATCTGTGAGACCAGAGCTGAAAGGAGTGAAGAGTAAGTCATTATATGCAAACCTGAAACAGACCATGAGCAACATATATGGTTCAAAGCTAATGAAATCCAAGATCATCAACAGAGTTCGAAAAGCAGCTACAGTGAAGATTTAATAGAAATGAACCAAAGGTGCATATCATGGCAGTGTTTAACCTTCCCTTGTCTTATATATCCATATTCAATAACGACAAAGGCAATAACACAAAAGCATGTATTGAGGCTAAACAATCATGATTGAAGCATGGAATTGAATGATTGTAGCATATGTTGATTTTCAATATCTTTAGTATTTGAAGGCACATGACTCACTTTAGACGAGCAATCAAGTCTAGTTCATGCCTCCTAGCCGTAAGAATACACGTTGTTTAGACGCCAGTATCCCTAGGTATTTGGCAAGACTGACGATTATGCTTCAAAATGAACAGAGATAGCAAAGTCACATCATGACATATCCAATCTCATTTCTTTGATGAGAGGATATATTTCTCAGCAATTATGTCAGTGCTCTGCCTAGAGTCCAAATAGAATGACGACAGAGATAACAGAGGCACATCATGACATATCATTTGTCACTTGATTTTGATGACATGACATGTTTCTCCGTGCAACAATATCATTGCTCTGTCAAAATGATTTTCAAGAATTCCAGCTCATCAATATGTTTAGAAGCAATACTAAGCCTGAGTGTATCACCAAAGTTGTCAAGATGTTTGGATTTTCAGATTTCAGGATAGTCATGCAAAACACAATATGCAGTCTCTAGTTAAGGTCTATTAAAGCTTCAGAACATAGATGATTTCAAACAAGATATATCAGAACTACAAGGAAATCATTAAATCTGAACCATTTTCATTGAATGAACAATCATTAGGGCATATAATAGAAAGCTCTCACACTATCTGTTCGTCAGCCTCATGATCTCATATGCAGACTGTAAGCCATGGAAGCACAGATTGTAAGAGATTAAGAGACTCAACAAAACTCCCCCTAAGGATATGCAATGGATACGCGAAGAGTTATGTGTGCAAGCAAGTGTAATGATAAGTGTCAAGAGGAGAATGACCTGAAACGTGCAGGGGTGGACATGAATTTGGTAGACATGAAATACATGACCCAACATATGGTTGTACACTTATTAAATGCAACAGAATGGAGATGAAACTCATGTATAAATGCTGCAAAATGACAACTCCCCCTTACTATATGGCCTATATGCGACAATGACGCATGGTACTTGGCGGAGGTGAAACCTCACGCATATTGAGTGCTTCTAGACAAGCATAACCTACATTTCCATACATCAACATTTGATATACCATGGCCATGCAAGAATGATGCGACACAAATCATGCAATGCATTGTGAACATAAATTCAACTTCATTATGCAACTACATGCAATGCGACACCATATGTAAAAAGACATATTGACATATAAACAATGCATGAATACCAACGTGCAAAACACACAACTAATTGAACATGATCATCATTTCAAATTCTTATTGGCCTGAGGTCGGCAAAGACCAAGCTCTCTTCTGAGTGTTGAAAACCTGTCATTACACAAGGACTTGGTGAAAATATCAGCTATTTGATTTAGAGTATCAACAAAATGCAGTTCAAAATTTTTCTTACTGACCTCGTCTCTAATGAAGTGATGCCTAATCTCAATATGCTTAGTCCTAGAGTGCTGGACTGGATTTTTTGCAAGGTTGATAGCACTAGTGTTATCACACATAATCGGGACACAACCGAGATCCACCAAGTAGTCTTGGAGTTGGTGTTTAATCCACAACACTTGGGTGCCACAGCTCCCCACAGTAACATATTCTGCCTCCGCGGTTGAGAGGGCAATCGAGTGTTGTTTCTTGGAGGCCCAAGAAACTAAACACCCGCCTAGAAACTGGCAATAGTCACTAGTACTCTTACGATCCAACTTGCATCCAGCGTAGTCCACATCAGAATAAGATATAAGAGATAAATCATATGATGACGGATACCACAATCCTAAGTCCTGAGTGTCGGCAAGATATCGAAGGATACGTTTTACGGCAGCCAAGTGGGATTCTCTAGGACTAGCTTGAAATCTAGCACAAAGGCATACACTAAACTGGATATCTGGTCAGGATGCAGTCAAATAAAGCAAAAGGCCAATCATACCTCTATAGACCTTTGCATCCACCAATTTACCATTTTCATCCGAATCCAGTGAAGTTGAGGTGCTCATAGGAGTTGCAATGATTTTGTTGTTTGCCATGTCAAATCTTTTCAGCAGCTCCTTAATGTATTTGGATTGATTTATGAAGCACCCATCTTCTCCTTGGTTGACCTACAAACCGAGAAAGAATTGAAGTTCTCCCATTAGGCTCATCTCAAATTCGCTAGTCATGAGGTTAGCAAATTCCTCACACATTTCAGATTTTGTAGAACCAAACACAATGTCATCAACATAAATTTAAACAATCAAGATGTTCTTACCTTGCTTCTTGGTGAAAAGTGTTTGATCTACCTTACCTCGTGTGTACCTTTTTTCAATGAGGAACGAGCTTAGTCTCTCATACCAAGCTCTTGGTGCTTGCTTAAGTCCATAAAGCGCCCTGTCTAGCTGGTATACAAAATCTGCATTGTTAGAATTCTCAAAGCAAGGGGGCTGCTCAACATAGACTTCTTCTTTGATCAAGCCATTCAAAAAAGTACTTTTGACATCCATTTGATATAGCTTTATCCTAAGAGAGCATGCAAAGGCAAGTAAAATTCTGATGGCTTCGAGTCTAGCAACGGGGGCATAAGATTCATCAAAGTCTACCCCAAACTCTTGATTATACCCTTGAGCCACCAATCTAGCCTTGTTTCTTATTATCTTGCCATCCTCACTTAATTTGTTCCTAAAAACCCATTTAGTGCCTATTACAGATTGTGATGAAGGTCTAGGAACTAGATGCCAAACTTTATTTCTCTCAAACTGGTTTAGCTCTTCTTGCATGGAATTTATCCAGTTTTCATCTTTTAAAGCATCATCAATATTTTTGGGTTCATGCTGCGAGACAAGAGCAAGTTGATCTAATTCTTCTACAATTTTAAAATGTGACCTAGTTCTAGGTGGGTCAATCAAGCTACCAATGACATTCTCCAAGGGATGATCCTTAAGAATTCTAATATTTGTAGAATCGTTACCTTCTCCTGGAGCTTGATCCCTTGCATTGCTTGATTCAGCTAGGTCACCATCTTCTTTCATTTCTTCTTGTGGAGGATCACTCTTGTCCTTTATGCTTAGGAATTCCCATCTTCATCGTTTTTCCTGCAAGAGTTATCATTGTTAGAATCATGATATTCATCAAAGGAAACATGGGGTGATTCTTCCACAGTTTGACTTTTGATATTATAAATTCTGTAAGCCCTAGATCTATCAGAATATCCAAGGAATATACCTGCATCGCTCTTGGGCTTGAATTTATCTAAGTCTCTTTTGTCATTGTTGTGAATGAAGCATTTCGATCCAAACACTTTCATATGTGAGAGAGAGGGCTTTTTACCTTTTAGCAACTCATAAGGAGTCTTTTTGGTGTGTGACCTTACCATAGATCGGTTGATAATGTAACATGCCGAGTTTACCGCTTCAGCCCAAAATCTCCTTGGAAGTTGCCGTTTAGCAAGCATGGTTCTTGCCATCTCTACAAGTGTTCGGTTTCTTCTTTCAACTACACCATTTTGCTCCGGCGTTCTTGGTGAAGAAAATCGGTGTGAAATCCCTTCGGCCCTGCAAAGGTTATAGAAGTTAGCATTTTCAAATTCACCACCGTGATCAGATTGAATCTTGGAAATTTTAAACTCACCATCCTGCTTTATCTTCATGTAGAGTGCCTGAAACTCATCAAAAGCATCATTTTTGTGTGTGAGAAAGAAAACCCATGTGAACCTAGAAAAGTCATCCACCAAGACATATCCATATTTTCTACCACTTAAGTTAGCAGTTCTGGTTGGGCCAAATAGGTCCATATGAATTAGCTCGAGTGGTTTGGATGATGTATTTTCAGATCTTCCCTTGAATGATTTTCTAGTTTGTTTACTTAGGGCACATGCATCACACAATGTATTTACTTGTTTAAAGGATAGTTCAGGCAAACCTTTCACCATTGAATGCTTCAAGAGTTTATGCAAGACATTGTAGCTAGCATGTCCTAGTCTACGATGCCATAACCATGCAATTTCAGATTTTGGTGCAGCAAGACAAAGGTTTGAATAAGCAGGATCATCTAAGTCAATCATGTAAACATTGTTAACTCTCTTACTAGAAAATTTTACCTTGTCAGATTTTGGTTCAAGGATTTTACATTCATGAGAATCAAACAACACTTTGTGACCTTTATCACACAATTGACTTATGCTTAGTAAGTTATATTTCAAACCTTCAACTAGCAACACATTTCCAATGGAGTTGGAGAGGTTCTTACCTACATTACATGTTCCAATGATTTTTCCTTTGTTGTTCCCTCCAAATGTGACATGTCCTCCTTCCTTTTCCTCCAAGAGAAAAAATTTTGATTTGTCTCCAGTCATGTGTCTTGAACAGCCGCTATCAAGATACCACCTGTTATGCATGGCTACAAGACATTCCTGCACAAGTAATTAGGCAATGGTGTTTGGAACCCTACCAAATTTGGGTCCCTTCAAGCTTTTCAGAATTTCAAAACATCAAACCATTTCTTTTGGAATCCAAACCTTCTTAACATTCATGCTTTGTTTGCTTAGAGCAGGGATTTGATTTTTCTTTTCCATCTTCACATTCATTTTTTGTTTAGAAGCTCTTTGTTGGATTTTGTGAAGTTTGATGAGGTTTGCTTCTTAATCCATTGAGGCCATTGGTTATTTTTGGGTTGAGAGTGATTGTTCTGCCACCTAGGAGATTGAAAGTTATAGGATTGATGAACACATGAATCACAATTTCTCCAAAAGTATGGTGGTGTTGGCCTATATGAGTGTGCAATCTAATTGTGATGAAATCTGGAAGGTTGAGCATGCAATGGCGAAGGAAGTGTTGAACTATGCTGCGGGGAAGGTCGACCTTTCTTAGGTTTTTGGACAGGCTTTTTGGGAATGTTGTGTTAGGATCGGTGCAAGTATTCAGAGGGGGGGTGAATGAATATTTCCTCTTAAAAACCTTTTCGCCCAGTTAAAATTTGGCTTAATAAAAATGCTCGTTCGCAAACCAAATATACTTGAAGGCAAATTGGTAGTAGTGAAACAACCAAACACAAAGTGAGGTCACTAGGGGGCTAACCAGACAGATTTACTCAATCTGAAAACTAATTAACTCTTCTGCTCAACCAGAAGGCAAACACAAGGAGCGCCCCTATGCAATCACCTAGCAGAAGCACAAAAAGACAATCACACCACTGCACAATAGATTTTTAGGTGGTTCGGTCCAGCAGACCTACATCCACCCCACACTCAACCCGAGTGTGGCTTCCACTAGCTCACGCTAGAAACAGCAGACTCAGTCTGCAACAGGTGCTGCCACACAGCTTGACCAGGGGAACAACCTCCCCTCTTCCTCCCAACCGGAGGGACACCCCAAGTGACTCCCAGCCACTTGGAAACTAGAGACCGAAGTCTCTCTTCCTCCAGACCAGGAGGGAACACCTAGTCTTGCAACCACAAGACCAGAACCGGAGGATCAATCCTCCCTTCCTCCAAACCGGAGGGAACCAACCGGTGACCTCCAGTGACCAGCAAACCAGAGGTCGACGACCTCTCTTCCTCCAGACCAGGAGGGACCCCTGGACTTGTAATCCACAAGCCCAGAACCGGAGATCAGATCTCCCTTCCTCCAAACCGGAGGGAACCCACAAGTAGCACCCAGCTACTTGCAACCGGAGATATCAATCTCCCTTCTCCTGAACAAACAGGAGGAACCCCGACCTCTCTACAGAGTATCGGAAAATACAGTAAACCAGAAAACAAAGGAAAACAATAAACGAAAATAACTTCAGCAACCAGAAAGCTGAAAGATGAAATGCACAATGTGGCTCTCAACGGAGCTGACTGGCCTGGATTTGATCCACGGTCCAGTAGACAGATCTTCAGGTAAGCTTTTCTTCCTCTTCTCTTCTCTTCTTCTTCTTCTCTTTCACTCTCTCGATCTCTGCTCCTCTATTCTCTTCGGCTCACACTTCTATCTCTCTCTTTCTCTTCTTCTCCTTCTACTCTTCTTCTCTTTTTCTCCTTTTTCTTTTTCTGGATCGAAGGGATTTCTGCTCTTCAGGCTTCTTTTTCGATCACCTTCATCTGAGGACGAAGGGTTCTATTTATAGCAGCAACAGCAGGTGGATAGGGCACAAAATGCGTGTGCCTCCCACGCTCGATCCAGAATCTTCCTGCCACGTGTCCTTATCAGATTGGTTCCTCTTGTCTCGGATCACGTGCAGCCCAGGAGTGTGGAATGTTCTTCCTCGGACCTGTAATGAGATTAAAACTATTAATACGCTGTATGGCCATTAACAATAGAGCTGCATGAGGTATATAGAAACAACAAGAGGTGCACTGCACTGAGGACGACACGAGATACAGTGGTGACAAAACAAGTACTACACAGAGAATGACATGAGGTCATAAACACAAGAATAACACGAAGACACGAATACAAAGAACACACGAAAACAAGAATACGAAAGAGACACGAAGACACGAATACGAAGACAAAACAGTAACCGACACGAGTTGAAAACAACACGAAGACGAAACAGTAACCGACACGAGTTGAAAACAACACGACGACGAAACACAAGAATTGACACGAGTTGAAAACAACACGAAGACGAAACAGTAACCGACATGAGTTGAAAACAACACGAAGACGAAACACAAGAATTGACACGAGGTGAAGTCACAAAGCGACAAAGTCACGAGGTCTAGCAACCATGACACGAAGTCATGAGTTAGACATGTCTTCCACAACACGAGAAGAAATAGTGGAAGCAGAGGAACAACACGAGGAACTACAGTCACTGACACGAAGACACGATGTGGCACAAAAAGCAACACGAGGTGCTGCAATGTTCTGCACGCAATGGAACAAAAATGACACGAAGACACAACAAGGAGATCGACACGAAGTCACAATAAAGGGAACGACACGAAGTAAAGAGCAACTCGACATAACGAATATCAAAGAGAATGACACGAGGACAAAAACAGAAACCAACACGAAGTGGCACAGAAAGCAACACGAGGTGCTGCAATGTTCTGCACGCAGTGGAACAAAAATGACACGAGGACACAGAAAAAATAGTAACCGACACGAAGTGTGGTTACTAAACAGGAATGACACGAGGTCTACAGGGAAACAACTCGAAGTTCATCAGAACTATTCGAGCTGTTTCAGAAACACGACACGAAGTTAAGTGAGAACAGCACGAGGTGAAACGACACGGGGTTCACTGGGAAACGAGACACAAGAGGGAAAATGACACGAAGTCAGATCAACACGAAGACGTAAACACAACATGAAGACATAGACACTAAAACAACACAAAGACGATGGATGCTACAGTGCAATGTCTAGACATGAAGTCCAATGCTAACGGCTGTACAGACTTGAAGAATAGGCCAGTGTATAGACTTGAAGATTGAAGGCGATGTACAGACTTTGTCTTAGACGCTAAATGAGACTGACAGTGTATACACTTAGCCAATGCAATGCTCTGTATGGACTTCTAAGAGACGCTCAATGTACAGACTTACTGCCAATCAATGTATAGACTCTGTAAATGCATATGAATGCTTTATGCAGCAGATAACAGTCTGAACTTCAAATGCAATGACTTACACAACAAAAATGACTCACAGTGATTAACAACAAACACCAATCATCAAAACCAAATCAATCATCAAAATCACAGTAATGAATGCTTTATGCATCAGTTTAACATGTAGCATGACTGAACATCAAATATGTTAATCTAAACTGAGCAGCAAGATGACTGAACATTTGATTAACTCACATCAACAACCAATCATCAAAACCATCATCAAAACCACAGGGGCACAACAATCTCCCCCTTTTTGATGATGGCAACACTTTTAATATATTGAGTCATTCTGATGATGTGAGGCAATCTGAAGACTCAAATTATTCTCCCCCTTTGACTTCATCAAAAAGAAAATAATTTGAGAAATTAAAGCATGTGTATAAGTTCAGTCAATTTCTCCCCCTTGCAAGAACATGATTCTGCCTTTTTGGCAAACAATCTCCCCCTTTGGTATAATCAAGATAAACCATGGTAGATGCAGATGCAGCAAGAAATGCAATACTTTCCCTTGAGTATATGAATGCAAGGTCACAAATGATATGAACATGATTCAGTGTGACAAGGAATGCTCCCCCTGAATAGATGCCAATTGATATGAAATTGATACAAGACATGGAATCTCCCCCTCAATAAGTGGAATCTTATGAGATGAATGAGAAGGAGACCACGGGGGCAAACAAGGAGAAGTTCAGTTCAGTGAACCAATAACATGAGCAGAAGAAATTCAGCCAGACAGATTTTTCAAGGATGCTCCAAACACAAGAAATTTAGTCAGATTTTCAAAGAGATATCAATCTCATAAATCTAAAGCATAAGTTTTCAAAGTCTTCTATCATAAGGGCTTATGAATGACATTTATTTGAACAGCATGGTTTAAACATGATGTATGCAGAGTTTATCAATAAAATTCTGTATTGATATCTAAAGCCATGTTTTAATAAAAATGAACCAAGCCCTCATATTTATCTTGATTATCCTCCCTTTGTCTTACACAATCAAATCTATTGACTTCTTTCAGAATTACATGCACTAGTATTGAAATCAAGCAATTATGAAGTCATATTATTTTGTCTAGGGTTGTAGCAATTTGATTTTAGCATCAATATTCAGATATTTCAATCTTTTGAATAATTTTCTTGCTACAATTTTACGAGCAATCTAGTTCAGTTCACACCTTGTAGCTAGAGGATATACCTTGATTAGAGGCCAATATCCCTAAGCACTTAGTGTGACTAACTGTCATGCTATATATGAATAGAGATAGGATTTACACATCATGATGCACTCCAAATCATTTCTTGATGAGTGAGTTGTATTTCTCAGTGTGCATGCCATTGCTCTGCCTGAATTTTCAATAAAATTTATTCTGCAGAGTTGACTAAGACACCTCATGACATAGTCCTTTGGACATGGTTTCTCAGTGATCAAAGTCATTGCTCTGACAATAATTACCCTTTAGACAAAACAGACAAATTCCTTTGCTTCAAGTCAATAATAATTTCATGTACTTAACCAATTGAAGCCATGAATTCAATAATGCAGATTTCAGAAGTTTTCAAGATATAGCATGAAACACATGGTTAAGGTTTATTAAACATGCTTCAGATATTTTTTAAGAGATTTTAAAGTCAAACTCCATGAACATTAAACTTAAACCACATGAGTTATTTCAGTCATTCTTAAGAATGTATAATAGAAGATTTCTAGTTCAAAAGTTTTTCAGATTTATGATCGAGATAGCCCATTGACATCTTCATGAAAGACTGATAGAATTCTGAAGCCAAATGATACCAATTGATATGAGAATTATCAATTGTTAAGAGAGATTTTGAAACACAAAGTTTTCAGAATATGATCAAGGTTTGTCAACAAAATCAATAAGAAAGGATAAGCTATGAATTCTGACAAATGTATGCATTTGACAACCTATATGCAATGCATTGACTCCCCCTTACAATATGCATTCAAACTCTCTTTTTCGCATTGTCAATACAGGGAGATGCAATGCACTATATGCATGCAGGGACATGCAAAGACTCAACATTGAATTGCTATGCAAGGATATGCAAGTGACTCCCCCTGAAAACATGCAATGCTTGCACTGAAAACTGAACATATGATTCCAAATGATACATGCACATTCAGACTGCCCTATCAAGCAACATGACCCATGGTACTAGGCGGAGCACTTGGTCTAAAAGACCAGCTCTCACATAGTAAGGACCTCCGGACAGATTTCCCTGCCTTTTGGTAGCTTACCATTTGATATACCATCGAGGTCATGAATAACAAGGTAAACTCAACAGTCCTATATGCAATTCAGGTTTTCAATGAATTATGCAACAGACAGTTTTCAAACAGCATTCACATTCAGTTCAGATTTTCAAAATTTTCAGAGTGCATGATCAGAAAATAATGCAACTGGCAGATGATGAATGAATATGCAAGAATACATCAAACCAGATATGCAATAAGTTTCAAAATGGGAAATGCAGAGAGATTACCTCAACAGTGTGAGAATGGGGTTTTCATTCTTGAGTGCCTTGGATCATTACCCCCTCTTATTCCTCAGCTTCCAAGGCACACCTGTAGCAGATACATCATTTTGATGTAACAGGTACCCAAGAAACCTTGGGTCCTGGTTTGGCAGTGACACTCCTAGCAGGTTTTCTCAACAGATTTTTCACATGTTTATCATCACAACACATGATATGACAATTATACATGGAATGCCCTACCTGCCCACAATGATAACAAGAGTTAACAGATTTCATGTTCTCCTTGTATACATCAGCATTGGCGTGAACATGGTGTGAGTGAACATGATTAATTCTGTTATTGACATGAAAATTTTTCTTTTCATAACCGGCCAGCCAACAGTTAACAGCTCTGTGGCCTGGCTTTCCACATTCAAAACATACAGTGTATTTGCTTCTAGAACCAAACTTCTTTCCATCAATGATGCTTTTATTAACAGGGAAATTAACAAATCCAGAGTTAGTTTTCTTTCCCTGAGCATGCCAGCAGAAGGCAGCAATGTGACCAAACTTCCCACAATAATAGCATTGAATTTTCTTTTCCTGATCAGTAGAATGTTTCCTAAGATGATTTCTAGGATACTTTCTAACAGCATTTCTTTCATCTTTTGTCAATGCTATACAGTTATGCATAATATGGCCAACTTTCCCACAATAGTGACATGTTATAGCCTTTTTATTTACATTCACTCGTTTGACAAGATTGATATTCTCATGAGAGTGTGAATGTGTGTGTGAGCAGTGAGCAGCATGCACATGTAAATCAGAAACATATTTGGATTTATTCAAATCAGCATTTTTCTTTTGTTTTTGAATCTTTTTCTGTTTCTTATCTGAATTTTCAGCCTTCTTAGCAGTGAATTGAAAAATAGAAGAATTAGATTGATTAGCTTGTTCAGAGCTTTTCACGAATACAGTTGACTTTTTCATTTCATTCACTTTCTTATTAGCATGCACATACCCAAGTCCTTCTTTCTGAAAATTCACTTTAGAACCAAGCAGCTTATTCAAATTGTCTTTTCCTTTAACGAATTTTGACAAAGAATTTTTCAGATCTTCAATCTCAGAATTCAATGAAGCAATACTCACTTCATACTTGGATAGCTCAGATTCACAAACAATCAGCTGTTGTTGCAAAGCATCATTCAGGTTCTTCAGAGTTTCATTTTCTTGTTGAACCATTATTTCAATGTTGTTCTCATTTCCCCTTACAACAGTTTTTCCTTTTTCAATTGACAACCATTTTTCAGAGAAGACAGTATTAAGAGCCATTAGCTTTTTATTTTGATCTTTCAAGTAGACATTTTCTTCAATCAACTTATCTTTTAATTTCTCAATTTCCTTCTTCTGAGTCAGCAGAGAATCATTTTCTTCTTTTAAGGAAGTGATTAAGTTTTCCTGTACATTATCATCAGAATGTAATTCTTCAATCAATTCCTTCAATTTTGATTTTAGATTTTCATTTTCAGCCTTTAGACATGTGATTTCAGCATTTTTCTCTTTTCTTAATTTTCTCTTTCCTGATTTGACTCTTTCATATTTATCTAGAAGATGCTCATGCATGGCAACTAACTCATCATGGCTAATATCCTCGGTCTCAGAGATTACCTGGGATGAGGACTCATCTGACTGATCACTCCTTCTTGCCATGAGACATTCTTCTCCCTGTTCCACGTGTGTTGTAGTCACTCTATCAAACATTTCCTTTGCAGTGCTACAATCTGAGAAGGAGGAAAAATCATCAGAACCGATTGCAGCCTTCATTAAATTTAGAGCTCTCACATTATCATCATTTTTCAATTTGTGAACATGAGTCCACTTGGACTTATCCTTAGGAAGTTCATGTGGACTGTGAGAGATAATCTTCCACAATTGTGGATTAATAGAGTTAACATGCTTGTGCATACGATATAGCCAGAATTTAATATTTGAACTACTGAATATTGGAGGATGAGCCATGAGAACACAACAGATTAATGTAACAAGAATATTGATGCACTAAGAACAAATTAGCACCGAAAACTGTAAGATCGAATCTGCAGGTCGCTGGACCTTGTATGCAGACACCGCTCTGATACCAACTGTTAGGATCGGTGCAAGTATTCAGAGGGGGGGTGAATGAATATTTCCTCTTAAAAACCTTTTCGCCCAGTTAAAATTTCGCTTACTAAAAATGCTCGTTCGCAAACCAAATATACTTGAAGGCAAATTGGCAGTAGTGAAACAACCAAACACAAAGTGAGGTCACTAGGGGGCTAACCAGACATATTTACTCAATCTGAAAACTAATTAACTCTTCTGCTCAACCAGAAGGCAAACACAAGGAGCGCCCCTATGCAATCACCTAGCGGAAGCACAAAAAGACAATCACACCACTGCACAATAGATTTTTAGGTGGTTCGGTCCAGCAGACCTACATCCACCCCACACTCAACCCGAGTGTGGCTTCCACTAGCTCACGCTAGAAACAGCAGACTCAGTCTGTAACAGGTGCTGCCACACAGCTTGACTAGGGGAACAACCTCCCCTCTTCCTCCCAACCGAAGGGACACCCCAAGTGACTCCCAGCCACTTGGAAACTAGAGACCAAAGTCTCTCTTCCTCCAGACCAGGAGGGAACACCTAGTCTTGCAACCACAAGATCAGAACCGGAGGATCAATCCTCCCTTCCTCCAAACCAGAGGGAACCAACCGGTGACTTCCAGTGACCAGCAAACCAGAGGTCGACGACCTCTCTTTCTCCAGACCAGGAGGGACCCCTGGACTTGCAATCCACAAGCCCAGAACCGGAGATCAGATCTCCCTTCCTCCAAACCGGAGGGAACCCACAAGTAGCACCCAGCTACTTGCAACCGGAGATATCAATCTCCCTTCTCCTGAACAAACAGGATGAACCCCGACCTCTCTACAGAGTATCGGAAAATACAGTAAACCAGAAAATAAAGGAAAACAATAAACGAAAATAACTTCAGCAACCAGAAAGCTGAAAGATGAAATGCACAATGTGGCTCTCAACGGAGCTGACTGGCCTGGATTTGATCCACGGTCCAGTAGACAGATCTTCAGGTAAGCTTTTCTTCCTCTTCTCTTCTCTTCTTCTTCTTCTCTTTCACTCTCTCGATCTCTGCTCCTCTATTCTCTTCAGCTCACACTTCTATCTCTCTCTTTCTCTTCTTCTCCTTCTACTCTTCTTCTCTTTTTCTCCTTTTTCTTTTTCTGGATCGAAGGGATTTCTGCTCTTCAGGCTTCTTTTTCGATCACCTTCATCTGAGGACGAAGGGTTCTATTTATAGCAGCAACAGCAGGTGGATAGGGCACAAAACGCGTGTGCCTCCCACGCTCGATCCAGAATCTTCCTGCCACGTGTCCTTATCAGATTGGTTCCTCTTGTCTCGGATCACGTGCAGCCCAGGAGTGTGGAATGTTCTTCCTCGGACCTGTAATGAGATTAAAACTATTAATACGCTGTATGGCCATTAACAATAGAGCTGCATGAGGTATATAGAAACAACAAGAGGTGCACTGCACTGAGGACGACACGAGATACAGTGGTGACAAAACAAGTACTACACAGAGAATGACACGAGGTCATAAACACAAGAATAACACGAAGACACGAATACAAAGAACACACGAAAACACGAATACGAAAGAGACACGAAGACACGAATACGAAGACAAAACAGTAACCGACACGAGTTGAAAACAACACGAAGATGAAACAGTAACCGACACGAGTTGAAAACAACACGAAGACGAAACACAAGAATTGACACGAGTTGAAAACAACACGAAGACGAAACAGTAATCGACACGAGTTGAAAACAACACGAAGATGAAACACAAGAATTGACACGAGGTGAAGTCACAAAGCGACAAAGTCACGAGGTCTAGCAACCATGACACGAAGTCATGAGTTAGACATGTCTTCAACAACACGAGAAGAAATAGTGGAAGCAGAGGAACAACACGAGGAACTACAGTCACTGACACGAAGACACGAGGTGGCACAGAAAGCAACACGAGGTGCTGCAATGTTCTGCACGCAATGGAACAAAAACGACACGAAGACACAACAAGGAGATCGACACGAAGTCACAATAAAGGGAATGACACGAAGTAAAGAGCAACTCGACATAACGAATATCAAAGAGAATGACACGAGGACAAAAATAGAAACCAACACGAAGTGGCACAGAAAGCAACACGAGGTGCTGCAATGTTCTGCACGTAGTGGAACAAAAACGACACGAGGACACAGAAACAATAGTAACCGACACGAAGTGTGGTTACTAAACAGGAACGACACGAGGTCTACAGGGAAACGACTCGAAGTTCATCAGAACTATTCGAGCTGTTTCAGAAACACGACACGAAGTTAAGTGAGAACAGCACGAGGTGAAATGACACGGGGTTCACTGGGAAACGAGACACAAGAGGGAAAACGACACGAAGTCAGATCAACATGAAGACGTAAACACAACACGAAGACATAGACACTAAAACAACACGAAGACGATGGATGCTACAGTGCAATGTCTAGACATGAAGTCCAATGCTAACGACTGTACAGACTTGAAGAATAGGCCAGTGTATAGACTTGAAGATTGAAGGCGATGTACAGACTTTGTCTTAGACGCTAAATGAGACTGACAGTGTATACACTTAGCCATTGCAATGCACTGTATGGACTTCTAAGAGACGCTCAATGTACAGACTTACTGCCAATCAATGTATAGACTCTGTAAATGCATATGAATGCTTTATGCAGCAGATAACAGTCTGAACTTCAAATGCAATGACTTACACAACAAAAATGACTCACAGTGATTAACAACAAACACCAATAATCAAAACCAAATCAATCATCAAAACCACAGCAATGAATGCTTTATGCATCAGTTTAACATGTAGCATGACTGAACATCAAATATGTTAATCTAAACTGAGCAGCAAGATGACTGAACATTTGATTAACTCACATCAACAACCAATCATCAAAACCATCATCAAAACCACAGGGGCACAACATGTTGGTGACTGCCTCTTCAATCTTTTATTTCCCTTTCTCCTTTTGTTTTTGCTGGTTTTGTGTGGGAGTTGTGTTTGAGGTGGAAGCTTCGGAAGATGAAACAAATGTGACAGTTTTTAGCCCAATTGGCCTTTTATTTGTTGGTTCAAAACCCAACCCTTCCTTGTTGAAATTCATTCTAGTACCTAGCAATGCATCTAGGTTTTCTCTTCCATCCACAAACTTTTCTAAAGATTATTGTTTATCCTTCAACTCTTTTTGTATGTTTTCAATATTTTGAAGAAGTTGAATGTTGACTTGTTTGACAGCTTCATACTTTTCATTGCTCAATTTACTATCTTTTTCATAGCTTTGCATTTTGAGCTTCATGCTATCAATCTCATTTCTCAAATCCTCATTTTCAGTTTCCAAGTCAGTCTTTTCTTTTCTTCCTTCTTCCAAATCCTCAATCATTTTCTTAAGATCTTCAATTTCAGTTTCAAGTAGAGCATTCTTATCATCCTTGTCATGATCATGCACAAAAGAATTAATTTTCTTTTTCAATGATTTATTTTCCTTTTTGTACATTTCATATTTTTCCATGAGTTGTATATATGCATCCTCCCAATCATCAGTTGTATAATCTTCAAATGGAGAATTTACCTCAGTTTCTTTATCACCTTTGGCCATAAGGCAGAAATCTTCTTTTTCTTTGTCTGAGGAGCTAGTTCCGTCATCACTTTCCTCTTCGTCGCTCCATGTGGACACCATGGCCTTGTTCTTCTTCTTGCCCTTCCATTTGTCAGATTTTCTGAATCTGTCGGGATAATCATTCTTGAAATGCCCTGGTTTGTTGCAAGAATAGCAAATGATTTTATCAGATTTCTTAGAATTTTTAGAATTAGATCTGAAACCATTTCTTACCTTTGACCTTCCTCTCATGACGCTCTTACCTTCCTTTCTCGAGAATTTCTTGAACTTACGTGTGAGCATGGCTACATCATCCTCATCTCGCTCACTTCCCGAATCCTCACCTTCATCAGAAGTAACTTCATGGCTGGGTCCAGCTTTAAGAGCTAGGGACTTCTTCTTAGGTGTCTCAGCCTCTTTGTTCTTGAGGTTGATCTCATAGGTCATTAATGACCCAATGAGTTCATCTACCTTTGTGGTTGCGAGATCTCTCGATTCTTCAACAACAGTTGCCTTCGTGTGCCATGCTGGAGTTAATGATCTGAGAATTTTTCTTACAAGTTCTTGCTCTGTATATTTCTTTCCCAAATCAGTTAAACTATTAGTAAGCACAGTTAAGCGAGCATACATATCTTGAATTGACTCATCAGGCTTCATGCGGAACATTTCATATTCAGAAACTAAAATATTGGCTTTTGTTTCTCGTACCTGAGAGGTTCCTTCGTAGATTACCTCTAGCTTATCCCACATCAATTTCGCAGTTGCGCAGGTGGCTACTCTTGAGAATTCAACTGGATGGAGTGAGCATTGCATGATATGTTTAGCACTCCAGTTGACGGTAGATTACCGTATTTGTTCTTTGGTCCACAAGTCCTCATTATCCGTAAGCTCATACGGACCTTTGCTGATCACACGCCAAAGTTCGTAGTCTTGGGCACGAATGAACACCTGCATGCGATGTTTCCAATAAGGATAGTTAGATCCAGTGAAAAAAGGAGGTCTGTTTACAGAGTGTCCTTCAGGTAAATAACCCTTAGATGCTGATCCACCATTTCCCTCAAGGTCGTTGGACCCCATAATGAGAAATTAGGCTCTGATACCACTTGTTGTGTAGTGGACAGCGGATCTAGAGGGGAGGGGTGAATAGATCTGCCCCTCTTTTCACAATGTAACTCTCTATATAGCTAGATCAGATAAATTGCAGCGGAACATAACTAGCTAAACGAAGGACACAACGATTTGGTTAGCAAGATGATTACTAATATATCGATTCGAATCTAAGCATACATTTAGAACGAAGCAATCACACGAATAAACCACAACACATGAGATTTTAAGGTGGTTCGGACTGAATCCCCAGTCCTACGTCCACCCCTCACCAAATCCGGTGAGGCTCCACTAGTGCCATGCACTGAACCGCATATCGGAAAGACCACCGATTGCCTTCCTACTAACCACCTGGTAGGGACGTCAACAACGCAGATCGGACAACCTCCGATTGCCTTCCTACTAACCACCGGTAGGGACGATTCTCAGATTCAATTGTTTGTATGAAATGAAAAAGAGAACAAATATGAAATCACTCAAACAAGATATAGAGTATGCTCAAAGAAAAGAATCTTGTCTGGGTTGCAGAAGCTTGAATCGGATGCTTTGACGATGTCTTCTTTCTTGCGGGATGATCTTCCTTGAACCTCTTCTAGTTGATGAAGAAGATGATGGATGTAGCTTCAATCTTCCTTTTGATCTTCTTGAGTCGATGAAGAGGATGTAGAAGATGTAGGATGCAGCTTAGATCACCCTTGAGAGCCTTGATTGCTTCTAGCTTCCCTGGAGGTTGCTTGTTTCAGATCTCACCTTGAAACCCCTTGGAATGGATGAAGAACTCCTGCCCGAAACACTGTTCATGGAGGTGCTACAGTGCCCGCGAATGGCCTCCCTTGGTCTCTCTTGAAACCTTGAAGCATTGGAGTTTCTAACCCCTCATGTGTTGGTTTTATAACCCTTGGGATGGTCCTTGGACACCCCCCAGACCAGATCCATAAATCATGGGAGATTAGGTAAGTTTTGATTAAACAAATACATGAAAAGGGGCTGGCCACGAGGTGGAATTCGAAGTCAAACATGGCTGCATCGGGGCTGGCGGTCGACCGGAATGTTGGAACGGTGCGATCGATACAGAGGGGGGGTGAATGTATCCCCTTCAAGAATATTACCCAAATTAAAAACAATTCGCCTGCTACTAGATACAGTTGCAGAATAAAGGCTATCGAGTTCAAATAGACATTTGATCGACCAGATGAGCTGCTGACTATACTAGTGAAACCTGATGAGGTCTAATGCCAAATGACAGTACAATGCAAACTAGACTCACTTACCAAGATGTAAAGCTCAAGGCCACTGTAACTCGAAACAAGACTATTCAAACAACCTGTGAAACAGATAGAAGATATGGAAGAGCACACCACAAGCAAACCACAGAACCAAGGATTTTTAGGTGGTTCGGTACTCCAGACCTACATCCACCCCTCACTCCCAACCGGAGTGAGGCTTCACTAGCAAATGCTAGAACCAAGCAGACTCAGTCTGCGAACAGTTGCTGCCACACAGTTTGACCAGGGGAACAGCCTCCCCTCTTCCTCCCAACCGGAGGGTCACCTGGACTTGCTACCCACAAGCCCAGAACCGGAGACAAGTCTCCCTTCCTCCAGAATCCACAGGAGGAACCCACAAGTAGCTCCCAGCTACTTGAAACCGGAGATCAGATCTCCCGTCTCCTGACCCACCAGGAGGAACCCGACCTCAGTCCAGAGGTTCGGAAGAACAAAGATAACCAGATGAAACGGAAAAAATAAGAAACGAAAAATACACAGCAATCGGAAGGCTATAAATGAAGAACAAGAATGTAGCTCTCAAAGGAGCAGATCTGGCTTGGATTTAATCCAGACGCCAGAGGACAGATCTTCAATAGCTTCTTCCTTCTTCTCTTCGAACTCTCTCTCTCTCTCTACTTTTCTTCCTCTTCTTTCTGCTTCTCTTTCTTCTCTCTTTCTTCTCACTTCTCACGAGCACTATCTCTCTCTTTTCCTTCTTCTGCTCTCACTCTCACTTTCTTCTCTGCTCTCTTCTTTTCTTTCTTTTCTTCACTGGATCGAACTTACATCACTTCTGCCTTTCTGCTATTGCTCTCAAGGCTTCGATCGATCAACCTCCATCTGAAGATGAAGGCTCCAATATATACCAGCAGCAGTGGGGAGATAGGGCGTGTGCTTCCCACGCCTTCCGTCCAGAAGATTCCTCCTCGGATCACGTGCTCAGCACCCACCTCGGATCACGTGTCAGGTGCCAACTTCTGGTCACGTGCTCAATGACAGCAATCTGACTTGCTACGTTGACGCTGTCAAGTAATGGCGTTAACGCAGTGAGGCATTCCTGTAAGCCATTAGCTTCGTCTCTTTAGCTGCTGCGTCGACGCTGCTCAATTGTGGCGTTGACGTAGTGGAATAGCATGTGAAGGTCTCTGCTTCTTTAACTGCTGCGTTGACGCTGCTTGCTTGTGGCGTTGACGCAGTGGAAGATATCGTGAAGGCTTCGTCAACTGATGCGTGGACGCTTTAAGCTCCCAGCATCGACCATGTTCCCTTCAGCAACAAGAATGAAGTCATAAGATATAAGTATGTATATTGTAGTGTATATACTTCGAAAGAAACAGTCCAATGTATATACTTCAAGAACTCTAGACAACGGACGCTGTACAGACTTTAGATGCTTTGAACGCTTGAGCGATGTATAGACTCTGAATCGATTAGGCAGGCTGTACAGACTATAAGAAGGTTGAAGCACTGTGTAGACTTGATGAAGATTGAGTCCGTTGTACAGACATGGGGTTCAGCTGAGGATGTATGGACTTTGACGAAGTGAAGCAGTGTACAGACTTTGAATCAAACCGATGTATAGACTTGAAAGGGCATGGAGTGTATAGACTTGAAGTCTGAAGACGATGTATAGACTTGGTGAACACTGCAACATCAATCGGATGTATAGAGTTGGTGAAATGAAGTCCAGTGTACAGACTTGCAGATACGAAGCCAATGTACAGACTTAGAAGGATTTGAACGGGAGAGTGTATAGACTTGGTTCCTGTAGCAAAAGATGTGGAGTGTACAGACTTGGTGAAACAAAGTCCAGTGTATAGACTTGGTGAACTGACTCCAATGTACATACTTGCAAAAGCGAGCTACAGTGCCAATGTGTAGACTTCACGCTGTACATACTTTCCAAAGAGAACGTAACGCTGTACAGACTTGAGGCTTTGAACGTTGAAGGCACAAGATGATGTACAGACTCAGATTCTAGACCAGTGGCTGTACAGACTTTGAAAGAGGACCAATGTATGGACTTCAGGTGAAGATCAATGTATGGAGTTGTGAACAACCGATGAATGAACTGAGGGGTCGACCCATCAGCACAAGGGGTCGATGCACCACAGACCAGACCAATGAATAAATGCAGCAAAATTAAAGAGGCACCAAGCGTCAACGCATTGCCCAAGCAGCGTGGACGCAGCAGATCAAATATTTCTTACTGCTACCTCTGAAGTGCCTTGGCAGCGTTGACGCTGCAGTTCGATGGGTCGACGTTGCAGTATCAAACTACTGTCTTAAGAGCAACAGTAACATGACTGAACATAATCAATTATGCAATGCCATATCAGAACTTATGAAGAACTGCATTATGATCAGAAAGTGAATAATAGCATGATGACTCACACAGCAAGATGACTCACAGTGATTAACTCACATCAAAAACCAATCATCAAAACCATCATCAAAACCACAGGGGCACAGCAATCTCCCCCTTTTTGATGATGGCAATACTACACTGTGAGTAATGCTGATGACACAACTATTCTCCCCCTTTGACTTCATCAAAAAGAAAATAGTTTGAGAAATTAAAGTATGTATAAAAATTCAGTCAATTTCTCCCCCTTGCAAGAACATGCAATCTCATAAATTTACTACTAATTACAGTCATCAAAAGCAAAAACTCCCCCTGACAAGATACTCTCCTGAGTGAACATTGAACCATAGGGACATGCAAGAATTCTCCCCCTTAGATCAACAGTCAGGTTTGAAATAATGGAGTCCAATGTGAGAAAGTAAGTACTCAGAATGAATGAGAAAGGTTTTCAATGGGATATCAATTTCATAAATCTGATTAAACAAGTATTTCAGACTCTTTTATTATAGAGATTTATGGATGATCTTCATTGACAAGTCAGATCAGAATATGATGTATGCAAGGCTTGTTTATAAGTTTCATGTACTCATATTTGAAATCAGTTTTAATAAAAGTGAACCTTGCTTTCATATTGACAGTCTTGTTTGATTTTCTTCTTTCTTACTCACTCAATTTTAAAGATTCCTTTAAGAGATGCAATCAATAGTAATGAAGTTAAACACATAAGAAAAACATTTGTTTCTGTCAAGGGTTCCAATAGAATATTTCTTTTGCACATATTTTTTTCAAATGGTATACTAGATTAGCAGCAATTTTCATAACATTCTTCATGAGCACTTGAGTTTAGTACACCCTTGTAACTAGAGGATACACGTTGTTTAGACGCCAGTATCCCTAAGCACTTGGATGGCCTAACTGTCATGCTTCATAGGAGCAGAGATTGCATTTACACTTCATGACACACTACATATCATTTCTTTCATGAGTGAGATGTATTTCTCAGTGTGCATGCTATTGCTCTGCCAGATTATCAATCATTTTTAAGCAGAGTTAACTATGGCACCTCATGACACAGCCCTTTGGACATGGTTTCTCAGTGACCAAGGTCATTGCTCTGACAGGATTTACCCTTAGACATAATCCATATGCTCAGATGTTTAAAAATCAATACTAATTTTATACATATCAATCAAGGAATATCATGATTTCAGAATTTTCAGAATTCAGAAGAGTTTAAAAGACTCAACATGAAAATGTTGGTTAAAGTTTATTAAGACTAACTCAGATATTTTCAAGATATGTTCATAAGCAAACACAAGATATACATGAAACATCAACCGGCTGAAAGAATCAGAAATTCATAATCCTATATAATAGAATATTCCTCTTTAATTTAATTTCATATTTATGATCAGGATATGTACAGAGAATACTTTCTGAGTTTTCAGGAAAGGCCGAAACATTTTTGGGAACAGCCAATTCAACAGATGATACCAATGAATAAGATGAGTGAAGATGGCTGATAACAGTTGAAGCAGGAAGCTGAAATGTGTTGCATTACACATTCATCACAGGGATTTAGGCAAGATAGCAGCTCAATCTGAAGATGGGAAGTTCAGATGGTAGAATATGAATAATGCTCCCCCTAAATGTATGCATGATCTAACATTCCTAAATGTATGCAACTCTGACTTATGGTACCAGGCGGAGGACTTGGTCTAAAGACTACCTCACACATAGTAAGCACTTCCAGACAGAATTCATCTGCCCTTTAGTATCTCACTATTTATATACCAAGAGTCATGCATGACAATCCAATGCATATGCAGTTCTACATGCATCTTTTAGCTAACACTATGCCACTTATATGCATTGACATATTAAGCACGATGTTCAATTAAAATAAAAATTCAGGTGAACAACCATTTAATCAGCAGAGTTGGGGTTTACCAAACTTTGGATGCCTTGGTTTATTTGACCCCCTTTTATTCCTCATCCCAAGGCATACCTGCAAAGCACATATCTCATTTTGTGTTTCTAGGTACCCACGACTTCTTGGGTCCTACTTTGTTAGTAACACCTCTGATTGGTGCTTTCCATATTCTTTGGGCATGTAAGTCTTCAGACTTCATTAAATTACACTCACTCATGGAGTGCCCAACCTGCCCACAATAATGACAGGAAACAACAGATCTTGAATTCTTTTTATGCACAACATTGTTAGCATGGAATCTGCGTGCATTATTCTGAACATAAATTTTATGTGCATTGGCATGAAGATTTCTGTTACTTGCATGAAATTTTGGTTTACCTTTACCTGCCCACCAGCATTCCGAAGCTCGGTGGCCAAATTTTCCACATTCAAAGCATGCTAGACTCTTTTCTTTAAAAACAGATTTATTTCTTCCAAAAACATTTCTATTTGCAGGGAGTTTTATATTTTGAGAGAATGTTCTTCCCTGAGCATGCCAACAGTCCTTGACTGTATGGCCATGTTCTCCACAATGAGAACAATTAGAGAAGGTATTTCTATGAGGGCCTAACCAGTATTGTGCAGCAACATGTCCTATTTTTTCACAGTTATAACAATGAATTTTCTTTTCCCTAAGGACATGATTTCTACCCTGATTGTTTTGAGCAGCTGCTAGGTCATCTTTTTCCATCAAATTACACTCATGCATCAAATGTCCATATTTGTGACAGTAGTGACAGATCATTTTCTTTCTAGATGCATGCGAGTGTGTGGGTGAAACATGCAGAGTGGGAAGAGGAACTTGTTGATTCTTTTCTTTCTATTTTTTTGTTGTTTTCTTTTGAGCAGTTGACTGATAACCAGGAAGGTTCTGAGGGCTTTGAGAAGTTGAACTGGACACAAAGGAAGTTTGAACTTTGTTTTGAAAACTCTTCTTATTTGAGGGATTATAGCCCAACCCTTCCATCTGAAAATTTACCTTAGTTCCTAGAATTTTGTCCAGATTATCTTTTCCGTCCACAAATTTTGACAAGGAATTATTCAAATCTTCAATTTCATTTTCTAAAGAAACGATGTGTATTTCATAACTGGCAATCTCTTGTTCATTGCAATTTACACATTCGCTTAGTACCTTGTTTGTAATTTTACATTCCTCAATTTCTTGTTCCAGATTTCTCAATTTTTCAGACTCTTCAATGTAAACAGTTTTTCCTTTTTCTAAGAGAAGAAGTTTCTCTGACATAGCAGTGTTCAACTGCTTCAATCCTTCAACCTCTTGAATTAGTTTATCATTTTTTGATTTCAGATTTTTAATTTCTTCAACAGAGTCTTTATCAATTTTTATTGAGCTCATTTTATCATTCAGTTCTTCCTCTATCCGTTCAAGCTCCAGAATCTTCTTTAACAGATCTTTGTTTTCTTCCATTAGGGAAACAATAAAGTCCTTCTGACATTCTGAATTTGAGTGGAGATCTTCATTTATTTCCTTGAGAAATGGACACTCATTGCATGCAGATTTAACAGAACATATTGTTTGAACCTGGAGTTTTTCACATTGTTTCCTAAGACATTCATTTTCAGATTTTAGAACATCCAAATCAACGCTAACAGAATCAAATTCTTTCAACAGTTTTTCATTCTGGTTTTTATGCATATGGATATCTGTCAAATAGGCATCATGAGATTGCTTCATATTTGAACAATTTTCACATGGTGAACTTGAACTACCCTGATCACTTTTCGTTTTCAAGTTCTTGTATCGTTTTCTTAATTGTTCATGAGACTCAAACAGCTCAGCATATGCATTCTCCCAATCATCTAAAGAAAAATTCTCGAAGATGTTTACCTCCTCCTCATCATCTTCTTCTTCATTTTGGCTGCTGCCTTGATTGCTGCCACTTGGATTACTTCTGTTAGCCATCATGCAGCTGTCCTCGTTTACCCTGTGAAATTGCTTCAGCCTATCCAGGATGTCCTTTGCTGAGCTGTAATTATGAAGACAATAGTCTAAGGCTCTGTCAGTGGCTGCTTTCATCAGATTGAAGGCTTTCTGATTTTCTCCATCCTTTGATCTGTGGCTGTTGGTCCATTTGGACACTTTCTTTGGTAATGTGTGAGGACCTTGTGAAATTAATTTCCACAGATCAGGATTAACTGCATCAACATAATTTCGTAGACTGATAAACCACACATTAAAATTAGAACTATTGAAAACCGGTGGATTACCCATGAAAGCTGATCAGATAAATGCAATATGAATAATAAAGCACCAAGACAGCAGGATTGAATCTACAGATCGCTGGACCTTCTAAGCAGACAACCTGCTCTGATACCAATTGTTGGAACGGTGCGATCGATACAGAGGGGGGGTGAATGTATCCCCTTCAAGAATATTGCCCAAATTAAAAACAATTCGCCTGCTACTAGATACAGTTGCAGAATAAACGCTATCGAGTTCAAATAGACATTTGATCGACCAGATGAGCTGCTGACTATACTAGTGAAACCTGATGAGGTCTAATGCCAAATGACAGTACAATGCAAACTAGACTCACTTACCAAGATGTAAAGCTCAAGGCCACTATAACTCGAAACAAGACTATTCAAACAACCTGTGAAACAGATAGAAGATATGGAAGAGCACACCACAAGCAAACCACAGAACCAAGGATTTTTAGGTGGTTCGATCCTCCAGACCTACATCCACCCCTCACTCCCAACCGGAGTGAGGCTTCACTAGCAAATGCTAGAACCAAGCAGACTCAGTCTGCGAACAGTTGCTGCCACACATCTTGACCAGGGGAACAGCCTCCCCTCTTCCTCCCAACCGGAGGGACACCTGGACTTGCTACCCACAAGCCCAGAATCGGAGTCAAGTCTCCCTTCCTCCAGAATCCACAGGAGGAACCCACAAGTAGCTCCCAGCTACTTGCAACCGGAGATCAGATCTCCCTTCTCCTGACCCACCAGGAGGAACCCGACCTCAGTGCAGAGGTTCAGAAGAACAAAGATAACCAGATGAAAAGGAAAAAATAAGAAACGGAAAATACATAGTAATCGGAAGGCTGTAAATGAAGAACAAGAATGTAGCTCTCAAAGGAGCAGATCTGGCTTGGATTTAATCCAGACGCCAGAGGACAGATCTTCAATAGCTTCTTCCTTCTTCTCTACGAACTCTCTCTCTCTCTACTTTTCTTCCTCTTCTTTCTGCTTCTCTTTCTTCTCTCTTTCTTCTCACTTCTCACGAGCACTATCTCTCTCTTTTCCTTCTTCTGCTCTCACTCTCACTTTCTTCTCTGCTCTCTTCTTTTCTTTCTTTTCTTCACTGGATCGAACTTACAGCACTTCTGCCTTTCTGCTATTGCTTTCAAGGCTTCGATCGATCAACCTCCATCTGAGGACGAAGGCTCCAATATATACCAGCAGCAGTGGGGAGATAGGGCGTGTGCTTCCCACGCCTTCCGTCCAGAAGATTCCTCCTCGGATCACGTGCTCAGCACCCACCTCGGATCACGTGTCAGGTGCCAGCTTCTGGTCACGTGCTCAATGACAGCAATCTAACTTGCTGCGTTGACGCTGTCAAGCAATGGCGTTAACGCAGTGAGGCATTCCAGTAAGCCATTAGCTTCGTCTCTTTAGCTGCTGCGTCGACGCTGCTCAATTGTGGCGTTGACGCAGTGGAATAGCCTGTGAAGGTCTCTGCTTCTTTAACTGCTGCGTCGACACTGCTTGCTTGTGGCGTTGACGCAGTGGAAGATATCATGAAGGCTTCGTCAACTGATGCATGGACGCTTTAAGCTCCCAGCGTCGACCATGTTTGATGTGAAACGAATTAACGTCGGGCATAAAACTGACTCTTCTTTCATATTTCTCCAAATTCTTTTATCAGCCCGGTTCTGGAATCTGTGACCAGCAGCTGTTGAAGTGGCTGTAGATCGCACTCTGGAATTTTGCCGGAGGCGCGGTTGGTGCCGTTGGCTTCGTAACAGGGTAGGGATGCAGCACAATTTTTCTGAATTTTGGTTCCGCCCGAACCTGGTCGCCACGGACGACTGAGCGGGGACCCCGTTCTGGTTCTGTGCAGGGGCAGCTTCTGAACAGCGGCTTGACATGGACACCACGAGCAATCCTGAACTCCGTTTGGTGCGCAGAAGGTGGCGTTGGAATCGTGGGGACGACTACTTTCCAGAGGCACTGGTCTCGCCTCAGTCGGATGTCGGTGTGGACGTGCAGGTCCCTTTGAGTGGGGACGGGTCGGAGGAGGGGATCGGTGGACAGAATGACCCAACAGTGGTAGGAAATTGATAACTTCACACCTTGAGCTCCGATCGACGAACCGCCTTCTGTTCCTGAGAGCTGACAGAGAGGGGAGGAACTTTGCTGAACAGCTCGGAGTCGGATTCCGTCAGGGTTGGGCGTGGTGGTGGTCTTCCTCAGCTTCTGGTCGGGTTCAGGAGCCTCCTGCGCAGTCGTGGGAGATTGGCCACTGCCGATGCTCACGAACTCGGAAGAGGACGATTCCACCTCGCCTGGTCAGAAGACTCGCCAACGTACGTTTTTGATGAAGAACCCGGAAGCCGATTCTGCCTGGAACTGCTCCCAATATCGACTGCAACTCGGGCTTGATTTCTGCCTGCGAATGGAGCTGATTGAGGAGGGGGGATTAAGGGGGATGGAAGGGATTTGTGGGTTTGGGTTAAGGGAGGGGGGGGGGATGGACGTGGCTGGGGTTGCAGGGGGGTGCTTTTGGGAGGTGGGGAGGTAATGGGGTGGTGAGAGAGAGAGGAGGGAACACCCAAATTCGAAATTGGGCCTTGGGGAGATGAAAGGGTGCCTGGGAAGACGAAAGGTTGTGTGGGGAAGGGGAGAGAATGCCTAGGGAGTGGGAGTTCTACCTAGGGGAGGGGAGGGGACTTAAATGAGGGGTATAGGGAAGGGGGAGGGGTCTTAATTAGAGGTGAAAGAGAGGAGAGAGAGTGGATTCCGAATTTGGGGTGGGGATGAGAGAGAATTGGAGAGAGATAGAGAGAGAGAGAGAGAGAGAGAATTAGACGAAGGGCATCACTCACCCGTGGTTGAGGAAGGGAAGAAGTGGGCATCGCACCCGTGGAGAGGGAAGGAAGAAAAGGCACTAGCGGCCATGGGAATTGCAGGGGGGTGAAGGGAAGAAGATAAGGGAGGGGGAAAGGTCCCCCTACGTGGGACTCACATGGGTTCCAAAAATAGATCTTCATTCACTGTTTTTCCACCGTGGGATACAAGACTCTTATATAGGCATACAAGGAAGATTAAGAGACACTTACCACTTAGTATCATGACTTCCTAGGAATACTAAAAGACACCCTATCGGAAACATCAAAATACATAATAAGACTCCTTAACACTTAATACCTTCTTATCATGATTCCCTAGGAATACTTAAAGACACCGAAAGACTAAAATACATAATAAGACTCTTTTATTGTGAATAAAATTTCATAGAGATGACCCATTAGGCCCATGTATACGGCCCAATAAAATGAGACGATTAGCATGGAATGGCCCATTTGATTGCATTTGTTGATGAAGCTGCTTGCCGATCACTCGGAGATGCTTGTTCCGTCAAACTTCCTGACTCGGAGAAGGTTCAGCTCAGATTTTGTGTAAACTGTCGATCTCATCAAACCCACAAAGCTCGTGAATTTTGAATCTTGAACTGAGATTTCCATCATACTCCTCCGCTTGGAGGAGGTTCGACCTCGAACCTCAAAGCTCAGGATCTCGGTCCGATGGGACGGCCCGATTCCCTAAGCTCTGATACCACTTGATGTGAAACGAATTAACGTCGGGCATAAAACTGACTCTTCTTTCATATTTCTCCAAATTCTTTTATCAGCCCGGTTCTGGAATCTGTGACCAGCAGCTGTTGAAGTGGCTGTAGATCGCACTCTGGAATTTTGCCGGAGGCGCGGTTGGTGCCGTTGGCTTCGTAACAGGGTAGGGATGCAGCACAATTTTTCTGAATTTTGGTTCCGCCCGAACCTGGTCGCCACGGACGACTGAGCGGGGACCCCGTTCTGGTTCTGTGCAGGGGCAGCTTCTGAACAGCGGCTTGACATGGACACCACGAGCAATCCCGAACTCCGTTTGGTGCGCAGCAGGTGGCGTTGGAATCGTGGGGACGACTACTTTCCAGAGGCACTGGTCTCGCCTCAGTCGGATGTCGGTGTGGACGTGCAGGTCCCGTTGAGTGGGGACGGGTCGGAGGAGGGGATCGGTGGACAGAATGACCCAACAGTGGTAGGAAATTGATAACTTCACACCTTGAGCTCCGATCGACGAACCGCCTTCTGTTCCTGAGAGCTGACAGAGAGGGGAGGAACTTTGCTGAACAGCTCGGAGTCGGATTCCGTCAGGGTTGGGCGTGGTGGTGGTCTTCCTCAGCTTCTGGTCGGGTTCAGGAGCCTCCTGCGCAGTCGTGGGAGATTGGCTACTGCCGATGCTCACGAACTCGGAAGAGGACGATTCCACCTCGCCTGGTCAGAAGACTCGCCAACGTACGTTTTTGATGAAGAACCCGGAAGCCGATTCTGCCTGGAACTGCTCCCAATATCGACTGCAACTCGGGCTTGATTTCTGCCTGCGAATGGAGCTGATTGAGGAGGGGGGATTAAGGGGGATGGAAGGGATTTGTGGGTTTGGGTTAAGGGAGGGGGGGGGGATGGACGTGGCTGGGGTTGCAGGGGGGTGCTTTTGGGAGGTGGGGAGGTAATGGGGTGGTGAGAGAGAGAGGAGGGAACACCCAAATTCGAAATTGGGCCTTGGGGAGATGAAAGGGTGCCTGGGAAGACGAAAGGTTGTGTGGGGAAGGGGAGAGAATGCCTAGGGAGTGGGAGTTCTACCTAGGGGAGGGGAGGGGACTTAAATGAGGGGTATAGGGAAGGGGGAGGGGTCTTAATTAGAGGTGAAAGAGAGGAGAGAGAGTGGATTCCGAATTTGGGGTGGGGATGAGAGAGAATTGGAGAGAGATAGAGAGAGAGAGAGAGAGAGAGAATTAGACGAAGGGCATCACTCACCCGTGGTTGAGGAAGGGAAGAAGTGGGCATCGCACCCGTGGAGAGGGAAGGAAGAAAAGGCACTAGCGGCCATGGGAATTGCAGGGGGGTGAAGGGAAGAAGATAAGGGAGGGGGAAAGGTCCCCCTACGTGGGACTCACATGGGTTCCAAAAATAGATCTTCATTCACTGTTTTTCCACCGTGGGATACAAGACTCTTATATAGGCATACAAGGAAGATTAAGAGACACTTACCACTTAGTATCATGACTTCCTAGGAATACTAAAAGACACCCTATCGGAAACATCAAAATACATAATAAGACTCCTTAACACTTAATACCTTCTTATCATGATTCCCTAGGAATACTTAAAGACACCGAAAGACTAAAATACATAATAAGACTCTTTTATTGTGAATAAAATTTCATAGAGATGACCCATTAGGCCCATGTATACGGCCCAATAAAATGAGACGATTAGCATGGAATGGCCCATTTGATTGCATTTGTTGATGAAGCTGCTTGCCGATCACTCGGAGATGCTTGTTCCGTCAAACTTCCTGACTCGGAGAAGGTTCAGCTCAGATTTTGTGTAAACTGTCGATCTCATCAAACCCACAAAGCTCGTGAATTTTGAATCTTGAACTGAGATTTCCATCAATGTTCCCTTCAGCAACAAGAATGAAGTCATAAGATCTAAGTATGTACATTGTAGTGTATATACTTCGAAAGAAACAGTCCAATGTATATACTTCAAGAACTCTAGACAACGGACACTGTACAAACTTCAGATGCTTTGAACGCTTGAGCGATGTATAGACTCTGAATCGATAAGGCAGGCTGTACAGACTATAAGAAGGTTGAAGCACTGTGTAGACTTGATGAAGATTGAGGCCATTGTACAGACATGGGGTTCAGCTGAGGATGTATGGACTTTGACGAAGTGAAGCAGTGTACAGACTTTGAATCAAACCGATGTATAGACTTGAAAGGGCATGGAGCGTATAGACTTGAAGTCTGAAGATGATGTATAGACTTGGTGAACACTGCAACATCAATCGGATGTATAGAGTTGGTGAAATGAAGTCTAGTGTACAGACTTGCAGATACGAAGCCAATGTACAGACTTAGAAGGATTTGAACGGGAGAGTGTATAGACTTGGTTCATGTAGCAAAAGATGTGGAGTGTACAGACTTGGTGAAACAAAGTCCAGTGTATAGACTTGGTGAACTGACTCCAATGTACAGACTTGCAAAAGCGAGCTACTGTGCCAATGTGTAGACTTCACGTTGTACATACTTTCCAAAGAGAACGTAACGCTGTACAGACTTGAGGCTTTGAACGTTGAAGGCACAAGACGATGTACAGACTCAGATTCTAGACCAGTGGCTGTACAGACTTTGAAAGAGGACCAATGTATGGACTTCAGGTGAAGATCAATGTATGGAGTTGTGAACAACCGATGAATGAACTGAGGGGTCGACCCATCAGCACAAGGGGTCGACGCACCACAGACCAGACCAATGAATAAATGCAGCAAAATTAAAGAGGCACCAAGCGTCAACGCATTGCCCAAGCAGCGTGGATGCAGCAGATCAAATATTTCTTACTGCTACCTCTGAAGTGCCTTGGCAGCGTCGACGCTGCAGTTCGATGGGTCGACGCTGCAGTATCAAACTGCAGTCTTAAGAGCAACAGTAACATGACTGAACATAATCAATTATGCAATGCCATATCAGAACTTATGAAGAACTACATTATGATCAGAAAGTGAATAATAGCATGATGACTCACACAGCAAGATGATTCACAGTGATTAACTCACATCAAAAACTAATAATCAAAACCACAGAGGCACAACACAGAATTCATGGGGCGGTCGATCGGAATCTGTAAAATCTCCAACTTGTAGGTTCTGGGAAAACCGGTCGACCGGAAAAGTAGGGGCGGTCGACCAAAATCTGTAATTCCTGGAGTGTTTCATTTCTGGAAAAACCGGTCGACCGGAAAGGCAGGGGCGATCGACCGAAACATGTAAAACGTGGAATTCTTAGGCTCTGGCAAATCTGGTCGACCGGCCAAGGTGTGTAGGTCGACCGGAAACACCTATACCTGCAAAAATGAAGTGTTAGACCAATGAAATATGTTCATAAGTCAAGATATTCATGTCCTCATCAATTTCATGTATTTTGGGATTGAAATCAACTTAGAATATGCTTTGAGCATTTCTAAATTTTGTTCCGGGGGCTCCGCCCCCGGAAACCCCCGCAAGGGGCGCTGCCCCCTTGACCCCCGCGACCTGACCGGGCAGGTCGATCCCCGCGACCTGGCCGCGCTGGTCGATCCGCGTGCGAGGGCGTAACATTGAGCTTTCACCTTTGCCATTTCCACTGAATTCCTTCGTATCTATCATGAACAAAACATCGCGTGTGTCAGTCACATGAGAGTGGAAAGTATCAATGACTAATAGTGTTTAGCCATTATCAAAACCAAGAATATCACAGAACTCATATGACCATAGGATGATGTCGAATGACCCAAGTGACCACAGGATGACTCAAATGACCATAGGGACACAATAAATTCGCCGCCCAAGGATAAAAATGGTCTATCGGGCCACCGCATGGGGACTAAAAATGGTCTAGACTGGATAGCTAGGCGCTGTAGATTCCGGGAATGGAAGAAGACATAAAAAGATGGGAACTTTGGCATCCAAATCATCTAGGATAGATACTATCTCATAGATAGAGGAGTCTAGAAGGCTTAAGGATCGAATTGGAACCTTAATTAGGACTCTATGTTCGTTCCAATCCATGGAAACCCTAGTTAAACCTATAAATAGACCTAAAACCAACCTGCACGACCCTTACTTTTGGCTCACGTGGAACTAAGGTAAGGAAGCATTATTTGAGATAGGTTCCTTGAAGTATTTTGTTTATAATACTAAGGTTTAACCGCCCTCAAAATTTCATTCTAGGAGATCCAGCCTACGAGGAGATAGAGGTATCCAAAGTCGCTGGTTCGATACAAGCAACCTAGGAACCTATGCGACCATGTCAGATTGATCAGCAAGTTAGAAGCCCTAAACGAGGTAATTATATAGGGGTTCTTTAGAGTTATTTGTTCCTTTTAGTGCCATCTTCTCACCCTCCAAGTTTCGTTGTCATAGGTGAAGAGGATCAAAAGTTAGAAGGCCATGAAGTTGCTGGTTCGGTTCTGAAAGAGTAGAAATTAGGGTTGACTTTCAGCCTTAAATTCGACAATTAAAGCCCAGATCAGAGGTAGGTTATCTCATGAATGGCTTAAACTCAATGTTAGGAATAAAAGTCATCTTCTGGAAGTCAATTTCATATTTTCTACACGGAGTATTTGATGTTTTATCTTGACCATGCATCTAGAATTACATAGCATGCATGAACCTTATCCTTAAGTTGAAAATGGTCATTTCATGTTATTTAATTCAACCCATGCATCTCCATGTCCTAATATGGTGTTATTAGGTCATATTTATCTATTGTCATGTTTTACTATGCATCAAATGGCCTTAGCTTAGTATATATTTCGATTTTATTATTATTTTCAACAGACTGGAAGAAACGGTCTTCCTGAAGACCGTCTGATATCACTAGCGGACTTGCGATTGATCGCTAGGCCCCATAAAACGGTCCTCACACGACCGTTTACATTTTCTGAGTTCTGTGTTTATGTTAATCCGAGACATAATACATAATAGCCCTAAATATCATACGATAAGCTTAGCTAATTAGGTTTTACACCTGTTTTAAATGTTGTGTTCTTGTACTTGGATATGTTAATCAATCATCCTAGTTGATTTCATGTTCCTTATACACGTTGGGATTATTTTAAACTTATGTTAAATTTATGCCAAAACTATATACTTTTATAATTACATTATGTTTCACATGGTTCATGATTTGTCTAGTTTTAATTTGATCGTTATTTTATCACGATCCTTTCTTATCTATGAGTCATTTTCTTAAGTACATGGCATATACTCCGGTATGTGACCATTAGTTACACTTTGCACTTATAGGCACACTTTCTTGGACTTATGAACCTCTCCGTAGATAGTCATTCTGTCGGACTAGGGGATTATGTTTCAAGGCCTCCGTAAGACTCCGCGAGCCTGAGATTCCCACTAGGATGCCGAGCTGGTTCTACCATCAAAGCCAACTGTCTAGAAAGCACTTTATCGGTGTTTTATGTATTTTGGACCTTAGCGGCCATATGGACGATCGCTAAAAGGCACCAAGCGGCCATTCACTAGACCGCAAAGCTCCAGAAAGTTTTCCCTACGTCGACACTTCTTTTTCATGCGTCGACTCTAGTCATGAAACGGTCTAGACTCTGACTGCTTTCTTCATGAAACGGTCCAGTAAACGACTGCTTTATCTTTGAACCTGTCTAACCCGAGGTTTGACCTTTGGGGTTGGTTTTCTTGAGTTCCTAGATGGTCTTCGAATTATCTAGATTCTCAACATATGTTTAACAAGTTAATATTAAGATATGAAATTTAATGAAGATATTGTTATGTTGCTGGGATGCCGCCGGAGTATAATATTCTTTTAATTCTTCTTTGATATCTCATATCAATTTTGGTACGTTCTATACCATGGTTACTTGATCATGAAACTTGTTATTTGGAATTAAATTATTGGCTGACATTATTGTTATATCTCGTGAAAGTAGCTGGATTTATAACTTGAAGATGCAAGACCGGGCACAGATTATGTCCAAGGGCTCCATGCTAGTCCCCATGGCAGATGGTCAAAAACGTTCTATAAACCATGGGGTACGATGATACTGGCGTCGCATTACGCTGCGAGTACGTTCTCTTATAAATGAGTGAAATTCACAAGGCTCTTTATGGAAATTACATGCTTGTTAATGACTTTCTAGTACATAGCCTTTACAAGGTTGTGTAAGGTACTTTCTAGATGCATGCTCGTACATTCTTATTCATGAAAGGCCAAATTTTTATCTACATGATTGATCTTGCTTGTTCATGGTCTATACTCTCATCTACTTGCTCAGTTATTTCATGATTTATTAACTTGATTTATATCGCTTGTTTATCGCGTTCTTATTTTTATCTTAAGATCTAGAGCTAAAGCATTAATCACTTAAATATTGCCTTCATGTTGATGCGAAGATACCTACTAGGCATGTGTGCTCATACCTATTTTCTTATCTTTTCAGGAAATACTAGTGGATCAGATTCGGATTATGCTAGTAGCGGGTCCGAGAGCGATTGAAGGTCCATTGGAATGAGAGAAGCCTTAGATTATCAAAGTGTCTAGTCATGTCATATTGTAATTTTGATTTTTCATGACTCGTAGTGATGAAAGTTATCAAGAAAGGATCTTATGTAAATTGATTATGATTATGAAATAAAGTTAGAAGTTTTGAGAAAATTACTTGTGCAATTACTTTTATGTAATTGTCCTACACTCTGATTACTTGCTTGCGAGAGACATACCATGCCAGGTGTTCACGTTTCCGGAATTCCTTCCACTGTATTAAAAAGCTCGGGGCGTGACAGATATAAAATTGGACTTCCATCCGACTAGCATCATTTGTTTAAGCAAACCCAAAGTCCTTAATAATTATTAGACAATTTCATAACAATAAATGACCAAATGAAATCAAGGGTGTTATGTTCCCAAATAGCAAGAGCATTATAAAGTGCATGGCTCGTACCAAAAGAATAGAGATTAAGTATAGAACTTAAGATAAGTTCAAGAAGAACAAGAAATCCATGATTCATTTGGAGACTCAAAAGGGTACCGATTTAGAAAGATATTGACATCAAAAAATTCAACCTTGGACTCATAGATCTTATGAAAACTAGGGTTGAATATGGTCAAGGCCAAGCCCATGATCACAAGAATGCGGTCTGAAGGTAGGGCACGTCCAGACATGAACGCGGTCTCTGGGTATGCCACCTTCAAAATACAAAAGCTGAATGCGGTCTTTGGGTCAGCCGCGATTAGAACAGGCTGAACAAACCCAAACAAAACCTCATTTCATAGTTCCAAAGGCTGGTCAAACCTGAAGAGGGACGGTCTCGCGCTGCTCCTGAGCGGGGAGGAAGATGACCACGTATCTTGGAAGTAAGAACTGCAAGAAGGAAAACAAGTCAGAGGTGCCCAGGGATAGATCCCCCGGGGAGACCCTCCGATGCTTAAGTCAGCACAGGGAGTAGAGCACTGGTGCGAAGAGAAGAGTTAGGAGGAAAATGGGAGCGCGAGATCCCTCTCCACCGAAAGGTGAAGTGGTTCCTGCTCAGGGTTGCTGGCTCTTGCCTTGCTTAGGCTTACCTTCTCGTAGTAGGGCATGTCATGTTTAAATAATGGCCTATTGTGCGAATTGATTCCTATGAGCGGAGGAGTTCCAAGGGGGTTACGTCCTTCATGCGGGCTCATTATGGCGCGCGGACACTTGGTCTCCCTTGTCCCCTTGAGCTTCCTGCCATAAAGGGATTCACAACGGCCAAATCGATAAGCTTCCATCAGCGAGCCCGAGCGAATGGCACTTGTTCAAGAGTGGTCTCCCGAGCGATAAGTGTTGGGTCGGGACAAAGAATAGGGGGCTCCACGGGAGCTTTCCCGATCGACTGATGCTCGGACTTCCCAACCCGAAGGCCGCCTAGGAAGCGCTTGTACCGAGTGAATTTTTGGGCTTCATAATAAGTGGGCCCAGGGGGATGCCACTTTGAGGAGTTGAGCCTTGTTCGGTCCAGTTTAGACCTCGTTTGGCCTCTTTGTATAGGCGGTGAGATTTCCCCTTTCCACTTGTCCCCCTCCTACTTCCGAGCCAAGATTAGGCTCGGACGAGTAGCAATTGGCTTGGACAGTTCGTGGCACTGGTTCGGTAAAGATATCTCTCTAGTAGGGGCCACATGACACGGCTCACCTTGAAAATGCGCCCGTTATGATGAATAAGAGAAGGCCCCTCCTCGGGAGATCGGACGCCGCGCCGCCTCCCGTCAGGGTTTTTATGCATTACGCGTTTTGCGTCCCTTTATCTCCGGGGTTTTAGGGTTTTGCCTCTCTTTATAGTTATATTTGAGGAGGGGGGGCTTCTGCGCGGTGAGAGCAGTTTCGGAAGAGCGGAGAATCGTTGCGGCCACCGGAGCAAGAGGGGCTTCCTGGGGCGGTGATTCGTCAGCTCCCTTTCTCCACCGAAGTTCTCGGGCTTGGAGCTTTCCCCTTCTTATTTTCTCTATCTCATGGCGGACCATCATCCTGAGGCCGAGGGGTGACAGATAGAACGGTCCCAAGGGTTTTCTTGACGCCGCCGGAGCTGCTCTACAGTGAGCTGGGGGAGGCTGAGGTGAAGCGACTGGAGAGTCGATACAGACTGCCTTGGCGGTTCCAGTTCCTGGCGCCGGAGCCTCACGAGTCTAGCATGTCCACTCGTTCTGGCCTTTTTTGCTCCTTTCTCCTGGCATGGAAATGTGGCTTTCGTCTGCCCCTTCATCCCTTTGTCACCGAGTTGCTTCGGTTCTACCGGCTGGCTCCTTTCCAGCTGGTCTCCAACTCTTATACCTTCATTTTCTCCTTTATGTTTCTCTACGGCCAGTGTGGGGTGCGCGCCTCGCTGGATCTTTTCCATTACTTCTTTGAGTTGAAGGCGCATCCTCATGCGGGGAGAGGCTTCTTCTATATTCAGGAAAAGCGGGGGAGGAGCTGCGTGTCCCTCTCTGCGCAGGACTATTCTCATAAAGGGTGGAAGACCCAATATTTCTAGGTGGGCCCATCGGTAGTTGGTGTAGTCTGTAATTTCCCGACGGCTCCCAATTTGCACCCGAACATTCCTTCGAAGCAGACCGTGTTTTCTCTGGAGGTGGAAGAGGAGGCTGCCATCCTGCAGCAGAATCGCCAAGAGACTGCTGATTTGGTGACTTCTTCCAACATTGAGGGCTACCTCGCTCGAGTGTTGTCGCCGATAGGTAAGGAGTTCGGGAACTTGGTCTTCCTTCTTGTGGAGTAAGAACCTTCCTTCTCTTAATCTACTTTTCTGTGGTTCAGACATGAGGTGAGCGATTGAAGAGGAGGCACCGTCGGTCGAATTGGAGATCATCGATTTGGACGAGACGCCGGCTACTGACAATCTTCAAGCTTCAGAGGGCTCATCCCTCACCCGGGACAAGGGCAAGCGGGTGGCCCGGGATGACGTTTTCGAGCGCCGGGGGGTCAAGCGCAAGGATCCCGTGGCCAAGTTATTGCGATCTTCAATGCAGGCTCAGTCTGCTGAGAAGAAACGGGCAAGGAATAAGGAGGTCATCCGTCCGTCCGGAGGAGATTCCCTGTCGGCTCTCCCCTCTACTGAACAAGAGGGGGCCGATGAAGGGGGGGTCACCGCCGATGCTGAGGCGCCGAGCGTAGCAGAGGGGCTGCCAGACGAGGGGGTCCGATTTAAGCCAGTCGAGGCTGGAGGGTCACAGGGGGAGGTGACTCTATCTCGGCTGACCGAAATTGGGGAGGTACGCGGTGGGGCCGCTCATGCCGAGCCAACTGGTGGGGCCCCTAGGACGGGATTACCCGAGGGAGATGCCCGGATCCCTGCCGCTCCGGTGAGAGCTTCCCCTCCCTCTACCAACACCTTCAATGTCCGGGCTCCTCTGTACCGGGTGTGCCATTCCGTAGCTTCTCGTGAGTTGCAGGAAAAAGTCAGGAAGGGTCCCCCCTCTTCGCTGTTTGAGCAGATTATGGAGGGAGGGCTGATTTTGGCCCAGCTGGGGGCTGAAGCAGTGGACGCGTACGCTCGGGTGGAGTCCAAGCGGGAGACTCTCTCGTGGACCCGTGGTGCACTTGATCGAAAGGTCGAGCGTCTGACCCTCGATCTTGGGCACCTTCACTGGGAGTTGGCCCCGCTCCGAGCGCTGGCGCAGTCGAGCCAAGCGGAGGCTCGGTCTTTGGAGGAGCAGCTGGCCCAGGCTTGTCGCATGGTCGATCGGAAGAGTGAGCTACTAGAGTCGGAGCGCAGAAACCAGGTCGAGCGCGACGACCAATGGAGGGCCGAGCGAGAGGGGCTCAAGGACCGAGTTCGGGCGACCAAGGATTCACGGACCGAGTCCGAGCAAAGGCTGTCCGAGGCTGAGAGGAGGCCATCCGAGTCTGAGCAGCGGATAGCCGAGCTCGAGAGTAAGGCGGCACTGGCTGGGAAGGAAGCGCTCAAGCAACATAAGTGTTCAGAGGCTTACCAGGCAGCTCTGCAACAGGCGACGTTTCCCTACTACGAGTCAGGCTACCGACGAGGACTCCAGAAGGGCTTCTCTCAAGGCTACGATCAGGCCGTCCTAGAGGCAGAGGCCCAGTCATATACGCTTGTTTTTTCTTCTGGTCAGCGCTATGACTCGGATTGGGGCTCCACTGACTCTTCCCACTATACATCGAGTGAAAAGAATAGTTCGGCCCCGTCAGAGCAACCGCCAACTCCAGCATCCTCGGTAGGGCAGACGGCCGAGACAGTTCCCACACAGGTGGGGTCAGTGTTTGGGCCAGCCGTCGCCGAGAACACTGGGGGCAGATCATCTGGTGCCGAAGAAGCCTTGTCTGTCGAGCTTGGAGATGGGCCCAAGGCCTTATGTAATAGCTCTTTTCTTTTTTTATTCTTTTTCATATGTAGCCGAGTAAGGCTTTTTTGGAAACTATAATAGCGGCAGTATTGAATGCTGAATTGACTATTTCCTACCGCTTTTGGTGTGCTTTGACTATCGTATCTGCAGTCGTTTGAAGAAGGCACCGATTTTCTGCAGATCTTGTGCGCGCCGATCTGTCAAATAACTGACATGGCACTGGCACCTTTCCATTTTTCCATACTGCCCTTAATGACTTGCCGCTTCGCGTGTCCCGCTGGGGGAATATCGGGAAATGAGGTAACCAACCCAGGGAAAGCCTTGGTAGTGTGTTTTGTAAGGGGAGAGTCATTTAAGGCGATCAGCTCCCCCTTCGGCCTATAAAAGGTCAGAGGGGCATCTCCTTTTCCTTTCATTGCTTAAGGTCGTTCCTGGCGGTTTTTCCCTTCCACGAAGCGTTGTGCTGTTAGTCTTGGTGGGGCATGGAAGGCGTTTCAAAAGATGATGATGCAGATGGCGGTAGGAGGGAAGCTCCTGTCGTTTCAGTCTAGAAGAGGGTTCGTCAGTCGGAGGTCACTCCAGAAGAGGGTTCGTCATGCCAGAGCATGTCGCACTCCTATCCCTGACCCGCCGATGCCATCCCGTGAGGAGGAGGGGAGCTAATTAAGCTCCCTCCTTTCTGGCCTCCTCGTCCACCTCTGTCTTTTTTTATTTTTCTTCCTCCTCTTTCACTCTTTGGAGGATGCCTGCACTCTCTGCCTTCCAAAGAGTTGGCAGAGAAGAGGCCTTCACTTGTATTCCTTCCTCTCTTCTTCTTGTTGTTTCCCCTCTTTTCCTTTTTCCTCCGAGCTTTCTCAAACCAACGAAGCCGGCGATCCCTTATCCGAGCCAGTTTCTACACGAGGCAGAGTCAGTGGCTGGACGTGGGAGCGCCTACTGGGTCGGCCGAGCATTCTGCTCGCGTTATAGTACCAGGGGATGTAATTTTTTGTATATTTATACTATACCGGCTACGGCCTTCTTGATGTACCTCAAAGTTTAATAAGAAGAGAAGAATGATGATTATTCTATTTCGTTTACATGTGTATGCTTGTCAAATGTTCAAAAGTAGAACTTGTGAAGATTTGTCGCGTTCCACGTCCGAGGGACGGGTGTTCCTTCCATGGTGGACAATCGGTATGCTCCTTTCCCGAGCTTCTCAACCACTCGGTAGGGACATTCCCAGGTAGGGGACAGCCTCCCCGCCGCCTCTAGTGGTCGAGATGCTTCGGCCTTCCTCATGATGAAGTCTCCTGGTTGGAAGTGTCTATCTCGGACTCTACTATTGTAGTATCGAGTGATGCGCCATTGGTATTCCGTTGCTTGGATCCTTGCACTCTCTCGGATCTCGTCTGCTAAGTCGAGGTTCTCTCGTAGTTTCTGCTCGTTTACCTCGGGCTTGAAGTGGACGACGGGAGAGAGGGATTGCTGACCTCCAACTAAATCACGGCTTCCGTGCCATACACCAGCTGAAAAGGTCTTTCACCAGTAGCCATTCTTGGAGTAGTTCGGTGCGACCATAATACACTTGGCAATTCCTCGAGCCAGCTTCCCTTGGCTTTGCCCAGCCTGGTTTTGATGCCTTTTAAGATAGTCTTATTGGCATTTTTGACTAGTCCGTTAGCTTGAGGGTGGGCTACCGAAGTGAAGTGGTTGTGAATGTTTAGGTCGGTGCATCTATCTCTGAAATAATGAGAATCAAACTACTGATCGTTATCGTTCATGATCACTCGGGGCACACCATAGCGACAGATGATCAATTTCCAAACAAAACTCCATACGATAGATTCGGTGATCCTGGTGGTGGCTTCGGCCTCGATCCATTTGGTGAAATAGTTGATGGCGACGATGATGAACTTCTTCTGAGCTTGAGCCGTAGGGAACGGCCCCAAAATGTCGATCCCTCACCGAGTGAAAGGGTATGGCTCGACAAGGGTGATGAGCTCCGCAGCAGGCTGATGAATTAGGTGGTCGAAGTGCTGACATCGATCGCACTTCTGTACGTAGGTCGAGCAGTCGCGCTGGAGAGTGGGCCACCAGTAACCCTGCCGTAGTAAGATCCTGGCGAGTGATCTTCCACCTTGGTGCGCTCTACAGATGCCTTCGTGTACTTCATGAATCGCTCGGCTGGCTTCGTCGACGCTGATGCACTTGAGGAGAGGAGCGGAGAATGATCTGTGGTACGAGGCATCATCCAGCATGACGAAACGCCGAGCTTGGTACTTGAGCTTTCGAGCCTCCCGAGGGTCGGTGGGCTCTTGAGAATCACGGAGCCAGGATATATAGGGGGTCCGCCAATCGCTTGAGGGTGCAAGGTCAATAGTCATAAGCTCAGATTCGATGCTCGGTTGCCCGAGCTCCTCGAGGAAGACCGATCATGTACTAGCGGGGTCGGGCGAGGAGGCCAGTCGAGAGAGGGCGTCCGCTCGGGAGTTTTCGTCGCGAGCTATTCGGACTACCTCAAAGCTCTCAAAGAGTTGGGCCATCCTCTTGACCGCCTGGAGGTACTTGACCATTTGTCCTTCCCGAGCTTCGTATTCATTGTTGACCTGGCTAGCGACCAATTGGGAGTCATTGTGGATCCTGACTCGTTCGGCCCCCAGTGTCGAGCCATCCTGGCTCCCGAGATAATGGCTTCATACTCGAAGGCGTTGTTGGACGCCTGGAAGTTGAACTTTAGGGTGTACCGTAGCTCCGCTCCTTCGGGGGACTTGAGGAGAATACCGGCGCCGCTTCCTGTTGAATTGGAGGACCTGTCGACGAATAGATCCCAAGTAGGCCCAGACGCTGGTGGATATGCTTCTTCAATCGGGACCATGCTTTCAGCGATGAAGTCCGTGAGAGCCTGTCCTTTAATAGCCGAGCGGGGGTGATACGAAATATCATAGGCCCCAAGCATGATGGCCCATTTGCCGAGACGTCCTGAGGCTTCAGGGTGAAAGAGAATCTTCTTCAGGGGTTAGCCGGTCAATACGACGATGGAGTGCCCTTGGAAGTAAGGTCGGAGGCGCTTGAACGAGGTAACCAACACTAGCACGAGTTTCTCAGTTACAGGGTACCTTCTTTCGGCCTCATTAAGCACCTTGCTGGCATAGTAAACTGGCCTCTCGACTCTTGCGTCATTCCTGACCAGGACCGAGCTTACAGTAGAAGGGGTCACCGAGATGTAGTGGTGTAGAGCTTCGCCTCGGACTGGTTTGGACAGCACCGGGGGTGAGGCCAAGAATTCCTTGAGTTCAGCGAACGCCTTCTGACATTCCTCATCCCATGCGAACATACCTGATGCCATTTTAGGTCCCTGTAACAGTTTTAAGAAGGGTAAGCATCGTTCGGTCGCCCGAGACAGGAAACGGTTGAGTGTAGCAATGCGCCCCGTTAGGCATTGGACATCCTGGATGCAGGTAGGTGGCCTCATGTCTAGGATGGCCTGGACCTTGTAGGGGTTGGCCTCAATTCCACACTGAGTGACCAAGAAGCCTAGGAACTTCCCGGATCTGACTCCGAAGGCGCACTCGGCGGGGTTGAGCTTCATGTTGCACTTCAAGAGGGTGTCGAACGTCTCGGCTAAGTTGGCGAGGTAATCTTTGGCCTTCGGTGTTTTGACGAGCACATCATCAATATAGGCCTCGACGTTCTGACCGAGCTGTCCTTTGAAAATGTGGTTGATCAGTCTCTGATATGTTGCTTCAGCGTTCTTTAACCTGAACAGCATCCGGGTGTAGCAGTGTACGCCGAAGTCGGTGATGAAGGCGATCTTCTCGATGTCCTCCGGGTCCATCCTGATCTGATGGTAGCCAGAGTAGGCGTCCAGGATGCTGAGCAGCTCGTTGCCAGAGGTTGAATCAACCAGTTGATCAATGCTCGACAACGGGTAGCAATCCTTCGGGGTAGCCTGGTTGAGGTCGATGAAATCCACGCACATCCGCCATTTCCAAGAAGCTTTTGGTACCAGGACGACGTTCGTGAGCCATGTAGGGTATAGAACCGGACGAAAGAGGCCAGTCTTCTACCCCGGGATGACTTGCTCTTTGATGACCGCTTGCTTCTCCGGGGCGTGCTTTCTCCTGCGCTGTTGTACTGGCTTTGCTGTCAGGTCGAGGTTGAGCTTGTGCATCACCACGTCTCCCGGGATCCCGGGAAGGTGCTCATCAGACCATGCAAAGACTCGGATGTACTGTGCAAGGAAATCTTTATATTTTTCTTGTTCCTCAAGTGGGAGCTCGGCTCCAATCTTTACTCCTACGGTCGGGTCACCGTTAAGGAAGACCGTTATCAACTCGCCGCCAGGCTCAGAGTTGCGGGTCTCTCCTCGGCTCCCTTTACCCCCTTTATTCTTCCCTTTCGGCCTAGTGGCGTCAACCGAGACTATATAGCACCATCTAGCCAATGCCTGGTTACCTTGAACTTCCCCCACGCCATATTTGGTTGGGAACTTCATCTTTGGTGAAAGGTAGAGGGCACCGCTCTCATTCGGCTGAGAATGCCTCGACCGAAGATGGCGTTGTATGCCGTCATCCCCTTAATCACGATGAAGTCTACCATAACAGTAACGGTTTTGGGCAGGGTGCCGACAGTAACCGGCAGGCTCAGTGCTCCCTCGGGATAAGTAGCCTGGCCGTTGAACCCACAGACGGGGGTTTGGATCGGGCAGAGTTTAGATGGATTCTCTCCCATTTTGAAGAAACACTCATAGGACAATACATCAGGAGCACTACCATTGTCGACTAAGATTCTGTCAACGTTACAATGGATTATTGTAGTCGGTACAACGAGAGCGTCGTCGTGCAGGGTGGTTATTGTTTCCAGGTCCTGGTCAGAGAATACCAGGGCCTGCGGTTCGCTAGCCTGCGGGGCCGCAGGTGCCTCAGCAGAGGCTCGGCTCGCCCGCTCGGTGTGACACTTTCTTCCTCGGCTGCTATCTCCGCCTGATGCCATCCCGCCCGCGATGACGTTGATGTGGACTCCACGGGGGGCATTATCAATCTCTTCAGCGGTGCCTCGGTCTTCCTTTTGCCTGGACACATACCGAGATAGGTGTCCCTGGCGGATAAGGCGCTCGATCTCATCTTGAAGTTGATGGCAATCGCTGGTGTGATGCCCGTGGTCACTGTAGAATAGGCAATGCTTGCGGCGATTGTGATGCTTGGTCCACATGGGCTCGGGTTGGTTGAGGAGACCCGAGCCTTTGATGATTTCGTAGATTTTGTAGACGGGGGCGGTAAGTAGGGTATATCGCTCGTACTTCTGGGACGGCTCTTTTCGATCTCCGTCCTGGTTCTGCCTCTTTCCTTGTCCCATCTGTAGATGCGAGATGAACCTTTTTTGGTGCCCCCAAGAGGTATTATCCCCGCCACGCCGGAGGGCGGCTAAGGTTTTGTCCTTGTAAAAGGGCCCTCTTGGGTTAAGAGGTGAAGATCTTCTTTATAAGCACTCGGTTGCTTTCTCAACATCCGATGTGGGATTAATCATGCGACCCTAGGTCCACTACACAAGCCCCCCCTTGAGAAGGCAAGCGAGTGCGATCTCAGGGTTCCCACAGACGGTGCCACTTTGTAGATGCGAGATGAATCTTTTTTGGTGCCCCCAAAAGGTATTGTCCCCGCCACTCCAGAGGGCGGCTAGGGTTTTGTCCTTATAAAAGGGCCCTCTTAGGTTAAGAGGTGAAGACCTTCTTTATAAGCACTCGGTTGCTTTCTCAACATCCGATGTGGGATTAATCCTGTGACCCTAGGTCCACTACACCATCCCTTGCTCAGACGGTCTCTTCTTGTCCCCCTCCTAACCTGAGCCGGTTGTGCCTCGGCAGGCACTGAGGACCTCCTCGCACTTAGCGTGGCGCAGAGCCAAGGTCACTAGCGAGGCGAGGGAGGTAGGGGGATGAAGCACTAGCTCGTGCCGTAGGTTCTCGTCACGGGTACCCCCGGTCAAGGCGGTGATGGCAGAGGTCACATCCAGGCGGGGGATACACAGGGCTTATGATTTGAATCGGTTGATATAAGCCCGTAACTTCTCCCCCTGCTCCTATTTGAGGGCCAGTAATCCCCCCACTGACCAGGGTGGACCACTGCCGGCGAAGCTTTCTTTGAATACTCGCCCAAATTGCTTGAAGTTATGGATGCTGCCGGGGGCGAGGGCTCTGAACCAAGCCTGAGCGCCCTGAACCAGAGTGGTCACGAACGCTCGGCACTTGGTCACATCGGACGTCCCATGCAAGGCCATCAGGGCATCGAAGCTGTCGTAATGGTCGGCTGGGTCTCCCTGGGTGTCGTATGACTTTAAGGTCGGAAGTGAGATTCTAAGAGATATCTCTGCCTTCAGGATGTGGTCGGAGAACGACGATCGCTCCTCGTCCTCTATAGGATAGGTCTTCTGTAAGGCGCGGAGAGCGCGCTCTTGCTCTGTGAAACGCCTCTCGAAGTCTCGCAGTCGGAGAGAGAGTTCCAGTTGTCGCTATCCCGAGGGGCTGGGGAGGCGCACTTGCATGCTACCCCGACGCTCCTCAGGGGCCTCGGTGTCCGGGAACGGTTTTCATGCTCTGGTCTTCTCCTTCCTCGGGGTTGAGGAGGCTTCTTGCTCCGGGGGAGGGGCGTGCAACGGTCCTCCTGACGGGTTGCGAAATGAGCCGCTGCCCCCGGAGGATGAAACGGCCTCCAACAGTTTGCTGGGAGGCATCTCCACATGGGGGGATTTTCCTGGGGAGCTGTGTCTTCTCCTCCCCGGCCGCCTGGGCCCTCATGAGATCTACGAGGACATCCAGTTTTGCGTTGAGGGTTTGGAGGGCGTCGGTGCTCCCGCCGGGAAGCTATTCCCCCGCCACCGATGGAGGTAGCTCACTGGCTTGGTTATCGGACGGGGATGCTCCATGGGGAGGGAAGGCGCGCCTTCTTCCGTTACCAGAGCTTTTCCCATGTCACCGGCAGTCTTCCTGCCAGAACTTCTTCGCACCATGATGGCTCTTTGTGCGTTTCTCACAGACGGCGTGATGCGGGACGGACACGGGGATCGACTCTAAGTGATATGGACCTCGGACTCTAAATGCACACATGACCAGCAACATACGATGGGAGAGACATTAGGCCCGACACTATGACCTCCTATGTGCTATACATCGCTAACAGAAATGCAAGCTCACTCATCGTCCCAAGTGAGGGAAACGCGGATCGTGCACGGTTGAGGAACCGGCAGAGTTAAGGGTAGTCTGACTCACTTCCGTGCTCGGATCGAGCCACGGGACGGGTCACTCTCTCGCTCACAGCGGTGACATGGACTCATGAGCTAGTATCCTATGCTCTCACAGCGGCATATGACCATATACTAGCTAAGCAAAGTAATGCCAAGAAGTTACGATCTTTACTTCCACGCTCTCGGCGTGGGGAAGACAACCCGGCCAATCTCGGACTCCCGGTTAACACTTTTACAGCATTATAATAAGTTTGACTCACTCCACGCAGGGAGGTAACAGGTCACATATGGGGCTCGAGAGTCGCGACAATTGGGTTGACGGACAGCATCTTCATGTCGCTCCGGAGGTGCCGAACCCGCGTTTTGGTGCTGTCCGGACGGCGCGATCTACGAGTCCATAGGGCCCACGGACTGCTCTACCCTTTGGGTAGGGTGGGGTGGGTCCCACTGTGATGGTGACCCCTGGTGGCGCATCTCCCTGGATGACGGTCGACCGGAAATGCCAGTCGGAGGGCGATCGGCTCCGATCTCCAAGCTTTGGAGTTGCTGCCCACGGACTTATGCTTCTGTTTTGCAACGTGCGATCTGGCAAAATCGCCTGCTACGATCAATCCTGATGTTGGATCGAAGCATAGAAGGTATCGTTGGAAAGCTCTATCGAAGTACTCCGACCTAGGGCTAGAGAAATAAACTGGATCTACACGGATCTGGCCTTAGTTTATTTTTGAAGTTGCTGTCGGATAGTGCCCAAAATCTCAGGGCAGTAGAAAATTTTCCTGAGAACTGCCTTTGACCGTGGGGTAGACCTCAGATTTAGATCTCGAGATCTTCATGAAAATTGTATAGGTGAGAGAGAGGAAAACGGAAATAATTCTTATGATCAATTTGGTGGAGATTTGGATGGGGAAAGATATTATAAACTTGCGGGTGGTCGGATCTGGATAGGAGCAGATAGAACTGAAGAGGATCTGAAAATAATTTTTAGAAAATAGGTGGAGGCCTGTGGAAATTTCACGAAAATTCTTGGGTGGTGGGGATGGTGGGTAGAACCTCCAGTAATTTTGAGGGTTCCAGAAAAAATCAAAAGGGGGTCCAGAGATGGGAAACTCAGGGTGGCTGTGGATCTTGACTGAAAACAGGCAGATCTGGAAGGAAAAGATGGAAAAAAATGAAAAAATGGAAATCGAAAACTAGAGGCCAAACCAATTTTTCTGGGATGTGGGGGGAACCTATGGAACTCACCCTGAAAGTTTGAGCTCAAGAAGAGTCTGTGGCTGGGAGCAGAAATTCGTGAAAGGGGGATCTATCCTGGATGGACAGAATTCTGACGAACACGACGGTGGTGCGATGGCGGCACGGTGGCGGCGGCGACGACGATCTCCGAAACTGATAGAGGAGGCTTCACACCTCAGAATCACAGCCTTCCCAGCTGCTGAAGGGGGAGAGATGAGAGAGGGAAGGGGGCGGCCCTTGCTTGCTCCAACAAATTTCTGAATTTCATATGCATTAATTCCACACAAAATAGAAATACAAGGTTCTTATAGAAAATATAAAAAGACTAGTTCTATCCCTAGATCTAGGGTTGGGGAGGGGTAAAAGAGGGAGTTCAAATTTATTTCTCCCATGTGATTTGGAATCAAATAAAATAAAATTTAATTCCTAATATAATACTATATAAAGGGGGCGCCCCCTTGACTTAAGGCCATTCCAACTTTGAAATTGTGTTCCCTTTGTCCCCCCTTGGTCCACTCTTCTAGAAGCCAACTATTGGAAGGTTGACTGACCTCACATGGGCCTTAGAGATGAGGTGGATCAATGGAGAAGAGGTAGGGTGCCCGCGGGACCCGGGTGGTCCCAAATTACACATAAAACCCTCTTACAATCCGAATTACAATCCGAATAAAACACACAATACACACAAACAAAGTCCCAATAAACTATAAATATCGAGACTCAAGGGGGAGTCTCCAAGCTATCTCCGAGCCAGATGGAAGCCGTTGTAGCTCGGGTGGTGCTCCGCGTACGGTATCGGTGGCTCGCCGACTCGTGCCGCTCGTGTGCTCTGGTGTCCGCACCAATTCTCCCCAGGTGGGAGAAACTCGACCCTATCGAGTAAGGGTCTGCTTCACTCTGGTACCGCTCCAGTAGGTCCGGATCTATCCTCTGCAACTCAGCCTGTGTGATCCAAGTATCCTCGGTGGCGGGTCACCCTCTCCAACGCACTAGGTAGCGCGGGTAGGATCCACTCCTGGTAACTGTCACCTGCTCATCTAGTATATGATCGATATGCTCTCGCTGCTGTGGAAAAGGGGCTGGAGGTGGACACTCAGGTGTAGGATCACTCTCAATGGGAGGGGATGGCTCAAAAGGCTCACTAGGGATCACCGTTGGGTCCCTATAGGCAACTAGATCTGATACATTGAAAGTGGAGCTTATACCATATTCCTCGGGCAGGTCTACAACATACGCATTGGATCCAACACGTTTCAATACTCTAAACGGACCGGCTCCGCGAGCTTGCAATTTCTTTACGGTTCCCGAGGGAAACCGTTCAGGTCTTACCCTGATCATGACATATTCACCCTCTTGGAACTCACAGTGGTGTCGATGGGCATCGGCTAACTCCTTATACCTTGCATTGCTGGCCTCAATGTGACGACGGATGTCGTCATGCAGACTCCTAACATCCCTAGCAAATGACTCGGCAGACTCCGACACTCGTGCATGAATGGACATGGGAACAAGATCCACTGGCTTCCTAGGCCTACGACCTGTGACAATCTTGAATGGACTCATACCGGTAGACATGTTAACCGAATCATTATATGCAAATTCTGCCAGTGGTAGTATGAGATCCCAATCCCCTACACGGTCCTTGACAAGACACCTCAAAAGGTCACCCAGACTCCTATTGATCACCTCGGTCTGACCATCTGTCTAGGGATGATATGCAGTGGAAAACTTGAGGTGAGTACCCAACATATGCCACAGTGTCTTCCAGAAATAACTGGTGAATCTAACTTCACGGTCAGACACTATGGTACGAGGCAACCCGAACTTGCACACCACATGAGTAAGGAATAGGCGGGCTACCCTCGAAGCATCCGAAGTCTTCGAGCAGGGAATAAAAAGGGCCATCTTTGAGAACCGGTCAACAACCACATAGACTGAATCATGCTTCCTAGAGGTACGTGGCAATCCCAAAACAAAGTCCATGCTAACATCATGTCACGGAGCATCAGGTACGGGAAGAGGTGTATAAAGGCCCGAGCTTTGCTTCTTCATCTTGGCTGTAGCACATGTACGACACTGAGCCACAATATGAGTAACATCACGCTTCAAGTTCGGCCAATAAAATCTATGCTCAACAGCCTCGATAGTCTTGTTCCGACCAAAGTGGCCGGCTAGACCTCCCGCATGTAGCTCCCAGACTAAGAAGTCTCGAACCGAAGTTCGGGGAACACAAAGCCTGCCTCCATGAAAGAGGTAACCCTCCTGAAGCACATAATCATCAAGGTCTCTCGAGGGTCTGGCCTGGAGAGTGGTATAAATCTGACCGAAGTCAGGACAGTCAATATAGGCCTCTCTTATCTTCTCTAACCCTATGACCTCGGCACTCATGGTGGTAAGCAAACACGCTCGCTGACTCAAGGCATCGGCCACCTTGTTCTCCACTCCAGCCTTATGTTTCAGCACAAATGTGAACTGCTGGAGATGCTCAACCCAACGGCTGTGACGCGCATTAAGCTTCTTTTGGGAATGGAGGTACCTCAAAGCCTCATGATCGGAGTATAAGATAAACTCCTGATGTAATAGATAGTGCCTCCAATGCCTAAGAGCCTGAACAACTGCGTTGAATTTCTTATCATAAGTGGAGTATCGCAGTTTCACGTCATTCAGCTTCTCGCTGAAATATGCGACCGGGTGGGTCTCCTAACTCAAGACTCCTCCAATCCCAATGCCCGACGTATCACAAGAGACCTTAAACACCTTCGAGAAATCAGGCAATCGAAGGATAGGTGTCTGGGTCATGCACTCCTTGATGTCCTTGAAGGCAGCAGCTGCGACCTTCGTCCACACAAATGTGCCTTCCAGATACAATTCGTGATCGGGGAGGTGACGGAGCTAAATCCGCGGATGAAGCGACGATAGAACATCGCAAGGCCATGGAAGTTGCGGACATCATGGACCGTACGGGCTCCGGCCACTCAACAATGGCCCGGACCTTCTCTGGATCGGCGGAGACCCCAGTATTAGACACAATAAAACCCAAGAAGGTAAGCTGAGGTGTCATGAAGGCACACTTCTATGGGTTCGCAAACAGCTGCTCTCGCCTCAGGAGTAGATAGATCTGCCGAAGGTGGTCTAAGTGGTCCCCCGTGGTGCGACTATAGATAAGGATATCATCGAAGTACACTACCACAAAGACTCCAATGAATGATCGAAGGACCTGAGTCATGAGTCGCATTAAGGTGCTAGGGGCATTGGTCAACCCAAAGGGCATAACCAACCACTCATATAGACCATCCTTGATCTTGAATGCGGTCTTCCACTCATCACCTGGCCTAATCCTCATCTAATGGTAGCCACTCTTAAGATCAATCTTCGAGATGATAGTGGCACCAGCCATCATGTCTAGCATGTCATCCAAGCGAGGAATAGGGAACCTGTACTTCACGGTGATTTTGTTGATGGCACGACTATCAATGTACATTCTCCACGTGCCATCCTTCTTTGGGGTGAGTAATGCGGGAACAGCACATGGACTCATGCAGTCCCGAACAGACCCTCTCTACATCAACTCATCAACCTGCCATTTTAGCTCGGCATGTTCCGTGGGGCTCATGCGATAGTGGGGAAGGTTGGGCAATGAGGAGCCCGGAATCAGGTCGATAGCATGCTGAATATCCCGCATGGGTGGGAGTCCCTCGGGAAGCTCCTCGGGAAAAATATCAGCGAACTCCTGCAAAATAGGAATGACATCGGGTGGGAGTTCACCCTCAGGATTCGGCTCCACCTCTCGGACCGTAATAGCAAATACAGGGCAGCCCCGACTAGCCTCCCGCTCCATTTCCCGGGAGCTAATTGTAGACACGCCAAAATTGACGTTACTGTGAGTACATCTCGTATTGCCTCGCAATACCCCAATTTGACCCTCAAATTAACTTTATTTAAGTGGTTTTTCCCACTTTTCTTAGATTTTTCCCTTTTTTTCTCCCGTTTCTTATTTTTTCCTATTTTTTTGATTTTCTGGATATTTTTCTCCATTTTTTAGATTTTACAATAATTAACGGTGTGAGGGAGGGCGTCATTTGTTTTTAAAAAAATAAAAATAAAAATGACGCCTCTTTGAGGAGGCGTCCGTTCTTTCTCTTTTCCTATTTTTCTGGATTTTTTGAGATTTTTTTGAATTTTTTTATGAATTGACGACATGTCAAGGGGCGTTGTTTTGATTTAAATTAAATAAAAAAATTAAAAAAAAGAAATAACGACGTGAATAGTGGCGTCAACTTCAAATTGAAATATTTTAATATTATTTCTCGCCCTCTTTCATGGGTGATTTGGTGGCCTTCCGGATGTCCGAAAAATACGAAAAAATAGTAATTGGAATCAGCACAGTTAGATGCACGTCCACCTAAAAAATGGAAAAATAATAATGAGAAATGAAAAATGGCCCTGTTTTACTTATTTTGAAATATCGTCCCTCACTCGGGCGTCATTTCAATTGACGCCCGAATGAGTGGTCATCCTTTCCTTTTGGCTTTTTTTTATTATTTTTGAATCGTGACACTGTGCAGGTCATTTTTTTCAATTGACGACAGCATGCAAGTCGTCATTTGCGTTGCTATATTTTGAGATTTTAAATCTGCCCGAAATTCGTATTAAATTCTAAATAGCACCCCCCTCAAAGTCGTCAATTCTTTTCAAATTTTAGAAAATCCATATCTGTCTCGAAATGCCTCCAAAATGACGACGCCTCCGCGGGCGTTATTTTAAGAAGCGACCATCTGTCCGGTCGTCAATTCTTGTTCAATTTCGAACTCTGACAGAACCTTCTTCTTTCCCCATTTTGAGCCCCTTTTCACTTGGGAAAGGACTCTTAAGGCTTTCTAATATTGAGGGGACACTTGTCTAATGAATATCTCCCTCTAAATCCCACTAAAACATGTTTTCCTAATTTCCTTTGGAATTAACTCCGAATTTTAGCCCTATAAATAGGACTCCTCTCTCCCTTGTGTAGAAGGCATGAACACTAATTCAAGGGGAGGTGCTGTGAGATTGGAGGCTCAAGGAGAAGACTCCCATATGCTTAGAGCTTCATCCATGGAGATCTTCTTCCCCTCTTGAAGATTTGGAGCCTCTTCTTCCTTAGAGCAAATTGAAGATATAAAGCCCCTTTTGGAGAAACACATCAATAAGCTTATCCCTCCCTTAATCTCTTTTGTTTCTTTCATGAAGTAGTTTGCATGCATCATGTTATTTTCTCTTCTTTCATTATTTTTATCATCTCAACCATGTTGAGATCTTCTTAGTGCAACACTTGCACCCTCCTTTATCTTATCATTCATCATAATCTCCCATACCCTTTTGCATAGGGGTTTAAGGGCCAACACCCAACAAGGTGTGTTCTTATACATACTTTTCATGTTTATTTCTATTATGAATTCGATGCTACACTCACCTTGATTTCTAATCCATATCTTTTATTGGTGTTTGTTATTGTTTTGCAAGGGTAATCAATAAGAAGAACTCTCTTCATCGGCCGGCCGATCGGAAGAGAAGGAAAGCACTCACAATCTCCCCCGCATCCTTTTGAGGTATTTATATTCGCGATCCCTCCCTATTGTTATTGTTTATATCCTTTGAGGCCCTCGCGTCTCTGGCGATCACGTTCCCCTTAGCATCCTCGCATGCTCCCCTCTTCTCCGATCTTCTTCTTTTCTTCTTTTTCCCTTTTAATTATTTTTTAGTTTTCCTTAAGTGGATTTCTTAGAATCTACAAATTGACGATCACGGTGGGACTCCTTTTATTTTTCTTTTGATTACCCTTCCCCTTGGGCACCCACGTGTGACATCTCCCCTTTTGCACCCACGGTGCACCTCCTTTTGTGCTCCACGTAGCACTCTCCCTATGTGATTTGTTAGTTTGATAGATTTTTAGAAATTCCATTTATCCAACAAAAATGATGATGAGCATGCTATATCCCATTTCATGTTCTTATTGATTGCCATGATTCTTATCTTATGATTGTGGGTGTTTTCATTCCTTCCTATTGGTATTTTTATCACTGTTTGAGCTTTGTGGCTGTTGGAGTGTTTCTGGGACAGAAGGAATTAGCGCCCTTCACAGGGGCGCTGTTTCCCCATATAGCGACAGGGTGCAGGGCACTATTTCCCTTTTCACAGGAATTGACGCCCATTTACAAAGGCGTCCCTTCAAGAATTGACGGCATAGTGACGGGCGCTGTTTTAGTTTTCCTTTAAAAAAAAGAAAAAGAAAAAGCACACGAATTGACGCCCTTCACAGGGGCGCTGTTTCTACATCTGATGACAGGGTCCAGAACGCCATTTCAATTTCACAGGGGATTAAAAAATTTTCACATGAATTGACGCCCCTCACGGGGGTGCCTTTTCATCATATGGCGGCAGGGATCAGGGCGTCATTTCCCTGAGTGTCCGCAGTGAGCTCTTTTTCTGTGTGTGTTCTGCCTCATTCTTATCATATCATGTTCATGCATATATATTGTCTCTATTTTGCATTAGTTTTACATTCATCTTTGCATTTGGTTTGGGAGACCTCCTCTCTCCACCCCTTTTAGGAGATCTTACCTCCTCTTGGTGAAGGAAGGACCCTCCATTGAGCATGCCGTCTCATTGGACCGGAAATTCCTAAACCAAGCCTCCGTAAGTCCCTGCACCCGTGGATTCCCTCACGGATGCCGAACAGGTTGTACCTTTGAAGTCCCGGGTTTAGTTGGCCTATGCATGGTGAGAGAGTGTTCTTAGTTGGCATCGAAGTTAACTTACATTGAAACTAGGTTCCTCCCTTGTGTGAATCACTCCAAAAGTTTGTTAAAAGTCATTAATTCACCAAGGTTCAAATAAATAAAAAAAATCAACGGTAACCATTCCAGCTTGTGTGCTTTTTTGTAACTTATTTTGCTGAACTTTGATTGCATAATGGCTTACCTTGATAGACAAAATAACATGTTTAATCTTAATTATGTTCACGAGGATGCACAACCAAGCATAGCATATAATCCTCAATTCCATAATTCTCACCACAATCATTCTAGGGGACCACGCCCTCATTCCTATGGTATTTCCCAGCCCATGGGCAATGTCCAATCCTATGATCCCTCGCCTCAATCGCGAGCCACTATTCCTTCGGGACCGTCTCCTCCCAACGACAAGAAGGTCTCTCAATTTATTCATGCATTAGATTATCTCACCCCTCAAGAAATCCAAGCCCTTAAGGCTATTGTCGAGGGCACATCCTCTCCTCATCCTCCTTCCAATCCCACACGGATGGCCCATCACCCGCCTCCTTCATCCACACCTACTCCTATTCGGGTGGCCCATCACCCGCCTCCTTCATCCACACCTACTCTTATTCGGGTGGCCCATCACCCTCCTCCTTCATCGACACATACTCCTATTAGAGTGGCCCATCACCCGCCTCCTTCTATTTCTCATCCTTCACGGCCCCAAGGTCCATTTATTCCTTGTAATCCGGCCCGTCCGGGTCCATTAGTGGGTCGTCCTATTAACCCTCCTCCACGGCCGTCATATCAAGCCACCCCTCCAAGGCAATCATGCCAACCTTCCAATGTTCATGTTACACCCCTCCAGCAAAGTATCTTTGATAGAATTGCTTCCATGGAGGAACAACTTAAGAGGCTCACCGGCGCGAGGCCCACTCCTCCTCCATCTCAAGTCAATCCTCTTCATGATTTCATGAATAACATCGCTAAGTTGGAAAAAGATTGGAAGGAGATAAGAGAGAATGGCATCAATAACACGTGTGAGCAAGATATCAAAAATCAAGTGGACGTCGTTCACCCTCCACTCATCCACCCTGCTCATTTATCTGGCCCTCTGTCTCCACCTTCACATTTACCTCCACAGAATTTTCCACAATATCATGACCATCTGCCTCCACTTTCACATGATCCTCCACAAAATCCTCCACCACCTATTATTATGCATCCACTACGGTGTCCACTTGATGTTTTTGATGAAGATGAAGATTTGGAGACGGCACGAAATGTTGAAATTCCACAGGCACCCCTTTCAAGTTTCCTTCGTTTCCCACTCCCTCCATTGCCACCCGATGAATCCCTTGCTCAGGATGAAGCCACTATCCCTAACCCCATTTATGAGACCAATTGGTGCTATGAGGATGGGTCGATACTCCAGTCACCCACACCGGTGCATCATGCGGCTTTCCCTGTACCTAATACTTCTCGCATCATCCGACGCTTCCTACGCACCAAACCCTCTCCTTTTACACATTCGACCTCTACTCCATCGGCCACCGCCGAACCTCCACTAATCTCCACTCCACTACCTCCCGCCAAGCCATCCAAGCTTATCTCCACTCCGCCGGCATCCGCCGAGCCTTCCACTAAACCTCACCCAATCCGCCATTAGCCTCTACTCCATCGGCTTCCACCGAGCCCACCATCGAACCTTCCCCAATTAACCTTCCATCACCGCCACCTCGGCCCTCCATTATCCCTTTTACCCCAAAACCCACTTTACATGTTCCTTCATCTATCCATTCACCCTTACCCGTGGCTAATCCTGAGCAGGATCCATCCCTTTTTGCACTCGAGCTAACCCCGACTGCTTCCGAGCAAAGGGAGAAGCTCGACGTGTTTGAACCTCTGTTTCCACTCACCCCTTCTCCAACACCTTCCATTACACCTCCACCATCCATGGAGCCTTCCACCTCCGCTTCCTCTACCACTCAGAATAGGAGTGCTTCTGTAAGTACTTGTGCCGAAGATGATCAAGAGCCGGGCAAGAAGGATTTGGCCACGGCCATGCTATTCAGGATGTAAGAGTTTATTTGCCGGATGCCAATCCGGGTTGTTGTGCCAAGCATGATCGAAGAGGCCAAGTCCCGGCCACTTCTCACTAAGAGAGAATGTCAAGCTTTGATGCTGTGTAAGTTCGTGCCCAAAGGCCGAGTAGGGCACCCCTTGTTCCAACTTTCAAATCTTGAACCCATTCTTACATACAAGGGATGAATGCCCATTCTGTTCAACACTTTTTATATGTCACAATCCCTGGGCAACACGATGCTTCATGTTCTAACTCTTCAACACCCTCACATTATTGTTCTTTGCCCTCCAAGGAAGTTGTCATTTATTATTGAAGCTTCGTCACGGGCTCTTGCTTTATCCATTGGGCCAATTGGCTATACACTTTCATTGCAATGGAGGGGTGGTTATCTTGGTGCTAAGGGGCCTTCCACTATTCTATCCACCTTCTATTCAACGCCATCCATATTCTTGTCTATCACCGATTCTTTGTGGGCCATTCCGGGGGAAAGGAGGAGGATCTCATCCTCTCGCCCTTCATGTTCTTTACATTCTTTGCATTTCATGCATTCATCGCATCCATTCTGTTGCATTCGCATGCATTTGCATTCCTTTTTCCCCGAGTTTCCAAACCCGTATCTTCCCCGCCTTCCAGAACCTCCGGATCCCCCACATTTCTTGTATCCTCCGCCTCTATCTTCGGGATCTCCAGGTCCCCTTACACTCGCCGGGCATTGCACACCCTCCAATCTTCTCTCAGGGCATCACGCCCCTTTCCAGCTCTTGCATCCGGACTCCTCAGATTTCTCTCTTGTTCTTCTGGGGCATCGCACCCCATGGTGTTTCATTCCTCCGGAACCTCCGGACTTTCTTCCAAGGCATCGTGCTCTTTTCTATCTTCCTCCTCCGGAACCTCCAGAACCTCCGGATCCTTCATCCACTTCTAGTCCACTCCCCCCAGGGCATCGCATCCTTCCAAGTTTTTCCTCCCTAATTCTCTCGGGGCATCGCGTCCCCTTTCCTGCTATTTCCCTGGAACGTCCACGTGTTTTATCCCTCCTTTTAGGGCATGACGCCCTTTCTGATTCTACTCCTCCGGAACCTCCGGACTTTCACCCAAGGCATCGCACCCTTTTTTATCTTCTTCCTCCGGAACCTCCGGATCCTTCATCCCTCTCTCTATCCCTTGGGCATCGTGACCCTTTCCGTCTTCTTCCTCCGGAACCCCTGGATCTTGCTCTTTGGGCATCGTGCCCCTACACATCCTCACGTCCGAATCTTGTAGGCTTCCCATTGATTCTCCCTAGGCATCGCGTCCCATGGTATCTTCCCCCTCCGGAACTTCCGGACCCTCCTGACCCTTTTCATCCACTCTTCCCGGGGCACCGCGTCCCTCGGCATTTTCCTCCTCTGGAACCTCCGGACCCTCCATCTTTCTTTCGATTTGTCTTCTTACTCTTCCAGGACATCGCGTTCTTCATTTTCTTCCTCCTCTTCCATCATCTTTTTCCCTATTTTTTCCCAAGGAACCATGTCCCTCGATATTTTATCCTTCCGGAGCCTCTGAATTCTTCTTCCCCTCATGATTCTCCTCCTCTGCCTCCAGACCCTCCGGATCCGCCTCATTCCATCTATCAATTTCTTCTTGTTCTGTGCTGTGATACCACTTGATGGGTAGTGGATGGCTGATCTAGAGGGGGGGTGAATAGATCTGCCCCTCTTTTCGCAATTCAACCCTCTTTAAAGCTAGACAACGAGAATCGCAGCGGAATATAACTAGCTTAACGAAGAAGACAATGATTTGCTTAGCAGGATGAACAAGTAATATGAATATTAAACCTAAGCATGCATCTAGCACAAGCAATCACACAAACACACCATAACACAATGGATTTTAAGGTGGTTCGGACTGAATCCTCAGCCCTACATCCACCCCTCACCAAACCCAGTGAGGCTCCACTAGTGCAGCGCACCAAACCGCAAATCAGAAACCACCGATTGCCTTCCTACTAACCAACGGTAGGGACGTCAACACCGCAGATCGGAAACACCTCCGATTGCCTTCCTACTAACCACCTGGTAGGGACGTCAACCGCAAATTGGAACACCCTCCAATTGCCTTCCTACTAACCACCGGTAGGGACGAATTACAACTTCAATGTTTAACAATATTGAAAGTAAACCAAATGTGAAGGAACTAAAACAAGAGATTGAGTAAGAAGGAATTGGCCCTTGAATGGAAATGATTTGTTGATCAGCAATAGGGATCTCTTCTTCTTGCAAATCAATCTTCTTGATTCACCCTTGAATGGATGAATGTTCTTCACGGAGTACTGTTTGTGTGAACAGTAACTGTTCTTCCAATCCTCTCTTGATCTTCTCTCTTTGATCTCTTTGAATGGATGAAGAAGTGAATATATGCTACCTTGATCCTTGCTTCCTTCTTCACAGATCTTGGAAGATGATCGCTTTAATATGAGCTTGAATACCTTGGATTGGATGAAAATGTTCTTCACGGAGTACTGTTCACGTGAACAGTAACTCTTTCTTCAATCTCCTTTTTTTTTTAAAATGACACCTAACCTAGGGCTCAATGGGAGAGTGCACCCCTTACTAGAGGTAAGGAGAAAGCCACTCCAGCATCAGACCGCTAGGAGGCAACTATTATTCAACTATATAAGAATAAAGAATTACATCAATCTGATACTAGGCAAGCCTAGTGAGTCCAGCCGAGCAGCACCTTTTATAATGGAAGGGAGCTCACTGTAAGAATAGAAAGAATTACATTTAGTGGTGCAAGCTAAAGACGCAAGTAAATCAGCTACAGTGTTGGCTTCTCTGAAGATATGAGAAATCAAGTCATGTTGAGAAATGGTGCTCCAGATATCCCTGACATAGCTGAGAATTGACCAGGGGCAATGAGTTTCCTTTTTGATAATTCGAACAAGGGTGAGTGAATCACATTCTATAAGAGCTGGGTTGGAATCCAAAGTCTTCAAGTATTTTATGCCATCCATGAGTGCTCGGGCCTCTGCTATTAAGCTATTTGAGTGTCCATAAAAGTGAGAGAAAGCAAGGATAACCTTGCCTCATGAGTCCCTGATACATCCGCCTCCTCCAGTATCTGTAGTGAACTTGAAAGCACCATCAGTGTTAAGTTTTAGAAACGGCCAAGGAGGGGCTATCCATCTCACAATCTTCATTTGTTGTCTGCAGGGGGCTTGATATTTAATTCCCAAGAGATATAAGATTCTCTGGTAAGTGGGCTTCGATTCCTTAAGTGAAGCAGCCGAACATGCCCTCTTGATTTGGAAAAAAATATGATGAATGCTGCTGGTTTTGGAGAAAGGTTTATCCTCATATATGACAGAGTTCCTGGCTTTCCAGATTTCCCACATACCATAACCAATGGAGGCAAGAGTGAAAGTTGCAAAGGCCGTACCTGGCTGAGCATAGCAGATGGAATTCAGGATGAATTCCCTAGGGGTGCGCCCTTCAAAGTTAAAACCTACTGCTTTAAGGGCAGTCCAAACAGAAACTGCAATATCACTATTCAGAAATAAATGGGTGAGGTCTTCCACCTGAGGTGTCCTGCAACAATAGCATTTGGAGCAGAGGACAATGCCCACTCTTTGAATTTTAACATCAGTCGGTAGACAGTTATTCATAATCTTCCAAAGATGGACTGAGATTTTTGTAGGAACCCAATTAGACCACAGTTTACTCTAAGGTAGAACAGCTGGAAGTTGACTGGTGGCCATTAAGTTGTAAGTCGATGCTACCGAGCACTGACCAGATGAGGAAAGACTCCAAGTCCGTTTCCTGATTCAGTATAACAGAGCTAACAGCTTGCTGGATGCTGTTGGGAAACAAGGCATTAATCAGGGCAGTTTCTTCAGAGGATGGGTTCAGAAGCACTTCTCTTACAGAAGCTTTCGGATTAGGGATATGAACATCAGTTTCTTCAACCTCCTCTTTGTATCTTCTTGAAGTGGATGAAGAGAGTAATTGATTCTACCTTGAATTTTGTTTCTTCAATAGCTTGTAGGAGATTGATTGCTTCAAAAATCACCTTGGATGAACTTGAAAGGATGAAGAAAATCACTTTGAGAAATGAGCTTCTTGGATCGCCTTGAAAGCTTTGCTTCTTCTCCTTCTTGGAAGTTGATTGAAGAGTAGAAGGTGATTGCTTCAGGATTGCTTCAGATCTTTACTTGAAACTCTTGAGTGGATGAAGAACTCATTCACGAACTACTGTTCATATGAACAGTACTTCGTCTCCTCTCTCTTGAAAACCCCTCTTGCAGCCACCCTTAATCCCAAATGAAGCATTAGGGTTTGCCTCCACCAATGTGTTGGTTTTATAGACCTTGAATGGTCTATAGACAAGCCTCAGACCAGATCCACAATTTTTGGGTGTTTAGGTGACTTTTAGATTAAACAAATCCATGTTGAATGGCCCTTTTCGAAGTTGGAAACAAAGTCAACATTGAAGGCTCGGGGCTGGCGGTCGACCTGCAGCTCCTGGCCGTCGACCGCTACTGTAAAACGCTGTAGACGAATGGCCCCTGGGATTTCCGGTCGACCGCCACTGGCTGGCGGTCGACCGCTACTGAAACTCGTGCAGGCTGGCAGTTGCTGGCTGGGGCGGTCGACCGGCCCTGTGATGGCGGTCGACCGCCAGCTGGGCAGAACCCGGCTTATCCCGGGTCGGTCCAATTTTCGTTCTAGCTCCATCGTTCAACTCCATTAGCAGCCCGTGCATGTCGGTGGCATCTCCCTTGATAGTCTAAAAGATATCAACAGAGTTTATGGCCTTGGATTCTCTTGGCTATGCTTCTTTGTGCATTGACCTTATATGGATGACGAGCCGAATATCGCGTGTCGACTTGTGCTTGTTTTCGCATCCTTGCTTGGCCTTGCTTGGACGTGTTCATTTCACTTTCATTTCGCCACCTCCATTCCATTCTTTGGTTGCATTCTATTGAGCTTTCACAGTAGATATTTCCACTCCAATCAAAGTGTACTTGGCATCATGCACTTGGCATCATGAGTGACTTTTGATCGTCCTCCTGGGATGGTTTGCTCCTTTGGATTGATCTTGATTTGTGTGTTGCAAGCCATTCTTGATCTGCAAGTGCACTTGGCATCATGAGTTTCCACTTTGCATCTTGAGTGATCTTGGCGCCTTTGGATCTATCTTGATTTCTGTGCGGCCAATTGGTTAAGCGTTGCAAGCCATTCTTGATATGTTGAATTGGTAATAATATAATGACCTGAATTATATGCAAATGGATTTTATCAAATGCATAGCAAAAGCAGAATGCATATCAAATTGATTTTATCAAATGCATAGCAAATGCATAATGAATAGTAAAATGACTCTAAAGACATACATCATCGAAACACTAGAAATGAGTCATAGTTGAGTCATAGTTGGAATCACATCAAAACAATAGAACCAATCATTAGTTGAGTTATAGTTGGACATCATCAAAACAATAGAAACACTCACGTTCCACACATGCCCAACTTTAGCACAACATTCTCCCCCTTTTTGATGATGGCAACTATGAGTCATAAAAAGATTCAAGAACATTCAAGAACACTATGGCTCATTAAAAACATTCATATGGCTCAACCAAATCGACTCCACACAAAGAATACCAAAATCTTTGAAATGGCTTTGAAATGGCTCATCAAATCTTCTCCCCCTTTGCCATCAGCAAGAAGGGATCAGCAATAAGGAATCAAATGAATGAGATGATGTATGCCAACATGGTCCAACAGAAGAGATAGATAAGATAGCCAGAAAGCAATTTTGATTTTAGATTTTTCAATTTTTAGAGGTTTTCAAGATTTTAGCTTTTTATGGTTTTCAGGATTTTCTATGCAATGCATGGGAAGGCAAGATGCAAGCCATATGTGCAATGCAAGGATGATCAAAACATGAGAATGCAAATATGTATGCATGATCACAAAGTGATTTCACCCAATATGTATGCATGAGTGAACACAGATATGCATAGATGAGGTAGAGCATGTGAATGCAAAGAGTTCAATGTATGATATGCTCTCAAATGAATTAAACCATGCTATGCAATGACAATGAATGAACACTTGCTATGCAACCCCTTGCTCACAAGATGACATGTACCTCTCGTTCTTCTTCCCCTATATATGATGCTCACCAAACCACAATGCAAACAACATCACAATGCAAACACTTACAAGAATATATGCAAACATTCTTCCCCTATATGATGAATGACTCACCAAGTCACCAAGCCGTCTCCTCCTATAGAAATGAATGCACACTTTCTCCTCCTATCTAAATGAATGAACAAATTATGTTGGAAGCTGAGGGAAAGAGGTGTATAGAGCAAACCATTATAAGCAACTAGAAACATGCCGTGATGAATATGTATGGTTCAAAACTAATGAATTCTGAATTAACAAGAGAAGTTGAAAAACAGCTATATCCATGGTTTAATAGAAGTGAACCAAAAGTGCATGCTCTAGCAATGGTAATCCTCCATTGTCTTACACAGCCATATTCATAATCGTCATCGGGAAAAGCACAACTTGTATTGAGGTTAAACAACCATGACAATTATAATGAATTCTATGTTGCAGCACTTTTTCCCATATATCCTTTTCAATGAAATTCATATCATTAGACCCATATTTTATGAGCAAGCGAGTCTAGTGCATACCGCCTAGCCGTAAGAATACACGCTGTTTAGGCGCCAGTATTCCTAAGTATTTGGTAAGACTGATTGTTATGCTTCATAGTGAACAGAGATAGCTGAAATCACCTCATGACATATCTAATCTCATATCTTTGATGAGGAGATATATTTCTCAGCAATTTAGCCATTGCTCTACCTTGAGTCCAAGCTATTGATAACAAAGATAACAAGGGTACTTCATGACATATCTAGCCTCGTTTCCTTGATGAGAAGACATGTTTCTTAGTGACCTAATGTCATTACTTTGCCAAATTTTTCCTTTATGAATTCCAATATGTCAAGTTGTTTAAAAATAATACTAGACTTTAGCAACTCAACTAACTTGACTATGACATATGAATTTTCAGATTTTAGAAAGATTATTCAGGGCACAACATGCAACCTCTAGTTAAAGTCTATTAAAGACTGCTTGACATAGATGATTTCAAAATCATATATATCAGAATTTCAAAGAAATCATTAAATTTGAACCATTGTTATTTGATGGATAATCATCAGTGCATATAATAGAAAGCTCTTACACCATTATCAGACAATTACTCAAGAATGTTCAGATTGCAAGACTTCCCCTTAGGATGTGCATGGAATAGCTAGATCACTCATGAGATGGGAAAAAAGAAATATGCATGAATGCTATGACCCGACTCATGGTATGTAGCATGTGCATGAATGCGTCAAGGAGACAACTCCCCCTAACGATATGGCCTATATGCAAGAATGACACATGGTACATAGCGGAGGAGAATTTTCACGCATGGTGAGTGCATATAGACAAGCACGGACTATGCAATATGATGCACCTAGACCTATCCGGTACTCGGCGGAGTTACAGAATCCAAGGATCCCCTCACGCAAGTGAATCACCTCTCCGATAGGCGTAACCTAACGGTCGGGCGATACCTTTTATATACCTGGTGCAATGCAAGTTTAAATCATTCTCAAGTAAGCAATTCAGTTTTATTATGCAACCACATGCAATGCTACACCATATGCAAATGACATTTTTACAGATGAACAATGCATGGAAACCAATTTGCAAAAACACACAATCAAATTGAAGAAGACCATTATTTCAATTTCCATTAGCCTGAGGTTTAGCAATCTGATTTAGTGTATCAATAAAATGCAGTTGGTTGGTATGAATGAGAGAGAGTGTTGCATGAATGATAAACAGGAATGAATGAAGGAACACTCCCCCTGAGGTTATGCATTATATGCAAGGATGTCAACAATGTGTAGAATGATGCAAAAAGAGTTTTGATGTTGACTCCCCCTAGATCTATGCAAGGGTTTGCTATGGAATGTGCAGCCTATGAACTATATGAATACACAATGCAATGCAGATGCTGCATGGATGATTGCACACATTTTTTTTTTGTTTTGTTTTGTTTATCTAAACATGATTTGCATTAAAGTATATAAGTTCACAAGATGATGCAAACACAAATCATTCACAAGTTATTTTGAACTGAATGCAACATGATGATGCCAATTGCTAGACTCCCCTTTGAACAATGCTAATCGTGAATTAATGAGTTGAAAATTACAACCATGGTATACACCATTAAAACCAAAATCTAGGAATTTCACATGGTTGGTAGCAAGAATTAAACAACTCATCATCATATCAGCAACATCAGCAAAATAAGTATTTCATGAACTAAGCAGCTGTGGTCCAGCATGGTATGAGCAAGAAATCTAGCTCAAAAGTTCATCTCACACCATGGGGGTAAAGCATTTCAAAGAGCAATTCAGTTTGCAGAATTTAATGACATTTGGCAGACTTATGATGCACTATCTACATGTTAGGACTAAACATGCAAGATGATTGAAATTAAAAGGTTTATGTACATACATGTGCCTTGAGCTTTTATTTACCTGACCATTCATTTGTTCAGCTCCAAGGCATCCTGCACCCAAAATTCTTATTTGGAATTTTTTGGTACCCAAGCTTGCTTGGGTCCTTGTGGGTTAGCAACAGGTTTAGCATCTTGACTCATCTTTTTCAAGGCAATCAAATCATCTTCCCTCATTGTATGACAACCATACATCTCATGCCCATTTTTACCACAGTAGAAACAACGCACAAAAGATTGATTATCCTTTTTATGTTCATGTGCATGAGCATGTGGACTATACTTTTGTGGGCGAGCATGATTCTTACCTTTCATGGTATGAGGGTGGTGTCTTTCTTTCTTTCCTTGTTCTTTCACTTGCTGTCCTGCTCGAAGCTCATCATTTCTCAAGATAAAATAATCATGCACAGTGTGACCATGTCTACCACAATAATAACAATGGACATTCTTTTTGTGAAAAACATGATATTTAGCATTGAACATGTTATGGTGTATGTTTGGATGAGAATGCTGAATTTTACTTTTCTTTCGAGTAGTATGCCCTTTTTGGTGACCACATGAAGTGGTGGCTTCCGGTGAGCCAAAATCTTGGATTTGGGCAAACATTGACAGGAAATCATTGAAACCTTGAATTTCATTTTCAAGTGAAGAAATATGTTGTTTGGACTCATTAAGACCCTCTTCACATACTGCCAATTGCTCATTGAGCATGGCATTTACAGCTTTAAGATTTTGACTTTGTTGTTCTAAAGCATGCAATGTTTCGGAGTGATCATCAATGATAGATTTGCCTTTTTCATGTGCAGCCAATTTTTCATGCAATTTTTCTTCAACTTTTTCACATTCAATTTTCTTTTCCAACAACTCTTTATTCTCTTCCTTTAGAGAATCAATCAAATTTTGTTACTTTTCAAGATCATCATGGAGACCAACATTTATGTTTCTCAAGAATGAACATTTTTCACATGTAAAATTTGCAGAGCATGAAACAGAATTTTTATTTTCTTCAATCAACCTCTCATCATGAATAAGCCCATCGGCCATAGTTTGATCATTAGAGATTGCCTTAGGTTGGTTTTGAAGTTTTCTTACAATTTCTTCCAACCTAGTGATTTCATCATGAAGATTTTCATTTTCATCTCTTAGACATGCAATGCTTTGTTTATGTATGTCTAGATCAAAAGAGAGCTCTTCAAACGCAGAACACTTTTTACAAATCAAGCTTTCATGTTGGTTATTTTTCTTGAGATCCTTTTTCAACTTTTTATTTTCTGATATTATCTTTTTGTATTGTGTAAACAACTCATCATAGGATTCCATAAGTTCTTCAAAAGTGAATTCCTCATAATCAGAATTTACCTTTGATGAGGATGGTTTGCTTGACTCTTCTGCACGGTCGGCCATGAAGCATTCTTGTTCTTATTCTTTTCCTTCATGGATTTTTACCAACTTGTCCAGTACTTGCTTGGCTGTGCTGCAGGAAGACATAATGTGAGTTAGTCTAATATCAATTGTAGCTATAATTAAGTTATATGCAGTAAGATTATCATTGTGTTTGGTCTCATGTTCGGCTGACCAATCAATTGAATTTGATGGCAGCTCATGAGCACCATTGTATATAAGATTCCACAATTGTAGATCTATTGAGCTAACATAGATGAACAATCTCCCTAGCCATGTAGAAAAATCTGAACCATCATAAATGGGCAGAGAAACCATCGAAGCACGTGTAGCACAAGAAGCCATTTAAATCACAATGAACCCGGATCTTTCCCTGCAGATCATAGGATCTGAAAATAGCAGAGCTAGGCTCTGATACCACTTGTTGTGTGCTGTGATACCACTTGATGGGTAGTGGATGGCTGATCTAGAGGGGGGGTGAATAGATCTGTCCCTCTTTTCGTAATTCAACCCTCTTTAAAGCTAGACAACGAGAATCGCAGTGGAATATAACTAGCTTAACGAAGAAGATAATGATTTACTTAGCAGGATGAACAAGTAATATAAATATTAAACCTAAGCATGCATCTAGCACAAGCAATCACATAAGCACACCATAACACAATGGATTTTAAGGTGGTTCGGACTGAATCCTCAGCCCTACGTCCACCCCTCACCAAACCCGGTGAGGCTCCACTAGTGCAGCGCACCAAACTGCAAATCGGAAACCACCGATTGCCTTCCTACTAACCAACGGTAAGGACGTCAACACCGCAGATCGGAAACACCTCCGATTGCCTTCCTACTAACCACCTAGTAGGGACGTCAACCGCAAATTGGAACACCCTCCAATTGCCTTCCTACTAACCACCGGTAGGGACGAATCACAACTTCAATATTTAACAATATTGAAAGTAAAACAAATGTGAAGGAACTAAAACAAGAGATTGAGTAAGAAGGAATTGACCCTTTAATGGAAATGATTTGTTGATCAGCAACAGGGATCTCTTCTTAAATCAATCTTCTTGATTCACCCTTGAATGGATGAATGTTCTTCACGGAGTACTGTTCGTGTGAACAGTAACTATTCTTCCAATCCTCTCTTGATCTTCTCTCTTTGATCTCTTTGAATGGATGAAGAAGTGAATAGATGCTACCTTGATCCTTGCTTCCTTCGTCACAGATCTTGGAAGATGATCGCTTTGATATGAGCTTGAATACCTTGGATTGGATGAAGATGTTCTTCACGGAGTACTGTTCACGTGAACAGTAACTCTTTCTTCAACCTCCTCTTTGTATCTTCTTGAAGTGGATGAAGAGAGTAATTGATTCTACCTTGAATCTTGTTTCTTCAATAGCTTGTAGGAGATTGATTGCTTCAAAAATCACCTTGGATGAACTTGAAAGGATGAAGAAAATCACTTTGAGAAATGAGCTTCTTGGATCGCCTTGAAAGCTTTGCTTCTTCTCCTTCTTGGAAGTTGATTGAAGAGTAGAAGGTGATTGCTTCAGGATTGCTTCAGATCTTTACTTGAAACTCTTGAGTGGATGAAGAACTCATTCACGAACTATTGTTCATATGACCAGTACTTCGTCTCCTCTCACTTGAAAACCCCTCTTGCAGCCACCCTTAATCCCAAATGAAGCATTAGGGTTTGCCTCCACCAATGTGTTGGTTTTATAGACCTTGAATGGTCTATAGACAAGCCTCAGACCAGATCCACAATTTGTGGGTGTTTAGGTGACTTTTGGATTAAACAAATCCATGTTGAATGACCCTTTTCGAAGTTGGAAACAAAGTCAACATTGAAGGCTCGGGGCTGGTGGTCGACCTGCAGCTCCTGGCGGTCGACCGCTACTGTAAAACGCTGTAGACAAATGGCCCCTGAGATTTTCGGTCGACCGCCACTGGCTGGCGGTCGACCGCTACTGAAACTCGTGCAGGCTGGCAGTTGCTGGCTGGGGCGGTCGACCGCCCCTGTGCTGGCGGTCGACCGCCAGCTGGGCAGAACCCGGCTTATCTCGGGTCGGTCCAATTTTCATTCTAGCTCCGTCGTTCAACTCCATTAGCAGCCCGTGCATGTCGGTGGCATCTCCCTTGATAGTCTAAAAGATATCAACGGAGTTTATGGCCTTGGATTCTCTTGGCTATGCTTCTTTGTGCATTGACCTTATATGGATGACGAGCCGAATATCGCGTGTCGACTTGTGCTTGTTTTCGCATCCTTGCTTGGCCTTGCTTGGACGTGTTCATTTCACTTTCATTTCGCCACCTCCATTCCATTCTTTGGTTGCATTCTGTTGAGCTTTCACAGTAGATATTTCCACTCCAATCAAAGTGTACTTGGCATCATGCACTTGGCATCATGAGTGACTTTTGATCGTCCTCCTGGGATGGTTTGCTCCTTTGGATTGATCTTGATTTGTGTGTTGCAAGCCATTCTTGATCTGCAAGTGCACTTGGCATCATGAGTTTCCACTTTGCATCTTGAGTGATCTTGGCGCCTTTGGATCTATCTTGATTTCTGTGCGGCCAATTGGTTAAACGTTGCAAGCCATTCTTGATATGTTGAATTGGCAATATAATGACCTGAATTATATGCAAATGGATTTTATCAAATGCATAGCAAAAGTAGAATGCATATCAAATTGATTTTATCAAATGCATAGCAAATGCATAATGAATAGCAAAATGACTCTAAAGACATACATCATCGAAACACTAGAAATGAGTCATAGTTGAGTCATAGTTGGAATCACATCAAAACAATAGAACCAATCATTAGTTGAGTCATAGTTGGACATCATCAAAATAATAGAAACACTCACGTTCCACACATGCCCAACTTTAGCACAACATTCTCCCCAACACTTCTTCTAATTCCTCCTAATCATGGGTCCGACCCGACTTCTTCCGCATCCACTACCTTGGGCATCTGCCCTTTCTCCCACTACTTCCGCGGCTTTAGTCCTCACTCCTCCTGCTAATTCTCCTCTTCTTCTGTAGACTATTCCATGTGATCAGGGTCTCCGCGCCTTAGCAAGGGAGTTCTAGCCCTCGCCTCTCTTCCTTTTCTCCTTATTCGTCTGAGTCTGGTCTGAGCACCACTCCTTCTTGTTAAGCCACTTCCAAAACCTTGGCTTCCAATGCTTTTATCTGCCAAAGAGGACTATCCCATGTTTTATCAACATCGCCTCTGGCGGCAGCTGCTTCAACAAAGATCGCAAGGTAATATGTTGACGCAAGTAAGCATTTTTATGATATCATTATCTCATTACTTCACGCATGATTTTCAAAATGAAGTGCTTCTTAACAAGATTAAGAGTGGTATTTTAAGCCTTTATCCTAGGTCATATCTTTATCTTTACTAAATCTCATAAAAGAGTCTTTAGGCTTGCTTCTGCAGCACCTTTGGTTAATAAAACCCCCACGCTGGGAATTCGACATTCTCTCCCCGCTTGTTAAGAGCAACCCTTAGCTGGGCATTCCACACACTTCACGGCGCCTTTTAGCCGGCTCCTTGATAAAACACCATTGCTACTTTGGCCATGCCATGAGTATATCTGAAAGTCTTTTCTCTTCTTTACTCGGCCGCATGTAGGGGCAAGAGGTTGACGGATGAGATGACCAATCTCGGTACTCCCCAATACGAGAGAAGTCTCAAATAGGGGCAGTCTTGACCCAAAATAAAGTCAAATTTCATGATATACATCTCGCCAAAATGGCTATTATGAAAATCAAGTCAAAATTTCGATAAATAAAAAATTATGAATTATGGCATGTCAAGAGAGGTAAAGTCCCCGCAGGGAAAACTCTGGTCGTATGCATGTCAAGGGTCTAAAAATCAAAGGTAGAAAGCCCCGGCACAACAGACTACCTCTTTCAGGGGAAATACCTTGGAAGGAATTCAAGTCTCAATATCGCCTATCCTACATAAAGCTTATCTCCAATTGTTCTTCTCTTCTCCCTCTAAGACCGAATGTTTCTCGGGTATGGCCTTGGTAGGGGCACCATTAACCATGGACAGTCGGCTGTAGGGCGCCACCTTCAATGCACGCTCGGCTTTGGGTAGTTTTTAGCGAAAGGGGAAGGAACAAGGACCCTTAGCTAGTGGTTTAAACATCCTTTGATGCTGCTTTAGTAATGTCTAAACCAAAATCTAAAAAAAAAGGTTGAATATTTCTTGTGAAAAATCTAAAAAAAAGTTGAATATTTTCTGAGCAAAAAGCCAACAAAAAATTGAATATTTTCAAAATCCATAAAAAAAATTCAGATATTTTCCAAAAAAAATTCACATAAAAATTCAAATATTTTCAAAACTCATAAAAATTTGCATATTTCAAAATCTAAAAAAATTGCATTGTATTTTTTCTGATGGTGCTTTTACAGGAACAACAACTTTGCAAGGACCAAGAGCACGGGATGAGTCCTCTCCATTCATTGCTATCTACCTTTTGATTCTTCATATGCACAATGATCACATCTTTATGATTTACTAGGCATTACTCCAAACCTTTTTAATCAACTCCTGCTGATTTCACTTGATCACTCTGCCACTGGGCATTACTTGATTCCGATCATCCAATCTCAATCTCACATGCCAAGATTGTCATCCTCATGACAAACAACAAAGAATGATGATTTGTAATGCTATGATTTAACTCATGCTATTCATGCTAAACATGCTTCGTCTTGCTAATACATGCTTGAATGCTATCCACACTAAGCTTTGATTGCTTTGATGTCTATGTTGTGATTACTTATTGATGCTTTGATTCATGTTATACTTGCTATGCTTAAATACTTTATTCATTGCTTGTTATTTTCCTTATATCTTGGCTAATGAAATTTTGAGCGCAGGAAAGAAGCTCTGTGGTCCCACCGACTGGGCATCATTATCCAAGCCCCACGATGCTTGCATCTCATCATCTCAGTTCCCCACCATACTTATTGCTATCACCATCTCCCCTGTATGCATTCTACTATACGTTACATACGTTATTAGATTATATCAAGGACCTTGTGGCTTTGGTAAATCTGAAATTTGAGTTCCCCTTCATCAAAAATAATGATGATTCCAGAGGAATCTTAGTCACACGGATAGGCCGTTGAGTCGTCCAAGACTGGGGACGATGGTTCCCTTTTACGAGTTGATGCACGGATAAACGGGCTCCGGCTTAGTATCAGCTCGCGAAATCAGTTTCTTGACCCAGTCTTGGCAGCTTAGCAATATTATCCTTGATTATCTTATATTTTAATTTGTTTAAATTTTTCCTTTAAACCCAGCATGCATTCATGTAGGACTTTGAATCAACGTTGAAACATCATTCTGATAAGCTGATTGGAGAGTCAAATTGATCTTAATCTTTCCAGATATGAGATATTCATTGCTGAATTGAATCCTCAGTTCGTTTTGTCGCTGTTTTGAGTCATTTTCTCGAAAGCTCTTTGTTTGGATTTCTATCCTCTTATTTCAATCCTTTTCATTTGATCCACTTTGGCTGCAGCACGTCCACATTGACTGGTAACCGCACCCCAGTGGTAAAACCTACAGGTTTGTGACCTGGGATACTTCCACCGCGCTGGAAGTTGATCATTCCTTTTCGTGCCCTCGTGCACACTCCCTCTTTTATCTAAATATCATTGATTTCATTGAATTTCCCGAGATTACCTCATCTCAAGTTTTGGATTTAATTCTCATCAGGTGATGTTGATTGCGTGTCTCATCACACCTTGGCATCTACTTTTCAGTTCGCTCTGCTCCCTTGCAAAGTAGACGCCAAGGCGGGGCAGCTGTACACACGCCAAAATTGACGTTACTATGAGTACATCTCGTATTGTCTCGTAATGCCCCAATTTGACCCTCAAATTAACTTTATTTAAGTGGTTTTTCCCACTTTTCTTGGATTTTTTTCCCTTTTTCTCCCTTTTCGGATTTTTTCCTATTTTTCTGGATTTTCTGAGTATTTTTCTCCATTTTTTGAATTTTTCAATAATTAACGGTGTGAGGGAGGGCGTCATTTGTTTTTAAGAAAATAAAAATAAAAATGAAGCCTCTTTGAGGAGGCGTCCGTTATTTCTCTTTTCCTATTTTTCTGGATTTTCTGAGAATTTTTTAAATTTTTTTTTATGAATTGACGACATGTCAAGGGGCGTTGTTTTGATTTAAATTAAATAAAAAAATTTTAAAAAAAAAGGGAAATAACGACATGAATAGTGGTGTCAATTTCAAATTGAAATATTTTAATATTATTTCTCGCCCTCTTTCAGGGGTGATTTGGTGGCCTTCCGGATGTCAGAAAAATACGAAAAAATAGTAATTGGAATCACACAGTTAGATGCACGTCCACCTAAAAAATGGAAAAATAATAATGAGAAATGAAAAATGGCCCTGTTTTACTTATTTTGAAATAGCGTCCCTCACTCGGGCGTCATTTCAATTAACGCCCGAATAAGTGGTCGTCCTTTCCTTTTGACTTTTTTTATTATTTTTGAATCGCGACACTGTGCAGGTCATTTTTTTCAATTGACGACAGCATGCAAGTCGTCATTTGCGTTGCTATATTTTGAGATTTTAAATCCGCCCGAAATTCGTATTAAATTCTAAATAGCGCCCCCCTCAAAGTCGTCAATTCTTTTCAAATTTCAGAAAGTCCGTATCTGTCTCGAAATGCCTCCAAAATGACGACGCCTCCGCGGACGTTATTTTAAGAAGCGACCATCTGTCCGGTCATCAATTCTTATTCAATTTCAAACTCCGACAGAACCTCCTTCTTTCCCCATTTTGAGCCCCTTTTCACTTGGGAAAGGACTCTTAAGGCTTTCTAATATTGAGGGGACACTTGTCTAATGAATATCTCCCTCTAAATCCCACTAAAACATGTTTTCCTAATTTCCTTTGGAATTAACTCCGAATTTTAGTCCTATAAATAGGACTCCTCTCTCCCTTGTGTAGAAGGCATGAACACTAATTCAAGGGGAGGTGCTGTGAGATTGGAGGCTCAAGGAGAAGACTCCCATATGCTTAGAGCTTCATCCATGGAGATCTTCTTCCGCTCTTGAAGATTTGGAGCATCTTCTTCCTTGGAGCAAATTAAAGATATAAAGCCCATTTTGGAGAAACACATCAATAAGCTTATCCCTCCCTTAATCTCTTTTGTTTCTTTCATGAAGTAGTTTGCATGCATCATGTTATTTTCTCTTCTTTCATTATTTTTATCATCTCAACCATGTTGAGATCTCCTTAGTGCAACACTTGCACCCTCCTTTATCTTATCATTCATCATAATCTCCCATACCCTTTTGCATAGGGGTTTAAGGGCCAACACCCAACAAGGTGTGTTCTTATACATGCTTTTCATGTTTATTTCTATTATGAATTTGATGCTACACTCACCTTGATTTCTAATCCATATCTTTTATTGGTGTTTGTTATTGTTTTGCAAGGGTAATCAACAAGAAGAACTCTCTTCATCGGCCGGCCGATCGGAAGAGAAGGAAAGCACTCACAATCTCCCCCGCATCCTTTTGAGGTATTTATATTCGCGATCCCTCCCTATTGTTATTGTTTATATCCTTTGAGGCCCTCGCGTCTCTGGCGATCACGTTCCCCTTAGCATCCTCGCATGCTCCCCTCTTCTCCGATCTTCTTCTTTTCTTCTTTTTCCCTTTTAATTATTTTTTAGTTTTCCTTAAGTGGATTTCTTAGAATCTACATTAATCATCCTCCGAGTCGAGGGCTCGCCTGGATTGGATGTAACGGTCATAGCCCGAGCGGGGGATGGGGTATTGGGCCCGGGAATGGAAGGCTCCGGAGTACTAGGGCAAGTAGGACCCCTAACTAATGGACTCTTGGGCTGATGGGGGTGGAGAGTAATCCGTTGGCCAGCATGGTCGAATGTACAGGTGTTCGATCGGCCATGGAGTGTGGCATCCCGATCAAATAAACACGGCCTACCAAGAATAATGTTGCCCACCTCCATGGGAAGGACATCACACCATATATCATCACGGTAGGCACGGAACTGTAGTGGGACCAGACACCACAGCCTGATCGGAATGGAGGTGGAATCCACCCATGATACTCGATAGGGGCAAGGATGATCCACGGGCGTAAGACCAAGACTAGAGACAATGCCCGTGGAGATTGCATTGATGCAACTCCCACTATCGATAATCACCTTACAAACTTGCTTGCCCAGCCTACAGAATGTATGAAAGATAGTGGTCCATCGCCAGTCATCACTGGCCTGTGGCTGGGTGAGAATACACCTGACGACCCCCAAGTGGGCATCATCCGGATGCTGGGCATCCTGGCCATTACCTTCGGCCTCATAGTACTCGTCAGCTAGCTCCAGATCTGCTTCATAGCTGACTAACTCGAGGTCCGTAGGGGTGGTATCCTCGGCCTGTGTGTCCCCAATGACAAGAGACTGGTAGGTGGGACACTGGTTCGCAAAATGGCCAAACCCATTACAGCGATAACACTGCTGCCGTGATCCACTAGACTCCCCAATCATGGGTCCTTTCCCTTTATCCTCCCAACGGATAGGAGGTGAAGGCAACAAAGGACGGGCCGGAGGTGCGGGTGCCGGTGGACGGGCTGTGGGTGCCGTAAGATGTTGGGGATGAGGAAGGTCCCTCGGGGGTGGAGGGCAAGGCCTAGGAGCGAAAGGCTCGGGACGGGTAGGCTCCTGAGGTCGGGCCATGGGGGCCCTCGGATACGTACCAGAAGAGCCACGGGGCTCGACACTACGAAGGGGAAAGGAGCCCAACCGATGGGGAGACTTGAACTCGGCCTTGAATTGCTCCAATTCGAGAGCAACCTGATACGCTTGTTCCAAAGTGGTCGCATTACGGCGAAAAAGTTCGTATTGATAGTTTGGCCGCAGACCTCTCCGAAAGCGTGATATGGTCATGGTGCTCTCTTCCGTAACTCTACAATGCAAATAATACTCATCAAACTCGGTGGTGTACTCGGTCATGGATCGGTTCCCTTGGGAGAGACTTTGCCCTTTGTCTATGAGACGTTGGCAGTATGAGGCAGGAAGATACTTCTCCCTCAATTTCATTTTCATGTCATCCCAAGTGCCGATCGGGGGTTGACGTCGCTGATTTAGCAGGCTCTCCACATTGGTCCAATAAGTTTGGGCCTGCCCATGCAGCTTCACCTTCGCGTATCGAACTCTTCGGTGGTCCGTCATCTCAAACCACTCGAAGTACTGGTCCATGCCGGCCTCCCAATCTAAATATACCTTCGGGTCCAAGGACTCACTAAAAATGGAAGGGTCCGCACGCGCGCCCCTAAGAATGCTGTCGTCATCATCGTCATCATGATTCCATCGTTGATTCCGACTACCATATCCCCCTTGCTCATTATCAGATGCATAGTCAGCCACCTCATGCACCTGTTGCCTCCCAACATCTACCGCCTGAGCTCTTGGCGCAGCAAGTTGCTGAGCTGGCTCCTGTTGACCATTGGTCGGCGCGGGTTGCGCCGCCATTGGGGCCCTCTCGAGGACGGTAATCCTCCCTACAAGACCCTGGATGGACTGGTCTGAAGACTCGGCCCGATCTTCGAGGGCTTTCATCTTCCCTTCTAGACGCGTCCCTACGCCATCTAGACGCGTACTCAGGCCATCCATACGCGTCTCAAGACGATCCATAATGGCTCGGAACATCTCGGCCGTCGAGGACTCATCGGAGCTACGGGCTCGAGAATCCGCCATAGGTGGTGGTGGCGAGTATTGGGTACCTCGACGGGTGGGCATGCAAAGACACACGAACTAGGAGACAGAAACTGATGCAAACACCGACTAATGCACCTAGATCTAAACCAATATCCGGTACGTGGCGCAGTTAATCGATCCGAAGATCACTCCTGCAAGTGTGCGGCCTTCCCGATAGGCATAGCCTAACGTTCGGACAACACCTTTTAATATACCAAATTATCGAGATGAAATGCAACTTTAAAACACTTTTTTTTTGTTTTAAAAATAATGATGATTCAAGACTCGACTTAGACCGTGCAAGACTTATGCACCGACTACCCTAGACTCAACTCGCTCTGATACCAAACTGATGCGGGACAGACACGGGGAACGACTCTAAGTGATATGGACCTCGGACTCTAAATGCACACACGACCAGTAACATACGATGGGAGAGACATTAGGCCCGACACTATGACCTCCTATGGGCTATACGTCGCTAACAGAAACGCAAGCTCACTCGTCGTCCCAAGCGACGGAAACGCGGATCGTGCACGGTTGAGGAACCGGCAGAGTTAAGGGTAGTCTGACTCACTTCCGTGCTCGGATCGAGCCACGGGACGGGTCACTCTCTCGCTCACAGCGGTGACATGGACTCACGGGCTAGTATCCTACGCTCTCACAGCGGCATATAACCATATACTAGCTACGCAAAGTAATGCCAAGAAGTTATGATCTTTACCTCCACGCTCCCGGCGTGGGGAAGACAACCCGGCCAATCTCGGACTCCCGGTTAACACTTTTACAGTAGTATAATAAGTTTGACCCACTCCACGCAGGGAGGTAACAGGTCACATGTGGGGCCCGGGAGTCGCGACAATTGGGTTGACGGACAGCATCTTGATGTCGCTCCGACGGTGCCGAACCCGAGTTTTGGTGCTGTCCGGACGGCGCGATCAATGGGTCCGTGGGGCCCACGGATCGCTCTACCCTCCGAGTCTGGTGGGGTGGGTCCCGCTGTGATGGTGACCCCTTGTGGCGCGTCTCCCTGGATGACGGTCGGCCGGAAACGCCGGTCGGAGGTCGATCGGCTCCGATCTCCAAGCTTTGGAGTTGCTGCCCACGGACTTGTGCTTCTATTTTGCAGCGCGCGATCCGGTGAGATTGGCTGCTGCGATCAATCCTGATGTCGGATAGAAGCAAAGAAGGTATCGTTGGAAAGCTATTTTGAAGTACTCCGACCTAGGGCTAAAGAAACAAACTGGATCTGAATAGATCTGGCCTTAGTCTATTTTTGAAGTTACTGTTGGACAGTGCCCGAAATCTCAGGCAGCAGGGAAGTTTCCTGAGAACTGCCTTTGACCGCAGGGTAGACCTTAGATTCATACCTTGAGCTCTGCATAAAATTGTAGAGGGGAGAGAGTGGAAAATGGAAATAATTTTTATGATCGATTTAGTAGAGATTTGGATGGGGAAAGATATTTTAAACTGGCAGGTGTTCGGATCTGGACAGGAGCAGATAGAATTGAAGGGGATCTGAAAATGATTTTTAGAAAATAGGTGGAGGCCTGTGGAAATTCCACGAAAATTTTTGGGTGGTGGGGATGGTGGGTAGAACCTCCAGTAATTTTGAGGGTTTCAGAAAAAATCAAAAGGGGGTCCGGAGATGGGAAACTCAGGGTGGCTGTGGATCTTGACTGAATACATGCAGATCTGGAAGGAAAAGATGGAAGAAAATGGAAAAATGGAAATCTGAAACTAGAGGCCAAACCAATTTTTCTGGGACGTGGGGGGAGCCTCTGGAACTCACCCTGAAAGTTTGAGCTCAAGAAGAGTCCGTAGCTGGGAGCAGAAATTCGTGGAAGGGGGATCTATCCTAGATGGACAGAACTCCGGCGAACACGACGGTGGTGCGATGGCGGCACGGTGGCGGCGGCGGCGGCGACGACGATCTCCGGAACTGATAGAGGAGGATTTACACCTCAGAATCACAGCCTTCCCAGGTGCTGGAGGGGGAGAGAGGAGAGAGAGAAGGGAGCGGCCCTTGCTTGCTCCAACAAATTTCTGAATTTCATATGCATTAATTCCACATAAAATAGAAATACAAGGTTCTTATAGAAAATACAAAAAGACTAGTTCTATCCCTAGATCTAGGGTTGGGGAGGAATAAAAGAAGGAGTTCAAATTTATTTCTCCCATGTGATTTGGAATCAAATAAAATAAAATTTAAATCCTAATATAATATTATATAAAGGGGGCGCCCCCTTGACTTAAGGCCATTCCAACTTTGAAATTTTGTTCCCTTTGTTCCCCCCTTGGTCAACTCTTCTAAAAGCCCACTATTGGAAGGTTGACTGACCCCACATGAGCCCTAGAGATGAGGTGGATAAATGGGGAAGAGGTAGGGGGGCCCGCGGGACCCGGGTGGTCCCAAGTTACACGTAAACCCCTCTTGCAATCCGAATTACAATCCGAATAAAACACACAATACACACAAACAAAGTCCCAATAAACTATAAATGTAACGACCCAGAGTTCAGGATACTGATACACCGATACCAAGAACTGGGGAAGCCACCCAAGAGGCTGATGAGGCCCCTAAAGGGTTAGTAAGGTTATGTCGAGGGAATGTATAACGAACCGCAATTTGGAACGTGCAGATTACAATTAAGTAATAAAATTAACACAAGAGCGGAAGCAATTCAAAATAACCAGAGTGATATATATATACTAGTCCAGATAAACAAAAGTACTAGTCCACCAGAGTACAACTACACGGGGCATATCCCGGCAAGGTACCACAAAAGCCTCAAAAAGGCGGCTCAACTAAAGCTGGCAGCTAGACGCGGTCTCCGAAACAGCTCACGAAGCACCGGGAGACGACGGGCGCGGCTCACCTGAAAGAAGAAGGGTGAGTCACAGCCAGACTCAGTAGGGGTCACGCGGATCCCTACCTTGCACTAAACAAGCATTCATGCATAAATAAAAGCAATTAGAGCATGCATTTAATTAAAATAACAGGCAATGGCATGAATAAACTACTCAAGTAAAGTTGTAAACTCTAACTAAGTAAGTAGCACAGCTAACACATGCCACAGCTAAATAAATGCAAGCGACTAAAACTAAACCTACCAAAATAGAATAAGCCTTAACTAATCCAAACAATAAGGAAGGACAACCACTGGAGCAGAAACCAGAAGCGTCCACTGACGACTTACACTGCGTCTCAAGCACTCGCAGTCGACAAAGCGACAAGCTGAGCGCGCAAACAGTACCAAACCAAGTGACCAGTCGGAGTGGCACCCGTCGGTGTCAGTCCACAGTCTCCGACCACGTGTGCACACACTGACTCTAGCCTGAGCCAGGCCCTCTAGCTAGTTTTCTCCCTTGGTAGGACGCTACCATTGGCTGGGAGCCCACGGAACTAGCTTACAAACCGTGTATGGGAAACACCCCTCCGCTATCCTCAAGCGGGTCGGCACTCAACAGACCTAGGGCAACAACAGTGGCTCCATTGCATGGAAAGAAAAGCTACTCTATTGGTGTGAGAAACCTGCCATCGAACAGTAAAACAACATAAACATGGCACAGTTACGTAAAGGAACGCATAACAAATGGGCTGGCAACTTATTAAATCCAACAGGCAAGCGGCGGTCAGATGCCCACGCGCTACATGAAAGTAACGGTCGGAGGCTGGCGCGTTACACCAATAACGACGCGTCTGTCCCCGTCCGTCACTTCCGCCTGAGTTCCAGCTCAAAAGCCTAAAAGGGAATGTGACGGTAGGGGCCCTATGCGTTACATCGATGTAACGCGTTGGGTCACCGCCGTTACATCCACCTGAGGCCAAAAACCAACGTACAGCGTTCGAAATCAGACGCAGGCGAAGCGACGCGCTCACCCAGGTGCGTCGGACGGAAGCGACGGCCGGCCGACTGGCCGTCGGGCTTACCGCCTCACCCGGTCAACATAAAACGCCGGACGAGTAACGGATGGGGATCCCACCGTTACTCTCCAAATAACGCACCCTCATCGGGCCGTTGTTTGGAAATGACGCGTCCACTAAGGACCGTCAAGCGTGTGACGGTTCCTGGCTGGACCGTCACGCCACCTGGAACACGGGCGGGTACGGTTTGAAAACCGGAGCCCTCCCGGACGATAAAAATCATCGGGTAACGTCGAAATACCTGCTTTCCTGTCAAACCATGCAACTCAAGCAACAATATAACACCTAGATACATGACATGCAAAGCCCATAAAGCATTAAACTCAAGAATTTAGCCAAAACCCCACAAATAGGAAAAATAACCATTATGCATGCTACGGGGCTCTAATCGAAAGAACGAGCTATAGGAAATGATCCTAGCGAGATCAGAATTCCATCCCCCTACCTTTTGCGAGCCGAAACCGGCGAAAAGGCCGCATGCAAGGAGGAAGAGCCACGAGGCCTTCATGCTCCGTCCCGCTCCCACGAGCCACGAAACACGTCGAGGTGGGCATCCACGCGATCCACGCGACGCGAGGAATCCACCGGTACCTCCCACGCCTCAATCCTGCGCCAAAAAGCCTGCTTCCCAAGGGGAGGGGAGAGAGGCGATCGACGTGAGGAGAGAGAGAGAGTGAGGTGAAATCGACGAGAGGGAGAGAGAGAGAGGGTGAGGGAATTAAAAAGAAAAATAAAAATAAAATATATATAATATATAATATAATTATTATATATATTAAAATCTTATTAATCTCTAATAACCCTCAAAGCTCCAAATAAATCTGGAAAAATACCAGTAAAATTCCTAAAAATCTAGGAAAATAGCCAGAAATTCCTGAATAAATACTAGAACAAAATCCATTAAGGATCCATTAAGGCACGGGCCTTACGGTCCCTCCCTCCTAATAAAAATTTCGCCCTCGAAATTTACAATAATGGAAAGAGGAGGAAACTGAGAAACTGGAATAAGAAAGGAAAAAGCTGACGCATCTCATCTTCACGTTCCCAAGTGGACTCATTACCAGAGTGACGCTGCCAAGCTACTCTTACCAGAGAAATAACCTTATTTCTCAACCGCTGCTCACGACGGTCTTCAATTCTAATAGGGAACTCTGGTGCAGATAAATCAGCAGTCACCTCAGGCCAAACTGAATCATCGAGAACATGAGAAGCATCGGGCACATATTTCCTCAACTGAGATACGTGGAACACATCATGAATAGCTTGCATGGCCGCAGGTAGTTGCAGATGATAAGCCACCTGACCAAGAGCTTCAACAATCGGAAAAGGGCCAACATACCGCGGACTAAGCTTTCCACACTTCCCAAACCTGGAAACACCTTTCATCGGAGATATTTTAACAAACACCATATCTCCTGGCTCAAATTGTAGTGGATGTCTGCGCTGATCTGCATAACTTTTCTGTCGACTCTGAGCCGTCAACAATCTCTGCCTGATCAGACAAACCACATCAGAACACTGCTGCACCATGTCCGGTCCTGTCAACAATCTGTCCCCAACATCAAACCAATTCAGAGGAGTACGACAAGGACGACCATATAGTGCTTCATAAGGAGCCATTCCAATACTGGAGTGAAAACTGTTATTATAGGTAAATTCAACAAGTGGCAAATGCTGACACCACGAACCCTGCCAATCAAGGCAACACAATCTCAGCATGTCCTCTAAAGTCTGAATAGTCCTCTCTGACTGTCCATCTGACTGAGGGTGATACGCTGAACTGAAAGCTAACTCAGTGCCCAAAGCTTTCTGGAAACTACGCCAGAAGCCGGAGGTAAAACATGGGTCACGATCTGACACAAGTGAAACAGGAACTCCATGCAGTGGCACGATCTTCTGAACATACAGCTCGGCCAACCTCTGCACATTCTAGGCAATCTTAATCGGCAATAATCTGGCAGTTTTAGTCAATCTGTCGACAAGCAACCAGATACCATCAAAACCTTGAGAAGTCCGAGGCAAACCCACTACAAAATCTGTAGTAACATGGTCCCATTTCCACATCGGAATCTCTAATGGCTGAAGCAAACCACCTGGCTTTTGATGTTCGGCTTTAACCTGCTGACAAGTCAAGCACTTAGAAACAAATATAGCCACGTCTTTCTTCAAACTTGGCCACCACAACTGCTTCTTCAAATTCTGATACATCTTGGTGACACCTGGATGAATAGCAAAACGGGAACCATGGGCTTCACTCAGAATCTCATGCCTCAAATCATCATCGGCGGGAACATACCATCTGCCCTGAAAACTGACAACCAACTTGCCATCAAATTCTACATCATATCTTGATATAACACGGGCTAAATCAGAATCCGCTTGCTGAGCTTCTTTAATCTGCTGATATAGAGCTGAACCCAAACTCAAACTAGCACAAACTGCCATCTTTGGGTCAGCAGGAAACTCTGCACTGAATGCCTCGCTCGGAAGCCATTTCCACAATTTCCATTCATGAAGCAACAAATGACTGACCTGCACTTTCCTGCTCAGAGCATCAGCCTCAACATTCATTTTACCCGACTGATAGGAGAGTGTAAAGTCAAAATCCTTCATGAATTCCATCCATCGGCGCTGCCTGAGATTCAAATCTTTCTGGGAGAATATATACTGTAAACTCTGGTGATCAGTAAAAATCTAAAATTTCTCACCATACAGATAATGTCTCCAAATCTTTAAGGCAAAAATAACTGCAGCTAGCTCCAGATCATGAGTGGGATAATTCTCTTCATGTCGTTTCAATTGCCGAGATGCATATGCGATAACTTTACCATGTTGCATCAGCACTGCACCCAAACCTACTCGAGAAGCATCAGTACAAACCAGAAAACCACCCGAGTCGGAAGGCAAAGTCAACAGAGGAGAATAAGTCAATAGCCTTTTCATTTCAACAAAGCTAGCCTCACACTGATCTGACCAGACAAAAGGTACATCTTTACGAGTCAGTCTAGTCATCGGGGCTGCAATCTTCACAAAATCTTGGATGAATCTACGGTAATACCCAGCCAAACCTAGGAAGCTTCGTATTTCTGTCACAGTTCTAGGCCTCTGCCAACTCAATACGGCATCAATCTTTGCAGGGTCTACTGCCACTCCGTCACCAGAAATCACGTGACCAAGAAAATGAATCTACCGAAGCCAGAATTCACATTTACTGAACTTCGCATAAAGCTCGTGATCCTTTAGAGTCTGCAGAACGATCCTCAAATGCTACACATGATCTTCATCAGAGGCAGAATAGATCAAAATATCATCAACAAGGATCACCACAAACTGATCGAGAAATGGATGAAAGATACGCTGTATTAGGTCCATAAAAGTTGCTGGGGCATTAGTCAAACCAAACGGCATGACCAGAAATTCAAAGTGACCATAACGAGTGCTGAAAGCCGTCTTCTCCACATCAGATTCCCGGATTCGCAATTGGAAGTAGCCAGACCAGAGATCAATCCGTGAAAATACAGTAGCAGACTGTAACTGGTCAAACAAATCATCAATCCTGGGAAGCGGATACTTATTCTTGATAGTCACCTGATTCAGCTGCCTGTAATCAATACAAAGCCTCAGGCTTCCATCCTTCTTTTTCACAAACAACACTGGAGCACTCCACGGAGAAAAGCTGGGGCGAATATAACCCTTTTCCAGTAACTCAAGTAGCTGTGCTCGCAGTACTTTCAATTCAGCTGGAGCCATACGGTACGGTGCCTTTGCTAACGGGCCTGTACCTGGAATCAGTTCAATCACCATCTCAACCTCTCGCTCTGGGGGTAAGCCTGGTAACTCGTCAGGAAACACATCAGGGAACTCACAAACAACAGGAATATCACTGACTTCCTGTCGTGGTTTTTCAACAGCGACCACAGAAGCAAGAAATCCCTGGCAACCTGCACTAAGCAACCTGTAGGCTCGAATAGCAGAAATAATCATACGAGAAGAACGGGATCGAATACCTTGAAAATAAAAGGCTGATTTCCCCTATGGCTGAAAATAGACTTTCTTCGATCTGCAGTCAACCACAGCTCCCTAATGCTCCAACCAATCCATTCCCAGAATAACATCATAATCCGCCAGCTGCAATGCATACAATCTCGCCGGCAACTGGTGATTATCGATCATAACCGGAGACTCTTCCAAACACAGAGGTGTAATCATGAAATCTCCTGAAGGCATCTCAACGTACATCTCACAAGTTATCTCTGAAGTCGGTTCCTCAATACAAGCCATGAAATCCTCAGAAATAAAAGCGTGAGAAGCACCAGAATCAAATAAGACACGAGCTGAATGACCATAAAGCATAATCGTACCTTCCACAAGATGGGCTGCAACAGCATCAGCTCTAGTCATATGTGAAACCTTGCCTTTCTGCATCTTTGATCCGGCCGAAGATTGCTGAGAAGACGCCGACGCTTGAGAGAAGAACTGTTGAGCTTGCGGTGCAGGAGGAGGTCTGAATTGCGACTGCTGAGGTTGAGAAAACTGAGGAACTTGCAATTGTTTCAGCCTCAGCGGGCAATCCCGAACCACATGACCTGGCTGGTCACACCGAAAGCAAACAACGGGAAGAGAACACGGCTAGCCCTTGTGATGACCACCGCATCTCCGACACGTCCATGGCTGGCTGACAGCCGAACTCTGACGAGTCTGAGTAGAAGGCGCTATCGGCTGCTGAACAGAATCTGTACCGGACGGCTGCTGGTAAAACTTCTTCTTCTTCTTAAACCTCTTAAACTTGGTCTTGGAAGGAGAGGAAGCACTGCTAACCTCTGACTGGACTGAGGGAACACCTGGCACTGGCGGTCGGTACACCTGCTGAGACTGTACTGCGGGCTGAACTGACCCTGCCTGAGGATATCCACCCGGTCTCGTCATCTCCAGCTCAAGTGCCACAGCTGTCTGGCACGCACTATCAAGATCTGCAACACGACTAGCGATGAGGGGCATCTTCAATTCTGGCCCCAACCCTCGCAAGAATTGCTGTGTCTTCAAAGCTTCACTAGCCAGCACATGGGGCGCATACTGACCCAATTCCATAAACTTATTCCGATACTGAAGCACAGTCATACTGCCCTGAGTCAGCTCCATGAATTGATACATTTTTGCCATTTGCAAACAGGCAAGAGTGTAAGCACGCTCAAAAGCAGCTGCGAACTCTGCCCACGTGATCTGCCGAAGAGGTCTAGAACGAAAAGCGATCTGCCACTCGGCCTTCCACCACGTAATGGCTGCACCCTGGAGTTGAAAAGCGGCAAGCATAACTTTCTCATCTTCAGCACATTCCATCGAAACAAAAACATGCTCAATCGCATCCAGCCATTGCCTCACAACCTCTGGATCAGCTTGACCATCGAAAGGAGGCGGATTGAACATCAGGAATTCCTTTAAAGCCTTGCCTCGACAGCCAGGCACTTCAACCGGAGGAGCATCAATCGGCGCTAGAGGAGGAACAACTGGTGCAATAGGAACAGCAGGAACTGCAGGAGGAGGTGCAGAATCACTATCTTCCCTGGGCGCATCTCGAGGAGCACGAGGAACTCGAGGAGGTCTTCCTCGACGAGGCGGCATACTTACTCTACCGAGATCATAAAACAACAATAAAATCCATCAATCACGCAGAAAACACCCTAAGCCAGCAATAGACGACACGGGACTAGCTCTGGACAAGTGCAAATTTCAATTCCTTATACAGTTCCTCAACATCGCTCTGATACCAACTGTAACGACCCAGAGTTCAGGATACCAATACACCGATAACATCGATACACCGATACCAAGAACTGGGGAAGCCACCCAAGAGGCTGATGAGGCCCCTGAAGGGTTAGTAAGGTTATGTCGAGGGAATGTATAACGAACCGCAATTTGGAACGCGCAGATTACAATTAAGTAATAAAATTAACACAAGAGCGGAAGCAATTCAAAATAACCAGAGTGATATATATATACTAGTCCAGATAAACAAAAGTACTAGTCCACAAGAGTACAACTACACGGGGCATACCCCGGCAAAGGTACCACAAAAGCCTCAAAAAGGCGGCTCAACTAAAGCTGGCAGCTAGACGCGGTCTCCGAAACAGCTCACGAAGCACCGGGAGACGACGGGCGCGGCTCACCTGAAAGGAGAAGGGTGAGTCACAGCCAGACTCAGTAGGGGTCACGCGGATCCCTACCTCGCACTAAACAAGCATTCATACATAAATAAAAGTAATTAGAGCATGCATTTAATTAAAATAACAGGCAATGGCATGAATAAACTACTCAAGTAAAGCTGTAAACTCTAACTAAGTAAGTAGAATAGCTAACACATGCCACAGCTAAATAAATGCAAGCGACTAAAACTAAATCTACCAAAATAGAATAAGCCTTAACTAATCCAAACAATAAGGAAGGACAACCACTGGAGCAGAAACCAGAAGCGTCCACTGACGACTTACACTGCGTCTCAAGCACTCGCAGTCGACAAAGCGACAAGCTGAGCGCGCAAACAGTACCAAACCAAGTGACCAGTCGGAGTGGCACCCGTCGGTGTCAGTCCACAGTCTCCGACCACGTGTGCACACACTGACTCTAGCCTGAGCCAGGCCCTCTAGCTAGTTTTCTCCCTTGGTAGGACGCTACCATTGGCTGGGAGCCCACGGAACTAGCTTACAAACCGTGTATGGGAAACACCCCTCCGCTATCCTCAAGCGGGTCGGCACTCAACAGACCTAGGGCAACAACAGTGGCTCCATTGCATGGAAAGAAAAGCTACTCTATTGGTGTGAGAAACCTGCCATCGAACAGTAAAACAACATAAACATGGCACAGTTACGTAAAGGAACGCACAACAAATGGGCTGGCAACTTATTAAATCCAACAGGCAAGCGGCGGTCAGATGCCCACGCGCTACATGAAAGTAACGGTCGGAGGCTGGCGCATTACACCAATAACGACGCGTCTGTCCCCGTCCGTCACTTCCGCCTGAGTTCCAGCTCAAAAGCCTAAAAGAGAATGTGACGGTAGGGGCCCTGTGCGTTACATCGATGTAACGCGTTGGGTCACCGCCGTTACATCCACCCGAGGCCAAAAACCAACGTACAGCATTCGAAATCAGACGCAGGCGAAGCGACGCGCTCGCCCAAGCGCGTCGGACGGAAGCGACTGCCGGCCGACTGGCCGTCGGGCTAACTGCCTCACCCGGTCAACGTAAAACGCCGGACGAGTAACGGATGGGGATCCCACCGTTACTCTCCAAATAACGCACCCTCATCGGGCCGTTGTTTGGAAATGACGCGTCCACTAAGGACCGTCAGGCGTGTGACGGTTCCTGGCAGGACCGTCACGCCACCTGGAACACGGGCGGGTACGGTTTGAAAATCGGAGCCCTCCCGGACGATAAAAATCGTCGGGTAACGTCGAAATACCTGCTTTCCTGTCAAACCATGCAACTCAAGCAACAATATAACACCTAGATACATCACATGCAAAGCCCATAAAGCATTAAACTCAAGAATTTAGCCAAAACCCCACAAATAGGAAAAATAACCATTATGCATGCTACGGGGCTCTAATCAAAAGAACGAGCTATAGGAAATGATCCTAGCGAGATCAGAATTCCATCCCCCTACCTTTTGCGAGCCGAAACCGGCAAAAAGGCCGCATGCAAGGAGGAAGAGCCACGAGGCCTTCACGCTAAGTCCCGCTCCCACGAGCCACGAAACACGTCGAGGTGGGCGTCCACGCGATCCACGCGACGCGAGGAATCCACCGGTACCTCCCACGCCTCAATCCTGCGCCAAAAAGCCTACTTCCCAAGGGGAGGGGAGAGAGGCGATCGTCGTGAGGAGAGAGAGAGTGAGGTGAAATCGACGAGAGGGAGAGAGAGAGAGGGTGAGGGTGAGAAAATTAAAAAGAAAAATAAAATTAAAATATATATAATATAATTATTATATATATTAAAATCTTATTAATCTCTAATAACCCTCAAAGCTCCAAATAAATCTGGAAAAATACCAGAAAAATTCCTAAAAATCCAGGAAAATAGCCAGAAATTCCTGAATAAATACTAGAACAAAATCCATTAAGGATCCATTAAGGCACGGGCCTTACAATAAATATCGAGACTCAAGGGGGAGTCTCCAAGCCATCTCCGAGCCAGATGGAAGGCGCTGTAGCTCGGGTGGTGCTCCGCGTACGATATCGGTGGCTCGCCGACTCGTGCCGCTCGTGTGCTCTGGTGTCCGCACCACGGCGCCAGATGACGAGGGGCGGTGTCGCACTGCTCCTGCGCGGAGAGGAAGATGACCGCGTATCCTTGAAGTAAGAACTGCAAGAAGGGAAACAAGTCAGAGGTGCCCAGGGATAAATCCCCGGGGGAGACCCTCCGATGGTTAAGTCAGCACAGGGAGTAGAGCACTGGTGCGAAGAGAAGAGTTAGGAGGAAAATGGGAGTGCGAGATCCCTCTCCACCGAAAGGTGAAGTGGTTCCTGCTCAGGGTTGCTGGCTCTTGCTTTGCTTAGGCTTACCTTCTTGTAGTAGGGCATGTCCTGTTTAAATAATGGCATGTTGTGCAAATTGATTCCTATGAGCGGAGGAGTTCCAGGGGGGTTACGTTCTTCATGCGGGCTCCTTATGGCGCGCGAACTCTTGGTCTCCCTTGTCCCCTTGAGCTTCCTGCCATTAAGGGATTCGCAACGGCCGAATCAATAAGCTTCCATCAGTGAGCCTGAGCGAATGGCACTTGTTCAGGAGTGGTCTCCCGAGTGATAAGTGCTGGGTCGGGACAAAGAATAGGGGGCTCCAGGGGAGCTTTCCCGATCGACTGATGCTCGGACTTCCCAACCCGAAGGCCGCCTAGGATGCGCTTGTACCGAGTGAATTTTTGGGCTTCATAAAAAGTGGGCCCAGGGGCTGCCACTTTGAGGAGTTGAGCCTTGTTCGGTCCGATTCAGACCTCGTTTGGCCTCTCCGTACAGGCGGTGAGATTTCCCCTCTCCAAAACCTCATCTTTCAACAATACGATGAGATTCAAAGAGTTTTCATGGTTTTTATGGTACAACCAACTCGGTGTCCATGCAGGAAACTATGGCTCATGGAGACTTACGGAGGCCTTAGTGAAGAAGTTCCAGTCCGGTAGAATGAATATCTGGCGGAGGGTTCTAACTTAACCAAGAAAAAGGCTATACGAATAGAAAACCAGTAAGAGCTGTAGATCCCTGCCATTAGAGTGACACGATTCTAAATCGATGGTCAAAGCACAATAATTACTATGCAGGTCTCAATAATCATTGTAAACCACTAAGATTCAAGACTAGTCATATAATGAATTTAGTCTTATAACATCTACATCTTTTAAACATGCTAGAAGAGACATGATAGAAGAGAGCAGTCATGAAGATGATAATGGACATGAAAGAAGATTAATTACACAAATGATTCAAATGATCAAAGAAGGACAATAAGATATTTTTTCATGATTCAATATGACTTTCCTAATTATTTAGTTGTTCAGACGACATGCCTAAGAAAAACATGATTTCTAAAGATAAAAACTCACATATTTAATAGGTTAGACGAACTAGGGATTTCTGATAACTGAAGAAGAACATGGTCATTACTGATGCCGTGTCTAGTGAAGAACACGATCGTCTGATGCACTGCGATCTGATGATCATGGTCTATCGCACGGCTGCGTTCAAAACACATTCCCTGTAATGGACGCAATCACAACTAGAACCTCCATTCTGGTGGGAAAATGAAAAACGACGATACATTGATTTTAAATCTTAAAACACATGAACATTGATGACTAAAAATTGGGGAAAACATGTAATAAATCAACTAGACACATAGCTTATCATGTTGAATTAATCAATTTGAGGTTTGGCATGAGAGAACACCTACCTTGGGATAACTCAAAGGAAAAAGAGGAAAGGGCACGACAAACATGAAGAACACCTAAGAATCCTCGATCTCCTCCTCTAAGGTTACCCCTTTCCTATGTCCAGAAGCCTCCAAGTGTGATTAGGGTCCGCTAGAGGAGGTTTAGGGTCGAATTTATAGGGTTAATACTTCCTAGAGTCCTAAGTTGTCCCAAAATTTTAGAGATAAAATCTCCTTCCAAAAATTTTGATTTCTATCCAACTATGGCACCGTCAACAACCATCAACCCTAATTAGGCTAGGGTTTCTCTAGAGAACGAGTCTATCTAGATGGATTAGGGATTAGTTGCGATTTTAGGTCCAATAGCTTATATTTTAGCCTATTTAGCCCATTTATAATTAGGGATTTTAAGAATTTTGAATTTTAGAGATTAATCCTTCTTTTAAGCCCAATAAGCTTTTAATTATTAGCCCAATTACTATTATAATTATTACAAATTTTGGTTGTCCCATAATAGTTTTATTGTCATTATACTTATTATTTTCTTCTATTTGGGAAATTATATTCATTTAATTATATATATACCTTTTAATCTGAGTTGCTACAACTTGTGCCTACAACTATTGAATGATCAAGTGTGGCATTGCACTAACTACAAGTGTGCTAGATTTAACTGGACAATTATAATCATGTTATTGATATTGTTGTTGACTTCTACTTGTTATACGTGACCCATCATGGGTAATTTACATGTTATATGACCATGCTATTTCTCACATGATACATGATCGATCCCATACATGATTTTCCTCATAATGATCTAGTCATTTCTAATTATTCTTGACTTCTAGAATCTTACATAATCTTAGGTTCCTATTTGAAACTTCTTGCTACCTGACTTTTTCCTGTTATAACCTTCCTGTTAAACTATGAATACATTAATTACTTACAGTTGCTCGACTCTTGAGATGTAATTCCTACTGGATAATTTTTGCTCATTTAGTGTTGATTGTTAGTTTTCAGGTGATTCTAAGTTAGAGGCTCAATCTGACGGGAAGGAACAACAGTGATTGAGTGGAACCCGCTGATGGACTTAATAGTTTTTTGTTTATTAGTTAGACCTAAGAGTCACCATTGTATTGAGTTGGAACCTTAAAAATGTTGAGTCTTGTAATATGAGTTTTGGAAAGATGAAGTAATATGTATCAGAATTTTTTGAGTTTAATAAATATAAATCAAACCTTTGTCATATCAGTGTTGTTCAGGTTTGTTCTTTCTTTTGCATGACTATACTGTTACTCTTGTCACGCCCCAATGCGAAAAATCAGAGCACAGCAGGGGAGAAATTCTCTCACTCAATCAAGACTAGAAATTCTAATACATTATTTGATATAAAAATCTCAACTATAAAATTCCAATTACAAAAACACTCCAATATACAAAAGACAACACTAACTCTTCATAATTACATGAACACTCTCACTAAACTAAACAATAAGGGAAAAACCACTAAGATGTATCAGTGCACTCCAACACTCTTGCCCATTCCTACTAGCCTCGAAGCAACATGAAAACAACAATATGAAATATCAGGTGAGCGAAAACTCAGTAAGAATTACATCTCTATACTAGATAATCTTTAAGTAATTAACATGTTGACAATGTTAAAATATTACTAATTAATGTAAAAAATAATTAAAACAAATCAGAAGTAACAAAAGAGTCAAATCAATAAAGATAAGAGTTCTGGTAAGGAAATCAAGGAAATATCATAAAAGGATTCTAGAGATGGCCGATATGAGCTCAAGAGATGGCTCCCTCTACATAACACTTTAATTCTTTTGGACTCAAGAGGTGGCTCTCGTAGAGTAGCACTTTGTCTCAAATAGGACAATGAAACAATAGCAAGAGAACATCTAGTACGTAGCAAGTGAATATTCATGTAATAAGTGAATATAACTATAGATTATCCATATAGCAAGTGAATATAAAAAATGTAACCCTTTTGGGCCACAAATGTCAAAGTAAGTCAAGCAAGCATGTAATGAGTCGAGTCATGTCAATCAATCAATCATATAGCAAGTAACAAGCTTGAGTGAATTATCTAGAACAATCTAGTAAGCATGTAGTGGTGCAATGCCGCATTAGGTCATTCCACTCCCGCAGACACAAGTACTTTTACGTGCTCCTCTCAGGACCAGACCGAGTCCTATAATTGCCAGATATTGGGGTCGTTGGATCATATAACCTAAGTAATTTTCAAGAGAATCACATTTAATGGTCAAGTGAACTTCTAGGAAGTCATGTACATGTAGAGTGAAATCATGTAGAGAAATATCATTTGAAGGAATCAAGATGATGAACAAGTCAAGCAAGATCAATCAAAGTTATGATTAAGAGAGTATGGGTTGCTGAAACAATGAGCAAATAACATGAAAATTGAGGTAAACCGAGGTTTAATCATGTCACCATAGGGTGGTTCTCTCTGCAGAGGGTTATAGAATTGCATCACAGACATTTGTCGCGTTCTGTTGAAGAAAGATGAAATGCATCTCGATAGAAATATGCCTTTAAGACAAAATAATAGAACCGAAAAGAGTTTCACAAAAAATACGTCGAAGTAGTAAGCCACATTTCAGAAGTTTTAATAGGACTGTGCTTGAACAGTATGACGCATTCTAGTATAGGAATTGAAACAGAACTGCGTGTGAGGAGTCAGGCTCGTTCCAGAAAGGCCAATTAAATCCCATCTTCACATAGTGGCGTGATTTAGAGGTTTTTCATAGTTGTTATGGTACAACTAGCCCAGTGATTAATAGGGATTCCTTTGATGTCATGATCTTATGAAGGCCTTAGCGAAAAAGATTTCGGTCCATTCAGAGGGATTTCAGAACGGAGGGTCCTTCCTTTACCATGAAAAGTGTGATCTAGTAAAACTGAGATACAACTTTGAATAACATCATAGCAAGGTGACATGATTCAAGAATTGTTCTATTTATTGGAAATAATCAATTCGTAAAAAACCCAAGAATTACGTCTAAGAGTCGAGACGCAAATTATGAAATTGCACCTTTCCGCTAGGACATAACATGAAAAATTGTGTTGCTGTTAGGGGACGTCATTCACAACAATAAAATTTATGGTAATAAAATAATTTACGAAAATCTTGAAATGCGTCAAGGATAGCGGACATAGATTATTGAATCGTGCCATCGTACGTGGACGCAGAACAAATAGTAAAACACGTGATGATCATAGGTTGCTATTCATTAAATAGCATCCTGTTGACAAGGCATTGATCAAATAATAGCGTCTTCCGACTAGGACACCATTCAAAACAATATGCTAAAGTCATAAACTAGCATAGGGTTATATCACAGGAGTTAAAATCAATAGTAAACATGATTTCAGACATGATATGATTATGACAGACATTAATCAAGAGAGAGGGAAGACGAATCATGAGGTAGTGAGAATGAATCATGATATTACAAAAATTGTCGATCAAGAGACAAAACTTAGATCTTGGAGTTTAACTGGGTTTAAAGTTCAAAACATAATAAATGTCATTTTTTAGATTACTAATTTCAAAATACAATTTTTAATAAGTGATTAGTATGTTGATGCACGGTATATTGTATGATCAAAAATCTTGAAATTGTGTATTGTAGAAGGACGTCCATTACAAATCAAGTCATGGAGACAAGAAGCAAATTAAGAGATTTGCATCTTCTCCCGTCCACGTAAATTTACTCAAGAAACATAATCGCATCTAGTTATCTCGAAGCCTATTAAAGGACGTTGCCTTGTCACGACGCAATTCATAACATAATTAAAAATTCGTAGAAAATCGGAAGAACTCGGCGTAGATGCATTCAAATCCAAAATTTGCTACGAATACACCAAGAAACCTGATGATCTAAGTATGAAATTGTAGAACACATCAAACTCTACCTACCATGATATTTAATTTAATTAAGCCTTAGAAAAAATTTACCTAGGGTTGATGGAAGAAGAGGAAGAAGACAACAGACGAAGAAAACCAACCAGAAACCATCCTCACATGATCTCTCATCACGCACACCCAGCAAACTTTACGATCCCATGTAGGGATGTCAAAAATACCCGCAAACCCGATTACCCGCATTACCCGACCCGTGATGGGTCGGGTAATACCCGAATAAACGGATATGGATTCGGGTTCGGATACGTTTAAAATACCCGTTTCATATTCAGATAGGGTATAGATTTAGTACACCCAAACCCGTACCCGATCCGAACCCGCTCTTAATAACTTGTTGTGCATGTTAGGCCTATGATTTTGACATGAACCCAATCCGTTGCCCGTCTTGTTGAGTTTGTGAGTTTAGACTTCTTGCTAAAATTATAAGGTTATTTTTATAAAACATAAAAATTACTTTAGAAAGGAAAGAATTGACCGGATTTCTTTTTTTCTAATTCTCATAAATCTCACATTTCTTTGGATGTGAATGTGGACTCATGCTTTATGGACGGATACGGATATCCGCGGATATATCCATACCCGTGATGGATATACCCGTATCCATACTCGCAAAAATAATAAGGTACTATCCGGGTATGGTATTAGTAAAATTTTCACGGATAGAGTATGGTATTGATCTACCCGAGCTGAACCCGATCCATTGACATCTCTAATCCCATGCATTAATAAGGTTTTGCCGGTAGTTGAGGGCCTTATTTATAGATCCGGCCCTAAGGAATCCTAGTTAGCTTAATATTTCCTTTAATTTAAATCCTATTCCCTATTAAGATCTTTCTTAGCCAAACAGTTACTGCCGGATACCTCTAGTTATTAGGGTTTTTTCTTATGATCGACCATCTCACGGATTTTTAGGTTTTCTTTATTATATTAAGGTCCACACACTCTAATTCTGTTAAGTTAGCGGGGAAAATATTCTTAGGTGAAGTGTTTTATGGCCTATTTTGATTTAAAGACTTTTATAAGAGATTATTTGCTAAAACGAATTTAAGTTCCCTTAAAATTATTTATTGTGATTAATCTCATTTTTCATTTTATTAATTATCTTTAAAGAATTTTATCAATTAATGTCACCTCATTAATTGACAAGTTTATCTTTTTTTTTGGTGATGAGGAATCTGGTGAACCAGAAAATCCCTGGTCACACAACCCTCGAGGATTGAATTGACAAGTTTTATCTTTATTTACTTTCTTAAGTATTTTTAAGGGATTACTTATTAAATGATAACTCGCCATCTTTTGTTTTATGAGATTTATCTTAAATATGATCACCCAAGATTATTTATCTTTATTTATGATCTTAAATATTCTTGAGTGCCTTATTAAATTGAAGTCACCAATAAAGTCTTTTAATTATTACTCTTTATCTTAAGAGTCTCTCTTATAATTTTTAAATATGTAACTCTAAGATCTATTAAAGAGATTCTATAAATTAAGTATATCTCTAAATGCTTCATTAATTAAATTAATTGAGGTTAAAAAGTGAGAAAATTTGGTCACAATATTCTTTCTCATTTTAAGAGTTTTCCTTGTTATTAATATTTCAAGACATTCTATGATTTAATTATATTTTTGAACATCTCATTAATTAAACTAATGAATATGTGAGAATATTAATGTTACCTCTCTTTTAAAAGTTTCTCTCATTGCTATTTTGAGTATTTAACAATAAATTAGACGTATTATCAGAATAATAAAAAATGTTAAACAACATGATTAATTAATTATATTAAATGTGAGAATTTATATTACAATTTTACTCATCATTTAATTTATGTATTTTGTTTTAAAATCTTTTAAGAAAATAAAGGTACTATTAAGATAATAACGCTTCAATAAGCAATATCACTAAGAGTTATTAATTAAATGCCAAATTAAGTTTACATTAGAAATGTGAATATGAGATTAAAAAGTAATTTCATAATTATTTGGTTCTATTTTAACTTTATTCTTATCAATGAAAACTTCTTTTAAGTCAACTTTTAACCTTTAAAATATATGTATTCTTTAATTAAAAACCTAATTGTCTTATTATTTGGTCTCTTTCTAATTAATTATTATTTTATTATCATTATTATTTAGAACCCATTCAATTGCTTAACTTTTATTTAGTCGGGTTCCTTTTTAATTTATTATTTTTTGATTTAATTGAACCTTAACTCAATTATGTATTTACTATATTTTAACACATCTCTAATTTATTCTTCTTTCTTATATTTTTATTTATTTGCATAAAGGTTTATATAAATCTTAATTATTTATGTTATTTTATTAGGCTTAATTTACAACATTAATTCATACTGTTCTTTTCTCATTTTTATTTCAATTATATCTTCTTTATTTTTAATTTAGTATTTTAATTAGCCGGGGTGTTATAAATCTTGATAGAGTGTTTTCCCTGACCATCGCGCTCTGATAGCCTACTATTGGGATGTGGCACTTTCTCTCGAGCTAATCGTCACAGTTAGCTAACGCCCCACTTAGGTGAATATGTAATAAGGTACTGAGTATTCTTTTCATTAGTAATTACTTTCCATAAGAACTCTGGATTCTGAGCACTTAGGGCCCCTTTGATAAATTGGTAGGATACCTTATTTGAACCTTGTTCAACTTTTTTGGTCGAATAAGGTCGAACATGCGTCTGTGTGTGAGGGGGGGAGGCGGCCCGCCCCACGAAGTCCCCAACAACTGACCGACTAACCGGTTATCAAAGGGGCCCTTAATGACTTACGTATCATAATCTAGAATTGTTTTTAACATAGCATCTTAAGTAATTATGGTAGCCACGTGATTTAAAATTTGAGATTTTATTATTATTATCTTTTCATAAGTTAAATAGTGAGTATATTACCTTTTGAATAAACAGACAGAAAGTTTAATATATTTTGTTTTAAAAAATAAAAAATTATATATATAAAAATATATTTTGTTAGAAGTAATGAGAATTTTAAATTTTAGAATTTAGATATAGAAATGAAATAGTTGATTTTCTTAATATAATTATAATAACATTTCTTTGAATTTTAACTCCATTAAAAAACAAAATAATTTCTATGCTAGTTGATTTTCCTTTTTAGTCCTACTCAAATTTCAAATCAATTCTCTTGAGTTTCTATTAGATTTCAAATCGATCCCTTACTACAAATTAATCAGTTCTTTTGACCTCTTTTTGACATAACAATTGATTGACCTCTATTTTTATAGATTAATCTTTGATTAATTATACTGAATTACTTCATTATTTCACTGAATGATTCTTTACATTTTCACATCTTTTTATTTTCAATATTGCTCCTGAACCCTGTCTTTATTGAAATTCTTTTAGTCATTATTACGTGAGTTGTCTAGTAAATACATGGGATATTGGACTCAAATTGACCTCAATGTCCTACAAAAATTAAGGACCTTAATCTAGTCATAGGAAAAGTGTCCGAAAATACGTGTGCTTGCAAGAGTGTGAATGATCAAATGTAATTTTGCATTAACTACGAGTATGCCAGATTGATCCGGACAATTCAATGGACACGTTTGGCATGATATTTTGACTTGTACATGTTAATCTTCATCTGTATTGGGTAATTACTTGTTCATGGCCAATTCTCTCGACATTTTTATTGACATATATTCATTATAACTTGAGTCCATGAAATTATTCCTTAAATTGTTCTTACTAAAATTTATTATTTTTCTTACAATCTTCTGAAATTCTGAAAATTATGTCTTTTCTGATCAAAATTTTCAAGCTATCATGATTATTTTCTACTGATTGGACGTTAAATTTTTCAGATATTTTATTGTTATAATCTCACTGTGAAATCGTAAATACAGTAATTACTTAGAGGTGTCCGACTACTGAAACATAATTCTTACTGGGTAATTTTCGCTCATTTAATATTAATTAATATTTTTTAAGTAAATCTAAAGATGAAACTCACTTAAATGGGGAGGGATAGGAGTGACGGAGTGTACCCGGGTGGTCGGAATTAGAATTTACTTTTCTATTTGTTAGTTTAGTTTAGAGAGTCATCTTATGTAATTAGAGTTTGATTTATAAGAAGTTGTAACACTTAAGCCAAGTAATTTTGAGAGTTACTTTCTGGGGTGATAGTATACCTTGTGTTGAAATTCAGATTTAGATAATTATAACTAGATTTTTGCAGCGGGGATTATTAAGCCATGCATTCACAAAATTGGTTTATTTTATACTGAGAATTCGATGAAATATATTATTGTTAGTTTTGATGGATTATATATGGTCGGACTCCGATATTCTGCAATTGGGGTGTGACACTTCTGAAACTACACATCCCCCCACTAGTATTATTGTAGCTTCTACTCCTTTTGTTGCCCCGTGTTGATTATAACCCAGCTACTTTGGAGTCTGTACAGACAACAATGTCATTTGTTATTGCAACACATAAAGCATTTGTTGGGGACCATCTAGATCAGCATCATTGCTCACGGCACCCTAGTCTTCGAGTTAGATCAATGCTTCACCGTAGTTCATCCTGGGAGGGTTTCTCTTGCCATACATATCATTAATGACTCTCTCTGGATTAATTATGCTCTTTTGTGATTGTCACGTAATCTTATAATTTAGATTTTATTTCTTTTCTAGACTGTCCCTAAATAGAAGTTGTCAATTGGCATAAAAACAATGCATTCGTTGTGCAACCAAAGTGAACTCGCATTTTCAGGTGGGAGTGTAGGAGTTTGACTGAAATTTAATATCGAAGCTAGTGGTTACCAAATTGCTGTGGTTTTCAGAACGATGCACGAAGGTGGACACTGAAAGATATGCCAGTTATTGCTGCCATCACCAGAGCTAAAAATTAAGCAAAATATGAAATAAATATCACGTTTATATTCCTGTTCGCATAAGTCACTTGGACATCAAATTATGTTTGGGGAATTCAACATATGACCCTTTTTGCCTTATATGGTTCTATCATCTTCATTAGAATTATTTAACCAATTTTATTTTAATAAATATAAATCATCAATAAGTTAAATATATAATTCTGAAGGCCCCGTATAAAATATATGCCAAGAAGTTTGATATATGTTAGGGTGGTCCTAGATTAAGCAAAGATAAAATTAACATGTATTAAAACTAGCTAGTAGAGCCTTTGCTACTCGTATCATCAAGTTTGAGTTCGATGCCCATTAAATTTTATACGTACTAGAGGGGCATGATTGTATTTTTGAGTTATGCGGGCACCTCGTGTTTGTTATTATCCATGTGATAAAATCTGAGTTATAATCCACGTGATATATAAAACTTAAATCGAATTGCACGTGAGGCAATGTGTTATATTAGTTTTGTATCAAGTGGAGATAGAATCAAATCAATCAATACATCTATTTCAAATCATGATCATATGATGAATACTTTTTATTTGTATTACAGAGCCATGTCTCGGGCACTCAGACAGGAAATGATAATATATATATATATATATATATATATATATATATATATATAGAGAGAGAGAGAGAGAGAGAGAGAGAGAGAGAGAGAGAGAGAGAGAGAGAGAGAGAGAGGACATTCATGTCCAACATTGTACTTAATTTAAGATTTCAAAGTGAAAATTTTAGTATTGCTTTGGAATGCCTGTTAATTTGACTGCTAACCTACAATAATACATCAGTAAGCGTGTTGTCCGTATTGGCACTTGGCATTGGTATCCATGTCTCCCTAATCTTAATCGGAATTTAAAATAGTGGAATCCTCGCTCTTTATCTATTAAGAAAACACTTATACCTATCTTTTATGGAATAATTAAAGTATTTGTACTGGTCGCCATAAATTAAATTACTGCGATTGCACACAGACTAGGTAGTTAAGCCAGTCGGTGGGTTTATCCTCTTCTCATTATTATTACTATACCAACACCAGCCAGGCTTGAACATGCATGCATGGAACAGACATGTATGTATAAATAAATAAATAAATAAATAAATAAATATATATATATATATATGCGTGGATTTTAAAGCGGAGTACGTATATCCAAAATGCCGGATAACTGCCCAGGTAGCACACATAATATTATTATATGTATATATGAGAGAGACGCCGCGCCCATAAACCCGTAGTATATATACTCTTTTGACTGGAAATGTGTAGTTTTGGAAGGTTCATAAAGCTAGTGGCTGAGCATATGCAATGGCGTGAAGATTCGAATTCAGATTCAAATATTGAAAGGGTGCTTGGTAATTATGAATGCGAAAACTCAAGGTGGGACGAGTGACCTTGAATTAATGATACGACAAATGAACACGTACGAGAGAGGAAGCAAATGAAGGACATCGATCCACGGTGCCTTCCACCTACGCTCCCTCACTATAAATTATAATATGGGGTTCCCTTCCCAAACAACCTACCTAGCTTATTCCAACACAAAACGGAGGTGCGTGGTTGCAGGGCGTACGTACGTGCGCAGCAGCGCGCGGACAGCCATGGAGCCTCCGAGGGGCCAATACCCTTACAACTATTATCTCCATCCCTTCCCCCTGCCGCTGTTGCCCCCACCCCTCCCTCCCCTCCCCGTCCCCGCCAACCAGGACGGGGAGTCAGCCACCCCCACCAAGAAGAAGATCAAGATCCGGTGGCTCAGCGACGGCCCCCAGCGGCGCTCCACCTTCAAGAAGAGGAGGAAGGGGATCATGAAGAAGGCGGAGGAGCTGCACATCCTCTGCGGGGTGGAGACCTGCGCCATCGTGTATGGCGCCGGTGAGAGGGAACCGAAGGTGTGGCCCGGCGAAGAGGAGGCGGCGAGGATGTGCGCGGCCTTCAAGCAGATGCCGGAGCTGGAGCGGATGAGGATGATGCGCACCCACCCGCACTTCCTGCAGGAGCTGGTGGGCAAGAAGGCCCAGCAGCTCTGGCACCAGCATGACGAGATCGCCGACGCGCAGACGAAGGGCCACCTCTACGACGGGCTCCTGGGTGCCCACATGCGGGGCCTCTCCCGGGAGTGCCTCGTCAGGGTGCACGCCATGATCAAGGAGATGCTGAAGGAGCGGTACGAGTGGTGCTCGGCGCTGCGTGCGGAGTCCTCCCCCGCGCCGCCCCCCGGAGCTCCGCAAGAGAAATCGGGGGATGCCGTTCCGGGCCCGCGGGCGAGCGCTCATGATCAGGATGCTGTAGCGGAGGCGCTCGCGCACCGGCTTCTGCAAGGAGTGGGACCAGGCAGCGGAGCCGCGCCGGATGGAAATACATAGCCTCCCTGGGGGCGATGGCGTGTTCCCGGCCAATTAATTAATATTTCTCTGAACCATAATAAAGTTGGTGTGCCGTGGTGCATGGTTACTTACCGAATATTGGTTCCTTTTGGATTCTCTGCTCCTTCATTTCATTGCAGTCTTTGATCAACTATATATATATATATATATATGTAGGAGTGAAGTCTGTGCGTGGTAGCTAGGGTTATTTTACATCAAAGATCTCCGGATGGGATCATAGCAGGTGGATGCGTGGTGCCATGCACGGTTACTTCTTGTGTTGTATTCTCTATGTCATTGCAGTTTGAGATTTTCACTCTAGGGCTCTCCTGCATGTTAAATGAAAATGAGAATGATATGAATCATTCGCAGTGTACTGAGTGTATATGATCTCTCTCTCTCTCTCTCACGCGCTCGCATCTGCGAACACTCACGGGGACGCGAACGCTCACAGTTCTACGACACCGGCACATCAAAATTTGATGACCCATGACATGTTATGCTAACTCATGATTATGTTTTAGAGTTATTCACCTCATGTTTGTCATTATCCACGCGATATAATCTAAGTCAACTTGCACGTCAGAGTCTATTATAGTAGTCTTATATTAAATATAAATAAATAAAAAATTGATACATATTTAGAAGTGCGGCGTTCGATGGACAATTATATTTGTATTAAAAAACCACGCCGGACAGTGAGATATCACATGCCATTTGGACACTTGTGTTTGAAACTCTACTTTAAGATTTCAAAATCAGCACTTAACTATTGCTTTAGAATTCTTGTTTAAATGCTAACATACATTAATCAAATTTATACTTTAATGGTATCTTTTACATTTAAAATATATTTCAATAACAAACTATTATGACTAGAACATGTAAAAAATATTTTTTTGCGTCCTTATATCTATTTTCAAGTTTTTACCTTATTGGGTGTGTGTCCATGTCGTCACTTAACACTTGTATCCGCGACTCGAGAATCATTGAATTTAAAATACTAGAGTCCTCTCCATACATAGTCCTAATTAAGATTCTAAGATAGTTAGCTTATTGAGATATATAATATGAATTTCTTTGATTATGTGTTAGTAGTCGGTCACACCCTAGAGAGGGGTGAATAGGTGTGCCAATAAAAAATAAGCATGTATTAATTTTTTTTAGGTTTTGCAACAAAATATAAAGAGTACTAATGCAACCAAACCCTAATGGACACATGATTTTATACTAGTTCGGTTAGCCCTTTAGCTTCCCTATGTCCAGTCCCCCTATAACTCGTCCGGAGTATTCACTAACCTTTCGTCAAAGGTTACAAGAAATAATTTTTAGGGCTAGTTCCCCAGCTGATCTTAGAGGACTCAGCGGATCCTAATGATTTTCTAGAAATCATCAACCTAGTTGATTTTGATCAGGTCTAAGCCAACCAACAGTCACTCTCAGTAACTTAGTTTTTCTGGTGATCTCGCAATAGCTAGCCTTCCAGAGACTAGTCACTCATTTGATTTCCACGATATTGATAGACCAACTTGTAAATACCAAATTTACATGCTATGCAAAAGTAAGTGTGAGGAAGAGAAAATGTAACCACGATCACTACCAAAGATTATAGACAACTAACAATATGAGAATTTGATGCGGGACGGATGACGACTGGGTTAAAACGTACGACCGACTCGTTGTGCGGCCAGCAGTAGCATACTAAGGCAAGCCGGGCAGCTAACCACCGTGGTATTCTCTAGGTGGAGACGTCTCTCAACAGTGACTCCCTTGAGCCCAACGATCGTCCCTTGCGAGGGAAACGTGGGGATCGCAGCGATTAAGAAACCACTGTCGCCTAGGGTGCTAATTCGCACTCGGTGCTCGATTGGAGCCACGGAACGGGCTCTCACAACTCACAATCGCGGTGAATTTGAAACTAGCTATCGGCCCTATTCTCACAAACGCAGCAATATAGAAAGCATACTAAACAGCAATGTGAGTGGGGAACGAATTGCGTACCTCCACGACAAGGCGTGGGGAAGACACCCCAGCCGATTTCCGAACAACCCCAATACACAATTGAATTAAATTTTACAAATTCAGAAGCTTGGCCCACTCCACACAGGGAGGTATCGGGCTACAATCGATAACTTTGGGGTTCCTGGAACCCGAGTTGACGGGCAGCACTCTTCGGAGCCGAGGGAGGCGAGTCGGGGCCGATCGGGTATGCCGAGGGTGAACCGACCCGGTTCTGTCCACGCTGGTCTCCATGCGTAGAGAACTTGCGAAGGCCGGTACAGCTAGATCTGAGATCCGATCGGAGTGCCGTTTATTGGAGAACGACGGCGACTGGACGCCGTTTCTCTGCTCCGAAGGGCGCAATCAGATCCTTTCAGATCTGAGCGCAGCAGTGGCTGCACCAAGCCTCTGGTTCTGCTCGCACAGAAGTGCACAGGAACAGAAAGAATTAGGGGAAAAATGGTTGCCGAGGCCCGATCAGGACGCCGCTTGTGGGAGATCGTCGGCGACGTCCGGAGGAAGAAGCTCTTCGAAGATCTCGCACAGATCTCAGCCGGATGAGGCGGGGCAGGCTCGGGAAGTCGGTGCTGGTTCTGAGCCGGATCTGCTCAGATCTCTTGCGCGATCTCACGAGAATCGCCTCCACGGACAGCACGGTGATCGGATCAAGGCGAGATCGGCGGCAACGCGAAGAGGACTCGAAATCCTATGATCTCTCCTCAGGAACCAACTTCAGATGACGTCGGGGTTGGGCTGGAGAAGTTAAAACACAGTCATCTTCAGATCTGGACAGCAATCAGGGACCGATGTGCGCGCTTCCACGAAAAGAAGTCTTGCCGTCGCTCACGAACTTCGATTGACGCGAAACCAGCGCTGAATCTTCCTAACTCTCAGAGGTATCACTGGGATTTTTGGGGGAAGAAGAAGGTAAGAGGAAGAGGGGGATAGAAGGTCGAGTCACACGACCCAATTCTGTCCCGTCACAGGACAGAACCAAGGGAGTCACACCCAAGGAAGAACAAGAGAATCACTCTCTTAAACACACTTTCTTTCATAAAACTTTCATTCACTTGTGCACAAACACTATACATGCCTTTAAATAACAATAGCAAGGGGTAGAGGGGAGGGGGCTGCATGGGATTCAAGAAGGGAGAGGGGGGGTGCGCATGGATCATGACACTTGGTGAAAGGGAAAGGGAGACAAGGGGACATGGTTGCTCACCTACCTTTGAAATTCAAGGTAAAGGTGGTAGGTTGCAGCCAATTTTGTATTTGACCAGCAGCCATTTGAATGCTCCATGTGGTAAATGAAGGTGGAAAGAAAAGAAATTCAAACAACTAGCTTAATATGACAAAATAGGGGGCGCCCCCTACTTGGGCCTCCAATTGGGCCATTTGGCCATGGCTTAAGCCCACTCCATCATTCTTGTTTAGCCCTTTCCATAGAGCCCATGAGTGAAGGGAGCCCATTCTAGATAGCCCAACCTAGATAGCCCATGTAGGAAGGAAGCCCAATTGGGCCATGCATGGCTTATGGATCTATTACAATGGACCAAGGCCACTCCTTTCTTAAGGGATGCTTAAGGGCCTTAACCAATTGGCCCGTTAAGAGCCTTACAACCAGCCCATTATGAAAATCCAAGTAGAATGTTCATTACAAGCCCAATTTCAAAGCAAAAAGAGTCCAAATTGAAGGCAAATTATCCCCAATTTGAAGGGAAGCCGATGTAGTCCACTTGGCGCTCCGCGTATGGCACCGTCGGTTCGCCGACGTGTCACTTGATCGTCCTGGTGTCTGTACCAATTCTCCCCGGGTGGGAGGAACTCGACCCCATCGAGTAAGGGTCCCGAAGCTTGAGCACTCGGCATGTGATCAAGACGTTGATCATCGTGGGGCATCCTCGTCAATGCACTATGAAGTGGTGGTATGCTCCATTCCTGGTGGTGATCACCTGCTCATCCAGTATACAATCTATATGCGTGCGTTGAGGCTGGAAGAGGTGGACTCTCGGGTGAGGGGTCACTCCTAATAGAAAGATAAAGCTCGAAACTCACTAGGGATCACCGCGGGTTCCGATATGCTACCAGACTAGAAACATGGAATGTCGAACTGACACCATAGTCATACGGTAGTTCAATAACACACGCATTTGAACCCACTTGTTTCGTGACTCGGGAAGGGCGGGTATCGCGGGCCTAGAGTTGCTTTACGGCCCCAAGAGGAACCGTTCAGGTATGACCCTGATCATGACGTACTCTCCTTTTGAATCCACGGATATGTAGCATGCATCGGCTACCTCCTTATACGTGCTTGACTGGCCTTTTATTGAGACACGACTTATGCAAACCATATGTATGAAAGAGAACAACTAGAGAGACAAACACACACACACACACATGACCTTAGACAAACCTATGGTTAGTCTGACCTACGCATGGACGATGGCGGACCAGGACACCCAAATGTGTGCCATGTATACACTAGATGCAACCAAAGGTAGGTAGGATTATGTACTCCTAGACACCCAAAAAGACACCATGCATGCAAGGACTTCCTATCAGATGTGGGTGTGGGTGGGCTAAGAGGTTCATCACCACTACATGTAGGTAAGGCATGCCATGCTTCCCAATAATCGGACCTATTGCTATGTGGAGTTTGATTGGCCCGAGTGGGAAGAGAGTGGTAGGGGACTTCCTTGACAAAGTAGAGGGGAAGTGGTGGATCACGAGGCCCACTAGAGAAGGGGTCGAATGGGTCAAAGAATGTGTGACCCCCCGGTTCCTCCATTACATAGTCCCATGTTTGAAATTCATGAAGGTGATGGTCACCTCCATCCATCGTGGTAGTTGGGACAGTGTATAGAAGGTAGGGCTCCTCCCTCGGGATAAAAGGAGTGAAGTCGGGCTCGACCGGAAGCGGGAGGAGTAGAAGAACCTCCGTGGTAACATGACCCACGGTGTACACGGAGGTAATGGACCCTAAGGTGGGATGGGTGAAGCTACGACCGGTGGGTCGGTCAAAGCCTGGGGCCAACAAGTGTGTAAATGCCAACTGCCGGTCTAACCCTTTAAGAAGGTCGTCCAATGTATCCACATAGTGACTAGACCGGAAGGTGGTGTGAAATGAGTTGCTTGGCACTAGAGGTAGTGTGGGGTCCATGGATGGGAAGGGAGGTGGGACCAAGCCATCTTTGAGCCAGCAAAGGAGTGGCTCGGCGATGAAAAGCATTCCCGTAAGAAACACGGGTGGCTCGGGCGGAGGTGGCTCCAAACAAGACGGCTCCGGATGAAGTTTGGAAGGAGAGGATGGCAACGGAGCACTCACGGGTGATGAAGGAGGGATCTCCATAATGGGGAGAGGGCTTGGGGACCCCTTAGATGGGGCCGGGTTGGGGCTACACGGGCTATGGCCTCCCTAGGTGCGGGTATGGCTACCTCCTGCCTCGAAGGTGGGCAAGGAGAGACTAATGACTCAAAATAAGCGCACCTCCTATCCACCTGATCCGAAATCATCTGCACAAGTTCGGCAACGGTCCGGGTTGGAGTAGGGGTATCGGAGTGGACTCACCCGTAATCATCTGGCCTAGGCTTGGGTCTAGGCTCATCTACGTGTAGGGCTCGTTGCCTCCGACTAGGACCCACTTGGTTGGAGGTGATTGGGTGGGGTCGGTTGGAGGTGATCGGTTGGGGAACGTAGACCTTCCTAAGCTCTCTCTTCATGTCCCACCATGACTCGATGGGCCATTGTCTCCTAACCTCTCTCAAACGTGCAATGTAGTCCCACTTTTCGGCGGCCTCATGAAGAAGCCGCTCTTTGGCGAAAGAAAATTGCATTGCCTCGGACATAGTATAACACTCAAAATATGTGTCCATGGCGGCTTCCAACTTGAGGTAGTCGCTCGGGACCTTGGTTCCATAGATGTTCGAGGCTTCGGGCCTACGGATGTGGTGGGGTTGGATTCCCCATCCTTGGTGGTGTCGCCACCATTCATATGAACTAGGCGTTTGGGAACCCATGGGACTCGGGGAGCTATGGGATGAACATGCCGACACTAGGACACGACACTAGACCGACTATGCAAGGTTGGAATGCATGCACACTAAGGACAAGACACCAAGACTCGGTACGTGGCGGAGTTAATCGATCCAAAGATCACTCGCGCAAGTGTGCGGCCTTCCCGATAGGCATAGCCTAACGTTTGGACAACACCTTTCTATATACCGGGTTATTGGAATGCAAATGCAACCTTGGACTTAAATGACCCTAGACTTAAATGACGCTCTGATACCAATTTGATGCGGGACGGATGACGACCGGGCTAAGACGTACGACTGACTCGTTGTGCGGCCAGCACTAGCACACTAAGGCAAGCCGGGCGGCTAACCACCGTGGTATTCTTCGGGTGGAGACGTCTCTCAACAGCGACTCTCTTGAGCCCGACGATCGTCCCTTGCGAGGGAAACGTGGGGATCGCGGCGATTAAGAAACCACCGTCGCCTAGGGTGCTAATTCGCGCTCGGTGCTCGATTGGAGCCACGGAACGGGCGCTCACAACTCACAATCGCGGTGAATTTGAAACTAGCTATCGGCCCTATTCTCACAAATGCAGCAATATAGAAAGCATACTAAACAGCAATGTGAGTGGGGAACGAATTGCGTACCTCCACGACAAGGCGTGGGGAAGACACCCCGGCCGATTTCTGAACAACCCCAATACACAATTGAATTAAATTTTACAAATTCAGAAGCTTAGCCCACTCCACACAGAGAGGTATCAGGCTACAATCGATAACTTTGGGGTTGCTGGAACTCGGGTTGATGGGCAGCACTCTTCGGAGCCGAGGGAGGCGAGTCGGGGCCGATCGGGTATGCCGAGGGTGAACCGACCCAGTTCTGTCCACGCTGGTCTCCCTGCGCAGCGAACTTGCGAAGGCCGGTACAACTAGATCTGAGATCCGATCGGAGTGCCGTTTGTTGGAGAACGACGGAGACTGGACGCCATTTCTCTGCTCCGAAGGGCGCGATCAGATCTTTTCAGATCTGAGCGCAGTAGTGGCTGCACCAAGCCTCTGGTTCTGCTCGCATAGAACTGCACATGAACAGAAAGAATTAGGGGAAAAATGGTTGCCGAGGCCCGATCGAGGCGCTGCTTGTGGGAGATCGTCGGCAACGTCCGGAGGAAAAAGCTCTCTGAAGATCCCGCACAGATCTCAGCCGGATGAGGCGGGGTAGGCTCGGGAAGTCGGTGCTTGTTCTGAGCCGGATCTGCTCAGATCTCTTGCGCGATCTCACGAGAATCGTCACCACAGACAGCACGGTGATCGGATCGAGACGAGATCAGCGGCAACGCGAAGAGGACTCGAAATCCTACGATCTCTCTTCAGGAACCAACTTCAGATGGCATCGGGGTTGGGCTGGAGAAATTAAAACACAGTCATCTTCAGATCTGGGCAGCAATCAGGGACCGATGTACGCGCCTCCACGAAAAGAAGTCTTGCCGTCGCTCACGAACTCCGATCGACGCGAAACCAGCGCTGAAATCTTTCTAACTCTCAGAGGTATCACTGGGATGTTTTGGGGAAGAAGAAGGTAAGAGGAAGAGGGGGATACAAGGTCGAGTCACATGACCCAATTCTGTCCCGTCACAGGACAGAACCAAGGGAGTCACACCCAAGGAAGAACAAGAGAATCACTCTCTTAGACACACTTTCTTTCATAAAACTTTCATTCACTTGTGCATAAACACTATACATGCCTTTAAATAGACAATGGCAAGGGGTAGAGGGGAGGGGGCTGCGTGGGATTCAAGAAGGGAGAGGGGGGGTGCGCATGGATCATGACACTTGGTGAAAGGGAAAGGGAGACAAGGGGACATGGTTGCTCACCTACCTTTGAAATTCAAGGTAAAGGTGGTAGGTTGCAGCCAATTTTGTATTTGACCAGCAGCCATTTGAATGCTGCATGTGGTAAATGAAGGTGGAAAGAAAAGAAATTCAAACAACTAGCCTAATATGACAAAATAGGGGGCGCCCCCTACTTGGGCCTCCAATTGGGCCATTTGGCCATGGCTTAAGCCCACTCCATCATTCTTGTTTAACCCTTTCCATAGAGCCCATGAGTGAAGGGAGCCCATTCTAGATAGCCCAACCTAGATAGCCCATGTAGGAAGGAAGCCCAATTGGGTCATGCATGGCTTATGGATCCATTACAATGGACCAAGGCCACTCCTTTCTTAAGGAATGCTTAAGGGCCTTAACCAATTGGCCCGTTAAGAGCCTTACAACTAGCCCATTATGTAAACCCAAGTAGAATGTTCATTACAAGCTTAATTTCAATGCAAAAAGAGTCCAAATTGAAGTCAAATTGTCCCCAATTTAAAGGGAAACCGATGTAGTCCACTTGGCGCTCCGCGTATGGCACCGTCGGTTCGCCGACGTGTCACTTGATCGTCCTGGTGTCCGCACTAGAATTACTAATATTATAATACTTACCTTGGAAAAGAAGAAGATCAGCCAGATGATGCCTGACTGAAAATGCGGCCATTGAGAGTTGTGTGTATAGGGTAGAACGCGGTCCTTGTGACCGTTGCGTCCAGAACGAGGTTCCTGTTACTACCGCGTTCATACAAAAGGTGCGAGAGACTAGAATTTTCTTCTTCCTCACTATTCTGTGAGCCAAAGAGTGAGGGCCTCACGCCTGCTTCCTGCATGTTCCTGCCCGATAGATCAAACAAAGAGAAAAATCCAATTAGATAACAAGGTAGCATCTATCCTCCTATGTAATATAACATGCTAGAGGAAGGGAACACACCTAAGAGGTTGGGTTTTTAACCCATGTTTAGGCAAATTTTCGGTGTGCGTGTGTGTGATGTAAAAAATGAGATAATGGAATATGCTATGATGTTATAAAGAGAAGAATAAGAAGAACAAAAAAGGGAACTAGAACAATTAGAAATAAGTCACAAGCAAACAAAAAAAAAATGTCCCTAGTTGAAGTAATGGGTTGAAAGAGCAGCACCACTTCATCCAAAGCTCCAATTTGCATCCTCTTGAACCCTAGGCTCAAGGGGTCTATATATAGGGAGAAGAAAACCCTAATTCGACTATGGAGGATAAACACTAGAAAATAGAGTCCCATTGCAATAATTTCATCCAAAATAGGTTAGGGAAGATTTCAAGGGTGTCTAAAAACCTACTTGGATCGAATCAAGCCGCTAAATCCATGCAAACAAGGATTCTAGGGCAATCACTATTGGAAGAAACATGTTTTGGGTGGTCTGCTAGAAATACTGAGAACGTAGTCTATCGTACGACCGTGACTTGATAAGAACGCATTCGATCGTGCGACCGCAACCTTAGGTGAATGTGGTCATGCAATACACCGCGCTCAGGCTTAGGCTACCAGAACGTAGATCTCGATCTCCAAGGCCTAATGGGTTGAACAATGAGTTGAATGGGCTCACAATAGATCAAAGAAAGACTTCAAAAGTAATGATCATTTTGGGACATCACTAATATGGATAAGAGAATGGCTCAACTTATGGGATTAAAACAAGTGTCTACACAACCTAGCACACAAATTAAGTGTTGATTATATATAGCAACAAATGCTCTTTCCAACTGTCCTTTGGATAGACCAACAAAGAGTAAATAGAAGTAATTATACGTAATGAATGAAAGAGGAGGAGGAGGAAAGTGGAATATCGTTACAATACAATATTATTTTCTTTAATGCTTCCTACGATGAAAAACTTCAAGGGTGAGTCTTGAATGCGATTAAGTTCTTCTGGTTGTGCAGTGCACTGGAAGTAGGATATTGAGATCGCTTTGATTAAAAGAAGGTGCTTGAATGCTTGATCATTCGTTACTTGAAGCGTTGTCTTCCTCTTAGACACTTGGGCTATTTAAAGCTCCAAACCTCATTGTATCTGTTCGATACATGCACTCTTCCAAAGGTAGGATCTTAGTCTTAACATTTGACAGATTAGACTAGTTTGCGTCTGATTCTAGGTTCGCAGGTGAATTAAATGTTTGTTGTCACCATTAGGTAGCTTGTTTCTTCTCTTGTGCAAGTTTTATCTTACTGCTACAACTTGTTATTTCTGAAACAATACTAAAGATATTGTTCTCTCGTAGGAACGTAAATAGACTGGTAGTTTCAAATTTTAAATATAAGAGAGAAAATTATGTAATAAATATTTCCAATTTCTAACGCAAGAGTGTATCTTAAGATATTGTAAAGTGCATAAGAAATAAGTAGTCTTTTTTTAGTATCTTTGTAAATTATTTATGTGCATGGCGTTGTAGCATTTAAGTGTTCTGTAGACGTCGTACTGTGTAATTTGTCATTTAGTGTGGCTTAAGAGTCAAAAGTAATACATATGGACCACTTTTGTATATTATCGCTAAAGATTAATATACCAATAAAGAGGAGAGGTGAAATATCAGCTTTCCATGTAATACAATGTACATACACCTTTGTGTCTATCGTTTTCTGTTAAGATGGTGTATTAGATACGTTCTGTCTTCTTTAAGAAACAAAGAGTGTTCCACCTTGTTAAGGATTTTGTCATTTTCTACTGAGGTGAAATATCAGACATGTTTCTGATTCTAAGGAAACAAAGAGCAATATTCTGCCTTGTTAAAGATTTTTTTGTTTTCTGCCAAGGGAAATTATCAGACATGTTTCGTCTTATCAAGATTTTTGTCATTTTCTACTAAGGTGAAATATTAGACATGTTTCACCTTCTTAGGAAACAATGTGTATTCCGCCTTGTTAAGGAATTTTGTCATTTACTACTAAGGTAGAATATTAGGCATGTTTCACGTTATCAAGGTAGTTCAGTCAAATGCTTCAACTTATCCTTTAGTTTTGTCATTTATGGTGAGGCAAAGTGTCATTTTTGTTGTTGTGCCTTGTTATGAGTTATGTCTTTTTGTGTTAAGGCAAATGCTCCAACCAAGGCGAATACTTCGCCTTTCCATCATGCTAAGGTAAATGCCTCGCCTTCCAAGAAGCTAAGGCAAATGCTACACCTTATCTAGCTATTTTATCTTTTTTAGTTGAGGTGGATACTTTGCCTAAGGTGAATACTTCATATTTTCATTGCCTTACAGGGAGCTAAGGCGAATGATCCGCCTTATCTGAGATTTTGCCATTTTGTATTAAGGTGGAAGCTAAAGCAAATACCTCGCTAAGGTGAATACTTTACCTTTTCGAATTATTTTATCTTTTTCTATTGAGGCAAAATCGTTTTGCCTTGTTAAGGTATTGAAAAGTGCATATTTTATATGTTTATTTATGTCATACGCATTATTTTTGGGTAATAATAGAATTAATTATGTAAGTTTTGTACTTAATCTCGGTCTCATATTAACTTTGAAATTCTATGTAAAAATAATTAAGTTTTAAGATAATAATTGAGACTTGATATGTATCTATAAAAACATACATGATTATTTTAAGTTTATATTGTTGATACCACTCTTTTTAAAGGACTAAGTTAAATTTTTTTTGCATCCTCACAAGGTTTGCGAAGGTTGGAAAATGGTAAACAAAGCATCAGAGAGGAAGGAGCATGGTATGTGATGCAATTAGCGGGGCTAGAGTCTCACACGATAGAGGATAGCAGTAGGTTCACTGACGGACGAAGAAAGAGGATAGCAGGTTGTTGGCGAGCTACACAGGTGATGGTCGCGTGCAACAGTAGGTCACTGGTTATGCATGCATTGAAGGTGTAAGGATCTTGGCCGAGATTAAGAAGAATGTAGCATAAATAAAAAATTAAAATTTAACTCGGTCGAGTCGATCACTCCGGTGTGATTCTCGATGACTAACAAGAACTACGGGATCTGATTTTACCTGTGCGATATGCGGATCGCAACGAAGTGGAAAATGATCCCTCATGGTAGTAGTAAATCGCGCAGGTGCACGGCCGCTCGCAGCATCCACGCAGACACGAACGATGGAGTCCTCTCTCCGTAGCGCCCCATGAACAACCTCCTCTACAGTGCCTCTGCATGGTCTCTACACTAGCGACAAGAGAGAGAAGAGAGAGAGAGGAGAGAGAAGAGGGCGTCCATCCCCAAAGAGGAGAGACAGAAAAGGGGGCGGCCCTTACTGGGTAACCCTGCCTAGGGTTCCCCGCTTGCAACTATTTATAGACTTCTCGATTTTTCATAAAAACTCTCACAAGTCTAAAATTGCACATATACTTTTACCATACAAAATCCTAATGTGTGTGACCCTCTAGGCACAGTGTCTGTCTAGTTTTAGGCTGATTAAGCTTAAGAACTCTTTCTTAGCTTTTCCACATTAATACTTAATATGAAATTAATTATTTAATCATCTCATGACTTAAATAATCAATTAATCATCTTATGATAGATAGTCATCTCATGATTAATCCTCCGATGGGCTTTCAAGTCTCGGTAAGCACCAAGTAACACTCCATGACTATAGAAGACAAAGAGGGTCTATAAAATCACTTTGGGACCTTTCTGTCAACAGTTACCTGTTGGCACTCAAAAAAAATGAGGAAGCCAAGCAAATGGGCTAAGCCCAATACGAAAAAAAGAAGAAGAAAAAGGGGCGCAATAGGACGGATTTGAAAATAAAAGAAAGAGGGGGGAAAAGGAAAAGATAATATGTTTTTTTTAAAAAAAGGGATAATAGGAGGAAAATCGTGGCTATGTTTGTATCACAGCTGGTGATTTCCCCCCCTCTCTCTCTTCACGTGATTCCCTCTCCCCCATTCCCGAGTGAGAGCATTCAATGCCCTTTGACATCGCTCCTCCATCGAGGTCAAGGCACAGGCACCCAGCAGCATGGCTGTCCCTCTCCGATCGCCAGGGGAGCACTCCTCTTGTCGACACCTCATGCATGCACGCTACCCTGAACAGCGCTCCCCAACGTGGACGATCGTGAGGATGCCAGCAACATCGACTGGTGAGGGAAGGGGCCGTCCGCCAATGGCGAACCTCTGTCCCTGTACTCATACTCCGCCGCTCCCTCCTGCAGCAATCGCACGAAGTAGCAACGTCATCAGCAATAGCAGCACGGTAGCAGTGGGAGGAATAAAAAAAAATTAAAGAAGTCTGAAGGATTGCCCTCCGAACAAGGGTTCTTAATCCCCTATATAAATGCCCCTGCGGTGAAGATTCCCCCCCCCCCCCCCCCCCCCGAGCCGACTAGTGGGCGTCCGCTCTGGTTCTGTTTCGAGGTCGTCCTGTTGCTGTGAGGGAGATCGAGAGACATAGAGTTGAGAGAGTGGGGAACGTGAGTGGAAGAGTTTGTGTAAGAGGGTGGGTCATCATTTCACCCCCCTTCTCATCTTCTTCTTCCCTTTCATTTTCTTGTTTTTTCCCTTGTAAGATTTCCATCCCCCGAATGTAACCTCTCCATGTTTGAGACAGAATATAACGAGGGGTTTTATCCCCGGATTCATCCTATGAGTATAGTGTCTAATATCTCCACTATACGTACATGTAGGTGTTGGGTCCCGTAGTGCAGGAACACGGATCTAGAGGGGGGATGAATAGATCCCTCTACTAAAATTATGTCCAATTAAAAATTTAAACAAACACACAACAGAATTAACAAGATTAATAAGATTGAGGAATTTACACTAAACAGTATAAACTTAATTCTCTCAATCTTACCGAGCTCACACGATTGCGTAAATATAATAGATAGTAAAGCATACACAATCACACCAATCAAACCATGAGACACGTGAATTTTTAAGGTGGTTCGGGACCACGACGGGCTCCCTACGTCCACCCCTCACCAAACCGGTGAGGCTTCACTAACATGCTACAAACCGTAGCAACCACGGGGACAAACCCCACACACACAGGATAAAAATCCCAACACACACGCTGCGAATGCAGCAAACACGGGGATTTCTCCCCATACACACAGGGTAAAAACCCCAACACACACGCGGATACCCACCACACAAAATGACGCACAAGCGTTAACATAAAACACTCGGAGAATCCATTCTCTGAACCCACACACAGAATATTCGTTCAGATATGGATGAAGTGTTCAGAGATGGATACAATAAACCCAAAACAACTTCTAAAAACTGAACCAAAGAACATATATGAAATGTAAAGCTCCCCCTTCTCAAAATGATCAGGCTCTTCTTGGTTCGGAGTCGGATGATCATGATTCTGGCATCATCTTGTTCCTCTCCTCGAGCCAATCCTTTTCCTCTTCTTTCACGACCTCCAAAAACCCTTATATGGATATGAAAACCCTTCCTCAAGAGCTCCTTCTTCTTTTCCCCCTTTTCTTCACCTACAAGATAGAACAAATAAGCATTAGGGTTCTTACTTTCACAAATTCGTAGCTCATATATATTGGCCAAATGACCCATATAACCCTCCTAAAACATGTTAGAAACACCCTCATATGTTTAGGAACCTTTAGGGGATAGTTTGGTAAAGTTTCCAAGTGAAAAGAATGGGTTTAGATCGGATCCGAAAATCCCGTGCCGGAGGGGGTTTCTGCTACAAAAATTGCCCAGGACAGAACTCTGTCCAGAAGGGGTCGACCCCTGGGGTCGACCCCCTTCACTGCCCAGTCTGTCTGGATTGCTGACAGACCAAGGATGTCTGCATTGCAGACAAACCAAGGCCCAGAGAGGGTCGACCCTAGGGGTCGACCCCTCTGTAGGAGGTATAGAAAAAACCAATTTTTGCCCCTTTAAGCCATATAAGTTTGAAGAGGCGTAATCTCGCGCTGATCCTGAGCCATGAAATCTGGGAGGAATCTTTTGATCACGGTCACCACGTCTGTATGAATTGCAAGGCAGGAAAGGGATCAGAGGTGCCCAGGGAGGATTCTCCAGGGAAAACCCTCTGATGCTTAAGTCAGAAAGTGCCATAGAGCATGAAGGTGAAGAAAGAGGGTAGGAGAGAGGGGGGCGAGATTATTCTCCACCAAAAAGTGTGGTGATTTTCTCTCCGGACCATTGCCTTACCTTCTCAGGGGGTCTCCCTGGAGTTTATATAGTAATCCATTTAACGTAATAGTCCAGGGAGCTGAGGGGCTTCGGGGGGTTACATCCTTATAGTGGGCTCATTATGGCGTAAAGACTTTTGCCCTCCCCTATCCTTTGGAGTTCCCTGCTCCTGCTGGATGCGTAATGGACGCTGGGATGAGCTTCTGACAATCGGTCCGAGCTAGAGGCGTTCGCTCGAGATTTTGTCCTGAGCGATGAGTGTATAGCTCGGGTAGGCCGTATCGGGTCCCCGCAGGGGATCTCTCGACCGTTCTGTCGCTCGGACTTTCAGACCTGAGGGCCACCTAGGAAGTGCTGCTCAGAGTGGATTTTTGGGCTTGAAGTAAGTTGGCCCGAAATGGGGCTGTCACTTTGGGGAGCTGGGCCTGGTTTGGTCGAATTAGACCTAGTTGGGGCGTGCTCTCGGATGGTTGATTTCCCCCTCTCCACTTGCCCCCCTCCTACTCCCGAGCCAAGATTGGGCTCGGATGAGTACTAGTTATGGAGATGACATTGGTGGCTCAATTTGGGTGGGGAATTATCTCCGACAGGGGCCACTTAATGCGGCTGTCTTGGGAGTTTGCCTGTAATGATGACTCTTTTGAGTCGATGTTTCGGAACCCCCTCCTTGGGTTTCGGAACGTCACGCCGTTTCCCGCCAAGTTCATGGGGAGATAAACCTTGCGCGTGCTTGCGTCCCAAATCGCCTTCGTTTAGGGTTTTCTTTTTACACCGCCTCAATATTTTGGAAGGGCCCATGCGCCATGAGAGAGATCGGGAAGAGCAGCGTCTTGCGGTGGCCTTTGCGGAGCTAGCGGAGATTACGACGGCAGCGAGTCGCCAGCTTCCACCTCCTCCTGAATCGTCTGACTCGGCACTTTTTTCCTCTTCTTCCAGTTCCTCTGTTTCTTCCATGGCGGAGCAACATCCTTCGTCCGAGATGTGCGAAGCTGGGCTTGGCACGGGAAGTTTGGTGCTGCAGCCTAAGCATCCTCTGCGCAGTGAGGTAGGCGAGGCCGAATTAAAGAGGATGGAGAAGCGATATGGGTTGCCGTGGAAGTATTTATTCTCTCTGCCGTAGCCTCATGAATCCAGCTTGTCCTATCATCCGGGCCTCTTCTATACTTTCCTTTTGGCTTGGAAGAGTGGGTTCCGCCTCCCTCTTCACCATTTTATTGTGCGATTGCTTCAATTTTATCGACTGGCTCCTATCCAGTTGGTCTCCAACTCGTATACTTTTATCTTTTCTTTCATCTTTCTCTGCCGCTCGTGCGGGCACCGCACTTCTTTAGAGCTTTTCAATTCTTTCTTTGAGTTGAAGGAGCAGACCCACACGGGTAAGGGCTTCTTCTATCTTCAGGTGAGGAGGGGAAGGAGCTGCGTGTCCCTTTCCGCCAAAGATTCTTCTCACAAGGGGTGGAAGACCCAATTTTTTTTGGTGGGTTCGTCTGTGGAGGATGCCCCCTGTGATTTCCTAACGGTGGTTAATTTCCACCCGTCCATTCCTCCGAAGCAGGCGGTGATGATGCGGGACGGGACCACGGACACGACAAGCTCGCGATCGTCCCTTAACGAGGGAAGCGTCGGATGTGCGCGGTTGAGAAACCGGCTGTGAGCTAGGGTGGTCGGCTCTCACTTGTGCCCGAATCGGGTCACGGGACGGTAACGCTCTCTCTCGCAGCAGCGGTGATATAAATAGAAAGCGAGCTAATTACCCTATCATGCTCTCTAGCAGTGGCATAAGCAAGTATATATGAAAATTAAGCAAAATGCCAAGTAAGGGAGCGAATGCGATACCTCCACGCGCTCGGGGTGGGGACGACGGACCCGGCCGAAACTCGTACTCCCGGGGAACTTAACACACAATAATTACATGCAATATGAGAAGTACTAGTTCGGCGTCGATTCCCATCAGGTGATTTCTCCGGAACTGGAGGAGGAGATCAGGGTTCTCCAGGAGAATCGCCGGACAACCGTCGAGTTGATGACTGTGGTCAATATCTAGGATTATCCATCCTGTGTGTTGTCATCTCACGGTAAGAACCTTAGGGTTCCGTGTCACCACTTCTGAGTCGAGCAGGTAGGCTCTCTTCTGATGTGCTGACTTTCGCTGCTCAGACTCTAGGCAGACGAATGACGAGGGGGAACAGTCGTCAGAGCAAGAGATCGTCGCCCTGGAGGAGACGCCTGCTGATGGGAATCAAAATCGAGCACTAACATTTTATTTTTGAATTTGTATCCTTTTTTGTATTTATATCCTTGGCTAGATGGGTTTGCAATTGTATGGAAACTATAGGCCAAAGTGTTAGTCCCTAGAAGTCTTTGGGTTTCTTTGCAAAAAGGCCATGTTGGCCCGACGGGACCCACACCTTATTTCCCATTGGACCACCTAGGCTCTAGGGCCCATGTGGGACTGGTTCAAAGTCCAAGGTGGGCTTAGACCATGACTTGCCAAAGTTGGAGCAAGCCAAGTCCAAGATGCGCCCCCTTAGTCAAGGGGGCACCCCCTCTTTTAACATATTTAATTCCTGTTGTATTTTATTTAATTTGGTCATTTGACCACATGGGGGATTAATTATCCCATCCCTTATTTGCCCCTCCCTAACCCTAGATGTGAGGGTAGTTTAGGTCGTTTGTACATATCTATATAATCCATGTATTTTCCATTTTGTGAGAATTAATGAAGAATTTAGTATTTTTGCCAAGAGCAAGCCCAAGGGCGCCCCTCTCTCTCACTCCGTCTTGCAGCTGGATTGCTGTGGTTTCTAGGGTGGATTCCCTACAAAACTTGGTGGATTCCAAGTGGTATCTCATCTTTGAGTGTGAAGCTCAGCCACTGCCTCCGTTCGTGCCGCCGACGAGCCGCCACAACCATCTCTTTACCCTACTGTCCTGAACTCCGAGATCCAGAATACCAAGCTAAAGAACATGTTAGTTCTCCAAGCTCCTAGCTCTGATCGAGTTGAGATTTTGAGGGATTGTTTCTCGTTGTGTTATATTTCCATCCATATAAATTTTGTGTCTATCCGCCACCGTTTGGTATTTTTTACCGTAATTTAGTTCCACTCCTAACAGTCTGCCAATCAGCAGATCTGCGGGATAGTGTCTTGTTGTCATATTTTTCCCCCACCCTTAGCCACCACAAAAAAATCTCAAAAAATTCATATGTGTTCCCCACATCCCCCTCTTCCACCCATAATTTTTTTAGAGTCTAGATCCATCGTTTTTGTGTCTATCAAAATTCATTGTCATGCAGAACCTGTTCTGTCCTGACAGTCTGTAATACGAGTAAATAAAAAACATGGGGAACAATCGTTTTCATTTCTAATCCGTCTACTGGATGGATCTGAAATAATTATATGTTGTAGCCCTTTGAGTCCTCTATCCATCGGTACTAATTTTGCTTTGATCCGACACCAGATCTGGGTGCAAAAATTCTTTTCGTGGAAGCGTGTATTTCTGATCCGAGAACAGGCCTGCAAAGCAGTCACTGGGTAATTCCAGCAAAAATACGCCGGGATAGCTTCGGCGACCGCCGCTCCCAGAGATCGATCGGAAACCCCCCAACAGCGTCCCAGCCTGCCGCCGTGACCAGAAGGTTACCGGAAGCCGCCGTCACAGCAGCCGAGTTCGCTTGCTGTCCAGCGGGCTGAACTGAGTTGCTGAAATGAGTTAGAATAGTACCGAGTCAGACCAGCAGCCCGTCTCAGGCCCGAAAGCCCTTCCGGCTTGCTGTCCGTCAACCCGAGTTTGCTAATCCCGGGTCCTATTGTAGCCCTTTACCTCCCTGCGTGGAGTGGATAATTAAATTCACTGTTGTAATTATTTATTTAATGTGTACTGGGAGTACGAGTTTCGGTTGAGGTCGTCTTCCCCACGCCCGGAGCGTGGAGGTATCATGTCCGTTCCCCACTTGGCATTTTCTTTACTCGTATATATTTCTATATGCCGCTGCTTGCATGTGATAGGTCCTAGCTCGTTATAATTTTATCACCACTACGAGAGTGAGTGAGTGGAATCCATCCCGTGACTCGATCTGAGTACGCGGAAAAGCCGATACCCGAGACTCATTGCCGGTTCCTCAACCACGCACATTTGCACGCTTCCCTCGCTTAGGGACGTCCGCAAGCTAGAGTCCCAGGTTCGCGTCCCGTCCTACATCAAATTGGTATCAGAGCGTAAGTTGAGTCTAGGGTCGTCGGTTAGTCGGTCCAAAGTTTGCATTTGCATTCCTCTACCCGGTATATCAAAAGGTGTTCCCGGAACGATAGGTTACCCCTATTGGGAAGGTTGCACACTTGCATGAGTTCGGTCTTCAGATCACACCTCCGCCACGTATCGGATATTAGTTGAGTCTAGGTTTGTAGTCGAGTCTGCATTCCAACATTGCATTGTTGTTTTAGGGTAGTGTCTAGTCCTTTAGAGTGTCACTTAGTTGTCTGCATGTCCAACTACCCACCAGCCCATGGCCGTTCCTCGAGACCATGCGTCCGATTGGTCATCCCTGGTGGCCCAATTCAATGCTTTCATGGCCCGACACCCGACCCCTAAGCCCACAACCGAGTCATTCCAGCGCCCTATAGTGTCCACTGCCATTCTACCTAATGGGTTGCATACGGAAATCGACTTCATCAGGAGGGTGTCATCTAACTGTGTCTCACAAGACATAGTTGAGTCTCTATCTAAGACCGGGGAAATTGTTCTCAATGGTGGCTTAGCATTCGTAGAGTTCCAATGGAAGTTCGGCCCCGTTCTTTATGATGATGGAGCTTGGTGCAAGGTCGACACACTTGCTGGCCCATGCATCATTTTAGGGCAAAATTGGTTGGAAGAGAGGAGAGCGACCTTTGACCGGGATAGGAGGACCTACACCTTATACTCACCTCACCTACGAGTTCGTCTTCCACGACGGCATTGAAGTCCCGCGATCAATGACACCCAAGAGGGGGGTGAATTTGGTGTTTACCAATTTTAATAAAACTTTTGGCCTTTTATAAAATATGTGATACAAAGCTAGTTAAGAGATTCAAAGCTATTTGAACACAAATTGGATTTATCAAACTTTATATGATAAGATATAGATTATGCAAGATATAGAATGGAGATAGAGGAAATGGAGCAAACCACATAATACAAGCACAATGCACATCGATTTTTAAGGTGGTTCGGATGCAACGACAGTAATCCTACGTCCACCCCTCACCAAACCCGGTGAGGTTTTACTCGGGGATAAATCCTCAAACGGAGACGACGCTCCAACCACACACGCAGGACGACACCTGCACACACACACGGGGACGCGCCCCAACACACACACACACACACACACACACACACACACACACACACACACACACACACACACACACACACACACACACACACACACGGAGACGAGGTCTCCAACACGATCCAACAACCGGATCAACAACACACACACTTGCTGCCACAAGTGCAGCAATCCACACACACGAGACAGAATGGATCTAAAAGACCCCCACACACACAAATGTAGATCTAAGAAGATCCACGCACACACACGAATCAAATACGACACACACACACACGACCACGGATCCAACAACGATCCACACAACACATGATTTTGCAGTTTATAAGAAACACAAATTTAAAACTCAAACCACAAGACATCAAAACAAATAAATCACAGTTTAGAATGCTCCTGATTTAGGCCCCCCCTGGGTGTATGATGCAGATCTTGCGTTGATTCCTTCTTTGCTTGAATGGCTTCAAACTAAGCTTGAATGGACCTTGGAAAGCTTTATCCTTTCACCTTGAGACCCTCTTCTTGAATATGTGCTTGCTTACTTGCTTCTTTTCTTCTTTCTTCTTGGATAGCCTTTCCTTGATCTTCCTTGAATGCTTGCTTGCCTCTTCACTTGAATGGAAGTATATTGGCTTTAGATTTACCTTCAATGTGTTGAGGAAGGATGGAAATCTTGCTGCACGAAGTACTATTCATGGAGCTACAGTACCCTCTCCTTTCACCTTGGACAGCCTCCACCTTGATCTCCCTTGAAGCCCTCTTGGTTGGTTAGGGTTATGACTCTAATATGATGTTTTATAACCCTTGGAAGGTCTATGGACAAGCCCTAGACCAGATCCACAAATTCTGGAGGGTTTGGTGGCTTTGGGATTAAACAATAGCAAGAGGAGATGCTTCTTTTGAGATGGATAAAAGTCAATATTTTTGGCTTATCGGGGCTGGCGGTCGACCTGTAGAGGCTGGCGGTCGACCGCTACTGAGAGAACTGCTGGCCGTTGGTTTCTGGGAATTCTGGTCGACCGCTACTGGGCTTGCGGTCGACCGCCACTGTGAATCCCTGTAGGCGGTGAGTTGCTGGCAGGGGCGGTCGACCGCCCCTGAGCTGGCCGTCGACCGCCAGCTGGGCAGACCCCGAGTTTTCCCGGGTCGGTCTGTTAACCTCTTCAGCTCCATCGCTTAAGTCCTTTAGCAGCCCGTTCATGTCTGTGGCATCACCCTTGACAGTTTAGAAGGTGTCAACTGAGTCTTTGACCTTATGGATTTTTACTGAGTGTTTTGACCTGCAAAATTATACATAATTGATTAGAACTATAGCTCAACTATCCATATGATAAATGCATGAAGTTCATGCAAACCATTTGAGCATTAATCAAAATTTTGTTCCGGGGGCTCCGCCCCCCGAAACCCCGCAAGGGGCGCTGCCCCCTTGTCCCCAGTGACCTGACCGAGCAGGTCGATCCCCGCGACCTGACCGTGCAGGTCGATCCGCGGGCGAGGGCGCACGATGGCCAGAAGGGTTTCATGTTTTAATGTGCATGAATGAGGTGTATGAAGGAGAGGTATATGAGATACACATGGTGAGATCGATACTAAGACAAGGTAAGAGTCTCACCAATGGTTCTTGACAGTAAATGACATATACCACCTTTTTTGGATTGTAGAGGGGCATGGTGCTTATCCACATGTTTGGTTCACCAGGTGACTGCCATGTGTTTGATCCTGCAAGTAAGATAGTCAAGGTTTATACCATGCTTGTTCCCGTTGAAGAGGTTATGAAACCTCTTGCCTCTTGTAAAACCAACATATGCAAACCAAGGATCAAGACCATGTAACCGTTCCCATTTGCCATCTCAACCATACATAAATAACAAGAGCATGAGCAACCAGCTACAAGTTTAGTTATCATCATTTAATCACACATTAAGTTTAGTTATCATCAAAACCATAACTTAACAATCACAACAATCATCAAAACCATAACTCAACAGGCATTCAGCCGACCACCTCCGTGTTGCCAACCACCCAGCCCCAGCGGCCCGTTCCGCCTCTGGACTCACGCCCACCACCACTCCCGGAGCCCACCCATGTGGCCCCCTTAAGTGGGATGAGCCATTTCTCTGACCCGTGTCCTTCAGATTCTCCTACCTTAGAGGACAACCATTCGGAGGATGCCTCACCCGGGCCTATTCTAGTGAGTTATGAGGTTGACCAAGAGTTGGCCGAGGAGTACCTCGCTGATGTTTTGGGGATAGAGAGTGATTCAAGAGAGGGCCAGGGTCTGTTAGCCACCCCAACCCCACTGGTCATCCCGAAGTTATTTGTCCCGCCCACTTTGCCCTCGATGGATATGCCATCCGCCGACTCTATACAGTCAGCCATCCCGCTCTTACCTGTCTCTCCTACGGTAGCGCAGCCACTAGTGACTACCGTACCACTGTCGACACCCTATGTTGACACGGTATGGTCTGATCTCTACCGTGCATAGGAGCGATAGTATCCGGACTTCCCATTTTCCATGCTCCACACCAGACGTCCGGATTACATTCCCGTCACCCGCCCCCTCATCCTCCCGCACTTCCATACCCGCGGGCGAGTCTTCTCGAACCGGAGACGGTTGACGAGGGATGAGACTCACGGCATCAAGTTGTGGGTCAGTCTATCTTTACACTTAGTGTATGCAGACGATGTCTAACATTCGTACCGAGTCTTCCTTAGTAAGTCTAGGGTTATGTGTGATTTTTTTTTTTGATTGTCGTCCAGTTTGTTGGGAGTTTGCATACGTAGAGTCGAGTCGGTCTAGTGCATGCTCACGGTGTCAGTCCCTTTCGAGTGTGAGGCAAGTCGGGCCTAATGCGTACGTTGTAGACTTGCAAGAATTTGGGATCGGCTCTACTTCAATGTCTCAGATCTAGTCACATATAGGGACTCCGCGGTGATTCCTAATGACTCATTGAGTCGTCTCCTTCCTTTGAGAGTGACCCCACCCCGGAGTATCCACCTCTAGCCTCATTCCCACAGCAGTATGTGCATATCGAATATATACGGGATGAGCAGGTGACAATTACTTGGAGTGGAGCGTACTCCGTGCTACCTGGTCGGTGATAGATCCGCCGGAGCCACACGAGCAGCCGCACCCCTTACTCGACGGGGTCGAGTTCTTCCCACCCGGAGAGAATTGATGGGAATCAAAACTGAGCACTAACATTTTATTTTTAAATTTATGTCCTTTTTTGTATTTATATCCTTGGCTAGATGAGTTTGCAATTGTATGGAAACTATAAGCCAAAGTGTTAGTCCCTAGATGTCTTTGGGTTTCTTTGCAAAAAGGTCATGTTGGCCCGGTGGGACCCCCACCTTATTTCCCATTGGGACACCTAGGCTCTAGGGCCCATGTGGGGCTGGTTCAAAGTCCAAAATGGGCTTAGACCATGACTTGCCAAAGTTGTAATAAGCAATGTCCAAGATGCCCCCCCTTCGTCAAGGGGGCGCCCCCCCTTTTAACATATTTAATTCTTGTTGTATTTTATTTAATTTGGTCATTTGACCACATGGGGGATTAATTATCCCGTCCCTTATTTGCCCCTCCCTAACCCTAGATCTGAGGGTAGTTTAGGTCTTTTATACATTTATATATAATCCATATAATTTCCATTTTGTAAGAATTAATGAAAAATTAAGCATTTTTGCCATGAGCAAGCCCAAGGGCGCCCCTCTCTCCCTCTCCCTCTTGCAGCTGGATTGCTGTGGTTTCTAGGGTGGATTCCCTACAAAACTTGGTGGATTCCAAGTGGTATCTCATCTCTCAGTGTGAAGCTCAGCCGCCGCCTCCGTTCGTGCCACCGACGAGCCGCCACAACCATCTCTTTACCCTGCTGTCCTGAACTCCGAGATCCAGAATAGCAAGCTAAAGAACAAGTCGGTTCTCCCAGCTCCCAGCTCTGATCGAGCTGCGATTTTGAGGGATTGTTCATATTTGTGTTAGCTTTCCATCCATATAAATTTTGTGTCAATCTGCCACCGTTTGGTATTTTTTCACGTATTTTAGTTCCACCCCTGACAGTCTGCTAATTAGCAGATCTGTAGGATAGTGTCTTGTTATCGTATTTTTTCCCTACCCTTATCCACCACAAAAAATCCCAAAAAATTCATACGTGTTCCTCACATCCCCCTCTTCTACCCATAATGTTTCCAAAGTCTAGATCCATCGTTTTTGTGTCGGTCGAAATTCATTTTCAGGCAGAACCTGTTCTGTCCTAATAGTCTGTAATCTGAGTCAGTAAAAAAACCTGGGAACAGTCATTTTCATTTCTAATCCATCTACTGGTTGGATCTGAAATAATTATATGTTGTAGCCCTTCGAGTCCTCTATTCATCGGTATCCATTTTGCCTCGATCCGACACCGGATCTGGGCGCAAAAATTCTTTTCGTGGAGGTGCACATTTTTGATCCGAGAACAGGCCAGCAAAGCAGTCACCGGGTAATTCCAGCAAAAATATGCCGGGATAGCTTCGGCGACCGCCGCTCCCGGAGATCGATCGAAAACCCCACAGCAGTGTCCCAGCCTGCCGCCGTGACCAGAAGGTTACCGAAGCCTCTGTCACAATAGCCGAGTTCGCTTGCTGTCCAGCGGGCTGAACTGAGTTGCTGAACCGAGTTGGAATAGTACCGAGTCTGACCAGCAACCCGTCTCCGGCCCGAAAGCCCTTCCGGCTTATTGTCCGTCAACCCGAGTTCACTACTTCCGGGTCCCATTGTAGCCCTTTACCTCCCTGCGTGGAGTGGGTAATTAAATTCACTACTATAATTATGATGGGGACATCACCTCCCATGCCCATGTTCACAGCTCGTCTCCTCGCCCCGGTTGCATCTGGCATGGTCTAGTTATTTAATTTTGAGTCCTATGTAATTTTTATTTGAGTCATTTGATGTATTTTCCCTTTTATTTGAGTCATGTTCCTAGGTCTTGTGTTCATTTCCCTAAGTTTGAGTGTCATTAGGTTGTCTAGTTAGCTATTGGGCCCAACTCATTGGGCTTGGCCCAAGGGCTCTCCCCTACCCCCTCGGTTATTTGTGATTAAGTCAATTGTCAGGGACTTTTGTAGAAATGTGGGTTTCCTATATATAGGACCCCATTCCCACCATTTCAACTTAATGAATCAATGAATGAAAAAAAAACTTGCCATTTTGAGAGTTTACACTTCTTATCTATTGGAGAGATTCCATTTTTTGGGTGAGAAACCCTAGGGGAGAGATTCCCCACCCTTCCCTCTCTTAATCTCTCTTTTTCACTCCACATTCTCTCTCCTCAACACCCAAATTCGAATTTTCTTCTCTCTCCTCCCTTCCCAACCACCTCCACTCCCCACCTACCCCATTTAAGCCTCTTCCCATTCCCCACAACCCTCATCAATACTCCACCCCTTCCCAAGACCCCCTCCACCAATCCTCTCCTCACCATCCAACCCCCAACTACCCCTCCCACTTTCCCAAGCACCCTTCCCACTACCCCAAGCACCCATTCCCTTCCCCAACACAACCCCTCCCATCCCCAAGACCACTATTGAATACACTTCATTAAGCAAAATTCAAACTCACCTTCCCTCCACTCACTTGTGCCCCCCTCACCTTCTCCTCTCCCCCACCCTCCCAAATTCGTAGCTCCTCCTCCCACCACCTGTTAGACCCCCTTCCAGACCCCATTATTCCCTTCCCCCACCTTAGAACACCCCCTCCTAGACCCCCCTCACAGCCCGAGCTTTCCCCACACTCATCCACCCCCATTTCCCCTCCCATATACCCCATTCCCCCCATCATCTTCAACCTACAGCTCTCAACCGAAGATCTACAGAAGAGTAGTAGCTTGCAGCGGCCACCACGACTTCCTCCGGATGAGTTTGAAGACCCAAAAGCCATTGTCGGAAGCGTCTACCAGTCTCCTTCGCAACAAAAGTGGTTTCATCTTCTTTCGATCTCCGATCCGTCCAGGAGGTCCATTCTCTCACAACTGCACAGTTCTGCCTTGGTTGAGGACCTGAGCCAGATTAGAAGCTCTGCCACAACGAACCCCGAAGGAATCAGTCCACGAGTTCTTCTTAAAAGTTCTTCATCGCCCAGTCTACTTCCAGAATCAAGAAACATAACTTCATTCGGCGTTCGTGATCCAGAGTTCTCATTTTTCTCCCTCAGCTACGCAGATCTGCTACTCATAGTCTGCACCGACCAGTCGCCATTGTTCTGCATTTCCTAGTCTTCTCCGACATCAGTTGGCTTCTCCGTCAGTTTTTCTGCGAAGAGGACTTGTCCATGATTCTAACGACTCTGACGGCGCTTGATTCTGAGTTCGGGACCTGTCGAGGCATCCTCTGCAACCTGCTATTGGAAACCAGGAGCTAGCTCTACAGAGATCCTGATCCGGAGAGAAAGCTTCACCACGACAAACCCCGGAGGAATCAGGCCACGAGATCTTCTACAAAGTTCTTCCTCTATCTGTCTAATTTCATAAAAAAGAAGCGGAACTCCGTTCGGCATCCGGCACCAGAAGTTACGAATTTTCTTCCTCAGGCGTGCGACTCTGCTTCCCACAGTCTGCACCGACCGCCACTCACTGTTCTGGGTTCCCTGATCTTCTCCGGCATCTTTCGGCTTCCCCGTTAGTTCTGTTGCAAAGAAGACTCGTCCACGGTTCCAGCGGCTTTGGCGGCACCTGATTCGGAGTTCTGGAGCGGCCGAGGCAACCTATTCTTCTTGCTGTTAGTAACCAGTTGCTGTCAGTCCGAGAATCAGCGTCCCTGTTCGAGCTTCTGCCCAGGCCAGCAGCGACCCCAGAAGAATTCGGAAAAATTCAGAGGCACTCCAGTTCCAGTAACAAAGATTTTCTCACTGGTCTCGCCCTCGGAAAAATTCCTGATCACGTTCTGTAGCCACAGTACCGACTGTCTATCCACAATTGCCGAGAGAAGGCAGATTCAGCATATTCACTTCATCATCGTTTTAGCCCTAGTTTTCCCCACCCCGCTTGGCCGGCTGAAGACCCCTCCCTGTGTGGAGGTAGTTTTGATTGTAACTATCATCTTCCCTTCCCCACGATCCCCCCCTTGCATGGGGTGTAGTGTTGTAATAGCTTAAACAGGTCAAGCTACCCCGGCGCGGCGTGTGGGGAACCCACGCTTCCCCGCTCGCCCTCGTCTCCGAGCGGGACCGGTTTCTTCAAACCAGTCAAGTAAGTGCTCCAAACTTTACTCTAATTTGTACTTGTTCTTTCAATATTAGTTCATAAACTCCGCTGGCCGTGAATGAGAGTCCGATCCTTAAGCTCTTGTGCTATAAGTGATCACCGTGGGAAAAGAGAGAAACCGGTGCCTTTGGCACTTGGTCGGCCCCATTGTCTTGGGCTTCCACATCCATTGGAAATCAAGTCTTGGCCTTGCTGGCCCTCTACCAGCAAGGGCCCCACCCCTCAACCTCACCTTGGCATTGCCAAGTTACCCCGGGCTTGGGTGAACGACGAGAGAGCGGCGGCCCAAATTGGCCCATTTAGATTGCGAATGTGCTTGCTTGCTTAAGTCCAAGGTCGTGTCACATAAAATTATTTATTTACTGTGTACCGGGAGTACGAGTTTCGGCCGAGGTCGTCTTACCCACGCCCAGAGCGTGGAGGTATCGTGTCCGTTCCCCACTTGGCATTTGCTTTACTCGTATATATTTCTATATGCCGCTACTTGCATGTGATAGGTCCTAGCTCGTTATAATTTTATCACCGCTACGAGAGTGAGTGAGTGGAACTCGTCCCGTGACTCGATCCGAGCACGCGGAAAAGTCGACACCCGAGGCTCAATGCCAGTTCCTCAACCGTGCACATCCACACGCTTCCCTCGCTTAGGGACATCCGCAAGCTAGAGTCCCGGGTTCGTGTCCCATCCCGCATCACCTTCTCCGAGTGAACCCCAAGCTTCCGAGGACCCTTCCTACGCACAAGATCGGGGCAAGCAGATTGCTCGGGGAGATGCCTCCGAGCGCCGCGGGGCCAAGCGCAAGGCTTCGGGGGAGCGGATGCTCCTGTCTTTGATGAAGGCTCGGACCGCTGAGAAGAAGTGGTTGAAGAAGGCGTGGGTCTCCCGTCCGACCGAGAAGCGTGCTCCCCCGATCGAGGGGTGCGCTCGCTCGGTCGAGGAGCGTCCAGCCGAGGAAGTTCGCTGCCAGGATCTCCCGCCCATCGAGCCAGAGGCGGCTGCCGCTGGTGGGGGAGGTGTTACCGAACTTGACAAGCCGTAGATCGAGGCAGCGGCCTCTGAATTCCTGACTGAAGTTGGTGGGGCGCGGAACGAGGTGACATCCCTGTCCGTGTCGAGCATGGTTGTCCCGAAAGTGGGGATGCTCGGAGGAGATGTTTCAGTCCCGACTCCTCCGGAGAGGATTCCTCCACCTTCAGTGGGTGCACCTATCGTCCGGACTTCTCTATATCAACGGTGCCGATCCTTGGTACCTTCGTTGAATCGGGAAGAAATCAGCGGTGGTCCCCCCTCTTTGCTCGTTGAGAAGGTCATGGAGGGTGGTCTGATCATGGCCCAACAAGGGGCCGAGATAACCGATTTCTTTGCTCGGCAGGACAGTGAAGAGAGGTCCCTTTCTCGGGTTCATGTTGAGTCTGATCGGAAGATCAGTCAATTGACTTCCGAGCTTGAAGTCTCTCGGCGGGAGGCCACCTCGTTCTGGGCTCAACTCCAGTCGAGCCAAGAGGAGGCTCAGATGCTAGTTGACCAGCTGGCCCAGGCTCGTTATATGGCTGACCTGAAGGGCGAGCTCCTAGAAGAGGAGCGTCAGTCTCAGGTCGAGCGCTCCGAGCAGTGGAGGGCCGAGCGGGAGGAGCTTAGCAACCAGGTCCGGGGGGCTGAGCAAGTGCAGGAGGAAGCCGAGGTTGCGCGGACTAAGGCTGAGGCAAAGCTGTCCGAGACTGAGAGGAAGTTGCTTGACGATGAGCAGAGAATGGCCGAGCTTGAGAAGGAGGGTGAGCGAGCCGAGGCGGGGGCAACCGAATGATATAGAAGTTCGGAGGGCTATCGCGCAACTCTCGAGGAGGCCACCTTCCCGTATTATGAGCCAGGCTACCGTCGGGGGCTGCGGAAGGGATTTGCCCAAGGTTGCCATCGAGCGGTAGTTGAGGCCCAACAGCAGGTGTCCGATGAGCTTGTCTTTCCCTCCGGGCAATGCTACGACTCTCCTTCTTCGACGTCAAGCGAAGGAGGTACTGGGGATGCCTACAGCTTGGCAGAGGGATCGCCAACTCCGTTCACCTCTATAAGGCACGCGGTCAAGACAGTTCCCACACAAGTGGGGTCAGTGTCTGGACCGGCCGTCACCAAGGGTACCGGGGGCAAATCCCTTGGCGCTGAGGATCCTCCAAGTGCCGAACCTCAAGAAAGGCCGTGGGGCTCTCGGAGTCCCCCTATTTCCATAGACTAGGAGGAATTATTCCCTTTCTTCTTGTTTGTGCAAGGTTGGCCCTTGCGATATGTAATGGCAGTAGTATTTAATACATAGTTGACTGTTTCTTACCGCCTTTGACGTGATTTGACCACCGTATCTGTAGTTGCTAAAAAGGTGGGGCTTTTATTTACGGATATCTTGCATGCGGAGACTGTCGCAGTACTGGCGCCTTTCCAACTTTCCATGCCTTGAATGACTTGCTATTTCACGCGTCCCAGGGGAGAGGTCATTGGAGGGAGAGCAACTGCCCCTTGGGGAAGGGTTGCCGCCTTTCGCATTTTTTCGAGGGGAGGATCATTTAAGGCAAGCGTTCCCCCTGTCGGCTTATAAGAAAGGTCCCGACGGGCGCCTCCACTCCTCTTCAACACTTAAGGCTTTTATTGTAGTTCTTTCTTCTTTCTCCCTTCTCCCAAAGTGCCTGTCTCTGTGCTGGGAAGTTATCAGTGAAACATGGAAGGTGATGCGGAAGATGATAATCCTAGCGGCCGCCACAGGCACTCGTGCTACTTCGGCATGGAAAAAGGGACAATGATGGGCGGGCGCGTACAAGAAGGAACACCGTGTAACAGTGCGCCTATTCCCGACCGCTGGACCGCCGCCACCATTTTAGGAGGAAGGTAGAAGCGGAGGGAGCTTCGAGGAAACAGGGCGTCCGGCACGGTGGCCTCGCCCTGCTCCTTCCTCACCTTGGCCCGCTTCTCCCTCCTCTTCCATCCCCGCCGTCCTCTTTCTCCCTCTTCTGCTCTTCAACCAACTTCTTTCTTCTTCTTTCACTCTTTGGAGGATGCCTTCATCCTTGCTCGTACCACTTGAGGGTGCTTGCTTTCTGTTCAGCTTCCGTCCTCCTTCCAAAGAGTTGGCATAGGAGGCCTTCTCTTGTTTTCCTTCCTTTTCTTCCTCTGATACCTATTTTCTTTTTATTTGTTTCTGAGTTTCTCGAGCGAATGAGGTCAGCTGCCCCGTTATCTGAGCCAGTTTCTACACCGGGTAGAGTCAGTGGCTCGGTCTGAGGGTGCCAGCCATGTCCGCGCTGAGTCATCAGCTCGTGTTATAGTATTAGTGGATGTAATATTTTTACTTTTGATATGCGCTGTATTGACTGTGGCCTATCTGATGTATGAAGAGACATTAATGAAAGGAAAATTATTGCCATTTATTGCTTACATGTCTGTGAAAAGCTCAAAAGTAGAACTTTCGTAATGTTGTTGCATTCCATGTCCGGGGGATAGGCGTTCCTTCCATGGTAGACAATCGATATGCCCCGTTCCCGAGCATCTCGACCACTCGGTAGGGACCTTCCCAATTAGGGGCCAGCTTCCCCGCCACCTCCAGTGGTCGAGAAACTTCGGATTTTCTTAGGACGAAGTCTCTTGGATGGAAAAGTCTGTCCCGGACTCTGGCGTTGTAATATCGAGTACGGCGCCACTGATATTACATGGCTCGGATGCTCGCGATCTCTCTTATCTCGCATGCCATATCGAGGTTTTCTACTAGTTTTTGCTCATTTACGTCGGGCGAGAAGTTGACGATTAGGAGAGATGGGCTACCGACCTCCAAAGGAATCACGGCGTCCGTGCCGTACACCAACTGAAAAGGAGTCTCACCGGTGGTGGTTCTTGGAGTAGTTCGGTGCGACCATAGTACGCTCGACAATTCCTCGACCCAGTTACCCTTGGCCTTACCGAGCCTGGCCTTCATGCCTTTTAATATAGTTTTATTGACATTTTTGACCAGTCCGTTAGCCTGCGGGTGGGCTACCGAAGTGAAATGGTTGCGAATATGAAGGTCGACGCACTTGTTCGTGAAGTAATGGGAATCAAATTGCCAACCATTATCGCTCACTATCACTCAGGGGATGCCAAAGTGACAGATGATCGATTTCCACACGAAACTCCACATGACCGACTCGGTAATCCTAGCAGTGGCTTTGTCTTCAATCCATTTCGTAAAATAATCGATGGCGACGATGACGAACTTCTTCTGGGCTCGGGCCGTGGGAAACGGCCCCAGGATGTCGATCCCTCACTGAGCGAAAGGGTATGGCTCGGTAAGGGTGACGAGCTCCTAGGCAGGTTGATGGACTAGATGGTCGAAACGTTGGCATCGGTCGCACCTTTATACGTAGGCTGAGCAGTCACATTGGAGAGTGGGCCACCAGTAGCCTTGCAGCAACAAGATCATGGCGAGCGCTATTCCTCCTTGATGTGCGCTGCAGATGCCTTCGTGGACCTCTTGAATAGCTCGGCCGGCTTCCTCGATACTGAGGCACTTGAGGAGGGGACTGGAAAAAGACCTTCGATACAAAGCATCATCCAAGATGACAAAGTGCTGAGCTTGATACTTCAGTCTTCGAGCGTCCCGAGGGTTAGTGGGCACTTGGGAATCTCGGAGTCAGAATATATAGGGGGTCCGCCAGTCGCTTGATAATGCTTGGTCAAGGGTCATGAGCACCGCTTCTATGCTCGATCATTCTAGCTCTTCGAGGAAAACCGATCGTGTACCTTCTGGGGCGACAGAGGAGGCCAATCGAGAGAGGGCGTCCGCTCTGGAGTTTTCCTCACGAGTGATCTGGATAACCTGAAAGCTCTCGAATAATGGGGCTATTCCTCTTACCAGTTGGAGGTATTTGACCATCGATGCTTCCCGAGCTTCATAGTCACCGTTGACCTGGCTGGCGACCAATTGGGAGTCAGTGTGGATTCTGACTCGGTCGGCCCCCAATCGTCGCGCCATCCTAGCTCCCGAGATGAGAGCCTCATACTCGGAGACGTTGTTGGATGCCGGGAAGTTAAACTTCAAGATGTATTGCAGTTCTGCTCCTTCCGAGGATCAGAGAAGAAAACCGGCGCCACTGCTAGCAGAGTTAGAGGATCCATTGATGAAAAGATCCTAGGTGGGCCCGGGTGTCGGCGGATGAACTTCCTCAGTCGGGGTAGTACTCTCTACGATGAAATCTGCGAGCGCATGTCTCTTGATGGCCGAGCGGAGACGGTAGGAGATGTCATAGGCCCCGAGCATTATAGCCCACTTGACGAGGTGACCCGAAGCTTCAGGGTGAGCGAGGATCCTCATCAAAGGCTCATTGGTCAGCACGGCGATGGAGTGTCCTTGGAAGTAGGGCCAGAGGCATTGGGCCGAGGTTACCAATGCTAGCACGAGTTTTTCGGTTGCGGGGTACCGTCATTCGTCCTCGCGGAGCACCTTACTGGTGTTATATACTGGTCTCTGCACTCCTGCGTCATCTCAAACTAGGACCGAGCTCACCGTAGAAGGGGTCGACGAGAGGTAAAGGTGTAGTGTTTCACCCGGGGCCGGCTTCGATAGCATCAGGGGCGAGGCCAAAAACTCCTTCAGTTTCGCAAAAGCTTTATGACATTCCTCGTCCCAAGCAAACGTAGCAGATGCCAATTTGGGCCCTTTCAATAGCTTGAAAAAGGGCAGTCATTGTTCGGCCGCTCGGGATAAGAAATGGTGTAGCACAGCAATCCGCCCAGTCAAGCGTTGGACGTCTTTGATTCAAGCGGGTGGCTGCATATTCAGAATAGCTTGGACTTTGTCGGGGTTGGCCTCGATCCCATGCTGAGTGACTAGAAAGCCCAGGAACTTTTCGGATCGAACTCCAAAGGCACATTTAGCTATGTTGAGCTTCATGTCGTACCTCAGGAGTGTGTTGAAGGTTTCCACCAGGTCGGTGAAGTGGTCTTCGGCCTTGTGTGTCTTGACGAGCATGTCGTCGATGTAGGCTTCGACGTTCTGACCGATCTGTCCTTCGAAAATGTGGTTGATCAGCCTTTGATATGTTGCCCCGGCGTTCTTCAACCCGAAAGGCATTCGGGTGTAGCAGTACATGTCGAAGTCAGTGATGAAGGCTGTCTTCTCAATGTCTTCAGGATCCATTCGAATCTGATGGTAGCTAGAGTATGCATCTAGGAAGCTGAGCAACTCGTTACCGGAGGTTGAGTCGACTAGCTGGTCAATGCTCGGTAGTGGGTAGCAATCTTTCGGAGTGGCTTTGTTGAGGTCGGTGAAGTCCACGCACATTCGCCATTTACCCGAAGCCTTTGGCACTAAGACGACATTGGCGAGCCATGTCGGGTAAAGGACCGATCGAAATAGGCCGGTTTTCTTCCCCTTAAGAATTTGCTCTTTGATGATCGTCTGCTTCTCCGGGGCATGCTTTCTTCTGCGATGCTGGATGGGTTTCACCGATGGGTCAAGGTTGAGCTTGTATACCACCATCTCCCCAGGGATCCCGGGAAGATTCTCATCAGACCACGCGAAGACTTGGATATACTATGAAAGAAAATCTTTGTATTGCTTTTGTTCATCAGGTGATAAATTAGCTCTCATTTTTACTCCCAGGGCCGGGTCGTCTTTGAGGAAGACCGTCAACAGTTCGCCACCAGGCTCGGATGTTGTTGGTTCATCCTCGACTCCCTCACCCTTTTTCTTTTTTCCCTCTGGCCTTATGGCTTCGACCGAGATTATGTAGCACCTCCGAGCTATTGCCCGGTTACCTCGGACCTCCCCGATACCGTGTTTAGTGGGAAACTTCATTTTTTGGTGATAGGTGGAGGGCACTGCCTTTGTCCGGCTGAGGATACCTCGTCCGAAGATGGCATTATAGGCCGAAATCCTCTTGATCACGATGAAGTCAACCATAATGGTAACAATTTTGGAAGGGGTACCGATGGTGACCGACAGGCTCAGGGTTCCCTCGGGATAGGTTGCGAGGCCATTGAACCCACAAAGGGGGGTTCGAACTGGGTGGAGCTTGGATGGATTTTCACCCATCTTGAGGAAGCATTTGTACGAAAGTACATCAGGCGCACTACCACTGTCGACCAGTATCTTGTCTACGTTACGATGGTTTATAGTAGCCAATACTACAAGAGAGTCATCATGCGGGGTAGATAACCCTTCTTGGTCTTGGTCGAGGAATACCAAGGCCTGTTGCTCAGTTGCTGGGGGGGCTCGGAGGCCCTGCATGCCCGTTCAACGTGACGCTTTCTTCCTCGGCTACTGTCTCCTTTTGATCCCGCGCTGTCAGAAATGACGCTGATGTGGACCCCGCGAGGTTAATTGTCAATCTCCTCTGGAATGCCACGGTCTTCCTTCTAGCGCTCGGACACATACCGAGATAAGTCTCCTTGGCGGACGAGACACTCGATCTCGTCCGTGAGTTGGTGACAATCTTCGGTATGGTGCCCGTGGTCGTTGTGGAACTGGCAATGTTTGCGTCGGTTGCGACGCTTGGCCTTCATAGGCTCGGGTTTGCGGAGAATGCCCGAGCCTTTGATATCTTCGTATATCTCGTAGACGGGAGCGAATAGAGGAGTGTATCGCTCGTATTTCCTAGGGGGATCCCTTCGGTCCCCATCTTGATTCTGCCGTTTTCCTTGGCCCGAGCCCTGCTCGGATGGTCGCTTCTTATCCCCCTCCCGACCCGAGCCCGTTGGGCCGCGGCAGGCACTGAGGACTTCCTCGTACTCTGCGTGGCGCAGGGCTTGGGTCACCAGATCGGCGAGGGAGGTGGGGGGATGGAGGACCAGTTCTCACCGAAGGTTCTCATCCCGGGTGCCTCCGGTCAGCACGGTGATGGCTGAGGTGACATCCAGGAGTGGGATACGTAGGGCTTCCAATTTAAATCAGTTGATGTAGGCCCGTAGTTTCTCCCCTTGTGCCTACTTTAGTGCCAGCAGCCCCGCTACTGAACTTGGTGGGCCGCTGCCGGCGAAGCTTTCCTTGTATACTCTCCCGAATTATCTGAAGTCATGAATGTTGCCGGGGGCGAGTGCTCAAAACCAGGCATGAGTGCCCTAGACCAAGGTGGTCACGAACGCTCGGCATTTGACAGCGTCGGAGGCTCCATGCAGGGTCATCAGGGCGTCGAAGCTGTCATAGTGGTCGGTCGGGTCTCCCTGGCCGTCATAGGACTTGAAGGTTGGCAGCAGGATCCTGGGGGAGATCTCGGCCTTCAAGATATGGTTGGAGAATGGTGATTGCTTCTCATCTTCCTTGGTGGACATTTTTTGTAGGGCGCGAAGGGCGCGCTCTTGCTCCGTAAATCGTTGCTCGAAATCTCGCAGCAGGAGGGACAACTCTGGATGCCGTTGGTCCGAGGGACTGTAGGGGCATCCCTGCGGGCTGACGCGTCATCCCTCGGGGGGATCAATCTCTGGGTGCTACCGACGCGTCCCTGTTCCTTCTCTCCTCGGGGTGGAGGAGGCTTCTTGTTCTAGAGGGGGGGCGTGCAAAGGTCCCCCTGACCTGTTGCGTATATGCCGTCATCCCCGGAGGGTGAAATGGCCTCTAGCCATGTGTTGGGAAGCTTCTCCACGGAGAGGGCTTTCCCGTGGGAGTCGTGACTTCTCTTCCCTAGCCGCCTGGGTCCTTATTAGCTCTATGAGGATATCTAGTTTAGCATTGAGGGTTTGGAGAGCGTCAGGACTCCCGTTAGGGGGTTGCACCTCCACGGGTGGTGGAGGCAACTCGTCGGCTGGATTGTTGTCGTTGGTCGGAGGGTTCTCCATGGGGTGGGAGAGCGCAGGATCTCCGTCCGCCGCTACGGTCTTTCCTCTGTCATCGGTGACCTTCCTACCAGAGTTTCTTCACACCATGATGGCTCTTTGTTCGTTTCCCACCGACGACGCCAGATGAAGAGGCCTAATATCGTGCTGATTCTAAGCCGTGAGATCTAGGAGGAATCTTTTGATCACGGTCACAACATCTATATGAACTGCAAGGCAAGAAATAGATTAGAGGTGCCCAGGTAGGATTCCCTGGGGAAAACCCTCCGATGCTTAAGTCAGCAAGTGCGATAGAGCATGAAGGTGAAGAAAGAGGGGACGCGAGATTATTCTCCACCAAAAAGTGTGGTGGTTTTCTCTCAGGACCATTGCCTTACCTTCTCAGGGGGTCTCCTTGGAGTTTATATAGCAATCCATTTAACGTAATAGTCCGGGGAGCTGAGGGGGCTTCGGGGGGTTACGTCCTTATAGTGGGCACATTATGGCGTAAGGACTTTGTTGGGATGGATGGACACTAAGATCTAGAGGCGGGGTGAATAGATCTACCCCTTAGAATTCTACAACAGTTAAAAAATAATGTAGAATAAAAACAAACTACTGTAGCTCAATCTAGAGAAGTAAATTTCAGCAATATTAGAAGAGATCAGATGACATCATTGACAGTTATCCAAACATCCAGGTACAGTACGATGGCGGAGATTGATCCTCACGCAAGATGTGGAATTCCAGATGAGCCTTGCTTATTGATGAGGGCATCACTCACGATTCCCTCTGGCTCGGGACCTCCCTCCCCTCCGACGAGATCCAGTCCTGAGCTCCATCACTTCACCGCTCGCTGCAGCACCTAGAGGATCATCTTTGTGCACTTGTTACCTTTATTTTGAGTCACTATGATGTAATTTGCTTTTATTTGAGTCCAGTATCTAGGTTACGTGTTTATTTTTCTATGTTTAGTAGTCTTCATGTGGGTTCTGGGCCCGAATCCTTGGGCTTGGCCCACTTCCTCTTTTCCTTCCCCTAGTCTTGTGTCAGTTATCTATTTTGCAGGGACTTATTGTAAATTGGGGATTCCCTATAAATAGGGCCCCAAACCCTCCATTTGGAGCTAATGAATATTTGAGTAAAATTTGCCACAAGAATTGTGCCCGCCCTCTCTCTAGCTCTCTCTCTCTCTCACTAGCTCTCTCTCTCTTGCTCTCTCTCTAGGGGGCCAACCCCACTCTCTCTCTTCTCCCCTCCCTTGGGCGAACCTGGCCCTTCACCTCCCCTCCCCTTGCCACCTCAACTGCCACCTCAACCCTCCACCCCTTCATCTTCCCAAGGCCCAAAACTCCCTTCAATACCTCCTCCACCCTAGGCAACCCTTCCCATTCCCCATACAATTTCTCAACCTCCAAGGCAACCTTCCCTCTTCCCTAGCAACCATTCCACTCCCCCACACATCCATTCATATCCCCAAGGCCATCAAACCCCTATCCCACCACAACTTGCACACCAGCCCTCCCCATCTATTCACCCCCTAGCCTTGGCCGGCCCCTCCATCCCCCTCTCATAGCTGCGACCCTCACCCCTCCCCTCCACCCTCTTGGAACTCCACATCCCCTACTCCACCCCACTCATCATCCCCAAACATCCCACCCCCATCTACCATCACCACCAGCCTTCCCACCATTGCTAAATCTCCATTCCCTTTAGCCTAGCTCCACCACCATCCCTTTCAATTGGCAAAGTCTGCAGGTGACAGAAGAAGACTCGTCTTGCAGAAGCTTCCCCGAGTTCACACGGAAACATTTGGGGGCGTACCATACCTTTCTGGAAAGGGCGTCCAGTCCTCTTCGCAGGCGAGGTGATTCCATCCCGTTCCGAGTTTGGGGCTGTCCGGGAGAGCCAATCTCCCCCGACTGCGCAGAGCTCCCTCAGCAGAGTTCCTGAACCCGGTTCGAAGCTGTACCACGGCCGACGGTGGAAGATTCAAGCCACGAGTCCTTCTAAAAATATCTTCCTCCACGTGTCCTCTTTCTGGATCAAGAAGCAGAAGTGCGTTCGGCATCCGGAGGTCAGAGTTTTCGTTTTTCTCCCTCGACTGGTCGGGTCTGCCTCCCACAACCTGCAGCGACCTACTGCCACTCATCGGCGTCCCCCAGTCCACCCCGACCTCAGACGGCTTCCCCACTAGTTTTCCCATGAAGAGGGTCCGTCCACAATTCCATCAACTTCAACGGTTCAAGATTTGGTGCCCGGGAGCGGCCAGGACAACTTCTGCAAGTCACTATTCATGTCAGGTAGCTGTTGCGGCCAGAAACTGCCACCTTGTTCGAAGCTCGACCCAGACCAGCCACTGCAGCCGAAGAAATTGAGAAAATTCTGAAGCATCCTGGTTCTAGATACGAAGACTTCCCAGCTGGTCTCGTCTTCAGAGAAATTCTAGAACGTGATCTACAGCCTCTACAGCGACTGGCAGTCAGCCATCACAGCAAGCAGGGAGTTTCCTTTTCGGCTACACCGGCGCATCTTCCGGCGAATCTCCCTCCTCCGCCTGGCCGGCTTACCGCCCCTCCCTGCGTGGAGGTAGTGTTTGAGTGTATTTAATTGTCCCCACCCCAAGTTCATCCTCCTGCGCGAGGAGTAGTGATTGTAACCATTTAAAACCAGATTGAAGCTTCACTGGCGCAGTGTGCGGGGAACCACACTTCCCCGCTCGCCCTCGTCTCCGATCGGGGTTGGTTTCTTCAAACCAACTAGGTGAGCTCTACCCTTGCTCTTTACTCTTGTTCATTTAATATCTGCAAAACTTATTCGCTGGTTGGTGAGAGAGTGCCCGATCCCGGAACCACCACCCTTGTGTGGTCACCGTGGCCTTAGTGAGAGGAGTGTCCTAGTGCCCCCAAGGCACCCGGCTGCCCTTGCTTGTGGGCTTCCTATCTTCGAGAGGGATAACCTTAGTGGTGCTGGTCCTCTAGCCAGCCAGGGGCTTGCTCCACTACCTCGGCTCGGCATCATCGAGTCACCGCGGGAAACGGGTGTGTGCGGTGTAACGGCGACTCTCAAGTTGCTCCCAAATCTTGTGATTGTTATTGCGAATTAAGTCCAAGGGATCATTGTCGATTGTTGCCTTTGCATCATTGTGTCACATCACTTATCCTTTCAACCACACCTTTTGATATACCTACTGGATTTGAGGCTTTAACAACAATCTCAAATAGCAGTTATAGCGATTGAAGACATGTATTACTTAAGCATTCATCCAATCGCCAAATAGACACGAGCAATGAAAATTCAGACTCACAATCCAATCACACAGAACACCAAGAATTTTAGGTGGTTCGGTTTTCACCTACATCCACCCCACACATAACCATGTGTGGCTTACTGTTGATTCACAGCTTCAAGCCACTGATCCACAGCTTCGGGGATTAGATCCCTACACACCACTGATCCACAGCTTTCGGGAAATGATCCCAGACCGCTGAGCCTCACAGCTTGCTACTGCTGAGCTTTACAGCTTTACTGTCCGAGGTCTCAACCTCGCTCGCTGACTCATAGCTTGATAGAGTTCAGAAAACTTAAAACGAAAGAAGAGAAACAAGATAACAGTGTAACTCTCTAGAAACAGATTGACTCTGGATTTGATCCACGAGTCAAGTACAATTACCAATATTCTCAAACTCTCTCAAAATCAGACTTACGATACTCTATTCTCCTTCTGATTTCTCCTATCAGCTTCAGCCTCTCTTCAGGCTCTCTTCAGCTTCATAGTCTTCTCCATCTCTCTGCGCTTGCTCTGCCAATCTTCAGCTCTCGCTTACTCGCTCTGTCTATCTTCTTCTCTTCAATTTTTGAGAGGTGCTTTTCTGAGAGGGATCATGTCCCTTTTATAGCCTCTGCGAGGAGAGGGCGCGTAGAAACCATGTTTCCCACCTAAAGAATCTCGACACGAGCGCTTCACTGGAGGTCCACGTGTAAGAATCTGAATGCTCACAGTTCCACATGGCTGAATCTCATTTAGAGCCTTGCCTTGGATCATGTGCCAATAACCTGGTACTTTAACTTCCTCGTAAGTTAGGTTCACAGGTTGTCAGCTCATCCATCAAGTGTTCGACCATATAGCTAACCTGGAAAAGAGATGACAGTATTAACTTTTAAGTCAATGGAATGCTACTAGCATCGACTCTATATATGCAGCACAGTGATGTGCACTGACGTTACATGCAGAACAACTAAGTGTGCACCGACCCTTAGTAGTAAACCATATAAGTATGCATTGACTTTCTATGAAAGAGTAGAGATATGTTTGGACCAATGTACTGGCCGAACAGAATATGCACGGACCTGCTGTACATAGAAAGACAGAGATGCATCGACGTTATCTATCTCAATAGAAAGATGCACCGACCTCTAGGTATGTAAGACAAACACTACACTTACTTCTTACCTGCGTAAAATAATGCATTCACCGACTATGGCTATGCACGACACAAATGTGCACTGACCTGAGTCCACGCATATATCAATATGCATCGACTTTATTCTACCTTGTAAAGAATGTGCACTGACCTTACTGAAATTTGCACCGACTTATATGCACGATGCAAACCTGCACCAACTATATGCACAATGCAAACCTGCACCAACTATATACAAAACCTGCATCGACTATATGCTTAATGCAAAACATGCACCGACTCTATGAGCCAATGCAAAACATGCACCAACTCTATGTGCCAATGCAAAACATGCATCGCCTGTGTGAAAAACACAAACCTGCACTGACTATATGTCGAGTGCAAGACCTGCACCGACTGTATGTTCAATGCAAACGTGCATCGACCCTATCAAAGACTTAAAGACTTAGGCCGATATGCACTGACCATTTACGTCCTTCTATGAAAACATGTACCGATCTTGTATGGAGTTATACAAGACGTGCAACGACCTCAGATGTCGAAGGATAAAATGTTAATCAGTGTTGAAAGGCATTATTTATCAAAATCCAAGATTTGACAAACAAAATGTACAGTTGCCAATCATTAAAACAAAATAAAAAATTTACTTCAATGATTTAAGATAGAGGAGACATGACATGAAGTTTATTGTAATGACCCAGAATATTTATAAATTATTTCAGAATTATTTAATGATTTTCTGGAATTTATTAGGAATTTATAAAGGCCTAAATGAATTAATAAATAGATATTGGGTTAAATAAATCATTATTGAAGCCCAAAAGGTTTAAGGACCAAGCCCATGAAGTTTGGCCCATATTTTAGAAGGTTATTTAGCCTATTCACGAATATTAAGGATAAATACTCATTAATTGAATAATTAATTGGATAAGACGAAATTAGAATTTGAATTCATTTCAAATTCGGCACCTACGATAGGTAACAATCTATCGGGCGACCGCCACAGGTATGTGACGCTCCAGGGTTCGACCGTTATACTCTGTCAGTTCCGTGAATTGAAGAAAGATCAAAAAGATTAGATTTTTGATAGTCTATCTCTTAGGGATCGTGATGGGATGACTAGTAAACATGTTAAGGACTCTTAGAGGTCGATCTAAGGTCTAATAAGGACTCTAGAATCGATCTAATCCTCAAAACCCTAGCTAGAACCAATAAATAGACCCTAGTTTTGACCTGCGCAACCCTTACATTGGCTCGCGTGGAACTAAGGTAAGGAGATAGTATTTCGAGTAAGTTCTTTAAAACTTTTTGTTTATAATACCTAGGTGTCAGCTAGGTGCGATTGATAAACACTGATCCAGAGGGGGGGTGAATGGATCTTTCAAAGAGTTCTACCCAATTTAAAATTCGCATGAGATGATAACAACTAGATCAGTGGACAATTGATCAAACAAGATATGCAAACTCAATTAAACTCTAGGATATAGATAATCAATTAAATCTCGGTCCTAGCATGCATCTAGGGGAAGCAGGCAATCAAACAAACCACTGCACAATGATTTTAGGTGGTTCGGTCCAAATACCTACGTCCACCCCTCACTCCCAACCGGAGTGAGGCTTCCACTAGTAACACTAGCACAGCAGACTCAGTCTGCAATAAATGCTGCCAAACAGCTTGACCAGGGGAACAACCTCCCCTCTTCCTCCCAACCGGAGGGACACCCCAAGTGACTCCCAGCCACTTGGAAACCAGAGACACACGGTCTCTCTTCCTGCAGACCCGGAGGGAACCCCTGGACTTGCTACCCACAAGCCAAGAACCGGAGGACCAAACCTCCCTTCCTCCAAACCGGAGGGGAAACTAGAGACCCAAGTCTCTCTTCCTCTGAACCCCAGAGGGAAACACAAGTGACATTAAGTCACCTGCAAACCAGAGGTCTCAGACCTCTCTTCCTCCCAACCGGAGGGACCCCTGGATTTGAAACCTACAAGCCCAGAACCGGAGGACGAGCCTCCTTTCCTCTAACCAGAGGGAACCCACAAGTAGCACCCAGCTACTTGCAACCGGAGATAGCAATCTCCCTTCTCCTGAACCAACAGGAGGGACCCCAACCTCTCTACAGAGAATCAGAAATACAGCAAGTGAATAGTTCAAAGGAAAAACAAAACCCAGCAACAGAAAGCTGAAAAGATAAAATCAAATGTTGCTCTCGCAGGAGCTGGCTGGCCTGGATTTGATCCACGGTCTAGCAGGAACTTCTTCTACTGCTTCTCTCTTTCTCCCAACACGAACTCTCTTTTCTTCTTCTTCTTCTTTCTTACTTCTTCTTCTTCTCACTGCTTCTGCCTTCTCCTTCTTCTCACTCTCTCTATCTCACTGTCTCTCTTTCTTTTTCTTCTTCTGCTCTCTCGATCTAGCTCTCAGCATTCTCTATCTCTTCTTTCTCTTCTACACTTCTTCTCTTAGCTCCGGCTGCTTCTACTTCAGTCACTCTCTGCCCTCGCCCCCTTCTTCAGAGGAAGAAGACACATATATATAGCAGCAGCAGATTAGGGCGGCGTGTGCTCTCCACGATTCCCGCCCAAATGCTTCAGTCCACGTGGAGGCTCCTCTACATCTCGGATCACGTGCCAGATTCCAACCTCGTATCACGTGCCCACTCTGCATAGGCTCCACGAACAGTACAATAGAGCAAACTGGTTCGGATTTTATCCTGAAACCAGAATCCTTTTTCTTCTTCTTTTTCTTGTTCTCCTGCAAAGAGATTAAAAACATTAATACTCAGGGTTCTCTATATATATATATATACCTGAAATAAGTCGGTTGACACTCAAGCTAAAGCTGCACGAGGTGTGTAGGAACAACAAAAGGTGCACTATACTGAGAACGACACGAGGTACATAAGATGACTACAGCACGAGATAAAAAAGAAAACGACACGAGGTACATACAGTAACAAAGCTAACACTACAAAGAGAACGACACGAAGTCAGATGAGAACAGCACGAGGTGAGAAGGAAATAACACGGAGTAAAACGGAAGTAAAACACGCGATCAGAGGAAACCTGGACGAAGATAGAAAGAAGCAACACGAAGACATAAAAACAACATGAAGACACAAATACAGAAATAACATGAAGACTCAAACACAAAAATAACACGAAGACATAAAAACAACAACACGAAGACACAAACACAGAAACAACACGAAGACATTAAAAAATGACTCGAATACAAAGTTGCTCGAACTTACGAACGACTCGAAGACGAGGACGACACGGGCTGAAAATAACTCGAAGACGAAAACAGAAACCGACACGAAGTGTGGTCAAAAAGCAAGAAAGACACTTCCAACGTACAGACTTCATATGATGTGAGGCGATGTGTAGACTTTGCGTTCAACTAGATGTATAGACTTGGAACGGCTTCAAGGCAACAATGTACAGACTTTGAAATAAAGAGTGTACAGACTGAGAGTTCAAGGCCACGATGTATAGACTTTGCCCAAGGAAACGAATGTGTAGACTTTGGCTTGGAACGAAGGTAAAGATGAGGCTGTATAGACTTGGCCAGAACGTAGGGAAAAGCACCAATGTGCAGACATGAACATCCAGCAGTGTATAGACTTCGTGAACAAGATGCAATGCTGACTGATGTATAGACTTTGTGAACAAGATGCAATGCTGACTGATGTATAGACTTTGTGAATGTTCAAACTTGAATGCTCGACCAGTGTACAGACTTGCAGGGCCGACCCCAATGTATAGACTTGAGGAATTGAAGCCAATTTACAGACTTGTCGAATGGCTTCGCAATGTATAGACTTGGAGCCTTAAGACGCAGCAAGAGACGCTGGCTGAGACGGACGCTGTACATACTTGATGCATGTGAACAGTGAGACGGATGTATAGACTTGATGAACTACAGCATGAACATATCAGCAGAGAAGCAATGCATAGAACAGAAATCAAGCACAAACCAATTTATCACAGCATGACTCAAGCATACACATGCATTCTTCACAATTCAGACATGGCACACTCATGCAATCTCCCACAAAATAGATCAGACATATTCAAGACAATGTGGTGACTCATTCATGTTGCTATCATTAAAACACCACATCATCAACAAAGCACAAGGGGCACAACAATCTCCCCCTTTTTGATGATGGCAACATAATGAGTCACACTGACTCATCAAACTATTCTCCCCCTTTGACATAATCAAAAAGAAGGGAAATGGTTTGATAGTCAAATGCAGCACATAAATGCAGCACACAAAGACAGCACATAAATGCAGAGAATGAGTCATGGTTCTTAAAATGAAGATCTCCCTTATGACAATGAAACAGCTCTCCCCCTATCAACATGCATGATTGACTACTCTCCCGTTAGATGTGAATAAACCATAACTGCCCCTGAAGCACAGGAATGGACTCTGGTTATCCAATAAATCAAACTGAAATCAGCCATTACAAAGAATCTGAATTCTGGTGAAAATACCACAGAATCAGAACTTATTGCAGAACAAGATGGAAGATTCCAACAGTGTGGAGAGAAATACATCTCAGGAATCAATCTGAAATCCACCACCATAAGGATTCTGAAGTTCAGAGGGCTGCAAGTGAACAAGGTAATAATGGGAGTGGCACCTCACATTTGCATGGTCAGAAAAATGCAGAAGGAATCAGTCAACTGATAAGAGAGGAGTTGACTATACAGTTTTTGTTGATCATGCATGAATCTGATCATGAGGGATTTGAATGCATACATCACTTCAATAAGTCTTAAAAGATGTAGACTCTTCTATCATAAAGAGTTATGAAGTGGTAACTTAATCAATCTGATTTAATTTTGATGTATACCAACTTTGCCAAATTAAACTCAATACTCATATCTGAATCCAAGTTTTAATAAAAGTGAACCAAATAGTCAGAAACACTCAAAAATAATCATCTTTTATCTTACACATATGATCTCAATTGCACCTTTGAAAAATACACAGGTTAGTACTGAAGTTAAACACTTTTTCAAGAACATGAGTTGACAGATTTTTCAAGATAATTTTATTTGAAGCACATTATATTTTTCCTGAGTAATTTAAGTTGATCAACACTTTTTCACATGAGGCACAACAAGTCTTAGTTGAAGTGACCCAGTTACTCAGTGTGATAACTGGCATTGCTTCTCACTTTGAGAGCAGAGTTAGCAATATGAGTGTCTTTTTACATGAGAAGACTGTTAGCGCAGCGAGAGTGATATAGAAGGGGGGGGATGAATAGATCACTCCCAGTTTGCAAAGTTTAGGCGAGAAAATAAATCTACCGCTTATGCCCCTTCTAAACTAGCACACAAAGAATTGCAAATGCAGGTACCAATCAAGATCGAATAAGAAAATGATAATAAGAGCTGAACACACAACTAGTCGAAGAGACAAGCAGATCGAGAGCGCTGATAAAGATCGCAAACCACAGAGAAGACAACCGGTTTTTAGGTGGTTCGACTGCAGTCCGCAATCTACATCCACCCCTCACTCCAAGTAGAGTGAGGATTCCACTAGCCACTGCTAGAGCACAGCAGACTCAGTCTGCGAACAACTTGCTGCCAAACAGCTTGAAAACCCAAGGGAGACAAATCCCTCAACCAAGCTTTGCTACCCACAGAGCTTGTAACCTGTTCTAGCACCCAGCATGAACAGAACCGGAGAGTGCCTCTCCCTTCCTCCACACACCGGAGGGAACCTGCTAATGACAACCCGTCACTAGCAACACCAGAGATCAGCGATCTCTCTTCCTCTGCAACCCAGAGGGAAACCGGAGATAGACTCCCTTCCTCCACACACCGGAGGGAACAGATCAGAAATAGACGAAGAACACATAAAGAAAATCAGAAAAGGAACTAAAGACTGATCGAGAAAACATTCGATACTGAGAGTTAATACAAATGTAGCTTCCTGGGAAGCAATTTCAGAAACCCGATACTGCAAACTCTCTTTCTCTCTTCACTGCTATCTCTCTCTTTTTCTTTCTCTCTTTTTCTTTCTCTTTACTGGTGGATCGAGCTCTCTGCAATACTGCCTTTTCTGTCTTTGCTCTGATCGCCTTCATCGGTGGACGAAGGTTTCTATTTATAGCGGCAGCAGGTGGATAGGGCACAAAACGCGTGTGCCTCCCACGCTCGATCCAGAACCTTCCTGCCACGTGACCTTATTGGATTGGTTCCTTTTGTCTTGGATCACGTGCACCCCCTTTATTAGGGAATAATCTTCCTCGTACCTGTAAGAAGATAAGAATCATTAACACGCAGTATGGCCACTAAAACTAAAGCTGCATGAGGTATATGATAACAGCACGACGTGACCAGTACACGAGATAGGAAAAGAACGACACGAGGTACACTGTAACAGAACAGACATAACGAGGAGAACGACACGAAGTGAAACAAGAACGACACGAAGTACATACGATGACTACAGCACGAAGTAAAACATCATGATATGATAACCAGTAATGAGAACGGCACGAGAACAACATGGAGACAAAACAGTAACCGACACGTGTTGAAAACAACACGAGGTAAAAAGAAGAACGACACGAAGTGGTTGCAACAACAAGCAAGACAAAAAAGATGACACGAGATGCAACTAGAGGACAGAGAGAAGCGACACGAGGTTCACACAAAAACGACACGAGGTGGCACAGAAAGCAACACGAGGTGCTGCAATTGTTCTGCACGCAGTGGAACAAAAACTACACGAAGACACAGAAACAACAGTAACCGACACGAAGTGTGGTTACTAAATAGGAACGACACGAGGTCTACAGGGAAACGACTCGAAGTTCATCAGAACTATTAGAGCTGCTTTAGAAACACGACACGAAGACATGATACGGAATGACACGGAGTGTGGTCAAGGCGAGAAGGACACGAAGTCTAAAGAGTAAAACAACACTAAGACCAAAACTAAAACCTACACGAGGTGAAGACAACACGAAGATGAAAATACAACACGAAGACATAGACACTCAAATAACACGAAGATGAAACACAAGAATTGACACGAGGTGAAGTCACAAAGCGACAAAGAGAAACGACACGAAGACAGAGACCACAAGGATAAAACAACACGAAGGATTACCTCATACGAGTTTTCCTGTCAAGCATGGAAATTAACACGGAGTGTTGTATGCTCAGACGACACGAAATCATTTCGTGTTGGTGAGGGAAAGCAACACGAAGACAATGATGCTACAGTGCAATGTCTAGACTTGAAGTTCAGTTGAGTGTACAGACTTCACCAATGAATCACTCACTGTATAGACTTACTATAGCAGTCTGATGTACAAACTTTGATGAACAGTCCAATGTATGGACATTGAAATCGAAGACCAATGTGCAGACTTGACAGTGAAGACTAGTGTGCAGACTTCAAGTTTAACTGAGGATGTACAGACTTGAAGAATAAGCCAGTGTATAGACTTGAAGATTGAAAGCGATGTACAGACTTTGATGACCAACACCAATGTATAGACTTTGCTACCCAGACATGATATATGCAGAGACATGTTATCTGACAGAATGCAACACACATATATAAAGAGCAAATGCCATCAATGCTAGACATCATCATTCATGTTGCTATCAATATGCAGAATGCTCAAGAATAATAATGCATAGAAATGTACTTATAGTGTGAGACATCATCAAAATCATAGGGACACAACAATCTCCCCCTTTTTGATGATGGCAACACTATGAAGCAGGCAATATCAAGGTTTATCAAGATTTAACATGAAATCAATGCCAGCTGTAACAACAGATTAACTTCAAGGCATGCTCATGCAAATGAATTAGACAAACCCTACAACTCACTCTCATTTCCCCCACAACTCATAATCAGGAACTTCCCCTAGGCGACTAGCCACAACCAACTGATTAAATCATTGATATAGCAGAACCTCTCTCCCTCTTTGACATCAGCAAAAAGAAATGCAGAAGACCTACCAATGCTGGAGGCATGAAGAAGAAGTGCAGTAACGATCTTAGTGCAGAAAGTCACGAATAGGTCTTAAGAAAATAAGTGAGGTTCTAACATCAAGAGAAGATTCTTTAAGCTTCAGTACACAATGGAGAGACAGAATTATGAAGAGTATATCAGCATACATAGTGTATGATGTAGAGCAGGAGTTGACAAGTATGGCCAAATGGAGCTGATCATTCAACTATTTCACAAGACAGCAAGAGTCTAAATCAGAGAGGTGTTCTCAAGGTATTGAGGACAAGCAATCCATTAGTTGCATAACAACAAGGAATGTTAGTTGGTAGATCACTTCTTTTGACATTAGGGAGACACCTTGATCAGAGGCCTGAATCCCCAGTTGCTCAGAGTGAGTTCCTCATTACTTCCCCCCCCTTTTTTTTTTTAGGAACAGAGTTAGTAACTGTGGCTTTTGACATGAGGAGACACCTTGATTAGAGGCCAGAGTCCCCAATTACTCACCAGCAAGCCACCATTGCTCTGTCATGACTTTTCATTTATTTTAAGTATCTGACACCTCATGACTTGGGAGAAATATTCATTTCATTGATGAAGCTCCCAGTTTCTCAATGATCAAAAATAGAACATGTTTGTTCAGTTAAGCCCTTGAGTTAAAGAGATAGAATGATTGAAGACAATACCAAAAGAGAAGGACTTTTCTTGTATTGAGTCTTGAAGTCTAGATTTCAAGTTGATTGGGTCAGATATCAAGACATACGTGTTTTTGGCCTGAACCATAATCAATGACAATGTAGGAAGATATACTTTATGCAAATAGTCCAGGTCTCTGTGTGAGTGCCAAAGAAAAGATTCTAATTGGATTTTAGAGACACTGACTTATTGACTTAAGAGATAAGTGACACTCTACTGTCTGAGAGAACTACACTAGATTAGTCATGAAAAACCAGCAGAGATACACATCTGGACACTCCTTTTGAATTTGTCAAAGAACTTCTCTTCTCACATTACAACTTAGCTCCCCCTAGGACATAGCATACCTCAATAAAACATTTCAGCAAAAACTCAAGGCTTCCCTCAAATTAGAGCACTCCTGAAAGCTAACCAGTGAGCATTCCGAACTCCCCCTTAAACCAGCAAGCAAGAAGGCTAACCAACAGATAGACAAACCTCCCCCTCACAACAGGAACAAGCTTCATAATTAAGACACTTTGTATAAGCCTAACTCTCTTCTTAATGTAGTGAACTTTTCATTATCCAGAGGTTTTGTGAAAATATCAGCAATCTGATTATCTGTTCCTACATGAATTAGTTCAAAGTTATTCTTAGACACCTCATCTCTTATAAAATGATGTCTTATCTCTATATGTTTTGTTCGAGAATGTAAAACAGGATTTTTAGCAAGATTGATGGCACTTGTATTATCACAGTAAATAGGTGTGCACCCCAGGTCTACTTGGTAGTCCTGAAGTTGGTGTTTAATCCATATTACTTGTGTTCCACAACTCCCTGCAGCCACATATTCAGCTTCTGCAGTGGAGAGGGCCACAGAATGTTGTTTCTTGGAGCCCCAATATACTAAACACCCACCCAAGAATTCACAATGGCCACTTGTGCTTTTCCTATCTAGTTTACAGCCTGCATAGTCAGCATCTATGTATGCTACTAGATTCAATGTGCGAGAAGCAGGAAACCATAAACCAAGGGAGTGACTAGCTGACAAATATCTGAAGATTCTTTTAACTGCAGCTAAGTGTAGTTCAGTGGGTCTAGACTGATATCTTGCACACATTCCTACACTGAATTGTATATCAGGTCTAGAGGCTGTTAAGTAAAGAAGTGATCCAATCATACCTCTATAAAGTTTGGTATTTACTTCTTTACCTGTCTCATCTGCATCCAATGATGTATTGGTGCCCATAGGTGTAGTAATGTGCTTTAAGTTTTCCATGCCAAACCTTTTGAATAATTCCATTGTGTATTTGGTTTGGTTGATGAAGCTCCCATCTTCTAGCTGCTGTACCTGCAATCCAAGAAAATATTTTAGTTCACCAACCAAGCTCATCTCAAATTCAGCAGACATCATGGTAGAAAATTCATCACATAGTTCAAGGCTAGTTGATCCAAATACAATGTCATCTACATATACCTGAACTATGATGCGATCTTTACTCATGCCCTTGGTGAATAAAGTCTGATCAACTTTACCTCTTTTGTAGCCCTTGCTGATCAGAAATTCAGATAATCTTTCATACCAAGCTCTTGGAGCCTGCTTTAGACCATACAAGGCTTTGTTTAACTTGAAAACTTGGTTAGGTTGAGGAGAAAGTTGAAATCCAGGAGGTTGTTCAACAAAGACTTCTTCTTTAATAACTCCATTTAAAAAGGCACTTTTAACGTCCATTTGTTGGAGTTTAATGTTCTTTGAGCATGCAAAGGCAAGCAACAATCTTATGGCTTCCATCCTAGCAACTGGTGCATAAGATTCATCAAAGTCTACACCGAATTCCTGACAGTAGCCTTTGGCTACTAGTCTGGCCTTGTTCCTCGAGATGATTCCATCTTCATTTATCTTATTTTTGAACACCCACTTGGTTCCTATGACATTAATACCATCTGGTCTTGGGACAAGCTCCCAGACATTATTCCTTTCAAACTGACCTAATTCCTCACTCATAGCATTTACCCAACCTTGATCAGCTAAGGCCTCTTCTATTGTTTTGAGTTCAATTTGTGAGACTAAAGCAATTAGGTCGTCATTATTCACATTTCTAAAATGAGATCTAGTCCTTAGAGGTTCTTCAGGATTGCCTATGACATTATCTAACGGATGGTCTTTAAAGAATCTGATGTTTGTTGAAGACTCACCTGTTTCTCTTTGACCTTCCTGATTTTGGGAATTTGTTTCTCCATTCTGCTGAGTCTTCTCTTCTTCTTGTTGGTTTTCCAGAAAATCTCCACCATGATTGGAGTCCCTGTCAAGATTTTCAATATTAGAAACATCTTTCTTTTCACTAAAAAGAATGTGTGGAGATTCTTCCACTTTCTGATCTGAAACATTAAATACCCTATATGCCCTTGACACTTCTGAGTAACCCAAGAATATTCCAGGTGAACTCTTGGCTTCAAACTTGTCTAAATCTTTCTTATCATTGTTATCAATAAAACATTTTGCTCCAAAAATTCTGAAATGAAACAAGTTTGGTTTCTTACCTTTTAGAAGCTCATAGGGTGTTTTCTTGTGTATGGGTCTTACCATGGCCCTGTTGATTATGTAAGTTGCTGTATTGGCCGCTTCTGCCCAAAACCTTCTAGGTAACTTACTTTCAATCAACATGGTTCGGGCCATCTCCACCACTGTTCTATTTCTTCTCTCCACGATCCCATTCTGTTCAGGTGTCCTGGGAGAGGAAAACCTGTGAGTTAGTCCTTCTTTGTCACAAAGTTCAGTAAATATGGAATTTTCAAACTCACCTCCATGATCAGATTGAATAGAACTAACCTTGAACTTTCCTTCTTGTTTGACCTTATTGAAAAATAGATTAAACTTTTGAAATGCATCACTCTTATTTGCTAAGAAAAATATCCAAGAGTATCTGGAGAAGTCATCTATGATGACATAGCCAAACCTGTTACCATTAAGACTCTGAGTTCTGGTTGGACCGAAGAGATCCATATGAAGGAGTTCCATTGGTCTAGAAGACAATGGCTCAGATCTTAATTTGAAAGAGTTTCTGGTCTGTTTGCCTAGAGCACAGGCATCACATGATTTTGACATGGAATTAAATTTAATTTTAGGCATGCCTTTAACTAAATCAAGTTTGACCAGTTTATTTAAAGTAGAAAAGCTAGAATGACCTAGACGTCTATGCCATTCAAAAGCATCAATTTCAGAGTTAGCAGACAAACAAATAGTAGAGTCAGATTTCTCATTTAAGTCTACAATGTAGACATTATTAATCCTGTTGGCTACAAATTTAACCTCATCAGAATTTATTTCAAAAATTTTGCATGAAGTATCATCAAAAACAACCTTGTGACCCTTGTCACATAACTGACTGATGCTGATCAGATTATGTTGTAGCCCTTCCACAAGTAAGACTTTTTCAATGGAGTTTGTGGAAGACTTACCTACTGTGCCAACTCCAATTATTTTACCTTTGTTCTTTCCTCCAAACTTGACCAGACCTCCTGGCTTCATCTCTATCTTACTGAACTTGGATCGGTCTCCTGTCATATGCCTGGAGCAGCCACTGTCGAGGTACCACTTGTTGTCTTCAGCTGCCAGGCCGACCTACACAAGTATATCAAGCAGAGTGATTTGGAACCCAAGATGAGTTGGGTCCAAGTACATTGTTTAAATCTCTGATCAAGTGTTTGGGTACCCAGATTTGTTTCAGCATGGTTTTCTCTGGCACCCTCCTTTCAGGTTTATTAAAGTTCAATCCAGCTAAACTGGAGAAATGAGTTCTATTCCTTTCATCAGTCTTCCTATTCCTAGGAAATTTCCTGTAGGCTTGTTGATTGGTATATCTTTGACCATGAAAGTTGTTCCTCCAGTAGGTCTTGTTTGGACCCATCGGATTGTTATAATTCCAGCTTTTATTCTGATTTGTTTTCTTGGTCCAGCTACCATTTGTGTTCTGGTGAATGGACTTAATGTTATTCTTCATAAAGTTCATTCCAATCTTGAATGGTTGTCCAGAACTGGTTGTTGTGTTCTCTTTAGGACTTTGAGTTTTCTTAGAGCTGTTTGAGCTGGATGGTGTGTCCAGCTTTTCTTTTCCCTTCTCCGAACAGAAGGTGATAGTCTTGAATTGCAAGGGTCTCTTGTTGGTTGGGTCATAGCCTAGACCTTCCTTATTGAAATTGACCCTAGTTCCTAGTATAGCATCTAGGCTAGTCTTTCCTTGGACAAACTTCTCTAAGACTTTCTGTTTATCTTCCAGCTCCTTTTGAAGAAACTCTGAATTCTTTAGGAGTTCAGCATTTACTTTCTTCACAGCTTCATATTTCTCTGAATTCATTCTGATTTCACTCATGCTTTCTTCAATTTTAGTTTTGAATTCATTGAGCTATTTTTTACTTTCTTGGATTTCTCCCCTAAGCTTATCATTCTCTTTCCTTTGTGAGGTCATTTCTTCTAGTTGTTCTTTTAGCTTTGCATTTTTCTCACAGACCAGAGTTTGTTCTTCAACATTTGTGTTAAATTTTCTTTTCAGAACTCTGTGCTCTTTGCTAAGTGAATTAAATTTATCTAGCAAGTCACCATAAGCATCCTCCCAGTCATCAATTGAGAAATTTTCAAAAACGTTTATTACCTCCTCTTCACTGTTTGCCATAAGACAAATTCCTTCTTCATATTCCTCCGAGGAAGTGTCTTCGGGATTCTCTTCTTCCTCGCTCCATGTGCAGACCATCGCCTGTGGCTTTTTCTTCTTCTGCACCTTTGTGAACTTCTTCTGAAGATAGGGACCTTTCTTCTGGAGTTCTAGGCATTCACCTTTCATGTGTCCCTGTTTGTTACAGTTAAAACAAGTCAGTTTCTTAGGATTTCTATCCCTGTGATTGGTAAACTCAGCTTTCTTGTTAAAAGAGTGTGGGTTCTTCTTCCTGAAGGTCTTCCCCTTCGTCCTCAGAAACTTTCTGAACTGACGAGTGAGCATAGCCTGCTCCCCCTGGTCGAGATCTGAAAGACCTTCAAGCTCGGACTCAGACTCGGGGCTACTGCTGCTGCTCCCACTTTTACTACCCTTGTTGTGGGAAGCTCTTAGAGCTACATTTTTACCCTTCCTCTCACTACCTTCTCCACCTCCTTGGAAGTTCATCTCATAGGTCATCAGGGATCCTATGAGTTCATTCACAGTTAAGACAGTCAAATCTTTTGACTCCTCAATCACAATGGCCTTAGTGTGCCATGCCGGGGATAAAGATCTAAGGATTTTCCTGACTATATCTGCCTCAGCAAGATCCTTCCCTAGCCCTTTAAGAGTGTTAGTGATCAAGGATAACCTGGCATACATTTCGGTTATATTCTCATCTGCATTCATCTTAAACATCTCATACTTGGAGGTGTAGAGATTTACCTTCGAGGCTTTCACTTGAGCTGTACCTTCATAAATTAATTGCAGCTCATCCCACATTCGCTTGGCAGTTCTGTATGCAGATATTCGAGCATATTCCTCTGGATGAACAGCACACTGGATTATGTTCAGCGCCGTCCAGTTGAGTGACGAGAGCTTCACATGATCATCTGTCCAAGCATCCTCGTTTGGTGGCAGCTCATATGGCCCCACCGTGATTACTCTCCACAATTTATGACTCTGAGCTCTGATGAACACTTCCATCCTGTTCTTCCAAAACAGATAGTTACTACCATCGAAATAAGGAGGGCGACTAATGGATTGACCTTCGGCCATGAAGTTTCTAGGACCACCACCATTTCCTTGACCGTTCGTCCACATGGCGTAAACCTGCTCTGATACCAAATGTTAGCGCATCGAGAGTGATATAGAAGGGGGGGGGATGAATAGATCACTCCCAGTTTGCAAAGTTTAGGCGAGAAAATAAATCTACCGCTTATGCCCCTTCTAAACTAGCACACAAAGAATTGCAAATGCAGGTACCAATCAAGATCGAATAAGAATATGATAATAAGAGCTGAACACACAACTAGTCGAAGAGACAAGCAGATAGAGAGCGCTGATAAAGATCGCAAACCACAGAGAAGACAACCGATTTTTAGGTGGTTCGACTGTAGTCCGCAATCTACATCCACCCCTCACTCCAAGTAGAGTGAGGATTCCACTAGCCACTGCTAGAGCACAGCAGACTCAGTCTGCGAACAACTTGCTGCCAAACAGCTTGAAAACCCAAGGGAGACAAATCCCTCAACCAAGCTTTGCTACCCACAGAGCTTGTAACCTGTTCTAGCACCCAGCATGAACAGAACCGGAGAGTGCCTCTCCCTTCCTCCACACACCGGAGGGAACCTGCTAATGACAACCCGTCACTAGCAACACCAGAGATCAGCGATCTCTCTTCCTCTGCAACCCAGAGGGAAACCAGAGATAGACTCCCTTCCTCCACACACCGGAGGGGAACAGATTAGAAATAGACGAAGAACACAAAGAAAATCAGAAAAGGAACTAAAGACTGATCGAGAAAACATTCGATACTGAGAGTTAATACAAATGTAGCTTCCTGGGAAGCAATTTCAGAAACCCGATACTGCAAACTCTCTTTCTCTCTTCACTGCTATCTCTCTCTTTTTCTTTCTCTCTTTTTCTTTCTCTTTACTGGTGGATCGAGATCTCTGCAATACTGCCTTTTCTTTCTTTGCTCTGATCGCCTTCATCGGTGGACGAAGGTTTCTATTTATAGCGGCAGCAGGTGGATAGGGCACAAAACGCGTGTGCCTCCCACGCTCGATCCATAACCTTCCTGCCACGTGACCTTATTGGATTGGTTCCTTTTGTCTTGGATCACGTGCACCCCCTTTATTAGGGAATAATCTTCCTCGTACCTGTAAGAAGATAAGAATCATTAACACGCAGTATGGCCACTAAAACTAAAGCTGCATGAGGTATATGATAACAGCACGACGTGACCAGTACACGAGATAGGAAAAGAACGACACGAGGTACACTGTAACAGAACAGACACAACGAGGAGAACGACACGAAGTGAAACAAGAACGACACGAAGTACATACGATGACTACAGCACGAAGTAAAACATCATGATATGATAACCAGTAATGAGAACGGCAGGAGAACAACATGGAGACAAAACAGTAACCGACACGTGTTGAAAACAACACGAGGTAAAAAGAAGAACGACACGAAGTGGTTGCAACAACAAGCAAGACAAAAAAGATGACACGAGATGCAACTAGAGGACAGAGAGAAGTGACACGAGGTTCACACAAAAATGACACGAGGTGGCACAGAAAGCAACACGAGGTGCTGCAATTGTTCTGCACGCAGTGGAACAAAAACGACACGAAGACATAGAAACAACAGTAACCGACACGAAGTGTGGTTACTAAATAGGAACGACACGAGGTCTACAGGGAAACGACTCGAAGTTCATCAGAACTATTAGAGCTGCTTCAGAAACACGACACGAAGACATGATACGGAATGACACGGAGTGTGGTCAAGGTGAGAAGGACACGAAGTCTAAAGAGTAAAACGACACTAAGACCAAAACTAAAACCTACACGAGGTGAAGACAACACGAAGACGAAAACACAACACGAAGACATAGACACTCAAATAACACGAAGATGAAGCACAAGAATTGACACGAGGTGAAGTCACAAAGCGACAAAGAGAAACGACACGAAGACAGAGACCACAAGGATAAAACAACACGAAGGATTACCTCATACGAGTTTTCCTGTCAAGCATGGAAATCAACACGGAGTGTTGTATGCTCAGACGACACGAAATCATTTCATGTTGGTGAGGGAAAGCAACACGAAGACAATGATGCTACAGTGCAATGTCTAGACTTGAAGTTCAGTTGAGTGTACAGACTTCACCAATGAATCACTCACTGTACAGACTTACTATAGCAGTCTGATGTACAAACTTTGATGAACAGTCCAATGTATGGACATTGAAATCGAAGACCAATGTGCAGACTTGACAGTGAAGACTAGTGTGCAGACTTCAAGTTTAACTGAGGATGTACAGACTTGAAGAATAAGCCAGTGTATAGACTTGAAGATTGAAAGCGATGTACAGACTTTGATGACCAACACCAATGTATAGACTTTGCTACCCAGACATGATATATGCAGAGACATGTTATCTGACAGAATGCAACACACATATATAAAGAGCAAATGCCATCAATGCTAGACATCATCATTCATGTTGCTATCAATATGCAGAATGCTCAAGAATAATAATGCATAGAAATGTACTTATAGTGTGAGACATCATCAAAATCATAGGGACACAACAAAGACACCTTTATCAGAGGCCAGAATCCCCAGCTACTCAACACTAATAAGCTATTGCTCTGTCAGGTTTTGTTCCACTAAATTTTTATCAGAGATAACTGTGGCACCTCATGACATGAGTTACTTTATTTCATAGATAAAAAACTCAGTTTCTCAGTGACCGAGTCATTGCTCTGATTTCACAATTTTCCATTTAGTCAACTTTTTCAAGTTAATGTTTAACCACAACACTCACTCTATGTATCTCTACCAAAGTAGCCTAGATTTCAAATTTTCAAATATTAGATGAGAAACTTTAAGGATTACATGACACAAGAGGTTAAAGTTTATTAAACCTTATCAACATATATTTTCAATTCATTTAATTACAAAGCTGATAATACATTAATCTTATATCCGTCTGATTCAGTGATAATTCTTAAACCCATATGCTAGGAGTTTTCACCAAAATCTGAGACTGAATTGCATGCCATGCAGCTTAAGTTCCTCAGATCAGAACAATAAATTTAGCTGACCAACAACTCAATAATGGAGCCAAAATAGTCACACCAGCTAAGAGGTATATGAAGGAAGAGTACAAGCTGGTGGAAGAGTCAATCAGCAAGAGAGAATAAGGTTTAAAGCCACTAGCAGAGTTAATCACTCAATACAGGTTTAACGTCATTTCAGTCAGACAAAATGAGACACTCCTTCTTCAACAGATTGAGGATTAGCAGCCAAAATTTCAGATTCAAGAAGGTATGAATTCAAAATAGTCAATTGATGATTTGAAAGAGTGTAGAGTGTGAATTTCAAATAGTGACAACAATATAATAATGCTCCCCCTTGTCTATATGCAGTGACTCACATAAGACTCAACAAGCTCCCCCTGAATTGATGCAGTTTATGCAAGATGATTATTCAAACGTCAGAGCATTCTTTATTCAGAGAGCATCATGTTGGAGCAATCAACTTTTCAAGATAATTCAATTTAGCACAGACAGATTATTATGATATGCATTGATCAAAAATAGTTGGACTCCCCCTGACTATATGCATGAAATGTATTGAAATCACATCACATGATATCAAATTTAGCATTCAGATATGATTCATGCAAATTAGACAGAAGAGAATTACTATAAGCATGATTGTTCAATTCATATTTCAGAAAACTTCAGTTTAGCACCAACAGATCAACATGATATGCAATACACTGCTCTATATGACTTGACCCATGGTACTGAGTAGAGGACTTGGTCCAAGGACCACCTCACACATGGCAGTAGCATCCAGACATACTCCATCTACCCTCTAGCACTGTTCCATTTCATATACCATGATGGTCATGCAAATGACATATGCAGTGCAAAGCAATCTCATTTATTTAGTGCAAACAACAGCATGAGAAGAGCATCAAAAATCAACCAAGCAAAACAATAATTTCAGATAATGAAATTGAAACAGATTTCAGAACTGACCTGAATTGAGTCCTGGGGTTTTCTTTTTGAGTGCCTTGGTTAACCCCTTTTATTTCTCCCTCCAAGGAACACCTGCAAAGTATTTGATCATCTTGATCCTGTAGGGACCCAAGCAGCTTTGGGTCCTACGTTAGCCTTGACAGGTTTTCTAAACATTTTCATAGCAACATTATCATCAAATTTCATCAGTGAACAGTCATCCATAGAATGTCCAAATTTTCCACAGTATCTACATGAAATGGCTGGTGTTTGATTCTTATGATGCATATTAACAGCAGAGTGATGTTTATAAACATGTTCATAAGATTTTCTGTTATATGCATGAGCAGTTTGATGCTTGTTCTTAACCATCCAACATTCAGCAGATTTATGGCCTGGCTTCCCACAGTTATAGCATGAAATTTTCACAAAAGGTTTTGCAGGGAATTTGACAAAATGGGGTTTAACATAGTTCTTTTGAACATACCAACAGTCCTTGACTGTATGCCCATTTTTTCCACAGTGGGAGCATGCAAAAGAATTCCTTCTATGAACACCATTTTTACTCCAAGTGGATCTAAACCAGCACTCAGCAGCCTTGTGCCCAGGCTTATTGCAGCTGAAACACACAGTGTGCTGGCTAGAACTGTGTTTAGATCCATATGGACCATGAACATGAATGGGGGCCTTGGCATGCTGTTTATTGTCTTCTTTCATGATAAAACATTCACTCATGAGATGACCATGCTTCCCACAATAATAACATGAGGCATCAGACTTCCTAGCAACATGGTTTCTATCAAAAGAGTTTCTAGAATGTAAAGTTCCACTAGCATGCTCATCCTTTAACATCAATCCACAATCCTCCATTATGTGACCTCCTTTCCCACAATAATAACATGAACCCTTTTTAATGTGAATGTGTGAGAGATCATGTGAATTGTGTGCAGTCTTCTTTACAACAACAGGAGTGTCTTTTTTCTTTTTCTGTGAATTTTCACCCTTTTTCTGTTTTGGAGTTTGTTCCACAGTTTTGGGTTTCACAATGGACTTTTGTGCAGTGAATTGAAAAACAGAAGGACCAGCAGTTGTGTTTTGATCAGAAGCTTTTACAAACACAGTTGAAGTTTTATTGCTATTGATCCTTTTGTTTGTTGAACTGTAACCCAGCCCTTCTCTCTGAGAGTTATCAGTCTTTCCCAGAAGCTTATTCAGATTGTCCTTTCCCTTGAAAAATTTTGATAGAGAATTTTTTAAATCTTTAATCTCAGAATTCAAATCAGCAATTTTAGCTTCATATTTGGACAAATCTGTTTCACAGGAAATGACTTGTTGATGCAAGGCATCATTCAGACTCTTGAGTTTTTCAACTTCCTGTTTTAGTTTTGTTTCATTGTCAGCTTCAGATAGGGACTTATAAAGATCATCAACTTCTTGTTGAAGGGATGTGATAGTAAGCTCATATCCAGCTATTTTTTGTTCACTACAATTGACATTTCCATTTAACATTAAGTTGATGGTTTTCAGACTCTCAATTTCTTGTTCAGCATTCATCAACCTATCAGAATTATTCACACTCACACACTTGCCTTTTTCCATTATCATTAGCCTATCTGTCAGCTGGGTGTTTAGATGTTTCAACTCATTGATTTCCTCTTCCAGTTTACTGTTCTGCTCTAGGAGATCAGCATCAAGCACCCATTCATCTGAGAGAGACTGACATTCATGAAATATTTCCTATTGTTTTTCAGAATCTTTCTGTAATTCTATGTTTACAGATTTTATGGCATTAAGCTTTTCAATCAGCAATTTGTTCTCTTGTCTAAGTTTATCTGATTTTTCATCATTTTTATTGGAGAACTCTTTAAGAGAATCATTTTCAGATTTCAGCTTGTTTAATTCAGACTTAACACATTCAATTTCTTTCAGCAAATCCTTGCTCTGAACAGAATCATGACTAGCTAGACTAAGCTTCTTTTCAAGTTCAGAGATTTCTTTCACATGATCTTGATTCTTAGTTTTCAATAAAGAAATTTGTTTCTTCAACATTAGAAAATCAGATATACAGGCATCATGAATATTTTTCAATTCAACACAATTTCTACAAGGAGAACTTGAACTATCTAAACCAGTACCCTTCTTCAATTTTTTATACTATTTTCTTAACAGTTCATGAGATTCAAATAGTTCAACATATGCATTCTCCCAATCTTCTAGAGAAAAATTCTCGAAGAGATTTACCTCATCATCATCATCTTCAGTCTGACTGCTGCCTTGATTGCTGCTACTTGGATTACTTCTGTTAGCCATCATGCAGTTGTCCTCGTTTACCCTGTGAAATTGCTTCAGCCTATCTAGGATGTCCTTTACTGAGCTGCAATTATGAAGACAAGACCATAAGGCTCTGTCAGTAGCTGCTTTCAACAGGTTAAAGGCTTTCTAATTTTCTCCATCCTTTGATCTGTGTCTGTTAGTCCATTTGGACACTTTCGTTGGTAAGGTGTGAGGACCTTGTGAAATTAATTTCCACAAATCAGGATTAGCAGAATTTACATAAGCATGTAAAGCAGTGTACCACTGACTGAAATCAGAACCACTAAAGACCGGTGGAAGAGCCATTGAAAAAAAAATAGCGAGTAAGTTCAAGGCACCAAGAATATTTATGCACTAAAAAACAAGTTAGCACCTAAGACTGCAAGATCGAATCTGCAGGTCGCTGGACCTTGTATGCAGACACCGCTCTGATACCAATTGTCAGCTAGGTGCGATTGATAAACACTGATCCAGAGGGGGGGTGAATGGATCTTTCAAAGAGTTCTACCCAATTTAAAATTCGCATGAGATGATAACAACTAGATCAGTGGACAATTGATCAAACAAGATATGCAAACTCAATTAAACTCTAGGATATAGATAATCAATTAAATCACGGTCCTAGCATGCATCTAGCGGAAGCAGGCAATCAAACAAACCACTGCACAATGATTTTAGGTGGTTCGGTCCAAAGACCTACGTCCACCCCTCACTCCCAACCGGAGTGAGGCTTCCACTAGTAACACTAGCACAGCAGACTCAGTCTGTAACAAATGCTGCCAAACAGCTTGACCAGGGGAACAACCTCCCCTCTTCCTCCCAACCGGAGGGACACCCCAAGTGACTCCCAGCCACTTGGAAACCAGAGACACACGGTCTCTCTTCCTCTAGACCCAGAGGGAACCCCTGGACTTGCTACCCACAAGCCCAGAACCGGAGGACCAAACCTCCCTTCCTCCAAACCGGAGGGGAAACTAGAGACCCAAGTCTCTCTTCCTCTGAACCCCAGAGGAAAACACAAGTGACATTAAGTCACCTGCAAACCAGAGGTCTCGGACCTCTCTTCCTCCCAATCGGAGGGACCCCTAGACTTGAAACCTACAAGCCCAGAACCGGAGGACGAGCCTCCCTTCCTCTAACCAGAGGGAACCCACAAGTAGCACCCAGCTACTTGCAACCGGAGATAGCAATCTCCCTTCTCCTGAACCAACAGGAGGGACCCCGACCTCTCTACAGAGAATCGGAAATACAGCAAGTGAATAGTTCAAAGGAAAAACAAAACCCAGCAACAGAAAGCTGAAAAGATAAAATCAAATGTCGCTCTCGCAGGAGCTGGCTGGCCTGGATTTGATCCACGGTCCATCAGGAACTTCTTCTACTACTTCTCTCTTTCTCCCAGCACGAACTCTCTTTTCTTCTTCTTCTTCTTTCTTACTTCTTCTTCTTCTTCTCACTGCTTCTGCCTTCTCCTTCTTCTTACTCTCTCTATCTCACTGTCTCTCTTTATTTTACTTCTTCTGCTCTCTCGATCTAGCTCTCAGCATTCTCTATCTCTTCTTTCTCTTATGCACTTCTTCTCTTAGCTCTGGCTGCTTCTACTTCAGTCACTCTCTGCCCTCGCCCCCTTCTTCAGAGGAAGAAGACACATATATATAGCAGTAGCAGATTAGGGCGGCGTGTGCTCTCCACGATTCCCGCCCAAATGCTTCAGTCCACGTGGAGGCTCCTCTGCATCTCGGATCACGTGCCAGATGCTAGCCTCGTATCACGTGCCCACTCTGCATAGGCTCCACGAACAGTACAACAGAGCAAACTGGTTCGGATTTGATCATGAAACCAGAATCCTTCTTCTTCTTCTCCTGCAAAGAAATTAAAAACATTAATACTCGGGGTTCTCTCTATATATACATACCTGAAATAAGTCGGTTGACACTCAAGCTAAAGCTGCACGAGGTGTGTAGGAACAACAAAAGGTGCACTATACTGAGAACGACACGAGGTACATAAGATGACTACAGCACGAGATAAAAAAGAAAACGACACGAGGTACATACAGTAACAAAGCTAACACTACAAAGAGAACAACACGAAGTCAGATGAGAACAGCACGAGGTGAGAAGGAAATAACACGGAGTAAAACGGAAGTAAAACACGCGATCAGAGGAAACCTAGACGAAGATAGAAAGAAGCAACACGAAGACATAAAAATAACACGAAGACACAAATACAGAAATAACATGAAGACTCAAACACAAAAATAACATGAAGACATAAAAACAACAACACGAAGACACAAACACAGAAACAACACGAAGACATTAAAAAATGACTCGAATACAAAGTTGCTCGAACTTACGAACGACTCGAAGACGAGGACGACACGGGCTGAAAACAACTCGAAGACGAAAACAGAAACCGACACGAAGTGTGGTCAAAAAGTAAGAAAGACACTTCCAACGTACAGACTTCATATGATGTGAGGCGATGTGTAGACTTTACGTTCAACTGGATGTATAGACTTGGAACAGCTTCAAGGCAACAATGTACAAACTTTGAAATAAAGAGTGTACAGACTGAGAGTTTAAGGCCACGATGTATAGACTTTGCCCAAGGAAACGAATGTGTAGACTTTGGCTTGGAACGAAGGTAAAGATGAGGCTGTATAGACTTGGCCAGAACGTAGGGAAAAGCACCAATGTGCAGACATGAACATCCAACAGTGTATAGACTTCGTGAACAAGATGCAATGCTGACTGATGTATAGACTTTGTGAACAAGATGCAATGCTGACTGATGTATAGACTTTGTAAATGTTCAGACTTGAATGCTCGACCAGTGTACAGACTTGCAGAGCCGACCCCAATGTATAGACTTGAGGAATTGAAGCCAATTTACAGACTTGTCGAATGGCTTCGCAATGTATAGACTTGGAGCCTTAAGACGCAGCAAGAGACGCTGGCTGAGACGGACGCTGTACATACTTGATGCATGTGAACAGTGAGACGGATGTATAGACTTGATGAGCTACAGCATGAACATATCAGCAGAGAAGCAATGCACAGAACAACAATCAAGCACAAACCAATTTATCACAGCATGACTCAAGCATACACATGCATTCTTCACAATTCAGACATGGCACACTCATGCAATCTCCCACAAAATAGATCAGACATATTCAAGACAATGTGGTGACTAATTCATGTTGCTATCATTAAAACACTACATCATCAACAAAGCACAAGGGGCACAACACTAGGACTAACAGCTCCCAAAATTTCATGCTAGAAGATCGACTGCACAAAGAGTTAGAACCTTGCAAAGTTACTGGTTTCATCATGTCAACCCAGGAAACTGTACAACGGGGTGCTGAAGATCAGGAGATTAGAACACCTAAACAAGGTATTTAGAGTTCGGTTATTTAAAACTTTTTGTTCCCCTTAGTTTCATCTTCTTACCGTCCAAATTTCACGTCTATAGGTCAAGGGATTACGGAGTTAGAGCGACGTGAAGTTGCTGAAAACTCACAGGAAGGGAAGAACTAGGGCGTGTCTTGCAGCCCCGAATTGGAAGCTGAAAGCCCAGGAAAGGGGTAGGTTATCTCATGAATGGCAAGAACATTATGATAGGAGTAAAAGCCCTAAGGTTTTGTTTGATTTCATGTAGTATAGGCCAAGAATTTCATGTTTTAGTTCGGTCTATGCATACATGCATATCTTAGCCTAAATTAAAGATAAAAGATACTCTCTTGTTAATTCACTGCAACCTATGCATCTAGATGGCCTTTACTTCGTTTTGTCATAGAGTAGTTAATTGTTTTGATTCTTCATGCATAAGATGTTTTAAACCATAGTTCTTTTACATTACTGTCAGTAGTGCTCTGACGGATTATAGTTAGACCGCCAGGTTACTCTAACGGTCTTACGATAAGCCATCACATGCTCTGTGATACTTACGTTTTCATATGAACTCTGACGGACCACAAGTAGTACGTTACAACCTTCTGACGGCCCCACGATAAGCCGTCACATCACTGTGACGCGCCCATCTTAGACCGTCAGAATACTGTATACTGTCAACCAGAGACAGAATTGAAACAGTCAAATTAGTTTATAGATAAGCTTAGTTATTTAAGTTTTTGACCTGTTTTCATGACTATTAGTCTATTTATCGATAGTAATTGCATGTTTATAAGCACCTTGAGTTATTTTAAGCATATGTTGATTTCATTTGCCAAAACCCTATAGTTTTGTATTAAACCATGATTTTAAATGTTGTATTGACGGAGTTTATCATGGTTTTACATCGTTACACATTCTTTCTCATCTCTAGAGTCATTTTCTTTAAGTACGTGGCATATACTCCGGTATGCATCCACTAGTCACACTTTTGCACTATAGGAACATATTCTTGGACTTGATAACCTCTCTATTGGATATTCCTTCCAATGGACTAGAAAATCTTATTTCAAGGCCTCCGTAATTCTCCGCGAGCCTGCAATTCCCACTAGGACGCCGAGTTGGTTGTACCATTAAAGCCCAATTATCTAGAAAAGCACTACCGAAGTTTTGAATTCTGTCAATGTAACGGCCTATCACTCGACCGTTAGGAACGTCTAACGGTCCAGTATACAATCGTCACATTATTGAGTCCAAATTTATTCTTTTTGGATTCAGCCCATTCTAACGGTCTAATACTAAACCGTCACGTTCATGTAACGGCCCATTGATTGACCGTCACAATTCCTGAGTACTTTAACCCGAGGTTGACCCAAGGGTTGATATTCCAAAGTTCTTAGATGGATTATTGATGGTCTAGGACTTGTCATATTGTTCAAGATACTTAATTTTAAATTATGGAAGATAAGGAATGTACTGTTATGCTGTCGAATTATTTTCATGAGCATAACCTTATTTTAAGTCATTCTTGATCCCTCGCATTCTTAATTGAAGTGTTCGTTCATTGAATTATTGTTACCATGGACTTATTGAACTTGTTATATTATTGGCCATATTTTATTGTTTGAAACGTGGAAGTAGCTTGATTTATACTTGAAGATGTGATAGATCACTGATTGTGTTCAAGGGCTCTATGCTAGTCCTCTCGACTGATTACCGGGAACATACTATTATAAACCATGGGGTATGATGCTACTGGCGTCGCATTGCGTTGGGAGTACTTTCTCTATAAATAAGTGAAAAATCCACAAGGCACGACATATACATGTACATGACTTTCTTGCTTGTTACATGATATTCCATAGAAATTCACGAAGTACTTGCTATTAAGCAAAGAGTACTTACTTGCTTGATTACATGACTTTCTAGTACATTCTTGTTCATGAAAGGCCATATTGCATCATACTTGTTCATTCTATCTTACATGATCATCTTGTTACCTTGATTATTTACATATGATTTATCGCATTCGCATGATTTCACTTTATTTCTTTTAGAGCTAAAATGCTAAATACTTTAATAGTGCCTTCATATTGATGCGAAGATACCTACTGGGCAAGTGTGCTCATTACCTATTTTTCAATCTTTTCAGGAGATGGAAGTGATTCGAATTCGGATTCGAGTTATACAAGTAGCGGGTCCGAGAGCGAATGAAAGTCATATCAAAATGAGAGTGAAGACTTAGGAAAGTCAATCTTGTTTAGATCGAGTCTTTGTAATTTTCCTTTTTCCTTGAGTCTGATGGATTGAAGATGGTTGAAAAGTTATTGTGTTTGAATAGTTTGATTATTAATGAAATAAAGTTGGAGTTTGAAAAAATCATTGTGCAATTGTATTTTTATTTGTGATTGTCTTACGCTCTGATCGTTCTTACTTGCAAGAGGCTTACCATGCCGGTTGTTCACGTTCCCCGAGCTAATCTTTCGCTGTAGTAAAGGCTTGGGGTGTGACAGTTAAAGTGGTATCAGAGCCTAAGTCTCAGGATTTAGGGAAAAGAGTCACGTCATAGGATAAATCCAAGGCTTAAGGACCCATACCTATGAACTAAGGAAGAAAATTCCTCACCCATGCGAGGATCGGGTAGAGCCCGGGATAAGATAGTTAATTAGTTTTAAGATTAATTTCTTTCTAATTCTATGAGAATTAACAAATTGTTATTTCTCTCAGGTACCTCATTATTACAATGGCTCATTGTGTAGATTGGGGTGGCATGCAACAAATGGTTGCCGGTCTTACTCAGGCATTACAAACTATGGCCCAGGCAGGCGTAGGGGCAAGGGCTGGTGACTTGCATCGCAACTTTTAGAGCTTAAACCCTCCGCGTTTCTATGGTTCTTCTAATCCAGATGAGGTAGAAAACTGGATAGATGAAATGAATCATATCTTCGATGTTATCCAATGCACAGATCAAGAAAAAGTGCGTCTCGCAACCTTTCAACTTAATAAAGATGCACGCACATGGTGGAAGTCGGTTCCGGTGCCTCCGATCGATGCACCTTATACATGGGACGGTTTTCTCACTCTATTCCGTGCTAAGTACTTTTCCGAGCATGTTAAAGAAAGAAAGGCTATGGAGTTCGCCTCTCTTCATCAGGGAATGACGACAGTCGCAGAATATGAACTTCAGTTCTCCAGGCTAGCACCCTATGCATCTCATTTAATCAGTACCGATTTATTAAAGGCTAATCGATTTATGGACGGGTTACGACCCGGTTTCATTCAACAGCTCGAGACCCAAAACATCCGTACCTATGCGGAGATGGTTCAGCGGGCATATTTATGTGAAAAGACCTTAGAGAAGGTCGAGAAATTGAAAGGAAAAGGAGAAGAGTCTAGCCGACGATTTGATCGGCATTATAAGAAAGAAAAATTTAGCATCACGGAACCTCACAAAAGCCGTGATAGTAAGAAAAGATCCAGGAGCGGGAACGGTGGAAGTTCCCAGAAGAACAAGAAAGTCAAAGAGGAGAAGGAGCAAGTCATGCCGGCTTGCACATTTTGTGAGAAGTTCAGCCATTCGATAGAAGAATGCTGGAAGCACCTTGGCGCTTGTCTACGTTGTGGAAGCAGGGAGCATCGTATGCCAGATTGCCCCCTTATGAAGGATCAATCATCTGGTGGTGGACATAGGAGGCAGGCTCGCCTCAATGCTGTTCTAGAAGAAGAAGAAGCACCCAAGGATGGTGGGCTTATAGAAGGTACCCTTCAAATTTGTTCCCGTCCTGCATTTATGCTATTTGATACTGGTGCCTCTCATTCTTTTATCTCCACTACTTTTGCAAAAATATTACCAATTGCATCAGTTCTCTTACCTTCAGATCTTGCTATTACTACACCCATAGGTTCTGGAACAAAGCTTACCGAGTATTATCCTGATAGTGAGGTAATAGTAGAAGGTCACAATCTCCCCGCAAACTTAGTATGCCTTGACATGAAAGGTTATGATGCCATTTTGGGAGTAGATTGGCTTATAGATCATGATGCTGATATTAATTACCGAAATAGGATTATATCCTTTCAAAAACTTGGTCTTCCAAGATTTTCTTTCCTTGGCATCAAGTATAGGAAACATCCCACTATCATATCCTCTCTTCACGCTTGCAAACTTATTTCGCAAGGATGTGAAGCTTTTCTGACTTCTGTCATTGTTACCGAGTCCAAGGAAATCATCCTAGCAGACGTTCCAATTGTAAATGAGTTCCCAGATGTGTTTCCACCCGAATTACCCGGTTTACCACCCGAAAGGGAAGTAAACTTCACCATTGAACTCATTCCGGGAGCATCACCTGTTTTGATAGCCCCTTACAGGATGTCCCCCATGGAACTTAAGGAACTAAAGAGGCAGTTGCATGAACTATTGATAAGGGTTTCATTAGACCTAGCACATCCCCCTAGGGTGCGCCGGTTCTTGTTGTCAAGAAGAAGGATGGCTCTCTCAGGCTATGCATAGACTACCGGCGACTGAATCAACTTACAATAAAAAACAAGTATCCGTTGCCACGTATTGATGAGCTCTTCGATCAGCTTTCCGGAGCAAAGTATTTCTCCAAGATAGACCTCAGATCCGATTATCATCAGCTTAGAATTAAAGTAGAAGACGTTTATAAATCGGCTTTTCGAAGTCGTTATGGCCACTATGAATTCGTGGTGATGCCGTTTGGGTTAACAAATGCCCTAGCAGCATTTATGCAACTTATGAACAATATTTTCCAGCCATATCTGGACCAATTCATCGTCGTCTTCATTGATGACATCTGATATATTCTAAGACAAAAGAGGAAGATGAAGAACATCTGAGGATAGCTTTACAAACACTTAGAGAACATACTTAAAGAAGTCTCATTCCTAGGCCACATTATTTCAAAAGAAGGTATCACTATGGATTCTTCTAAAGTAGAAGCTGTCAAAAACTAGAGCCGGCCAACGACTTTATTAGAAGTAAGGAGCTTTCTGGGTCTAGATGGTTATTATAGGAGGTTCATTAAGGACTTCTCAAAAATTACTGTTCCTTTAACTAGACTCATAAGAAAAGAAAATCCTTTTGTCTGGTCAGAGGAATGTGAAAAGAGTTTTCAAACTCTTAAGAATCATCTTACTACAGCTCCTATTCTATCACTACCGGTGGAAAGTGGTGGATTTGAAGTATATACGGATGTGTCTGGCATTGGCTTAGGGTGCGTCCTCATGCAAAATGGAAAGGTAATATGTTATTCTTCAATACAATTGAAACGTCACAAGGAAAATTATCCCGTGCATGATTTAGAATTGGCAGCTGTTATTTACGCCTTAAAAATTTGGCGTCATTATCTCTATGAAGAGAAGTTCACGGTCTACTCGGACCACAAAAGCTTGAAATACTTATTCTCTTAAAAGGAACTAAATATGAGGTAGAGGAGATGGTTAGAATATCTCAAGGACTTTGATTTTGCTATTCAATATCATCTTGGCAAGGCTAATGCTGTAGCCGATGCACTCATCAGAAAACAAATGGGAATATTATCAAGTCTTATGATTAGTATGACTAATCTTATTCCTCAATTTGCTCAGTTGAACTTAGATATTGACATGAAGGAAGAAGATTATTTTATAGCCAATATCTGAGCTCAACCTACATTAATGGAAGATCTAGTCAGGCTACAAGACAATGATCCCGTATTACTGGAAATCAAAGCCAATATTGAGCAAAGGCCGGAATTCTCTATTACCAATAATGGAAGGATACTATTCAAAGATCGAATTTGTATACCAGATCATGTTGATACTAAGAAACTGATCCTGGAAGAAGCTCATAATTCCAAGTACACCATTCATCCAGGTGGTACAAAAATGTATCAAGATCTTAAAAGAATTTCTGGTGGCCCAATATGAAGGGGGAAATAGCTGATTTCGTGTCCCGCTGTCTCACTTGTCAACAAGTAAAGGCAGAGTATTTTAGACCCGTAGGTAAATTACACCCCTTGAATATTCCCGAATGGAAATGGGAGAGTATAAGGATAGATTTCATTATGGGTTTACCTAAGACCAGAGGAGGATATGATGGTATATGGGTAATCATAGAACGATTGACTAAGTCTGCACATTTTCTACCAATCAAAAGTTGATGGTCTGTGGATATTCTAGCAGCATTATACATGAGGGAAATTGTCAAATTACTTGGTGTCCCTGTCACTATTATATCTGATAGAGATCCTCGATTCACATCACAGTTCTAGAAGGGTCTTCAACATTCACTAGGGACTAGATTGAATTTTAGCACAACATTTCATCCACAAACTGATGGTCAGACAGAAAGAACAAATCAGGGAGTAGAAGATATTCTCAGGGCTTGTGCTATTGATTTTGGAGGAAGTTTGCATGATCACTTGCCTCTGGTAGAATTTGTATATAACAATAGTTATCAAGCCAGCATACATATGGCACCGTTTGAAGCTCTTTATGGAAGGAGTTGTCGTTCCCCTATCTGTTGGAATGAAGTAGGAGAAATGTAATTTCTCGGTCCTGATATTATTAGGGATACTACAGAAAAGATAAAACTCATTTGGGAAAGACTTCAAATGGCCCAAGACAGACAGAATTCATATGCAGACAATCGAAGGCGCGACTTAGAGTTTCAAGTAGGAGATCATGTATTTCTTAAAGTTTCTCCAGGTCGAGGTATTCGAAAATTTGGTGTTAAGGGAAAGCTTACTCCAAGATTTATTAGTCCTTTTGAAATTCTGGAAAGAGTTGGTGAAGTAGCTTATCGGATTGCTTTACCTCCGCAATTATCTGAGGTTCATGATGTATTTCACGTCTCGATGCTCAAGAAGTATGTACCTGATCCTTTCCATGTCATCACTTACGACAATCTGGAGATTAAGAAGGATTTGACATACGAACAAAAACTAATCAGAATACTTGAACGGGAAGTACGTCAACTTCAGAACAAGACTATTCCTGTGGTTAAAATCTAGTGGACAAAGTCAGGAGAGACATGGGAAACCGAAGAGGCTATGCGCAAAAGATTTCCAGAATTATTTGAATGTAAGTACATTCTCCATAATCCATGTATTGAATTTGGAGACCAAATTCTTTTAAGTGGGGGAGGGTGTAATGACCCAGAATATTTATAAATTATTTCAGAATTATTTGACGATTTTCTAGAATTTATTAGGAATTTATAAAGGCCTAAATGAATTAATAAATAAATATTGGGTTAAATAAATCATTATTGAAGCCCAAAAGATTTAAGGACCAAGCTCATGAACTTTGGCCCATATTTTAGAAGGTTATTTAGCCTATTCATGAATATTAAGGATAAATATCGATTAATTAAATAATTAAGTGGATAAGATGAAATTAGAATTTGAATCATTTCAAATTCGGCACCTACGATAGGTAACGGTCTATCGTGCGACCGCCACAGGTATGTGACGCTCCAGGGTTCGATCGTTATACTCTGTCAGTTCCATGAATTGAAGAAAGACCAAAAAGATTAGATTTTTGATAGTCTATCTCTTAGGGATCGAGATGGGATGACTAGTAAACGTGTTAAGGACTCTTAGAGGTCGATCTAAGGTCTAATAAGGACTCTAGAATCGATCTAATCCTCAAAACCCTAGCTAGAGCCTATAAATAGACCCTAGTTTTGACCTGCACGACCCTTACATTGGCTCGCGTGGAACTAAGGTAAGGAGATAGTATTTTGGGTGAGTTCTTTAGAACTTTTTGTTTATAATATCTAGGACTAATAGCTCCCAAAATTTCGTGCTAGAAGATCGACTACACAAGGAGCTAGAACCTTGCAAAGTTACAGGTTTCATCACGTCAACCTAGAAAACTATACAACGGGGTGCTGAAGATCAGGAGATTAGATAACCTAAATAAGGTATTTAGAGTACGGTTATTTAGAACTTTTTGTTCCCCTTAGTTTCATCTTCTTACCGTCCAAATTTCACGTCTATAGGTCAAGGGATTACGGAGTTAGAGCGACGTGAAGTTGCTAAAAACTCACAGGAAGGGAAGAACTAGGGCGTGTCTTGCAGCCCCAAATTGGAAGCTGAAAGCCTAGGAAAGGGGTAGGTTATCTCATGAATGGTAAGAACATTATGATAGGAGTAAAAGCCCTCTGGTTTTATTTGATTTCATGCAGTATAGGCCAAGAATTTCATGTTTTAGTTTGGTCTATGCATACATGCATATCTTAGCCTAAATTAAAGATAAAAAATACTCTCTTGTTAATTCACTGCAACCTATGCATCTAGATGGCCTTTACTTCGTTTTGTCATAGAGTAGTTAATTATTTTGATTCTTCGCGCATAAGATGTTTTAAACCATAGTTCTTTTACTTTACTGTCAGCAGTGCTCTGACGGATTATAGTTAGACCGCCAGGTTACTCTAACGGTCTTACGATAAGCTGTCACATGCTCTGTGATACTTACGTTTTCATATGAACTCTGACGGACCACGAGTAGTACGTTACAACCTTCTGACGGCCCGACGATAAGCCGTCACATCACTGTGACGCGCCCATCTTAGACCGTCAGAATACTATATACTGTCAACCCGAGACAGAATTGAAACAGTCAAATTAGTTTATAGATAAGCCTAGTTATTTAAGTTTTTGACATGTTTTCATGACTATTAGTCTATTTATCGATAGTAATTGCATGTTTATAAGCACCTTGAGTTATTTTAAGCATATGTTGATTTCATTTGCCAAAACTCTATAGTTTTGTATTAAACCATGATTTTAAATGTTGTATTGACGGAGTTTATCATGGTTTCACATCGTTACACATTCTTTCTCATCTATAGAGTAATTTTCTTTAAGTACGTGGCGTATACTCCGGTATGCGTCCACTAGTCACATTTTTGCAATATAGGAACATATTCTTGGACTTGATAACCTCTCTATTGGATATTTCTTCCAATGGACTAGGAAATCTTGTTTCAAGGCATCCTTAATTCTCCGCGAGCCTGGGATTCCCACTAGGACGCTGAGTTGGTTGTACCATTAAAGCCCAATTATCTAGAAAAGCACTATCGAAGTTTTGAATTCTGTGAATGTAACGGCCTATCACTCGACCGCTAGGAACATCTAACGGTCCAGTATACAACCGTCACATTATTGAGTCCAAATTTATTCTTTTTGGATTCAGCCCATTCTAACGGTCTAATACTAAACCGTCACGTTCATGTAACGGCCCATTGATTGACCGTCACAATTCCTGAGTACTTTAACCCGAGGTTGACCCAAGGGTTGATATTCCAAAGTTCCTAGATGGATTATTGATGGTCTAGGACTTGTCATATTGTTCAAGATACTTAATTTTAAATTATGGAAGATAAGGAATGTACTATTATGCTGTCGAATTATTTTCATGAGCATAACCTTATTTTAAGTCATTCTTGATCCCTCGCATTCTTAATTGAAGTGTTCGTTCATTGAATTATTGTTACCATGGACTTATTGAACTTGTTATATTATTGGCCATATTTTATTGTTTGAAACGTGGAAGTAGCTTGATTTATACTTGAAGATGCGATCGAGCACTGATTGTGTTCAAGGGCTCTATGCTAGTCCCCTCGGCTGATTGCCGGGAACATACTATTATAAACCATGGGGTATGATGCTACTGGCGTCGCATTACGCTGGGAGTACTTTCTCTATAAATAAGTTAAAATCCACAAGGCACGACATATACATGTACATGACTTTCTTACTTGTTACATGATATTCCACAGAAATTCATAAAGTACTTGCTATTAAGCAAAGAGTACTTACTTGCTTGATTACATGACTTTCTAGTACATTCTTGTTCATGAAAGGCCATATTACATCATACTTGCTCGTTCTATCTTACATGATCGTCTTGTTACCTTGATTATTTACATGTGATTTACAGCATTCGCATGATTTCACTTTATTTCCTTTAGAGCTAAAATGTTAAACACGTTAATAGTGCATTCATGTTGATGCAAAGATACATACTGGGCAAATGTGCTCATTACCTATTTTCCAATCTTTTCAGGAGATGGAAGTGATTCGAATTCAAATTCGAGTTATACAAGTAGTGGGTCCGAGAGCGAATGAAAGTCATATCAAAATGAGAGTGAAGACTTAGGAAAGTCAATCTTGTTTTGATCGAGTCTTTGTAATTTTCCTTTTTCCTTAAGTCTGATGGATTGAAGATGGTTGAAAAGTTATTATATTTGAATAGTTTGATTATTAATGAAATAAAGTTGGAGTTTGAATAAATCATTATGCAATTACATTTTTATGTGTGATTGTCTTGCGCTCTGATCGTTCTTGCCTGCAAGAGGCTTACCATACCGGCTATTCACGTTCCTCGAGCTAGTTTTCCGCTATAATAAAGGCTCAGGGTGTGACATTTATTGTACCACACAAACAATGCACAACAGATTTTTTCCCTCCCCTATCCTTTGGAGTTCCCTGCTCCTGCTAGATGCGTAACGGACGCTGGGATGAGCTTCCGATAGTTGGTCTGAGCCAGAGGCGTTCGCTCGGGATTTTGTCCCGAGCGATGAGTGTATAGCTCGGGTAGGCCGTATCGGGTCCCCGCAGGGGATATCTCGACCGTTCTGTCGCTCAGACTTCCGGACCTGAGGGCCACCTAGGAAGTGCTGCTCCGGGTGGGTTTTTGGGCTTGAAGTAAGTGGGCCCGAAATGGGGCTGTCACTTTGGGGAGCTGGGCCTGGTTTGGTCGAATTGGACCTAGTTGGGCCGTGCTCTCGGATGGTTGAGTTTCCCCCTCTCCAAAGTCCAATAGGATGAATGAGACCAAAGTCTCTTTGATTCCGGCGGGTTCATACTGAAGATTTAGACCTAAAAAACCATAAGAATACCAAGTTAGTATTGATTTGAAATTCAATTAACATTGTCTCTTGAAACTAGCAGTTCTAGAATGAATATGAACACACTACAATAAAAATGGCCTATAGCCATGAATTTTACCTACGCTCTCGAAAAACATGGGTATAGACGACATATTCCGACATTTTTAAATTAATGTTGGTAAATTTCCTATGTTTTATTATAGCGTAGCTATATGGTCATGTTATTCCAACGCTTTGAAAAAAATGTAGGAAAAGATAATATATTCTGACATTTTTTTATAAACGTGACAATAAAACTTAGATATTGTTTCACTTTTATTAAAACGTAACAATAAGTCGATTGAAAAAAAATAAAAAAAATAAGAAACGTCGCAATAGACTCTGAATCGAATGGCTATAAAATTGCCGCTCGATACTTCTCATTTATTTGCATTTTTAACACCCGATTCCCCCCCGCCCCGCACCCCTTAATCGAACCCATTCCTCTCCCTGCTTCTCTTCCTCCCCCATCCCATTTTCCTCTCTTCTCCCTAGATCCTGAGAACATTGTGATTGAGCACGGCGGGTGAAATGGAGAGCTGAGGCTCCTCCTTGGCCATCGGGTCCCCTCGCCGGTGTCTTGGCTCTGGGGTAATGCTGGGAGGTTCTTGGCGTCTGTTGACACCTGTTTTATGACCAATGAGTTGAGTCATCTTCTTACTTATCTTTGTGATGCTTCGAGTTATACGCCATTTTTGGGCCATCTTAGTCAGTTTTTGGGGCTTATTTCATGGGTCATTCTCCTTGATTGGGTCTCGCTCCTGATTTATTTTCCGTGGGTTGAAGCTTGGTGGGCTTTCAATGGTTTTGTTGCAATCTGGCACCTGGTAGTCTATAACACGGCCGTTAGACGTTGTTGGCGGTCTATTCTTTGACCATTTTCTGCACATGTGCACTGACCAGATTCATTGTTGCACCGACCTAAGTTTGTCTTACATCGACTTGATCTTTTTTTACGTCGACCTGCATTGTCTCTGGCGGTCTATTGAATGGGCGTTTGATGACGTTTGGTGGTCTATCTATGAACCGCTTGATGACGCTAGAGTCCAGAGCCAACGTCTTTCCTTCCGTCTTATCCGTTGAGCTCTGGCGATTTATCGTATGGCCGTTAGAGGCATTGTGGTGCTCCTCCCTTCGACCGCTAGATGGCGTCAGAGTCCAAAGCCGAAGTCTTTCCTTCCGTCTCATCCCATTATCTCTGGCGGCCTATCCATGGTGCGATTGCTGACGTGTAGCGCTCCTTTCTTCGATCGCTAGATGACGCTAGAGTCCAAAAGCCAACGTCTTTCCTTCCGTCTTTCATTCCGTCTTATCCGTTATGATTTAGCGGTCTTTCGTGGGACCGTCATTTGCTTCGGGCGCATGAGCCTTCGACTGCCACCACCTTGTAGAGTCCTTATTTCGAAAACTTTGCCCGTTGGCCTTAATCTTTTATTGGATAATGCTGGGTGACGGTCCATTCTTTGGCCGTTAAATGCTTATGGCAGTTTATCGTAAGGTTGTTACATCAGATAGAGAGTTCTAGCAGAACTACTCTTTCTCTACTACGCCGTGGCCGAATTGAGAGTTTGATCTAATGATTTCTCCTTCGATGCTCATCCTTAGAAGCTCCCGTTTGTTTCTATGAACTCTTGGGAGTATTGTAGTGCCCTGGAATTTTTATAAAATATTTCTGATATAATTAAGAATTTTCTAGAATTATTAAGGGTCTAAATGAATTAATTAATGAATATTGGGTTAAATAAATCATTATAAGGCACAATTATGTTAAACAACTAATCCAACCTTAATAAATAAAGCCCAATAAGTTCAAGGATCAAGCCCATTAAGTTTGACCCATATTCTAGAAGGTTATTTAGCCTATTCACGAATTATAAGGATTAATACCTCTTATATAGATAATTATGTGGATAATTAACAAAAAGAGTTTAAATAAAATTGAATTCTGCACACAGTGGATGTAGCGGTCTATCGTGCGACCACCACAGTAATGTAACACGCCTAGCTTGGACCATCACACTCTATCAGTTCTGTGAATGGAAGAAAGAATAAAAAGATTGGATCTTTGGGATCCTATCTGCAAGAGACCAACTTGGGAGAATTTATAACATTACTAAGGACTCTTAGGGATCAGGTTCTGACCAACTAATGACTCTAAAATTGATCTAATCCTCAAACCCTAGCGAAAACTCTATAAATAGAGCCCAGTTCTGAACTGAGCGACCCTTAGTTTTGGCTAGTGAAGAAACAAGGTAAGGAGATAGAATCTTGGGTAAGTTCTTTAGAGTCTTTTGTTCCTAATACTTTAGGCTAACAACTCTCAAAATTTCATGTTAAGAGGTCGAGTATCCAAGGAGTTAGGATCTTTCAAAGTTGCTGGTTTCATCACGCCAACCCAGGAAACTGTGCAACAGGGTGCTGAAGATCAGGAAATTAGAGAAGCTAACCGAGGTAATTAGAGTTTGATGCTTTAGAACTTTTTGTTCCTCTTAGTTTCATCTTCCTAAACTCCAAATTTCACGTCCTTAGGGCAAGAGACTGAGGAGTTAGAGCGACGTGAAGTTGTTGAAAAATCATAGGAAAAAAAGAACTAGGGATACGTTGAAGACTCAAATTAGAAGTTTTAAAGCCAGTAAAGAGGTAGGTTATCTCAAGAACGGCAAGAACATCATATTAGGGATAAAAGCCCTCTGGTTTTGCTTGATTCTATGCATTATAGATCATGAATTGCATATTTTAGTAGGGTTGTGCATACATGCATATCCTTAGCCTTAATCAAAGAATATTTTGCTGATAATTCATTTCTACCTATGCATGTATCTGGCCTATACTTCATTTTTCATGACTGGAATAGTTTAAGAATTTTGATTTCCAAGCATGATAGATTTTCATAGTTTCCTATTCTATTTACTGTTAGTAGAACCTTTAACGGATTAAGGTAAGACCATCACATGATATAATGGCCTTACGATAAGCCGTCACACCCTCTATTGTATTTAAATTTCTCTGTTATCTCTGACGGCCCAGAAGCAGTGCGTTACAACAATCTGACGGCCCCACGATAAGCCGTCACGGCATTGTGACGCCCCCATCTTAGACCGCCAGAGTACTTTGTTCAGGCAATTCAAGACAGAATTGAAGAACAATCAAGTTTACTTATAAATAAGCGTAGTTATCTAAGTTTTGAACTATTTACATGACCTTGAGATTATAAATTGACTTATGATAGAAATTGCATGTTTAAAAGTATCTCTAGTTATTTCAAGCATATGTTAATTTCATTAAGCTAAACTCTATAATTTTGTATTTACACTATGATTTTAAATGATGTAATGACGGAGTTTTTATCATGGTTTCACATCGCTACACAATCTTTTTCTATCTATAGAGTAACTTTCTCTAAGTACACGACATATATTCCAGTATATGGCCATTAGTTCACACTTTCCACTATAGGAACATATTCTTGAAGATGAGGACCTATCTATTGGATATTCCTTCCAATGGACTAGGAAATCTTGTTTCAAGGCCTCCGTAATTCTCAGCGAGCCTGTGATTCCCACTAGGACGCTGAGTTGGTTGTACCGTGAAAGTCCAATTGTTAGAAAGCACATTCGATGTTTTCGGGTTCTGGATATGTAACGGATCTATATTCGACCATCAGGAACATATAACGGTCCAATATATGACCGTCACATTGTTTGAGTCCATATCTATTTTCTTCTGGATTCAACCTTTCTAACGGCCCAACACTCGGCCGTTATGTTCATGTAACGGCCCAGTATTAGACCGTCACAGTTCTAATTTCTTTAACCCGAGGTTTGACCAAAGGGTTGATATTCTAAAGTTCCTAGATGGATTATTGATGGTCTAGGACTAGTCATATTATTCAAGATACTTAATTTAATTATGAAAAAATAAGAAATGTACCGTTATGCTGTCGAATTATTTCCATGAGCATAACCTTGATTTAAGTCATTCTTGATCTCTCATGTTCTTAATTGAGGCGTTCATTCATTGAATTATTGTTATCATCAACTTATTGAACTTGTTATATTACTGGCCATATTTTATTGCTTGAAACATGGAAATAGCTTGATTTATACTTGAAGATGCGATCGAACACTGATTGTGTTCAAGGGCTCTATGCTAGTCCCCTCGGCTGATTGTCAGAAACATACTATAAATCATGGGGTATGATGCTACTGACGTCGCATTACGCTGGGAGTACTTTCTCTATAAATAAGTGAAAATCCACGGGCATCATGACGATACACATACATGACTTTCTTGCTTGTTACATGATATTCCACAGAAATTCACCAAATATTTACTCATAAGCAAAAGATGTTTGGGTGATGAGTATGTGAACTTGCTAGTACATTCTTATTCATGAAAGGCCATTCTTGTTACATTCTTGCTTGTTCATACTTGTTCATTCTATCTTACATGATCATCTTGTTACTTTAGTTACTTGTGATTTATCGCATTCGCTTGATTTTACCTTATTCCTCTATGGCAAAAATATTAATTACTTTAATAGTGCCTTCATATTGATGCGAAGATACCTACTGGGCAAGTGTGCTCATTACCTATTTCCAATCTTTTCAGGAGATGGAAGTGAGTCGGGATCGAATTCGGAATATTCAAATAGCGGGTCTGAGAGTGAATGAAGGATGAGTGAAGACTTAGGAAGTCTACATGTTTAGATTGAGTCTATGTAATTTTCTTATTTCTTGAGTCTAGTATGATTAAAATTAGTAATTGTAATTGAGTATTTGATTTGATTATTAATGAAATAAGTTGAAGTTTGAGTAACTATTGTGCAATTGCATTTATGTGTGTAATTATTTTACGCTCTGATCATTCTTGCTTGCAAGAGGCTTACCATGCCGGCTATTCACATTCCTCGAGCTAGTCTTCCGATGTAATAAAGGCTTGGGGCGTGACAGTTAAATTGGTATCAGAGCCTATGTCTCAGGACTTAGGGAGAAGAATCATGTCATAGGATAAGTCCAAGGTTTAAGGACCCCTACCTATGAACTAAGGAAGAAATTTCCATACCCATGTGAGGATTGGGTAGTGCCCGGAATAAGATAGTTAATTAGCTTTAAGATAAATTTTCTTCCAATTCCAAGAGAAATAACAAGTTGTTATATTTCTCTCAGGTACCTTATTTTACAAATGGCTCATCACGTAGTTTGGAATGGCATGCAACAAACTGTTGCCGGCCTTACTCAGGCATTACAAACTATGGCCCAGGCAAGCGCAGGGGCAAGGGATGGTGACTTACATTGCAACTTCCAGAGTTTAAACCCTCCACGTTTCTATGGTTCTTCTAATCCGGACGAAGCAGAGATCTGGATTGACAAGATGAACCATATATTTGACGTAATCCAATGCACCGATCAAGAGAAGGTGCGTCTTGCAACTTTTCAACTCAACAAGGATGCCCGTACATGGTGGAAGTCAGTTCCGGCACCTCCGACCGATGCACCTCAAACATGGGATGGTTTTCTCACTTTGTTCTGTGCTAAGTACTTTTCCGAGCACGTGAAAGAAAGAAAGGCTATGGAGTTCACCTCTCTTCGAGAAGGAATGATGACAGTTGCGGAATATGAACTTCAATTCTCCAGACTAGCACCTTATGCACCTCATTTAATTAGTACCGATCTATTGAAGGCTAATCGGTTTATGGACGGGTTACGACCCGGTTTCATTCAGCAGCTCGGGACCCAAAACATCCGTACTTATGCGGAGATGGTTCAATGGACATACTTATGTGAAAGGACCTTAGAAAAGGTCGAGAAATTGAAAGGAAAAGGAGAAGAGTCTAGCCGACCATCTGATCGGCGTTATAAGAAAGAAAAATTCAACATCACGGAGCCTCACAAAAGCCGTGATAGTAAGAAATGGTCCAGGAGCGGGAATGGTGGAAGTTCCCAGAAGAACAAGAAGATTAGGGAGGAGGAGTAAGTCACCACGGCTTGCACTTTTTGTGAAAAGTTCGGCCACTCGGCTGAAGAGTGCTGGAAGCACCTTGGTGCTTGTTTACGCTGTGAAAGCAAGGAGCATCGCATGCCGGATTGCCCCCTTATGAAGGACCAGCCATCTGGTGGTGGATGTAGGATGCAGGCTCACCTCAATGCCGTTCTAGAAGAAGAGGAAGCACCAAGGGATGGTGGACTTATGGAAGGTACTCTTCAAATTTGTTCTCATCCTGCATTTGTGCTATTTGATTCTGGTGCCTTTCATTCTTTTGTCTCCACTACATTTGCCAAAACATTACGAATTGCATTAGTTCCTCTACCTTCAGATCTTGCTATAACCACACCCCTAGGTTCTAGAGCAAAACTTACTAGATATTACCCTGATAGTGAGGTGATAATAGAAGGTCATAATCTCCCCGCAAACCTAGTATGCCTTGACATGAAAGGTTATGATGCCATTTTAGGGGTAGATTGGCTTGTAGATCATGATGCTGATATTAACTACCGAAATAGGATTATATCCTTCCGAAAATCAGGTCTTCCAAGATTCTCTTTCCTTGGAATCAAGTATAGGAAACATCCCACTATCATATCTTCTCTTCACGCTTGCAAACTCATCTCACAAGGATGTGAAGCTTTTCTTGCTTCTGTCATTGTTACTGAATCTAAGGAAATCATCCTAGCAAATATTCCTATTGTAAATGAGTTCTTAGATGTATTCCCATCCGAATTACCTAGTTTACCACCCGAGAGGGAAGTAAACTTCACTATTGAACTCATTCCAGGAGCAGCACCTGTTCTATAGCCCCTTACAGGATGTCCCCCACGGAACTTAAGGAACTAAAGAGGCAGTTGCAGGAACTACTAGACAAAGGTTTCATCAGACCTAGCACATCCCCCTGCCCAGTTCTATTTGTCAAGAAGAAGGATGGCTCTCTCAGGCAAGGCTAATGCAGGGGGATGTGCTAGAATATCTCAAGGATTTTGATTTTGCTATTCAATATTATCCTGGCAAGGCTAATGCAGTAGCAAATGCACTTAGCAGAAAACCAATGGGTATGCTATCAAGTCTTATGATTAGTATGACTAATCTTATTCCTCAATTTGCTGAGATGAACTTAGATATTGACATAAAGGAAGATGATTGTTTCATGGCTAGTATTCGAGCTCAACCTACATAGATAGAGGATCTGGTCAAGTTACAAAATGATGATCCTGTGTTACTGGAAATTAAAGCCAATATTGAACAAAGGCCGGATTTCTCTGTTTCCAATGACGAAAGTTTGTTATTTAAGGGTCGAGTGTGTATACCAGATCATGAGGATACGAAGAAACTGATCCTAGAAGAAGCACATAATTCCAAGTACACCATTCATCCAGGAGGTACGAAGATGTATCAAGATCTCAAAAGAAACTTCTGGTGGCCAAATATGAAGAGAGAAATAGCTGATTTTGTGTCCCGTTATCTCACCTGCCAACAAGTAAAAGCAGAACATTTTAGACCCGCAGGTAAATTACATCCCTTGAATATTCCCGAATGGAAATGGGAGAGTATAGGAATTGATTTCATCATGGGTTTACCTAAGTCCAGAGGAGGACACGATGGTATATGGGTGATCATAGACCGATTGACTAAATCCGCACACTTCATACCAATAAAAAGTCGATGGTCTGTGGATATTCTAGCAGCATTATACATGAAAGAAATTGTCAAATTACATGGTGTCCCTGTCACTATTATATCTGATAGAGATCCTCGATTCACATCACAATTCTGGAAGGGCCTACAACATTCACTAGGGACTAGATTGAATTTTAGCACATTATTTCATCCACAAACTGATGGTCAGACTGAAAGAACAAATCAAGTAGTAGAAGATATGCTCAGGGCTTGTGCTATTGATTTTGGAGGAAGTTGGCATGATCACTTGTCTCTGGTAGAATTTGCATACAATAACAATTATCAGGCCAGCATACAGATGGCACCCTTTGAAGCTTTATATGGAAAAAGCTATAGATCACCAATATGTTGAAACAAAATAGGGGAAAAGTAATTCCTAGGCCCCGACCTTATTAAAGATTCTATAGAGAAGATCAAGCTCATTCAAGAAAGAATGAAGATGGTGCAAGATAGGCAGAAATCTTATGCTGACAATCAAAGACGCGACTTGGAGCTTTAGGTGGGAGATCATGTATATCTAAAAGTTTCTCCAGGTCATGGTATTCGAAGATTTGACATTAAAGGAAAACTAACTCCAAGATTCATTGGCCCATTTAAAATTCTTGAAAGGGTTGGTGAAGTGGCTTATAGACTGGCTTTACCTCTACAATTAGTAGGAGTTCACGACGTATTTCACGTCTCTATGTTGAAGAAATATGTATATGATCCTCATCATGTCATTACTTATCATAATCTGGAGATCCAAAAGGACCTGACATACGAGCAGAAACTGGTCAGGATTCGGGAACGGGAAGTGCATCAACTAAGGAATAAAACTATTCCTATGGTCCAAGTCCAATGGACGAAGCAATGGCCACACGAAACAATATGGGAGACGAAGAATCTATGCGTAGAAGATTCTCAGAATTATTCAACTGTAAGTACACTCTCCATAAATCCATGAATTAAATTTGGGGACCAAATTCTTCTAAGTGGGGGAGGGTGTAGTATCCTGGAATTTTTATAAAATATTTCTGATATAATTAAGAATTTTCTAGAATTATTAAGGGTCTAAATGAATTAATTAATGAATATTGGGTTAAATAAATCATTATAAGGCACAATTATGTTAAACAACTAATCCAACCTTAATAAATAAAGCCCAATAAGTTCAAGGATCAAGCCCATTAAGTTTGACCCATATTCTAGAAGGTTATTTAGCCTATTCACGAATTATAAGGATTAATACCCCTTATATAGATAATTATGTGGATAATTAACAAAAAGAGTTTAAATAAAATTGAATTCTGCACACAGTGGATGTAGCGGTCTATCGTGCGACCACCACAGTAATGTAACACGCCTAGCTTGGACCATCACACTCTATCAGTTCTGTGAATGGAAGAAAGAATAAAAAGATTGGATCTTTGGGATCCTATCTGCAAGAGACCAACTTGGGAGAATTTATAACATTACTAAAGACTCTTAGGGATCAGGTTCTGGCCAATTAAGGACTCTAAAATCGATCTAATCCTCAAACCCTAGCGAAAACTCTATAAATAGAGCCCAGTTCTGAATTGAGCGACCCTTAGTTTTGGCTCGTGAAGAAACAAGGTAAGGAGATAGAATCTTGGGTAAGTTCTTTAGAGTCTTTTGTTCCTAATACTTTAGGCTAACAACTCTCAAAATATCATGTTAGGAGGTCGAGTATCCAAGGAGTAGGATCTTCCAAAGTTGCTGGTTTCATCATGCCAACCCAGGAAACTGTGCAACATGGTGCTGAAGATCAGGAAATTAGAGAAGCTAAACGAGGTAATTAGAGTTTCATGCTTTAGAACTTTTTGTTCCTCTTAGTTTCATCTTCCTAAACTCCAAATTTCACGTCCTTAGGGCAAGAGACTGAGGAGTTAAAGCGACGTGAAGTTGTTGAAAAATCACAGGAAGAAAAGAACTAGGGCAACCGTTGAAGACTCAATTTAGAAGTTTTAAAGCCAATAAAGAGGTAGGTTATCTCATGAACGGCAAGAACATCATGTTAGGGATAAAAGTCCTCTAGTTTTGCTTGATTCTATGCATTATAGATCATGAATTGCATATTTTTGTAGGGTTGTGCATACATGCATATCCTTAGCCTTAATCAAAGAATATTTTGCTGATAATTCATTTCAACCTATGCATGTCGCTGGCTTATACTTCATTTTTCATGACTGGAATAGTTTAAGAATTTTGATTTCCAAGCATGACAGATTTTCATAGTTTCCTATTCTATTTACTGTCAGCCGAACCTCTGACGGATTAAGGTAAGACTGTCACATGATATAATAGCCTTACGATAAGCCGTCACACCCTCTGTTGTATTTAAATTTTTCTGTTATCTCTGACGCCCCAGAAGCAGTGTGTTAAAACACTCTGACGGCCCCACGATAAGCCGTCACCGCACTGTGACGCCCCCATCTTAGACCGCCAGAGTACTTTGTTCGGGTAATTCAAGATAGAATTGAAGAACAATCAAGTTTACTTATAAATAAGCGTAGTTATCTAAGTTTTGAACTATTTTCATGACCTTGAGATTATAAATTATCTTATGATAGAAATTGCATGTTTAAAAGCATCTCTAGTTATTTCAAGCATATGTTAATTTCATTAAGCTAAACTCTATAATTTTGTATTTACACTATGATTTTAAATGATGTAATGATGGAGTTTTTATCATGGTTTCACATCGCTAGACAATCTTTTTCTATCTATAGAGTCACTTTCTCTAAGTACACGGCATATATTCCGGTATATGGCCATTAGTTCAGACTTTGCACTATAGGAACATATTCTTGAGCATGAGGACCTCTCTATTGGATATTCCTTCCTATAGACTAGGAAATCTTGTTTCAAGGCTTCGGTAATTCTCTGCGAGCCTGGGATTCCCACTAGGATGCCGAGTTGGTTGTACCATGAAAGCCCAATTGTTAGAAAGCACTATCGATGTTTTCAGATTTTGGATATGTAACGGATCTATATTCGACCGTTGGGAACATATAACAGTCCAATATATGACTGTCACACTGTTTGAGTCCATATATATTTTCTTCTGGATTCAACCTTTCTAACGGCCCAACACTCGACCGTTATGTTCATGTAACGGCCCAGTATTAGACCGTCACAGTTCTAATTTCTTTAACCCGAGGTTTGACCAAAGGGTTGATATTCTAAAGTTCCTAGATGTATTATTGATGGTCTAGTCCTATTGTTCAAGATACTTAATTTAATTATGGATAAATAAGAAATGTACCGTTATGCTGCCGAATTATTTCCATGAGCATAACCTTGATTTAAGTCATTCTTGATCTCTCATGTTTTTAATTGAAGCGTTAATTCATTGAATTATTGTTATCATCAACTTATTGAACTTGTTATATTACTGGCCATATTTTATTGCTTGAAATGTGGAAATAGCTTGATTTATACTTGAAGATGCGATCGAGCACTGATTGTGTTCAAGGGCTCTATGCTAGTCCCCTCGGCTGACTGTCGAAAACATACTGTAAATCATGGGGTATGATGCTCCTGGCGTCGCATTGCGCTGGGAGTACTTTCTCTATAAATAAGTAAAAATACACGGGCATCATGACGATACACATACATGACTTTCTTGCTTGTTACAGGATATTCCATAGAAATTCACCAAATACTTGCTCATAAGCAAAAGATGTTTGGGTGATGAGTATGTGAACTTGCTAGTACATTCTTGTTCATGAAAGGCCATTCTTGTTACATTCTTGCTAGTTCATACTTGTTCATTCTATCTTACATGATCATCTTGTTACTTTGGTTACTTGTGATTTATCACATTCGCATGATTTTACCTTATTCCTCTAGAGCAAAAATGTTAATTACTTTAATAGTGCCTTCATGTTGATGCGAAGATACCTACTAGGCAAGTGTGCTCATTACCTATTTCTAATCTTTTCAGGAGATGAAAGTGAGTCGGGATCGGATTCGGGATATTCAAATAGCGAGTCCGAGAGTGAATGAAAGATGAGTGAAGACTTAGGAAGTCTACATGTTTAGATTGAGTCTATGTAATTTTCATATTTCTTGAGTCTAGTATGATGAAAATTAGTGATTGTAATTGAGTATTTGATTTGATTATTAATGAAATAAGTTGAAGTTTGAGTAACTATTGTGCAATTACATTTATGTGTGTAACTGTCTTGCGCTCTGATCATTCTTGCTTGTAAGAGGCTTACCATGCCGGCTGTTCACGTTCCTCGAGCTAGTCTTCCGCTGTAATAAAGGCTCGGGGCGTGACAAGTATTATCTTCAAAGATTATTTGGTGTCAGGCGTGATTTTGAGTCATTATCTCTCTAACTCGGACCTAGAGTTTGAGGTTCTATAAATAGAACTCTTGGCTTCATGGCTTGAAGGAGGAGATTTCTGGAGTTCGCGTCGAAGGGCTGTCACATCCTGCAGCTAGAACCAATCAAGGAGAACTGCTTCCCACGTCCATCTGCTTCCTAAGTCCAGGGAGTATCAAATTCGAAAGATTTTTTCTAGTGTTTTCTTGTGTTCTTAGTTCTTATTTCCCCTCATAGCATCAAGGCATCTTCCCTCTTCTTCTCTCACGTTCTTCATCTTCTGCATCATTTTAAAACCTCCTCCTATCTTTTAAAACACCCCATAGGGGTTAAAAAACCTACCTCCCAGGTGTTCCCTTTCCAATTGCATGTTTTCAAGTTTTCCTCCATTATAGTTACTACACTCTTCAAAGGGCTAATCTGGGTGTTTTTTCTGTGTCTCTATGCATTTTTGCAGGTTTTACAGGTCCATAGTACGAGGCCCAAGTCTTCTAGCCGGCTGGAAGAAGTGGAGATCAAAGTCTTAAAGTTCCTTTTCTGCAGTTCTCTGGCGGTTGTGTTTCGGAGCGCTAAAGTCCTCTAGCGGTTTATCGTAAGACCATCATCTTCATCTGGCGCGCCTGTCTTCGACCGTCATTATTCGCAGAAGTGCAGTCTTCTCTCTCTCGTGGGTGGGTGTTGCATCCACCTATTTCTAAGGTATTTATCCTAGTTTTGGCTAGTTTAATACTTTGGTGGTGATCACATCTTTCTAGTTTGGGCATTAGTCCTCTCTCTCTCTTCATTTTTTTCTTTACTTGCTTTTGCTTGCTTATCCCACACCTACGGTCTGTGTTTTCTTTTACTCCTTTGCTCCACGCCCGACGTGTGTTTTTCTTTTTCTTTGCTTAGTTCTGAAAGGGATGGCATGCCCATGCTTAGAATCCACGCTGATTGCCTAGGTTCATGTTTCACATGTTCATAGGTTGATTGCACATTGCACATCATTCATTTTCATACTTCCATGGTTGATGTTCACATTCATTTGGAAGGAACCAATACAAATCAACAGAATTTTTTGGCGATCACGATGGGACATCTAGTGCCAATCGTGCTTTGAATCTCTGTTAAACCTGCTATTCATCTTTTACCTCAGTTGCCCGTGTTTTCCCCATATTTTCCCTTTATTTCCTGCTGTTTCTGGTTCTCTGGGTATTCTGGCGGTCGGACCTTCAGCCGTTACAAACTTAAGAGCGGTCTACTCTTAGGCCGTCTCATCTCTTTGGCGCTCTCATATTAGACCGTCACTCTAGTGACAGGTACGCATCCCGAGGTGTAGTTTATTTCTGTAGTTTCTGCTGTGATTTTTATATTTGGGTGGTATCTGGTCTCCTCCTTAGTTGTTTGGCATATTCATATCATTGTGTTTATATTTGATTGCTAGATTTTAGGTTAGGATTTGCATGCACTCCGGTGCACATAGGTTCATTCATATATTTATACTTTAGATTGTATTCTCCTACCTTGGTGTGTGAACCTCTCGTCTCCATATTCCTTGGGGCCGACTAGGAGATCACATCAGGGACCTCCGTAAGTCCCCGTGAGCTGTGGATTCCCACACGGATGCCGGGCCAGTTGTACCTTTCTCACACTGTGTCTAGGATTGCATAAGTGAAGGAGTGATTACCCTTAGAGTCAACCAAGCCATATACCCTTTGTCCTATTAGGAACCTATTGTTGAGAGCATATGTTAATCAAGCTACTAAGGTTCTAAAGGAGAAAGCAATTAAAAATTTTGAGCATCATCTAGACAACTTGGTGGACTTTGAGCGTTTTCTTCTTCTTACTTACATCTTTGTCAAAATCATCTAGTTTAAGTCACTCATTATGTGTTTGTTTTGTGTTGTTTGCATTCTGTCAAGGTCTTTCGTTGCATGTGGAGTTGCTTCCAATCCCTAGAAGCATCATCACCTAGGGGCAATTACCATGGCTTCTTTTGATCTTCCTCGTTCCCAAGAGGAGTCTCTTCCTCAAGGGCTTCTAGAGGGTTCTCCTAGGGTCATCTCCTTCCATTCTGGAGAGGGGCCCATCCCTCCCCCATCCTCCATCCCTATGGAGGGCGTCTAACCCATTCAATCGTTTCCTCCTCCTTCCGCCAATTCCATTCTTCAAATGATGGCACAGTTGGATCTGGCCCAACTTCAGGCTGTTTATCAGGCCATGCAGGGGCCCAATACCCCACCTCCCACGATTACGCAAGGCCTATTTCATACTTATGTTGTTCAGCCTCGAGTTGATGGGCCCACTGTTCAGCCCATTCCAATTGATCTCACTCCGGTCTAGTCCAGGGCCATTCAATTCTCTAGTCTCGAAACGGGCCAGTCTTCTAGTTCGGCCCAACAAACTCTCGATAAAGGAAAGACTGTCCTTCCTTCTTCAGTCCAAGCGGATTCTTATCAGGCTATTCCATCAGTGCCACAAGTCCTAGTCGGCCCATCTGATTTCATGCGCCCTCAGCAAGGGGCGGCCCAAGTGCATACCAATATAGGTCACTCTCCGGCCCAATATCCTTCTTACGGGCCTCCTCCTCCTCTTCCTTCTGTTTATCATTCTGCTCCTCAGATTCAACCTCCTTCCTTCACTATCCCTACTCTATCTAGGGAGCAGGAGTTGTTAGATAAATGGGCCGCCATGCAACAACAACTTGACTTCCTCCAAAAGCGGGTTGGCCTACAATCCATGGCAGACGTTCCAGTTCCAAGCTTTCAAAATATTCGGTTCCCCCCACAATCCGAGCTCCCCAATTATCACAAGTATGATGGGAACGACAATCCCTTCATCCATGTAAGGGACCTTTTATATGAATCGGCCCAATTTTAGTATGATGATCGCCTTATGGCATACTTATTCCGCCGATCATTAGATGGGGTTGCACTTGAATGGTTCTACTCTCTTCCACTGGAAGATGCCGAGAGTTTCAAGAGCTTCGGCTTTCATATCCTCAAGATATTAGGCTTCAGTGATAGGTCAAGTATCCTTGTCAGTCATATCAGAGCTTCGGCTTTCTTATCCTCCAGTTATTAGGTCCCAAGGATAGGTCATCCTTATCAGTCATATCAGAGCTTCGGCTTTCATATCCTCCAGTCATTAGGTTCCAATGATAGGTCAAGTATCCTTGTCGGTCATCCTATAGGAATTCCGTGAGAGATGGGTAGAACTAGGTGTTAAAGTTATAAAAGAAAGATAAGATATTTACATTTCATTAACATTAATTCTTGAATCGAGAAATTATCTCCCCACTTATCCTTGCAGGAACCTAGATAAAATGGAAGCATCTAAGCCAAGCTTTGTTCATGAGATGGTCTTAGTGGATGTCCAAGCTTACGCGGACCTTGTCGGGAGAGTTCAGGAGCTAGAGAAAGTGGTGGAAGAAAAAGAAAGAGTTGAAGGGAAAGATCAAGCCCATGAGTCAGGAAAGTTCATCACTACCAAGAAAAGGATAAACGAGGGTGATATTTCACAAATGTGTAAGAAATGCCAGAAATGTAAGAAGCGTAATAAGAAGGGAACTTCGACAGATCACTCGCAAGGTAAGTGTAAATCTTGTGGAAGATATGGTCACCAATCGAAAAAGTGTTGGTGGACTTCAGGAGCGTGTCTGCGTTGCGGGAGCTTAGATCATAAGATAGCGGAATGCCCTATTTTGACCAAGAAGCCTCCAAGAGGAGTTCAAGATTTAACCAAACTTGCCAAAGGGAAAGTTACGGAAGGTACCCCTCACCCTTAAGCCTAAATCAATTCTTCCTAAAATTAGTTCTGTTCCACTCAATATATCTAGACTTCTTCTACGCATTATAGCTAGTTCTCCATCATGAGTAAAGGATAATGTGAATTTGGGGACCAAATTCTTTTAAGTGGGGGAGGGTGTAACACCCGGTAATTTTGAGGGCTAAAAAGGGAATAAGTATATAAATATATATTTAGATTTCGAAAAGAAAAATAACATATACATGAGGATATCTACATATCTCTATAAATAGTTAATAAAGGTTCCTAGAATTTATAAAAGACTAGTTATTATTATCTTTTGGAATGGAAGTAAAAATTTATCTAGGATCGAACCTGCTCTGATACCACCTCTGTCACGCCCCGAATCGATAGCAGTGGAACGTGTCGTTTGCTCGGAACGTGGCAGTTAAACAGTCGTGAACGATCAAGAGCAATGGCATGAGACCAAATAATCAATAAAAATTTTATTTCGAATATAAATCTCTTACAAGAACTTGAAGACTCAACTATGTCACTATGAAAGAAAAGGAGATGACGCACTAATAGACTTAGACAAGATAACTAAATAAGAGACATCATGCTAGACTCAAGAAAGATAAAAGACACAGGTTCACTAGTTTTCGAAGCTCGCTTGCACACTTGTCCCTCCCATGTGAGTCACGGTCTCGCTAGCCACCTGATTACCTAAAAAATATTGGAATAAACTGAGTGAGTGAAAGCTCAGTAGGATTTATATCTCAAGAACAAGTAATTGGTTTAAGTAATTACATCTTTCACATGTAAATGCAGTAAGGCTATGCATGTAGAATTAATCGAGCAAGTGAAACAAAACTAGCAAGAGATTAACAACGTCGTGCAAAAACTTTCAAGCAAGAGATATCCAAGAGAGATTTATAGAATATTGGATATTTCACGCAAGTACTTTGCCCATTTCGGGCCACGCTAGTAAAGTCACGCAAGTCGAGTCACGCACGCAAGTCACGAGAGAAACAGAGAGAGTGTGGAATTCCAAAGATCAAGAGAGACAAGTACTTCGGTGTAATGCCAGACACCGTGATCAATATAACTCCCATGGGCACTAGTACTTTTGGGTGCTCCTCCCAGGACCAGATCGGGCCCTATAGCACAGCATTTAAAGATAGATCTAGACATCCACGATAGTTTATAGCCAATAAAGAGTTTCAAGATCAAGCTTTAAATAGAACGATAACGTAGAATTCACGGAATTCAAGGACAAAGCCCTTGAGTAGGGACAGACTTGCGATAAAATCCACGTGAAAGCATAGAAACTATGACATGTCGAAAAATTGGGTGGAATTGGCACCTAGATAGGTTGCCATGAATAACTTGAATAGATGACTAGCAAGATAGTCACCAGTTCAATGGACATGATGCAAGTTGAATAATTGGTACTTAGCAATAAGTTACCCAATTCAATATATCGCCTAGTGGAATGATCACCCATTCCACTGGCTAAGAGAATTCTCTCATGGGCCAAGAGTAGCACCATGAAGGGGTCGGGTTACCACGTTTCTCCAGAGTGACATGGTATTAAAACGGGTACAAGGTGTTTAAGGTACAACCAGCTCAGTCGGCCTTGAGGGAATCCAAGGCTACGAGGAGACATACGGAGGTCACGATGACTAACTTGCTAGTCCGAAGGAACGGAATGTCCAACGGAGAGCTCGTATGTCGCCGAGAGTTGAAGGGGTAATCGGTAAAGGGCCGAAAAATGTGGGACTATACTCACGGATTGGAATATAGTGCCATGGACATGTATATATATATATAAATCCACGATTTCAGGAAAAATCACGAAAACTCAGAAAATAGAAAATTGGCGCCTTAGCCAATGACTTCATTTCTGTAAATGACGCCCTGGTCAGGGCGTTATTTCACAAATTGAAGACTCTGGAAAGAGTCGTCAATTTCAATTTCTGTATACATATATCTGTGTAAATTAGTTAAATGACGCCTGGTCTGCAGCCACATTAAAGACATATAGCGCCCTAGATAGGGTCGCTATTTAATCAATTGAAGACTCTGTGTAGAGCCGTCAATTTCAATCAGGATATATGCATTAACTTAATCAATTTTTTAGGATTTATTAAATGGCGACATGGTGACTGTCACCTTTTATACATATAGTGCCCTTGACAGTGGCATCATTTTCAGAAGAAACGACATACTTCAAGTCGTCATTTTCCTTTTTCCCGACTGTCCCCTACTTAATGATCAAGCCGGTGATGGGAAGCGCCCGGTGACCTAGAATGCACGTCTCCAGGCTATTAAGGAGGCGGATCAAGACAAAGGCGGACTGGTAGAATGTACACTGAAAGTTTGTTCCAAGTCTGCACATGTATTATTTGATACGTGTGCATCACATTCTTTTATTTCCAAGAGGTTTGCTGATCCATTACCTATGGAACCAGAATGGATAAAAATAGTTTTATCTACTCCTCTCAGAAACGAAACCGATATTACTCATCATTATCAGAATTGTGAAGTCTTGGTAAAGGGTAGAAATTTTCCTATCAACCTAATATGCCTAGATTTAAAAGAATATGATGTCATATTAAGAGCAGATTGGTTATCCATGTATCAGGCAACGGTGGATTGCCGTAATAGCAAGGTTACTTTCAAGGAATTCACGGAACTAGCATATACTGGTCCAAAGAGTCGGAACAAGTCACCTCTCATTTCGGCTCTCCGAGCTAGCAAGCTAATAAGGAAAGGATGTGTATCTTTTCTTGTGTTTGTCACCATTAAGGAGACTAAGGAGACTAAGCTAGAAAACATCCCAGTTGTGCAAGAATTTCCGGACGTGTTTCCGGAAGATTTGCCTGGATTACCCCCACAAAGAGAAGTGGCATTCACCATCGACTTGATCCCTGGTGCTGGTCCAGTTTCTAAGGCACCATATAGGATGTCTCCCGCCGAACTCAAGGAGTTAAAGGAACAATTGATGGAACTTCTCAAGAAAAGATTTATTAGACCAAACACTTCCCCGTGGGGAGCACCTGTGCTATTTGTAAAGAAGAAAGATGGATCCATGAGGTTATGCATCGACTATCGACAGTTGAATCATCTCACTATCAAGAATAAATATCCACTACCGAGAATTGATGAGTTATTTGATCAAATATCTGGATCCAAGTATTTTTCCAAGATTGATCTCCGGTCGGGATATCACCAATTGAGGATCAAGGATGAGGATATTTATAAGACCGCATTCAGAAGCAGGTATGGGCACTATGAGTTTGTTGTTATGCCTTTTGGACTAACAAATGCCCCTGTTGCCTTTATGCAGTTGATGAATAGCATATTCAGGCCTCATCTAGATCAATTCATAATGGTTTTCATTGATGATATACTGATCTATTCAAAGACCAAGGAAGAGCACGAGGAGCATTTGAGGATTACATTACGGATATTGAGGATGAATCAGTTATATGCAAAGCTCAGTAAATGTGAATTCTGGTTAGAAGAAGTATCCTTCTTGGGGCATGTTATATCAAAAGCCGGTTTATCTGTAGATCCATAGAAGGTTGAAGCTGTAAAGGAGTGGGAAAGACCGACCAATGCTAGCGAGATCCGTAGTTTCTTGGGTCTTGCGGGCTACTACCGGCGATTCATCAAGGATTTCTCCAAGGTCGCCGTACCACTCACTAGGCTAACTCGCAAGGAGATCCGTTACGAATGGAGTGAGGAATGTGAAAGAAGCTTCCAAGCTCTCAAAGATCACCTAACTACTGCCCCGGTCTTAGCTCTGCCGGTTGATGGAGAAAAATTTGAAGTATACACCGATGCATCTGGCATTGGCCTTGGATGTGTTTTAATGCAACCAGAGAAAGTTATAGCCTACTCTTCTCGCCAATTAAAGAAGCACGAGGAGAACTACCCAGTCCATGACTTAGAATTGGCTGCGGTAGTGTTTGCACTGAAGATATGGAGACATTATCTATACGGAGTGCAGTTTATTGTATACTCTGACCATAAAAGTCTTAAGTATCTCTTCTCTTAGAAGGAATTAAATATGAGGCAAAGATGTTGGCTAGAATATCTCAAGGACTTCGACTTCACTATACAATATCATCCTGGAAAGGGTAATCCTGTAGCCGATGCCCTCAGTCGAAAGCCGAGAGCACTATTAGCCAATTGTATGATTCAGGAGTGGAAGTTGCTAGAACAATTCTCTAAACTTAATGTAAGCATGGACAAGGACAGTAGGTGTGTCACATTATCCCATATGAGTATACAGCCAGACTTGTTATCCGAAATACAAGGACTTCAAGATAGTGACCCAGTACTAGTGGAAATCAAAGACAAAATAGAAGAACAAACTGATTTCAAGATAGCCTCGGATGGAAGATTGATGTTCAGGAGTAGAACATGTATACCGAATTGTCCAGAGCTAAAGAAGAAAATCTTAGATGAAGCTCACAGATCGAGGTACATGATTCATCCAGGGTCTACCAAAATGTACCAAGATTTGAAAAGGACCTTCTGGTGGTCCAATATGAAAAGAGAAGTAGCATACTTTGTGTCTCGCTGTCTCACGTGTCAACAAGTCAAGGAAGAACACCAAAAGCATGCTGGTAAGCTACATCCTCTAGACATTCCCAAATGGAAGTGGGAGGATATCAGTATGGACTTCATTATGGGTCTGTCTAAATCAAAATGAGGACATGGTGGAATATGGGTTATCATCGACCGATTGACCAAATCGGCACACTTCTTGCCAATTAAGAGTCGATGGTCAGTTGATGTTCTTGCTGCATTATACATTAAAGAGATAGTCAGGTTACATGGAGTACCTGTCTTAATCGTGTCTGATAGAGACCCCTGTTTTACTTCTCACTTTAGGAAGGGTCTACAACATTCGCTAGGGACGAGACTTAACTTTAGTACAACTTTTCATCCTCAAACGGATGATCAGACCGAGAGAACCAATCAGGTAGTTAAAGATATGCTCAAAGCTTGCATCATTGATTTTGGTGGAAGCTGGCATGATCACTTGCCTTTGGTTGAATTTGCATACAATAATAGCTACCAGGCAAGTATACAAATGGCACCTTTCGAAGTGTTATACGGAAGGAGTTGCCGATCGCCTTTGTGCTGGGATGAAATTGGCGAAAAACAATTATTAGGTCCAGACATGGTAAGGGATACCACTGAAAAGATTCAGCTCATTAGAGAAAGACTTCAAGTAGCTCAATCTAGATAAAATGCTTATGCTGATACAAGAAGAAGAGATCTCGAATTCTAAGTTAGAGATCATGTATTTCTCAAGATATCACATGGACGTGGAATAAGAAGATTTGGTATTAAGGGCAAGCTTACGCCGAGATTTATTGGACCTTTTGAGATACTAGAAAGAGTTGGCGAGGTTGCTTACCACGTCGCGTTACCTCCTCAATTGTCCGAAGTTCATAATATATTCCACATATCAATGTTGAAGAAATATGTGCACGATCCGTCACATATCATTGATCATGGAGACCTGGTGATTCAAAGGGATCTCACTTATGAACAAAAGCCCATGAAGATCCTTGATCACGAGGTGCTAACATTAAGGAATAAAGTTATTCCCATGGTTAAGGTGCAATGGAGTAAATGTTCAGAACATGAAGCCACATGAGAGACCGAGGAGTCTATGAGGAAACGATTCCCAGAATTATTCGAAAAAGGTATGTACTCTACACTCTCCACGTCTATACGTGATTGAATTTGGGGACCAAATTCTTTTAAGTGGGGAAGGGTGTAGCAACCCTGGTAAATTAAAGTACTAGAAAGTCCAAATAAAAAAAATTAAAATATATAAATATATAATAATTAAACGAGGCCTGGACCTTGTACATAACCCCCTTACATTCTGAAAAGTCTTACAAAATGGACTCATAGACCTTACCATTATATTATAATACATTTAAGAATAACATGTTATTTTAAGTAGCCATTAGATGCCCAAAATAATTTTAATTGAATTAAGAATCATTAAATCTAGAAGAAAATGTCAATTTATATTTTATTATTAATTTAATATTCCACATTTACTATATTATACCTTTATTAGAAGGGAGAAGGATATATATATATAAGATTTAAATACATTAAAGATATATAAAAGATAAAAGAATGGATATATATACGATATCGGTCTTTTGGAGGCTAACAAAAAAGCAAAAACTCAATTGACGCCAATGTTAATGGCCGTCAATTCCATAAGAAGTGACTTTGAGCAAGTCGTCAATTCAAATTAATGAATAGTGCCATTTTTTTCGACTAAAGAATTTTGGAAAAATAGAGAAAAATGGAAAATTAATACTCTTAAAATTTCCCATCTAGATCACTTCCAGAAAAAAAGATAAAAATCCAGAAAGAATTAAAGAGAAAGAATTGAAGACTTCACGTGTGGGCGTCAATTTCAAATAAACGCCCCAGCCTAAGGCGTCAATTACAAAAGGACCCGTTTGTGTTAGGTTCGAACTAAGAAGATAACCGGGCAAGTTTAGGTTAAGGAAAGGATGAATATGAGGAAGAGTTAAAGTATAATTGGATTCTAAAGAGGGAAGTTCTAATCCTAATCAAATTCTTGGAACCTATTAGGATTCTTCTCCTATAAATACCCATCTCCTTTCCACCGAAACCACATTAATACTATTTGCCAAAGACATCCTGCTGCTCTTCTGCCATGAAGTTCTTCTTCTTCCTGTCGATTGCTGTGCTGCTACGTGAAGAACATAACAGTTCTTCACCAGGTTCTTCATCCTTCTTCTGCAGGTTGTCTGCAACGAGAAGGAGCTGTTGCTACTTTCTTCGGACGAACAGTTCTTCGTCAGAAACCTTCTTCCTTGCTCTATTGATCATCGTTCCAAGGATCTTCTTCATCGTCTTCTTATCCTTCCTGGTTGATTTTATGAAGGAAAAAGCCATTGCTTTCTCTACTGCACGGTGGAATCAAGAGCAGTTGCTCTTATTATCTTCCTCCGTTGTCTGGGTGCAACGAGAAGGCACTCTATTGAAAACATAGTATCGTTCTAAGGAGACATACATCCTTTATCTTCACGTTCTGTCAACCAGAATCATATCACCAAGGTAGGTTTTCTCAAGATTTAGCAAAAATTCAATATTTAACAAGTTAATGCATGCATATAGGTTTGCAGATGAATTCAGTAGTTACAGATTTCATTTCCAGAATGAAGTTTGTTCGTTTACTGCATAAATGGAATTGACGACCCACATCAGGGCATCATTTTAAACTAACGACCGAGTAACAGTTGTCAATTTTCTAGTTATTTAATAAATACACTATGTTCAAAATTTAATAACTGTGAACCTATATATGTAAACTAATGCATGATCATGTCCATAAATTCCTGATATTTTTCTCTACCTGTACATGTCATTTGTTTCTTGATCAGACCAACTTCATGAACCTTGTGCCTGTGATTGTACCTGTCCGGTGCAAATCACAAGACAAAGAATTAGCGACCCAGATCAGGTCGTCATTTAAATGGATGCTCGCAACCATGGGCGCGACTTAGTGACAAGCCTTGAAATTTTGATATATATTAACCTTCCTGGATATTGGAATTGACGACGTGAACCCTGCCTTGTTTTTGATGTATGACGCCCCTGACTAGGGCGTGTTTTAATAAATTGAAGACTTTAGATAAGTCGCCATTTACCTGAACGACTGGAATTTAGAAATTTTTAGCAACAAAAATATGGATTAAACGACTGAATGAAGAGTCGTCAATTACTGAAATGACGACCCAAACAAAGGCGTCAATTATAAAAATAAAGACTCAGTACCAGACGTCAATTTTCTAACAGTCATGTTTTCGTGGTTTTTCTGTAATCCATGGCAGTGGGTTATATATATATATATATATATATATATGCACTATATTCCATTCCGTGAATATAGTCCCATGTTTCACGATGTTTTATCGGTTACACACTATTTCTCGGTGATATATGAACTCTCCATGGGACATTCCGTTCCTTTGGACCGGTGACTTTATCATAGAGACCTCCGTAAGTCTCCGCTAGCCTTGGATTCCCTCAAGGCAGTCGAGCTGGCTGTACCATTAAAACCCATGACACTACTTAATCACCACGTCACTCTAAAGAAACATGGTGTACTGACCCTCACGACATGCTGTTTGTATGTCATGAGAATATTCTTGAAATAATGGGATGGGTAATCCATACCATTCATATCCTTTAAGAATAGTGTACCGTACTTGTGTACCCTAATTCTATCTACCTTATCATGTACAAGAACGAGCGACCATGTTCATATGGGCGCTTATTCCTACCGTCATGGCACCCGAGTTAGGGAGCCGATTCCACCTAGTTTTATCGTTAATCGTGATTATACCGTTATTATTATCATTATACCACATGATCAAATCCTTGAAATGCTATTCCACAAGATCTACCTTAAAAGTTCCTACAAGCTTATTCCTTGAAATTTCACATTGGCTATAACTATAGTGGATGTCGAAAAATACATGATAAATGCCTGCGCATATAGGGCCTGATCAGGTCCTGGGAGGAGCACCCAAAAGTATTAGTGCCCATGGGAGTTGTAATGATCACGGTATGGCATTGTACCGAAGTGCATGACTAGCTTGATTAGACATTCCATAATCTCGTACTCAACTTGTCATGACATGACTTGCGTGACCCGGAACGGGTATTTATATACTTGCTTGAAACATGATAGCCACTTCCCGACATGACATGATGAATACACTTGCTTGAATATCTTGACATTCGTTGATATAAGTCCTTGAAAGACATGCTATTTCACTCAATTATCTCTTGTTATACTCTCTCTCTTGTCATTTTACGCAAACATGCAAAGCTTTATAACATTCATGTAACATGTAATTTACTTAAAGCAAGTTAACTCTTGAGATATAATTCCTACTGAGCATTCACTCATCTAGTGTTTTCCCTTATTTTTCAGATAAGTCCGATGACGAGATTCAATCGGATGGGGAAGGTCAAGAGTGAAGAGATTAGAGCTCTCCGTCTATCCAAACGTCTACTAGTCTTATCTTTCAAATTTCTTGAGTCAATCATTGTACTTTTCTTTTTTATTGAGTGTTAGTACTTTCATTAAGTGGATTGTAATAGAAGTACTTTCGAGGTTGTGATTGAATAAAGGATTGGGTTATCTTTACTTTTGCGCGCTCTGTCTTTGTGTCGAATACACTAACGCTCTGATTGACATGATCGATATAAACTCGTCACGCGTCTCCGGGTTCCTTCCGCGCTCGGGGCGTGACAGTGAAGGACAAGTTTATTCAGAGGTTTCAAGACAGGGTCGGCCCGGAATACTCTTTCACAGATTTGGTGGCCTAGAAAATGAAAACAGACGAGGAGTTCGCTACTTATGCCGATAGATGGAGGCAGAAGGCCGCCAGGGTGCCAGGCCACATTGCGGAGGAAGAGAAGGTCAAACTGTTGATTTCCAATGCTACTCCGACCTTTTGCAACATTCCGGCAATGAATGACATAGAAAATATGCACCAACTATATAGCCGGGCGTGATTCATTCAAACACAATTCAAGGATTCCCCCATCCACTCGCTCTTTGAGGCCCAAAAGCCCAAATACCATAAGAAACCTCAAGGACCTGTCACCAAGGGGGTCCAAACAAATGAATAGGTGCAAGTCGTTACCTTCCCCTTCCAGTCCGCACCATTCCACTTTCCGCAAAACCCCCGCACTCCCCAACTCTCCACTCCACAAAACACTCAACCCGCTCCACCAAACCCTACCTTCGCCGCTCCACCAAACGCCTTCCCCGCTCTGCAACAACCTTCATAGCCTCCGTAATACCATAATGTCCCTCCAGCCAATGGCTACACCAACAACAGCAACAAGCGCCCGGGGCCCAAGAGAGCCCAATACCCTCCTTTGCCTGAGTCTTTCGCGGACATATTCTCGGCTCTTATGTCAGTCAGTGCGATCCAACTTCCTTCGGAACGGCCCATCTGGAACTCGACCGTTGATCAAACAAAGTACTGTATGTTCCACAGGCAGCCGGGGCATACCATTGAAGGGTGTTTTCAGTTTAGAGATTTGGTCTATGACCTACACGAAGGACACCGCATTGATTGGGCCGAGATGCACATGGCCATTATGGAGATTGAAGAGAAGGCAGCCGTAGAGGCAGCAAGTGCAGCAACAACAAACACCGCTGCCACAACAGCAGCCATTATCGCAACAACCGCAGCCAGTTCAAGAACTGGGGATCCATCAGAATCCCATGCCGAATCATCCTCCAGCTCTGCAGCCTCAGCCACCGGCACCGGCTCAGGTTAATGTAGTTCAACCCCCGGCTCCTGACACCGAGTGGTCTTATGATGACGATGGTATGCTCCAACAAGTCTCAGCCCTCCACCACAATTACCGCACCTCTTCCACTCCCACCATCCTTACGCCTACATATCAAAACTCTCCTCCGCCTACTAGATCACTTGTCTTTCCATCCACCACCCCTTTCACCTCCACTCCATCACCAACCTCTCGCCCATTGCTTGTCACCCCCGCTACCATCACTATGACTAGCCCTCCGCCTGCGCCTCTGCTTACCCTTACACCTCCACCTCCGCATGCACCCATCATCACCGTACCCACAACTAACCCTCCGCCCATTGTCCTTTCACCACAACCAGCTACCTCCACTCCCACTCCTATTATTTCCCCCACACCCTCTTCCACGCCACTCATCCATCCCATCGGGCCCATTTTACCATCACCAGGTGCTGTGCCGGCACAGAATTTTGCCCTTCGGAGCGGGCATTTGTTTCATCGCAATTATGCTTCTACTTCCAATCTCCAGCCCTTGCAGCCGGCTGCCGATCAAGAAGAGACTGAGCCACTGCCAGGTACCCAATATGATTTGTTGCATCACTTAGATCGGGTGCCCACCAAGATATCTGTGCTGGAGCTTATAAAAAGATCTACCCTTCACCAGGATGCACTAAGAAATTTTCTTCAGAAGGTGATGGTTAGTTAAGATGTGGCAGCTGACAGTTTACCTACAACATTGGCTACTATTTCCAAGGGACCAACAATCACATTCTCCGAGAACGAGCTAGCACCTTCGAAAGCTCGACAGATGCCGCTTTGCATTACTATTATTTTGAACAAAGTCAGTATTGATGCGACATTAGTTGACACAGGGGCATCTATCAATGTTTGCCTGCTCATCACTCTAAGGGCCTACAATTTATCAGATGAACTTCTACGGCCTACCCCGACCACCATAGTAGCTTATGACAACTCACAGAGAGCGTGTCACGGGGTTCTCACCGTTCAGGCTGAGCTTGGGCCTCTTACTATGCCCATTGAATTTTATGTGCTGGATATCGACCCTATGTTCAAGGCTATCTTGGGTCATCTGTGGATTGATACTCTTAGCGCCGTGCCATCCACTGCTCATCAATGCCTCAAATTCCCCTTTCAAGGGAGAGTGGTTAAGGCAAAAAGCTTGTCCACGGTCCAGTCAGTAAAGGCTATATCGGAGAAGATTTTACCAACTCTGTGGCCCAACACTCGGCCAGTTATTTCCGTGTTGGATCTGGACTTTCCATGGGCTTATGCACCACGCAAGCCCGTCACTACACCCATCAACATTAAAGTGAAGCCCCAGATCTGAGATTCCAAGGGCTGGGATATTATATTAAAATTGGGCTATCAACCGAGGAGAGGTCTCGGTGTACAATTACAAGGGCGGACCAAACCGGTCCCCAAAGGAAGAAAAATGAGCCGAAGGGGTCTCGGTTACCGAGAGTCCGCATTATCAGTTTTGAGTGACTCGAGGCCACTTACCTGGGATTACCGCCAGCATTTCATAAGAGGGCCTCTCCAGCCAGGTACATTGAGTCCATAGTCAGCACAGTCCGAAAAGAAAAACACAGCTTGCACAGTTGCCAGTCCGCCTTAGTTGCTGAAGGGGCCGGTTGATGATATGATTGATTACAACCAAGCCTTCGAAAGACTGTTTTATGAAGAAGACTATTGCCAAAAGAATCAGGAAGTACGGCTAGTGCAGTGGAAGCCGAAGAAGCCAGCTGACCGTCTGTGGGAAAAGGAAAGCTCACCCGTTGTCTTTACTTGGTCTCTCTCCCGTCTTATGTCTCTCTTCCAGCAGATGGAATCCATACCTCGCTCACCTCCGATCATGATTGATCCGTATTTCACAGAACTGCCAACCGGGGTGTTGATTATACCTTTTGCATGTGGGCAATGCCCACCCATTGATTTCTCCACTCTATGGACCCCCTCCTCCAATCTTTCAAAAATGTGGTTCTCCTCTTCGGATCCATTCTTCGATGTCTTGTTCCCATCTCTCTTCCCTCTCCAACTTCCTCCTCCACCATCTTCTTCATATTGCTGCATGATCTCTACTTATCTCCAAAAAAAATAGCAAATTTGAAATGGAGATTTCTGTGGAAGATTATGATATCTTGTCTCCATCCTCCTCCCAGGGGCACGAGGCCCCTACTTCTTCCTTCCCACTAGATTTCCTTTCTCCTAGGTTAGACGTAGGGTCCGTCGAGTCTAGGAAGGTAGAGTCTATTAGGTCTAGAGAAGTAGGGTCTTGTTCTAGGTCGTCTAACCCTTCCGAGCTTGAGCCGCGCTCACTTGCGCGTCATTCCAAATCCATTCCTGATAAGTTCTTGCAGGATCTTACTCAGCGATGCCACGCTCTTCTGAAGTGTCCAGAATTCATAGTTACGGCGATTGTGACAGAAGATGATGAGGAATCAAAAGGGGGTGTGGAACGACAATGGATTAGGTGTATATGAAGTCCTAGATGAAAAAGACCCGGTCGATGATGAGGACAACAATGTAGATGACACCGCCGATCTGTATGCGTAAGGATTAAAGAGATTCGACGAGCCATCATCGGCGGTGGATGAACCTACAAAGGAAATAAACTTGGAATCGAAGAAGACCCGAGGCCCATTATCATTGCTGCTAATCTCCCTTCACAGGTGGAAGAAGATCTACTCAAAGTTCTAAGGGAGTACAATGATTCTTTTGCCTGGTCTTATGAGGACATGCCGAGTCTTGACCCCTCTTTAGTGGAACATCGACTCGTACTTAAACCAGGGGCAACACCTGTGAAACAAAGGTCAAGAAGATTTAACCCCCACATGGCCTTAAGGATTAAAGAAGAGGTCGACAAGTTGTACAAGTCCAAGTTTATTAGAGTTGTCTTATATGCCCAGTGGGTGGCGAATATCATCCCTATCATCAAGAAGGATAGAAAGGTGCACATTTGTATTGATTTCATGGATCTTAATAAAGTATGTCCCAAAGATGATTTTTTGCTGCCTCACATAGATGTCTTGGTGGACAACACTGCCGGATATGAAGCTTTATCATTCATAGATGGTTATTCAGGATATAACCAGATCCATCTTGCTCCCGAGGATCAAGAGAAAACCTCCTTCACCACGCCCTGGGGCACGTATTGCTATGTGGTCATGCCGTTTGGTCTGAAGAACGCAGGTGCCATTTATCAAAGGGCGATGATGGCTATATTCCACGATATGATGCACATCTATATGGAAGCTTATGTGGATGACATCTTGGTGAAGTCGAGAACCAAGGAAGAACACCCCTCTATTCTAGCTAAGGTGCTCCAGAGAGCTAGGGAGTATAAGTTAAAAATGAATCCGAAGAAGTGTGTTTTTGGAGTCTCTTCAGCAAAATTGTTAGGCTTCATAGTTAGCAAACGGGGGATCCATATTGATCCTAATAAAGCAAAGGCCATCATGGACATGCCCCCGCCTAAGAATATCACGGAACTTCGAGGATTAATTGGTAGATTACAATTCATTAGAAGATTCATATCCCAACATTCTCAGGGGTGCCACCCATTTTATGAATTGCTAAAGGTGGGGGTCAAATTTGAATGGAATCAAGATTGTCAAAAGGCCTATCAGGACTTAAAGGAATATTTGGCCAATCCCCCGGTTCTGCAACCTCATGTCCCTAGGAAACCCCTAATCATATACATCTCGGTCATTAAGGACTCCCTAGGGGCGATTTTAGCACAGGTAGACGATGAAGGTAAAGAGCGGGCAACTTATTACCTCTCCAGATTGTTTAACCCGGTAGAGGCCAAATACACCGCTATGGAGAAGACTTGTGCCGCCTTAGTGTGGGTACCTCAGAAACTCAAACACTATTTTCTAGCCCACCCAGTTAGGTTGATCTCTAGAATAGACCCGATCCGCTATCTCTTAGAAAAGCCCCTCCTTTCTAGTAGGTTAGGTCGCTGGCAGAGCTTCCTCTCTGAGTTTGATATCACATTCGTCGTTGAGAAGGCTATCAAAGGATATGCTATCACTGAGCATCTTGCCCATCTTCCTATTCCCTGCACCAACTGTATTCAGGATGATTTCCCTGATGAGCATCTCCTTGTCCTTACTCATCATCCCTTCTGGTCTCTGCACTTTAATGGTGCGCTCAATTCTCAAGGCCGAGGGATAGGTGCCATTCTGCTCACTCCGGAAGGAATGACGATTCCCTTTGCTTATCAACTCCGATTTCCTGCTACCAACAACATCGCCGAGTATGAGGTTCTCCTGGCCGGATTGAAACATGCCTACCTCTTAGGCGCGCGCTACTTAAATATCATAGGAGACTCTCATCTCGTTCTGCGGCAGGTTCTGTCCACTTACCGCACTCGTGATCTGAAGCTCAAGCCATATCAAGATTTGGTAACGCTCTTAGCTCGGCAATTTCGCAAATTGATCTACACCCATACTCCTCGATCTTAGAACATTCTTGCTGATGCACTGGCATCACTTGCCTCCTCTTTATCTTTCCCTCTCAGTCGGAACACTGAGACTATTCTCGTTCAGAGATTGGATGCACCCTCTCTTCAAGATCCTTGGTATCACAACCTTAGAAAATCTGTAGAGGCTAGGGCTGAGAAGGAAGACTTGAAGGAAGTATCTTTAACAGAATTAGAAGAGATCTTAGAAGAAGAAGAATTGCCGTGGTACCATGAAATCGCACTGTATTGCAAAGATGGGTCGTTCCCAGAAGGGGCAAACGCCGAGCAACGTAAGGCGATCAAAAGAACTACCTCAAGGTACACTATTATTGCTGGAGAATTATACAGGCGCGCTCTCAATGGAATGCTCATGAGATGCTTAGATGATGATGAAGCTTGAAAGGTGGCTGAAGTAGCCCATTCTAGTGAGTGTGGAGGTCATGTTAATGGCCAGGCCCTAGCGAAGAAGATCCTTAGGCAGAGTTACTATTGACCCACTCTAGAGGAAGATTGCTCCCTCTATGTCCGGAGGTGTCTTAAATGCCAACTCCACGCTGATAAAATCCATGCTCTAGCTTCGTCTTACATCCTCTCTCTGCTCCTTGGCCGTTCTCCATGTGGGCTTTCGATGTTGTAGGCCCGCTCGGGGATCCTAACTCTGAAATTAAGCAAAAATCCTTCATCCTTACCGTCACGGAGTACTTCACCAAATGGGCCGAAGTGGAAGTATACACGGAAATCAAAGCAACAATGGTGTGCCACTTCATCATGAAGAATATCATCTCGCAGTTCGGAGTGCCAAGCAGCATCATCACCGACAACGGACCCCAGTTCATCTCTCAAGAGCTCAAGGACCTATGTAAGAAGTTGATGTGGCACAGCCCAAAGGTGCTAATGAGAGACTCTTTGACCCTAGGACTTAGACCCGCAAGCATACAAGCACTTTCAATGATCTCACGTTAGCGGCTCACGCACACGGCACACACGAGATCAGCCGGTGGGGCCGGGGATGGTGGTGAGGGTCCGAGGTGGGACCCAAGTATTCTAAAGACTAGGTGGGCTTAGGCTGACCCCTAAGGGTATGGGAATTCCCAATTTAGTGGGCAGATGGCACGCCGGGGCATGGGGTTGGGTGGTTCTCACTCACAATCCGCAGTGGGCACTCAAATCGAGCAATTACGGGTCCGAGCACTCTCTCACCGGCCGACGAGCATAAGAAGCAATACTACACTAGCAAAGCATGAAACACAAGGTAGGGACCAGTCACTCACCTGATCGGTGTGAAGACATCGATCCCGGCCGAAGACGAGGGCGAGCGGGGAGGCGTGGGTACGCACCTGCACGCCACGTCGATGTCGCTTGACCTGAAAATATATAGGGTACAACACTATGCCTCACGCAGGAGGGTGGAATAAGAGGTTGGGATTAATGAACTACAGTCAAACACTACCTCCACACAGGGAGGGGCTGTAAGCCGGCCAGGCGGGGTTGGGAAAATAAGAGAGAAAAGCCGACTTGCTGAGTTGCACCGATTCTGCTAGCTTCAGGAACAACTGGACAGGTTGCTGATGTTGGCACCGCCACAGGCTCAGCGGAGCTCAGAATTTGACGAAACCACTTCCAAAACTTTCTGCACTGACCAGGGATGACGCTTGAATTTTGGGAGAGCTTCGTGAAGTCGTTGCTGGCCGGGGCAGAGTCTGGAACCGGACTGAGTGGTTCTGTCTCCATCTGGTGCAGAACTGATGAGGTCGGTTGCAGATGATGCCACGGAGGCTACCAAACTCCGATTGAGACGAAATTGGCGTTGACGTGACCGTGGCTGGAGCAGCTTCGAGCAGGAACTGACAGAACTCCAAAAGGAGGTTGGAGAAGAAACTTCTGATCAGAAGAGTAGGTGGTGGTACAACCTGGAACAGCAGGGAGCAGCCTGCGCACTTCGACGGGAAAATTTGGAACTGAGAGCTCGGGAGGGCGATTGACTTCGTTCTTCCTCGTACTGAAAGGGGACTGGTCGTAGTTCCTCTCCTCCAAAAGTGGCACCCATTGCTTTCCAAAACAGGTCGTGGCGGCCTCTGCTCTCAGCCTCAGATCACCAGCCGGAGTCGGAAAGCGCAGTCTGGCGAGAATGGCTCCTCCAGTCAGCTCCGAGCTCGGATGGACGCGGGATCACCACCGTTCGAAAGCTGACTCGATGAAGATTCCGACGATGTAAGATGGGTCGCCAGAAGCTCTCAGGTGACGACGGGGTGTCCTCTGCAACCTGCTACCATTCTGCTACCTGCGACCTGGACTGGATCTGAAAATGAAAATGGTTATGAGTGAAGGGATGGTGGGGTGTAGTAGGGGAAATAGGGTGGCTGGAGGTTGTGGGGAGTGGAGGTGGTTGATGGAGGGCTGTTGTGGTGGCTGGAGAAACAAGGAGGGGGTGGGTGAAGGGGGCGGTGGCTGGCTGTGAGTGAGAGGGGAAGGGGAGGGCTGCGCAAGGTGGACAATGGAGAGGGAAGGGGGGGGGGCGAACTTGGCTGGGTTTAGGGCTGGAGGGGGGGGGGGGCGACCAGACCTGGTATGGGGGTAGTGAGATGGGAGGGAGATTCAAAATTGTCCTTGGGAGGGGCTCCTTCAGCCTAGGGAAGAGAGGGGGGTGCTTAGGGAAGTGGATGGGGTAGGTGGTGGTTGGGTGGTGGGGCTTGGATTGGTGGAAGCAACCTTGGGGCTGGGGTGGGTTTATGGGGGTGGTCGGTAGTTGGGGAGGTCTTTGAATGAGGGAGGGGAGTTAGGTGGTAGGTGGGAGAAGGAGGAGAGAGAGAGGAGTTCGCCCCCTTCTTGAAGAGAGAGAGGGAGAGAGAGAAAAGCTTTGGTGGAGGAGAGTGAGATTTGGAAAAAAAGAGTGCTATTCAAATTCATTCATCAAAAGTTGAGTACATGAGGAGAGATGGGGCCTATATATAGGCATCCATTCTTTACATAACCAAAGTACCCTTGACAATTAGACAAAAGACCAAGCATATCCTAGACTCACTCCTATGGGCCCATAACTAAGGTACTTGGGCCCAAATAAGCATAACAAGGGAAATGACTAAGATAACATGACTCAATAAAGAAAAGTACATAAGATATGACTCAAAGAAAAGGAAAATAACATGTGAACACATAGCCGGGCTTCATCCTAATGATGCAGGCGATCCGAGCCAAAGTGAGCGCTGTGAGATGCCCTCATCAAATCCCCCGGGGTGGGGAGAACTCGACCCCGTCGAGTATGGGTCCGCCTGACTGTGGTAGTGCTCCAAAATGTCCGGGTCAAGGCGCAGCAAGTCTTCCCGGCTCACCCAAGTGTCCTCGGTCGGGGGACGGCCCTTCCACCTCAGTTGGTAACGCTGGTATACCCTGTTCCTGGTAATGGTACTCTGCTCATCCAGTATTACCTCCACTTGCTCACGTCGGCCTCTCAAACTAGGAGGTAGAGTCACACCGTGGGTGTCTCTCTCAAGGGAGGGTAAAGGCTCAAGCTCTTCACTAGGTTCCACCGCGGGGCCCTTGTAGGGTACCAGGTATGCCACATTGAAAGTAGGGTGTACTCCAAAACCCTCAGGTAGGTCCAGCTCATAAGCGTTACTTCCTAGTCATCTCAGAATTCGAAAGGGTCCCGACCCTCGTGCCCTCAACTTGGAGGCAGGCCCCGGAAGGAGCCGCTCCGTCCTCACCATCACCGAGTCTCCCACTTGGAACTCGCAGTGGCGCCGATGAGCATCTTCTCGCCTTTTGTAAGCCTCATTACTTTTCCCTATATGCTTTCGGATGTCATCATGCAACTCTTTGATATGCTGTGCAAAGGACTCAGCTGAGACTGACACTCTAGCATGTGGGAGAAGGGGAATAAGATCTGAGGGTTTTCTATGCCTATAACCATGTACTACCTCAAATGGACTTTTGCCTATGGACCTATTGACGGAATCATTGTAGGCAAACTCGGCCTGAGATAAGAGGAGATCCCAATTCCCAGGGTGGTCCCCTACTAGACAACGGAGCAAGTTCCTAAGGCTTCGGTTGACGACCTCAGTCTGGCCATCGGTTTGAGGATGGTAAGTGGTGGAGAATTTGAGGAGGGTTCCCACCAAATTTCAGAGAGTTTTTTAAAAGTAACTGGTGAATTTCACATCTCGGTCAGACACAATGGTTTTGGGTAGTCCATGGAGTCGGACCACCTCATCAAAGAACAATCGGGCGACCCTAGAAGCATCCGAAGTCTTGGCACATGGGATAAAGTGGGCCATCCTAGAGAACCTGTCAACAACGATAAATATGGAATCATATTTGCGTAAGGTCCTAGGTAGGCCAAGGATAAAGTCCATGCTCAAATCCTCCCAAGGTCAGTCTGGGATGGGTAGGGGTGTGTAAAGCCCAGTGTTTTGCCTCACTTGTTTTGCTGAGGCACAAATGCGACATTGTCCCACAATGTGGGCCACATCCTTCTTGAGACTGGGCCAATTGAATTGCCTCTCAATTAGCTCTATGGTCTTTTGGACCCCAAAGTGACCAGCTAGGCCACCACTGTGTAACTCCCAAACTAAGAAGTCCCGAAGTGAAGTCCGGGGTATGCATAGCCTAGCTCCCTTGAAAAGATACCCCTCTTGGAGTATGAATCCCTCATGTTCCTTGTGGGGTTGAGTGGAGAGGGTGTTGTAGTGAGTTCCAAAGTCGGGGCAATTTGGGTATTCCCCTTTGATTCTCTCAAACCCGGTGACTTCCACCTGGATAGTGGAAAGTAAGGCTACCCGCCTACTAAGCGCATCGGCGGCGCGATTCTCACCACCCATCTTGTACTTGAGGATAAAGGTATAGGCTTGAATGTATTCTACCCAACGGGCATGGCGGGCATTTAGCTTTTGTTGGGTGTTGAGGTACTTCAAAGCCTCGTAGTCCGAGAAGATCACAAACTCATTGGGAAGGAGATAGTGCCTCTAATGCCGAAGGGATTGAACCACATCGTAAAGCTCTTTGTCATATGTGGAGTACCTAGTCCTAGCCTCCCAAAGTTTCTCACTAAAATAGGCTACTGGGTGACCCTCTTGGCTAAGAATGCCTCCAATCCCTACCCCGGATGCATCACAAGTGACCTCGAAGACCTTTGAGAAGTCGGGTAGGCACAACACCGGGGCTTGGGTCATCTTTTCTCTAAGCTCTAGGAATGCTTTGGAGGCTCCCCTAGTCCACATAAAAATGCCCTTCTTGAGGAAATCCGTGATAGGAGCGGTGATAGTGCTAAACCCACGGATGAATCTCCTATAGAAAGTGGCTAGCCCGTGAAAGCTTCGGGCCTCATGGAGGGTCTTGGGCTCGGGCCACTCAAGAATGGCTTGGACCTTCTCGGGGTCCATGGATACCCCTTGGGATGAGACAATAAATCCTAGGAAGGCTAGTTGGTTGGTCAAGAAATGACACTTCTCGGGATTGGCAAAGAGACTTTCTTTCCTAAGAACGGTGCAAACTTGTTTGAGATGATCAAGGTAGGCTTCCTTGGTTTGGCTATATATGAGAATGTCATCAAAGTAGACGACAAGGAAGATGTCAATGAAGGGCCGGAGGACCTCAGTCATGAGACGCATAAATGTGCTAGGTGCATTGGAAAGGCCGAAAGGCATGACAAGCCATTCATAGAGACCGTCCTTAGTTTTAAAGGCGGTTTTCCACTCGTCCCCAGGCCTAATGCGAACTTGGTGGTAGCCACTTTTGAGATCGATCTTAGAGAAGATGGTGGCTCCAGCAAGCATGTCTATCATGTCATCTAGCCGAGGGATGGGAAACCTATATTTGACCGTGATTTTGTTGATGGCCCGGCTATCCACACACATGCGCCAAGTTCCATCTTTTTTGGGTGAGAGGAGGGCCGGGACGGCACATGGGCTTTTGCTAATGCGGAGGAAGCCCTTCTTGATGAGCTCTTCAATTTCCCCCCTAAGTTCAGTATGCTCGGTGGGGTTGAGGCGATAGTGAGGTAGGTTGGGTAAGGTAGCTCCGGGCACAAAGTCGATGGCATGTTGCACATCACGCATGGGTGGTAGCTTATCTGGTAGCTCATCGGGTAACACATCATGGAAGTCCTCAAGGATTTGTTGAATTTCTATTGGGTGTGGGTCGGTTAGGGTGGATTCTCCAAGGCAAATAACAATGGCACACACTTGTCCCCCTTGGTTGACTTCTTCCTCAAGTTCTTTCCTAGTGATGAGGTGTAGGTTCCTAGTAGTCCTAATGGTCAAATTAGGACTTGATGGGGTGGGGTTTGGTGGGTTTTGAATAGTGGGAGGGGTAGGGGATCCCTCAAGGGAGGGAGATGCCTTCTTGGGAAGGGAACGGGGTGGAGAGGGGTTGAGTTGGATTCTCTTCCCCTCATGAGTGAAAATGCAAGTGTTAGTCCTTCCAAGGAAGGTGGCATCTACATCGTAGATCCAAGGCCGTTCTAGGAGTATACTTCCAACTTCCATTGGTAGAATGTCATACCAAACTTGGCCTTGGTAGGATTGAAATGTGATAGGGACAAGGCAACGAGTGCTAACAGGTACGGATGTGGCATCAATCCAAGCTACCCGATATGGGTGTGGGTGTGGGGAGATGGTAAGGCCCAAAAGTTTGATGGTGTCGTGTGACACCTCATTCACACTACTCCCGTTGTCCAAGATGACCTTCCTAGCATGGCTCCCTATCCGGATATAGGTATGGAAGATGGTGTTTCTTCTCCAATCATGTTCTTGGGTTTGAGTGAGGGTGCACCTAACCACTCCAAGGTGAGAGTTGGTAAATGGAGGGGTTTGTTCTTGATTGGTCTCCATGTAGTGGGTCTCATACTCCTCCTCCCAATCGAAAGAGGCCTCATACACCTCAACCTCTTCTATAACTTCATCTTGGGGCAAGGGGGTTGTCTCCTCAATGAGCAAGCTAGATGCGCCCTTGGTGGGGCATTGATTGGCGAAGTGTCCATACCTAAGGCACCTAAAGCATTACTGCCCACTTTGGTGGTTTGGGGCAGCCCTAGTGTGAGGGAGAGTGGGTGCCGGATTTGGTCTATTGAGAGTGGGGTTGGGGGGCCCACTTGTGGGGCGAGGAGGAAAGGTGCCACTAGGAGGGGCTGCCCGGGTGGGAGGAGTTCCCATGGGGGTGGGGAGGAGTCCTCGTTGAGGAGGTGGGGGGTTGGTCTGAGGTACCATGGATTTTGGGTCCATTCCCTGAGGGGGAAACATTCGGGTGTATCGAGAGAATTTCTCGGCATCTCGGGCCACTTGGTAAGCTTGCTCTAGAGTGGCTACTTGACGCATGAATAGCTCCTTTTTTATGTGGAATTGTAGCCGATTCCTAAAGCGGGATAGTGTGACGGTCGGGGTCCTCTTGGACTCCACACTTAAGAAGGTAGTAGTCAAATTTCTCAATGTACTCCATAATGGTCTTCCCTTCTTGCGTCAAGGCTTACCACTCATCTAGGAGGTTTTGATGGTAGGAGGGAGGGACATATTTGAGTTTGAGTTGTTTCTTCATGGCCCCCCATGTGGTGATGGGAGCTTCCCTCCTAACTATCTTTAATGCCTCAATGTTCATCCAATGAGTCTTAGCTAATTTGGTAAGTTGCATTTTTGCAAGCCAGACTCTCCTATCCTCGGTCATTGGGTACCAATCAAAATATTGGTCCATAGCCGCCTCCCAATCTAAATAGATGCTTGGGTGATGAGATCCATCAAAGGTGGGGGCATCTACTTTCACAAGTCTCATAAGGTGGTCATCCGGGTTGTCCCGGGGGGGGGGGTCCTTCATTCCTCCTTGGAGGTGGGTCTCTTTCCAATTCGGGAGGAGGGTCAAGGTTGAGCTCTCCTATGCCTGGTTCCTCATATGGGGGAGGTGCCCTCCTATCACCTACCCTTGGGGCGGGCCTATTCTCCCCAAGTTGCTCAAGCCGGGTTGTTATGTCATCAAGCCATCCTAAGATACTAGCCATACCCTCCACTAGGAATCTCATGTGATCGGGAAGCTCATGCTCATTGTTGGCGGGATTCCCTTGGGGATTGGGATTCATTGTGGAATTGGAAGAGGATGGATTGGTTTGATAATGAGTTCCACTATGAGTGGTCATGCAAAGTTGGGTGGGCTATGCACGGGTGTGCGAATGCACCTATGAATGACTTAGTGTGAAGACGACCCAAGACTAGACTTGTAAGAACAAGCCAATGACCACTCTGATACCACTTGATGTGGCACAGCCCAAAGGTGCTAATGAGAGACTCTTTGACCCTAGGACATAGACCCGCAAGCATACAAGCACTTTCAATGATCTCACGTTAGCGGCTCACGCACACGGCACACACGAGATCACCCGGTGGGGTCGGGGGATGGTGGTGAGGGTCCGAGGTGGGACCCAAGTATTCTAAAGACTAGGTGGGCTTAGGCTGACCCCTAAGGGTCTGGAAATTCCCAATTTAGTGGGCAGATGGCACGCCAGGGCGTGGGGTTGGGTGGTTCTCACTCACAATCCGCGGTGGGCAGTTAAATCGAGCAATTACGGGTCCGAGCACTCTCTCACCGACCGACGAGCATAAGAAGCAATACTACACTAGTAAAGCATGGAACACAAGGTAGGGACCAGTCACTCACCTGATCGGTGTGAAGACACCGATCCCGACCGAAGACGAGGGTGAGCGGGGAGGCGTGGGTACGCACCCGCACGCCGCGTTGATGTCGCTTGACCTGAAAATATATAGGGTACAACACTACGCCTCACGTAGGAGGGTGGAATAAGGGGTTGGGATTAATGAACTACAGTCAAACACTGCCTCCACATAGGGAGGGACTGTAAGCCGTCCAGGCAGGGTGGGGAAAATAAAAGAGAAAAGCCGACTTGCCGAGTTGCACCGATTCTGCTAGCTTCAGGAACAAATGGACAAGTTGCTGATGTTGGCGCCGCCACGGGCTCAGCGTAGCTCAGAATTCGACGAAACCACTGCCAAAACTTTCTGAACTGACCAGGGATGACACTTGAATTTTAGGTGAGCTTCGTGAGGTCGTTGCTGCCGGGGCAGAGTCTGGAACCGGACTGAGTGGTTCTATCTCTGTCTAGTGCAGAACTGATGAGGTCAGTTGCAGATGATGCCACAGAGGCTACCGAACTCCGATTGAGACAAAATTGGCATTGACGTGACCGTGGCTGGAGAAGCTTAGAGCAGGAACTGACGGGACTCCGAAAGAAGGTCGGAGAAGAAACGTCTTATCAGAAGAGTAGGTGGTGGTCCAACCTGGAACAGCAGGGAGCAGCCTGCGCACTTCGACGGGAAAATTTGGAACTGAGAGCTCGGGAGGGAGATTGATTTCATTCTTCCTCATACTGAAAGGGGATTGGTCTTAGTTCCTCTCCTCCGAAAATGGCACCCAGAGCTTTCCTGAACAGGTCGTGGCGGCCTCTGCTCTCAGCCTCAGATCACCAGCTGGAGTCGGAAAGCACAGTCTGGCAAGAACGGCTCCTCCAGTCAGCTCCGAGCTCGGATGGACGCGGGATCACCACCGTTGGAAAGTTGAGTTGATGAAAATTCTGACGATGTAAGATGGGTCGCCAGAAACTCTCAGGTGACGATGGGGTGTCCACCGCAACCTGCTGCCATTCTGCTACCAGCGACCTGGACTGGATCTGAAAATGAAAATGGTTATGAGTGAAGGGATGGTGGGGTGTAGTAGGGGAAATGGGGTGGCTGGAGGTTGTGGGGAGTGGAGGTGGTTGATGAAGGGCTGTTGTGGTGGCTGGAGAAACAAGGAGGGGGTGGGTGAAGGGGGCGGTGGCTGGCTATGGGTGAGAGGGGAAGGGGAGGGCTGCACAAGGTGGACAATGGAGAGGGAAGGGGGGGCGAACTTGGCTGGGTTTAGGGCTGGAGGGGGGGGCGACCAGACCTGGTATGGGGGTAGTGAGATGGGAGGGAGATTCAAAATTGTCCTTGGGAGGGGCTCTTCAGCCTAGGGAAGAGAGGGGGGTGCTTAGGGAAGTGGATGGGGTAGGTGGTGGTTGGGTGGTGGGGCTTGGATTGGTGGAAGCAACCTTGGTGCTGGGGTGGGTTTATGGGGGTGGTGGGTAGTTGGGGAGGTCTTTGAATGAGGGAGGGGAGTTAGGTGGTAGGTGGGAGAAGGAGGAGAGAGAGAGGGGTTCGCCCCCTTCTTGAAGAGAGAGAGAGAGAGAGAGAGAGAGGGAGAGAGATAATGGGAGAGAGAGAGAGAAAAGCTTTGGTGGAGGAGAGTGAGATTTGGAAAAAAGAGTGCTATTCAAATTCATTCATCAAAAGTTGAGTACATGTGGAGAGATGGGGCCTATATATAGGCATCCATTCTTTACATGACCAAAGTACCCTTGACAATTAGACAAAAGACCAAGCATATCCTAGACTCACTCCTATGGGCCCATAACTAAGGCACTTGGGCCCAAATAAGCATAACAAGAGAAATGACTAAGATAACATGACTCAATAAAGGAAAGTACATAAGATATGACTCAAAGAAAAGGAAAATAACATGTGAACACATAGCCGGGCTTCATCCAAATGATGCAGGCGATCCGTGCCAAAGTTAGCGCTGTGAGATGCCCTCATCAGAAGTTCAATATCGCATTACATCATTCATCTCCATATTATCCTCAAGGCAATGGCCAAGCCGAGGCCACTAATAAAACCCTTCTGAAAATCATAAAGAAAACATGCGAATCTCACAAATTTTCTGATTGGCCTGAAAGATTAGTGGAAGCTCTGTGGGCTTACAGCACCTTCGTCCGTACTCCCATGGGGTAAACCCCCTATGCTCTCACCTACGGGATGGAGGCAGTGCTCCCGTATGAGATCTTAGTCCCTTCCCTAATGGTGCAGGTCGATAAGGAACTTAATCTCGATGAACGTCGAGAGGCGTTGCTCGTTCAGCTGGAACTCTTAGATGAGAAGAGGATGAATACGGCCGATCACGTGTCCATTTATCAAAAGAGTGTTTCACGTTATTTTCTAAAGAAGGTAATCAAACTCAAATTTCAAGTAGGAGATATGGTTTTGAAACACAAATTCATCAGGTCCAGAGGTCCTAGGTCCAAATTGCAACCAAACTGGGAAGGTCCGTTCGTCGTTAGAGAAGCTTATCCAGGGAACGCGTATCGCTTAGTCAACGCAGAGGGTGAGGAGCTCGCTCACGCTTGGAATGGGTTGTATCTTTAGCACTTTTCCCCCTAGAGTCAGGCTAATGAAACCTGGTAGCAAGGAGTCCCTTCCTCGACCACGAAGGAGGACCCCGAGATCGGCAAATCACACACTTCACGGCATCCCTGGTCGGGTTCCCCAGTTATGTAGACACCATTTTCTCCTTGGCCATGCCCGGGGGAAGTCAATGTCCATGTCCGTTTCTCTCCTCGGCTGAATCTAGGGGCAAGAGGTAAATAAGGGGGCGATGACAAATCTAGACACCCTGATGAGAGGAGGTCTCAAATAGGGGCAGTCCGTTATGACCCGATTCCATAAAAAAGAGCATTTCACAAGAGAAAGAAAAGTGGAGCAACAATTGCAACCAAGAAAATAAAGATTTATCTCACAAAGTCTGTATCTCAAAGTCTATAGCTCCGAAAGACAAGACTAGGCATGGCAAGAGTGGCAATATAGTTTCCCCGCGGGACGTTATGAGCCCGGTCGTATGCGTGCCTAGGATGGATAAAGGTATAATGACGGACCCAAAGCCCCGGCTCAACAAGACCAAGTCTCTGAAAGGGTCGTCATGAGAAGGACTCAAGCTCTAAAAACCTCTATACCTGGTCTAAGCTAACCCCGTGTTTCTATTTTATTTTTAGGACTAGACAATACCCTAGGTATGGCCTTGGTAGAATCACCATTATGCAAATTGGCCCCGATCAAGGACTATCATCTCATAAGCACTCCAACCTCAGGAGATTCCGAGTGGGACACGTAGGGCCCCTGTTGCCGGGACGAAATTGGCTTTCAAAATCTAAAAAAATCATATATTTCAAAATCTAAAAAAAATCATATATTTCAAAATCTAAAAAAAATCATCTAAAAAAATCATATATTTCAAAATCCAAATAATCATATATTTCAAAATCCAAAAAAACCATCCAAAAAAATAATATATTTCAAAATCACAAAAAATCATATATTCAAAATCCAAAAATCATATATTCAAAATTCGAAAAAATCATATATTTCAAAATCTAAATAAAATCATATATTTCAAAATCTCACAAAAAATCAAATATCTTCAAAAATCCTAAATACCATCATCTTGCATTGCATGCATTGCACTTTTTCTCATTATATTTCTGCCTATTTGATAAGGCTCCACCCCTTGACCAAATGTCAAGAACTGGTCACTCTCTAACTTGCTTCAGGCAAGGGGTTGAGTCTAAGAACAGATCTAACTTATTTTTATCTAAGTGTGCGCAGAATGCCGGTTCAAGTGCTCAGGATTCAAAGCTCACAAATTGGCAGTTTCTGGTTCTCTAGCGGTCTAATATTAGACCACCAAATCCCTCTGGCGGTCCATGGTTCGACCGCCAATCTCTCCCGAAGGCCAAAAAACAAACTCTCAGTAAACTATCTCTAGTGCTCTTATCATGGACCACTAAAAGGCTCTAGCGGCCCATGGTTCGACCGCTAATCTCTCCCGGAGAACAGTGAACTCTCAGTTTCCCTGAATCCCTTCTTCTGGCGGCGTATCGTGGAACCGCTAGACTATTCTAGCGGCCCTATAATAGACCGCCATGTCAGTCAGAAAACCCTATTTTTAGGAGATTCAATCCCAATCAAGCAACTAATTCCATATCTTTCAGAATCAAAGCTTTTATTTCATTCAACTAAGCTTAATGAACATTCTTGGGTTGATAATTTTTAATACATCAAAAAACAATGCTCAAATTACATTTAACTTCTCATCCGCGCGAGGTCGGATCTTGCGCAATTCTTTTACATAAGTGCGGTATCCCTCTTCATCTTCTGCCACATCTGCTTGCCAAGCGCGTACCCGGCTAATTTCCCACATCATCAATGCATTCTGGACTGCTTGTTCGTCCTCCTCGGTCCCTATCATCCTAACTTGAAGGGGAGGGAGATATGATAGTGCAGGAACCATGGTTCGGGGTAGCCCGATTTGAAGATAGCACCGGTGCGGGTTGTAGATCGCCATGGTAGTGTTCCCCACTAGCTGCAAGTCTAGGCCTGGTCGCCGAGGAACTCTAAGGATAGTGCTTCGAAGAACTCTTGGTCGCATCACGAACTTGTCAATTGGCAATGTGTTGAGGAAGAGGTGCCAATCATCACTTGTTTTCTTGTCCGTAACCCGGCACTCAACCTGTGGAGAGAATCCAAAAGTGCCTCCTATATAGAAGAGGGGGTGGCTCCCGAATATCCAGCTAGCAGAAGATAAGTCCTCCTTGGGTAAGAATTTGATTCTCACTCCCATCCAACACTCAAGGATGATCATGGAGCCAAAGAGTGGTCCTCCTAGGCAAGCTGAGCTAAGCCGTTCATAGAGGTATGAAAGGACCGCTTGAGAAATGGACAAACCCCACCACAACCCACTGATGATGCTAAGATTTTAGATATCTAAGAGGTGGTCAGTAGTGGTGAAAATGAAGACCCTGCACAAGCAAACCGATGTGGCTTTGGCTATGGCTTCGAATCTCCCGCTCTTATTTTTACAATAGGCGGTTATCCATTGAGCAATGGGTATCAAATGAATGTGGCGTGGGCTGACGATTGTCCTAACATCCTTCGGGTTATGGATGAAATCACTTAGAATCAAGGAAGGGTCTATTGCTTCTACCGTGTGACACACTAAATCTTCATCTCCCACCTTAGTCTTAGGGAAGGCTAGGTAGGTTTCTACCTCTTCTAATAGGATAGTGGCTTCAAACGATGGGAAGAGGAATGTGTGTGTTTGAGGATGCCACAATTCCACAAGGGCTGAAATACTAGCCCAATAATATGGGAGTTTTTGGAATTTTTTGGCCAAGACTAACAAAGGATGAAGGTGCCATGCCCTAAGGGTTGAGAGGACTTCTAAAGGAAGCTCTTTTATCATGAGAGCCACCCACTTAAAGTTGGAGTAACACCTTGGGCCAGGAAGAAGCTAGAGGAAAAGAGAAAAAGAAAGAGGAAGAAGAGAGAGAAAGACCATGAGAAGAGGAAAGTGTAGAAATTTATGAAAGTTTGAATCAAATTACCACTTACCTCTCTTGAAGAACTTGAGCTTAGATGTTTGGGGATTGAGGTTAGCCTCTACAGCTCCCCATGCTCTTTTCTAGCTACTTTAGGTCTAGTGTAGACCCTCTCTCCCATGGCACTAGCTTCAAAACTCCTTTTCATGGTGTTTTTTGAGTATTTTGATGGGAATTCTGAACTTATAGCAGAGAATTGGTGTGAGCTACGAATTTAGAGCTTGTTCCTATTTGTAGAGGCTTGGTTTTAGTATTGGAGTATTAGGATTTAGGTTAGGTGGCCTTATCCTAAGTTTAGGAGAGTTCTAGTGCAGATTAAGGCTTCTTTTCCCCGAGTTCGGACTCCCACGGGGGAGTCCTTCTTGGATTTACACAGTTTCTATGCTAGCGGTCTATCGTAAGACAGCTAGAGCCCTATGATGCTCCCATATTGGACCGTCACTTCCCTTCATCCACCGCCTTTTCTCTAACATTCTAGCGACCGAAGGTAAAATCGCTAACTCACCCTGGCGGTCCTAACTTAGACCGTTTCATGGTTTTCTGTAGGTTTTAGATAACTCTTTCTGCTCTCCTTTTGTCAAAACCTACCGCACTCCCTCTCTCTCTGTCTCTCACTCTATCCTCCTGTCTACATGCTACATACATTCAAACATTCACATTCATCCACATTCATGCATCTTAATAAAATAAACAAAAAGATTTCATTCCATTTTCAAAAGTCATGTACATGTGTGCATCCAAAAGAAAGGGAAAGAGTAAATCACTCGACCGGTCTGTCCCCCGGGCCGTCAGTGTCGCCGGAGCCCTCATGCCACTTCTCCGGTGGGCCCATGGATGAACTACCCTCCTCCCGTCATCGCCTCCTCTCTGCCTCCTCATTCCTCCGATGGCCAGAGGAGCTGGTAAGAAAGTTCACAACCGAGCCACTGTGTGCACCACTCCGTGCGCCGCCCACTGCGCCGCTCTGGGATGCACTCCGCTCCGGCCCATGGCCTACCATCCTCAAAGCTCTCTCCATCACCCACAACTCGATCCTCAGATCGTAAGCCTGGCGTCGTGCCTCTCGTGCCTCGGTCTGATAGCGCTCTAAGTCAGTCACTCCAGTCCGAAGTCTCTCAGCATCTGCTCTCAGTCTCTCGGTCTCCGCTCGAGCATGCTCCGCCTCAGCCAACGCTGTGGTCAACTCTCTCGCCTGCATTAGCATTCATCACATTAGGCATAAGCATAATCATAAGCATTTAAAGTCTAAGGAACTCGTTTGGTCTCGCTTACCCTCTCCGTGAGTAAAGCCTCGGCCTCCTTAGCCCGAGCAACCACCCGAACGAAGTCTGCATCTTGCTCAACCCTGCCTCCTACATGCTGTGATGATGAGAATGGAGCATCTGGTCCCTGCTGCTGCATCCCCTAGGCTCTCTGCATTTTAGAAATCAGGGTCAGTCACATTTAAGCATAAGCATAAGCATAGGCATTAAAGTCCAAGGTTTAGGAAGCTTACCAGGAGCTCCAGCGCTGCCTTGTACTCATCTCGCTGTTGGATAGTCGCATGTAGGAGTCCATGGAGCTCCGCAATGCGTCCCTACGGGTCTAGCTGCATATAGTAAGTCTATGCCAGAGAATATAGAGATAATTTAATAGAAAGAATTTGAGTTTAGGAATCATACCGGTCGTCGAACGCCGCAGAATACCTGGTCTCCGTATCTGTTGGCGTAGGCCTTCAGGTAGGCCTCGTTGCTGTCAGCACGGGTTCACACTACCCGGCCCCTCTGAGTCCAATCTCTAACCTGCTTGGCCACTCGGGCGCTCCAATCGATGTCGCCACTGAGACCCTTTGAAGATCTCCCAGGGTGCTCATCGTCTCATCCAGGGAACTCCACCTTGGGCTGATGTAGTCCCCTCGTCCTCAAGATGAGCCGGTAGTGCAGGGGCTCCATGATGTGGATGCAGTGCAACCAGATGTCCCGTCCGCTGTACACAAGGGAAGCCTCCACCCATGGCTGTCCCTCGTGGCCTTCATCCCTGTACGGTGTCCAGCGCACCTAAAAGGGTAGTCGAGTCAGCATGTAGCAACATTTAAGGCATTTTTAGCATATAGAAGAGTTTAGGGTTTTAGAAGTTTACCGATGCATAGGGGAACGAGTCAATGTCATCCTGGATGGTCTGGGTCAACCGCTTGATCGACCCCATGTCCCTGGCAACAACCCACCGTCTCATGATGGGGATCCGCTCCGGGTGTAACTAAGTACCTCGCCCCAGACCGGGGAGGTATAGGAAGCTCCAGATCTGCATAAGTCATGTCATTTGGCAGCATTTTAGTAAGTAGCAATCATGATCATAAGCATAATTAGAAGCATTTAGAACTTAAGCATTTTACCTGTAAAAAAGGCGAGAAGCCGCCCAACATCGTCTATCGGTCGGTCGTGCTGAGTGACTCGAACAGAAAGGCTAACACAGTTGCTCCCCAAGCATATCTCCCAACCCTGTCCAAATCTTTCAATAGCGGGAGGAGTCTAACGCTCACTCTGTTGGCTCTGGTGGTGAATAGCAGCTTCTCGAATGGAAGGATTAGGAAGCGCCTCAGAATCCTATCTCCCTCCGGTCCTGCCTCGGCTGCCACTCGAGGCCAAATATGCTCTATCACTCTCTCGATGTGCTGCTCAGGTAACTCTCCCACTGTAGTAGCTGCTCCTCTCAGCCCCAGGCTCTCCTGGAGTGTCGCCCGTGCTAGCTGGGACGAGTGGTGCCCCTGCCTCATCAGGTCCAGCCCAAGCAACTCCTCTTCCATCGGCCGATAGTTGTTGTATGTATAGCCTGTCACTGCTGCCCTGTTCACCCGCAGTCCTGTGATCCTCTCCACATCCTCCAGTGTCGGGATCATGTGACCCCAGGGGAAGATGAATGCCCTGCTGATCGGGTCCCACCTCTCGTGAAGTGCATACGGCAAGGTGGTGTCGACTCTGGTGACCTCTATGCTCAACACCTCTCCAAAGCCCATAGCTATCAACCTCTCTCTCTGGTAATCGGGCAGTGCCTGGTACACCGCCCTAACCTGCAGCCAGGAGATCCTCGTCCGTCTTTTTCCCTGCACACATATAGAACATAGGTTAGTCATTGCATTGCATTCAATATGAATAAAACACCAAAAAAATTGAATAAGAAAAACAACATACAAAAATATAACATTCTGCCTCTGGTTTCTCTGGCGGCCCATGCCTAGACTGTTAGAGTCATCTGGTGCAAGAGTGAGGCGCCAGAAGCTGTAGCGGTCACTTGAATGACCGCTACGCTCCCCGCGATTGGGCATTTTTCAATCTATTTCACCAAGCTTTGGAAATGGCCAAAGGGCCTACAATCAATGATATTTGGTCCTAGGAACCCTCCTAAGGTCATCCACACCACATGCAACCATTAAAAATCATAAAAAATGGGTTTTTGAGGCGGTGGCCTACCTCGGATGACCGGTCGCCCTTCTTCTTCCCCGGCGTTTCCTCCGCTGCCGTGGCTTCTTCCTCGCCACCTGGAGCCTACTCTGGAGCTTCTACGGTCATAGGGACTTCTCCTTCATTGGTTTTGACCGTCGTCGGTCGTTCTTCTTCCGGTGGGTTAACCGCTGGAGGAGCGTCTTCCTCTCGATCGATGCGACCGTGAAAGCGCTTAATGGCCTTCCTCTTTGTTTTCTCGTTCGTCATCTCGGTGGTAGCCGCGGTGGTCGCCGGTGGACTTTGTTGGAGTGGAATGGGGTTGCTTGGTTTGGGGCGTTTGGGTGTTTGGTACGAATGAGTGTTGAATGGGGGGAACCGAACGATCCGTTTGTTTTTTTGAACGCCCAGGAAAATTGGCGGTCCATCGTGAGACCGTTTCATGCTTATGGCGCACCTCCATTTGACTATTTCTTATTTGAGCCTCCTTCCTCGAAGGGTGTGAACAAACGTTCTTTAGCGGTCCACCACTTGACCGTCAATTCCTTCTAGCGCTCCTCTATAAGACCGTTTCTGTCTTGAACTTGATTGATGATTATTTGCTTTATCCATTGAGCTTTAATGATATATTTATGTCAATAATGCTTTATCTTATTATCTCATGTTGATGTTGATGATTCATGCCTATTCTTATGATCATGATTGATTGTTATTGATGGCTAACCCTTTTTTAGCAAAAGTCATGAACGCCATCACAGCTCGCCAGACATGTAAGTCAGGTAAGTATTTCGATCCCTGGTCCCTTAATGCATTACTATATGGTATCTATGATATATATCACCTCGAGAACTGGCTGATCATTCATGTGTTCTGGGATCTGATGTTCCCCTTTAACAAACATGATGATGATCTAAGTTCACATGTTTCATCATTGGATAGGCCGTTAGGTTGGCAGAATTGGGGGATGATGGTTCTATCTTGCACGTCGTGGTTGCAGATAGTATCTTGAGCCTGATTTATCTGGTCTAGTAATATTATTCTCGAGTACTTGGTTATTTTATCCTTTCTTTGCATTTGTTTTGATGATTCCCTCATTTTAGCCCAGCATGCATCATACGCATCTTTGAGCATTCACGTGCCCTCATCTGTCTGAATGTCTTAGTAATGGTGGATATCTGTGTTCATGATCTCGAGTAAGAAGGATTATTCCACTCTGAGTTGGAAGGTTTCCTTCGGTCTGTTTGCTTGGTCTGGTTAGCTGAGGATTCCTGTCTGGAGTTTAGTTAATCGTCTCTTTACTTTCCCGTTACTCCGGCCACTGGCCGTGTTTTCCTTTCCTTAGTTGTTAGTTCCTCCAGAAATGCGTCATTCGGTTTGACCATTCCTTGTGATTAGTTCGAAGTTTTCCAAAATGTTCCTATCGCTTATTGGTTGAGGATGGGTGTCGTTTACCTTAACGTCTGCTTTTAAGTCCACTCCGCTTCATTTCCGTTTCACTTCCATGTCCCATGTTGCTTTCACTTCACCTCCACTCGTTCCCCTACAAAGAGGACGTTAAGGAGGGGCATCTGTTGACACCCGTTTTATGACCAAAGAGTTGGGTCATGATGCGCACCGACTAGTGTCGTTAAGAAAGCCGTGCCACAATTTCAAAATGTTCACACTCACTCACTTTAAAAGATTGGAAAATCAAATTATATAGTGGTAAGCGGAGTCGATCCCACAAGGAGGAAAAATCCTTATTTTATCAAGTTGGAAAAACACCTTATGCTTTGAAAATCAAATTTTGAGTGAGATTGAAACTAAGAAAAATAAAGTGTAAGAAAACTAATTAAAGAATGTGAGAGGGTTTAAGAAAAGAATTTGGAAGAGATAGAGTGACAAACACAATTTCACAAATGATGAATTTCATTAAGATGATAGTGAAAGGTCACACTATGAAGCTAAAAATTACAACATAGGAAGAGAAAAGATAAGAAAATATAGCCAATGCATGAAGAATAATGCCGCCTCCTTGCCAAGCCTTGGATGAAGATCGCCTCGCCTTGGATGCCGACGCCGTAAGAAGACTAATGGACGAAGATCCGCCTTGGGATATGAGAGAAAAAAGGGAAAGATAGAAGGAAGAAAAATTTTACTATGACAACATGTGTGTGGTGTATTTTGAAAAGAGAGAAAGAGAGATAGAAGAAGAAGACTCGATGGAGATAAACAGTGAAAAGAAATAGAACTAAAAATAGAGGTAGATTGAGAGAAGAATAACTTTAAAATCAGAAGGAATTAGGAAAAGTGAAAAACATGAAAGTTTTAGAGATTGAGAAGATGAAGAAGATTGATGAAGACCTAAGAGACAGAAAACGAAAGGAAGATGGAGAAAAATAAGGCTGAACAGGAGGTGGTCGCTGATGAACAGTGCAGAACTCTAAAAATCTGAACTTTAGAAAATTGACTATAACTTTAAAACGGTGAGGAATTGGAAGATGAGGTAGAAGAGGAAGTTGGAGAATTTTTAAAAACCTACAATTTTTGTGAAGACAGCAGAGAGAGATGAGGATCAGAAGAGGGAGAAAAATGCTAAAGAACAGTGTTTGCAAAAATCGGATGAACAGTAGAAAACGTAAAACAGCAACTTTAGAAAATTGAGAATAGCTTCAAACACAGGAAGAATTAGAAGAATGCTAAGAAGAAGAAGATGTAGATCTTTGAAAATAGAAGAACTTTGATGAAGGCAACAACTTGAAAAGATGAGAGGAAGATTGAAAAAAATGATGAAGAACAGAAAGTATGAAAATCGGGTGAACAGTAAAAACCGTAGATAGAGCTTTGAAAAACTAATTATAGCATAAAAATGAGAAAGAATTAGGAGAAGAGGAAGACGAAGAAGTTGGAGAAGACTTAAAAACAAAGAACTTGGATGAAGAACTTAACTGCAAAAGATGAAAGGAAAGGCTTCGAAATTAATCCCTAAGGCAGATCTCCAACATGTTCTCTCCGTAACCCTGCGACCATGGCATCCTTTTATAGGGTTTTTGGTCTCTCACGATCGTGGACTTCCCAAATCCACTCAAATCCAGGTTTTTAGCAATGCAACTTGATCCATTAGACTCCTTTCCATCATTAAACTCCTCCTTTCCATAAAATGTTGCTTAGATAAGAGCAAACATGGAAGAACAGTTCGATCGGGAGCCTGTAATTGCCTTTTCTGGTTCAACTTTGAATAGCGACTTATATTGGGGCATCCTTTCTTTAAATGACGCCTTAGGCTGGGGCATCCTTTCCTGAAGTAGCGCCTCTTCACTCGGGCGTCAGTTTCTTATTTTCTTATTTTGCTATTTTCCACATTTTTCGTAAAATAGAAATTGACGACGGTTCATATGGGCGTTCTTTCAATGATTAGCGACTGTATCTCGGGCGCTAATTCTTTTTCTTTTTTTTTCTTTTTCCACTTTCTTCTTTCAAATGAATTGACGCTTGTGACACCATCGCTTCTTGCTGAAGACGCGCCCTTGCATCAGTCGTTATTTAAATAGCGCCTTGATCTAGGTCGCTGTTTCCTGAAAATTAAAATATCAATCCATTTAATTCCAAAATAATTGTGTAAATATTTAAATATTTCTCACATGGTCTTTTAAGCTCAAAAAGATGATAAAATGCATGAAGACTCAAATAATGTGTGAGAATGTAATTAATGCTCATGTTGCACAAATATACTCAAATAATGCTCAAAGATGATGGATGTGATGTAAATTATGATGTAAAATATAGCACTTATCACACCCCCCAACTTACTCATTGCTAGTCCCTTAGCAATACAATTAAATTAAAATTAAGGACCAACAAGAGTTTACAAAGATCATACTCTTATATCCAGCTCTCCCTTCATAGAATCAACCAAAGATTAGGAATCCAGAATCATTAATGCTCATACTAGCCTTAGATTAGAATTTAAAGCACATGACTTAAGAATACAAATCAAAGTTCAATAGCACTTGTGTATGTGTAATTCTAAATCTGCAGTTAAGACAATTGCATCCCCCATTTGTTATTCCAAGTAAGTACCTTTCAACCCTGCACCTCTCAGATCAGAGCATTTAAGCATACTAGCTTTTGTCTGCCTTTTTCTTTTGTCCTTTGGAACTTTTTTTCTCATTTGCACAACCATAATGCTGCACTACCCTTCACCTTTTTGCGCGAACCTCAACACGTCTTAGGTGAAGCAGGCCCGGTTACTCAGATCAGGGGCATTTTTCATGGTGTGATCTTTCTATTTCATCATTTCTTTCTTCTTCAACAATATGCCTTTGCATTTTCTTTCTTTTTTTTATAGAACTTGGCAGAAAGCTTTTTCTTGAAATAGATCTCATCCTCAAGAAATGCAGAGTATCAGATACAGTTCCCAAAATAACAGAGGGCTTGTCTTATTTTGCTTCATCAGAGTGCATAGTGAATATTTTTCTAATAGTGCGCATGAACTTTAAAGAGATTCTTATATCAGTTTTCCATGGCTAGATCGAACTTAATTTTCCTTCAACCTTCTCCCTAGTCTTTTCTAATCCAGAATTATTTTTAATTTAAGCATGAATTAATAAAACTCTGTCGGGGATTTCATCTTTTCACTTTCATGCAAATTTGAAAAAAATGATATGCAAGAATTCATGCCAAATCCCTACCAGGTTGTACTATATGCAATGAAAATTTTCTTTCTGCCCTCTCCCCCCAACTTGAATGACATTGTCCTCAATGACATGTAAAATTGAAATGAAAGAACAATGTAACAGTAAAGTTTGATGAGTAGGAAAAAGACAACCTGGTGTTCGAGGCTGAACTCCATCAACAGACGGAAACAGCTTCTTCTCCTTTGACCTTATCCTGACTACTGAAACATACTTAAACAAAAATATTAAATAACAAAAACCTTGGGTTGCCTCCCAGAAGCGCTAAATTTTCCGTCTTCAGCCAGACGTATGAAAGCTTAAAAGTGCAAGCTCTATAACCAACATGTGGATTTAAGAATGTGCCACCACGTTATCTCATCGTCATTGAAAAACCAAACATTGTACTACAAGAAGATGAGATTGAGCATGATTGTATAGGGGTTAGAGTGGTTGTTATCACAATTCGGTTGATCATGCAATGTATGAATCAACAACCTAACTCTTAATGGGGTGGCCTGAGGTAAAAACCATGATGAATTAGTTAGGCCAAAAGGATCCCCTTGATTAATAATCAAAATTTTTTCTTCAAACTTGTGGTCTTTATATGTATTGAAAACATTAATGAAGACCTTATTATTAATCAAAATGTCATGCTCTTCCTCACTTTTAGAGATTTCATGATCATGAGTGAGGTGAGGAGGGATCAAAGGGAGAGGAGTTTCAAGCAACGGATCAGTGTCAAGGAGCTTAGGAGAATCAACAGTGAAAGACGCATACTCCTCAACATCATGAAGCTTGGAAGGTTTAATGGAATCAGACAAATCGGCCAACATGAAAGTGTCCAACACAAATTGAGAGTTGCCGATGTCAGGAATAGGTAGCAAATCAATATCCTCCCCTTGATTTAGAGTTGTCCAATCGAGATGAGAGTTATGAACGGCACCCGCCTCCTCCTTTACCCAAGAGAAATCATTAATGGCCTTACTCAATTCATTCTCCACTCGCACATCCTCTTCATCTCTCCCCTGGAACAAGGTCTCCTCAAATTCAAGAAAGGAAGTGAATGGACTTTGATCATGGACTTGCATACTACTTTCTTCTTCTTCACCCCCCAACTTGCGATCATCAACTTCTCTAGAACTCTCCTCATAAGGGCAACTAAACTCAAGCTCCTCAAACTCACCCTTTTGGTTATCATCATAACTATAGCTAGCTCCCTTTAAAACTTCCTGATATGACTCATCCATATTCTCCACATGATCTAAATCAAGTGTGATTTGAGTATGGTGTTCATGGGGAATCATGGGTTCATAAAAGCTTTCAGTATTGTCAAATTGTGAAAGTTGGTAATCAGAATTGGTATTGGAGTAGCTAGGCAATTGATCCAATTCCATGCCCTTGCTGGTCTCAGTAAGTTGATCTAGTCGGGCCTGCATGGATTGATTTTGAGCCATGATGAATTGATAAAATTGATCAAAGCGCTCCTCCTTTTCGAGAGTTGGGCAAGGAGGAGATGGATTTGTAGGTTGAGAAGCAGAGTTCAAAGTATAAGAAGTTGAATAACGATTAGATTGATAGTGAGGTAGGGAAGAGGATGTGGGTTGTCCTCCATAGTGGGCTCGATCATGAAAGCTATTTAAAGATGGAGCCCAATTTTGACAGAATTGATCAGGAGGATTTTGGGCCGGACCTTGATAAGAATCCCAAGAATTATTATATTGTCCTCCCCCATAAGAATCATAAGAAGGCATGGAGGGAGAGAAAATTTGGGCTTGTTCTTGGGTGTAAGATGAATTATAGGGCCCATGAAAGCATTGAGTGGATTGGATATGATCTTGGTTAAAGGAATGAAGTTGGCCCTCCATGAGTGATGGGCTTTCATTATGGGCCGACCAAGAGTATGGGCTTTTGTAATGGGTCGGGCCATTGTGGGTGAATGATAAAGGTTGAGTTGAGCAATTATCAACACAATGGGCCTGTCTGGCCCACATGTCATTATGATCTTGATAATAAGGTGGCATGAAGGAGCTTAGATTCATAGCCCAAAGAATGGATCAAGAAAATGGGCCAAGTAGTCCACCTCATTGAATTTATGAGCCCACTCAAAGGTTGGTGTTTTCTCACCCATTTATTTTTTTTTAATTTTTATGTTTAATTTTTTTATTGTTTTCAATGTAAGGTAAACAACAACTATATGCATGCAACGTGATGGTTTTTTTTTTGGATTTTTTGAGATGCAATGAATTAATTCCTATATGAATGATTTATGCAACGAAAATGATGATGATTATTATTATTATTATTTTTTAGGAAAACCTTCTAAGGGCACTCTAACTACAAGGTGCTTCGTGGTACAACCTGCCCGGCGTCCGTGAGGGAATCCACGGGTGCGGGGACTTATGGAGATCTTAGAAATGGAATTCAAGTCCAAAGAGACGGAATGCTCAATGGAGTGTCCTTCCAATCCAAGAGGGGTGTAAAGATCCTAATGCCCTTAAGGAGGGGAAATAGATGAGAAGAGAATTTTTTTCAAAAGATGTTGTAAATAAAGAATGAAAAATAAAAAGAGCAACTAAATGCACAAATGCATGAAAGTAATACAACTAAGATGGAGATATGCTAGCATGATGAATTTTTTTTTGTTTTGTTTATGTTTTCTGATTTTTATTTTATTTTTAGAAATGTTTTAGATTTTGTTTTTCAATTTTCAAATAGAGATATGAATGAAATAGTCTATAAACTAAAAATACCACACAATATGTAAAATTACTGCAAAGTAAAATCTAAAAGCAAGTTTTTTTGTGTTTTCTGGATTTTTGACTTTTTTGAAATTTTTCAAAATTTTTCTACTTTTTTCAGAATTTTTCAGAAATTAACAAAACATGAGCTTTACCTACGTTTCTGACCTTTCAGCGACGCTTGATTTCTCAGATTTTTCTGAATTTCTGCTTTCTGTGACAGATCTGGGATTTAGCGACGCTTCCTGTAACAGATTTTATTTCTTGAATTTCAGGTCCGAATTTCTTTAGATTTTCTGATTTTCTGATTTTTTCCTACAAATAAAATAGAAAAATAAGTAAAACTATATACAAATCAAACACAAGGAATTTCCCAACATAAAAATTAAATTCCTCCCCGGCAACGGCGCCAAAAATTGATCCGCACCGACTAGTGTCGTTAAGAAAGCCGTGCCATAATTTCAAAATATTCACACTCACTCACTTTAAAAGATTGAAAAATCAAATTATATAGTGGTAAGCGGAGTCGATCCCACGAGGAGGAAAAATCCTTATTTTATAAAGTTGGAAAAACACCTTATGCTTTGAAAACCGAATTTTGAGTGAGATTGAAACTAAGGAAAATAAAGTGCAAGAAAACTAATTAAAGAATGTAAGAGGGTTTAAGAAAAGAATTTGGAAGAGATAGAAAGAAGAAACACAATTTAACAAATGATGAATTTCATTAAGATGATAGTGGAAAGTCACACTAGAAAAATAAGAATTACAACATGGGAACATCAAAAAGAAAAGATAAGAAAATATAGCCAATGCATGAAGAATAACGCCGCCTCCTTGCCAAGCGTTGGATGAAGATCACCTCGCCTTGGATGCCGACGCCGTGAGAAGACTAATAGATGAAGATCCGCCTTGGGATATGAGAGGAAAATAGAGGAAGAAAGAAATAGATGGAGGAAATTTGAAAACAATGCAAAAGGGTGTGTGTGTGTTGGTGTGTTTTGAGAAGAAACAGTGAAAAACTAGATTAAAAACAGAGAGTGATTTGGAGGAAGAATAACTTTAAAATAAGAAGGAATTAGGAAACGTGGAAAACATGAAAGTTGTAGAGATGGAGAAGATGAAGAAGATTGACGAAGACTTCAGAGACAGAAAACGAAAGGAAGATGGAGAAAATTAAGGCTGAACAGGAGGTGGTCGCTGATGAACAATGCAGAACTCTAAAAATCTGAACTTTAGAAAATTGACTATAACTTTAAAACGGTGAGGAATTGGAAGATGAGGTAGAAGAGGAAGTTGGAGAATTTTTAAAAACCTACAATTTTTGTGAAGACAGCAGAGAGAGATGAGGATCAGAAGAGGGAGAAAAATGCTAAAGAACAGTGTTTGCAAAAATCGGATGAACAGTAGAAAACGTAAAACAGCAACTTTAGAAAATTGATAATAGCTTCAAACACAGGAAGAATTAGAAGAATGCTAAGAAGAAGAAGATGTAGATCTTTGAAAATAGAAGAACTTTGATGAAGGCAACAACTTGAAAAGATGAGAGGAAGATTGAAAAAAATGATGAAGAACAGAAAGTATGAAAATCGGGTGAACAGTAAAAACCGTAGATAGAGCTTTGAAAAACTAATTATAGCATAAAAACTAGAAAGAATTAGGAGAAGAGGAAGAAGAAGAAGTTGGAGAAGACTTAAAAACGAAGAACTTGATGAAGAACTTAACTGCAAAAGATGAAAGAAAGGCTTCGAAATTAAACCCTAAGGCAGATCTCCAAACTGTTCTCTCCGTAACCCTGCGACCATGGCATCCTTTTATAGGGTTTTTGGTCTCTTACGATCGTGGACTTCCCAAATCCAATCAAATCCAGGTTTTTAGCAATACAACTTAACCCAATTAGACTCTTTCCATCCTTAAGTCCTCCTTTCCATGAATATGACTTAGATAAGCTGAAAATGGAAGAGACTTCGATCGGGAACTGCAGTTGCCATATCTGGTTGAACTTGAATAGCGACTTCATATTGGGGCGTTCTTTCTTTAAATGACGCCTTAAGCTAGGGCGTCCTTTCCTGAAGTAGCGCCTCTTCACTCGGGCGTCAGTTTCTTATTTCCTTATTTTGCTATTTTCCACATTTTTCGTAAAATAGAAATTGACGACGGTTCATATGGGCGTTCTTTCAATGATTAGCGACTGTATCTCGGGCGCTAATTCTTTTTCTTTTTTTTTCTTTTTCCACTTTCTTCTTTCAAATGAATTGACGCTTGTGACACCATCGCTTCTTGCTGAAGACGCGCCCTTGCATCAGTCGTTATTTAAATAGCGCCTTGATCTAGGTCGCTGTTTCCTGAAAATTAAAATATCAATCCATTTAATTCCAAAATAATTGTGTAAATATTTAAATATTTCTCACATGGTCTTTTAAGCTCAAAAAGATGATAAAATACATGAAGACTCAAATAATGTGTGAGAATGTCATTAATGCTCATGTTGTACAAATATACTCAACTAATGCTCAAAGATGATGAATGTGATGTAAATTATGATGTAAAATATAGCACTTATCACACCCCCCAACTTACTCATTGCTAGTCTCTTAGCAATACAATTAAATTAAAATTTAGGACCCACAAGAGTTCACAAAGATCATACTCTTATATCCAGCTCTCCCTTCATAGAATCAACCAAAGATTAGGAATCCAGAATCATTAATGCTCATACTAGCCTTAAATTAGAAATTAAAGCACATGACTTAAGAATACAAATCAAAGTTCAATAGCACTTGTGTATGTGTAATTCTAAATCTACAGTTAAGACAATTGCATCCCCCATTTGTTATTCTAAGTAAGTACCTTTCAACCCTGCACCTCTTAGATCAGAGCATTTAAGCATACTGGCTTTTGTCTACCTTTTTCTTTTGTCCCTTTGGAACTTTTTTTTTTCATTTGCACAACCATAATGCTGCACTACCCTTCACCTTTTTGCGTGAATCTCAACACGTCTTAGGTGAAGCAGGCCCGGTTACTCAGATCAGGGGGATTTTTCATGGCGTGATCTTTCTATTTCATCATTTCTTTCTTCTTCAACAATATGCCTTTGCATTTTCTTTTCTTTTTTTTCTATAGAACTTGGCAGAAAGCTTTTTCTTGAAATAGATCTCATCCTCAAGAAATGCAGAGTATCAGATACAGTTCCCAAAATAACAGAGGGCTTGTCTTATTTTGCTTCATCAGAGTGCATAGTGAATATTATTTTCTAATAGTGCGCATGAACTTTTAAAGAGATTCTTATATCAGTTTTCCATGGCTAGATCGAACTTAATTTTCCTTCAACCTTCTCCCTAGTCTTTTCTAATCCAGAATTATTTTTAATTTAAGCATGAATTAATAAAACTCTGTCGGGGATTTCATCTTTTCACTTTCATGCAAATTTGAAAAAAATGATATGCAAGAATTCATGCCAAATCCCTACCAGGTTGTACTATATGCAATGAAAATTTTCTTTCTGCCCTCTCCCCCCAACTTGAATGACATTGTCCTCAATGACATGTAAAATTGAAATGAAAGAACAATGTAACAGTAAAGTTTGATGAGTAGGAAAAAGACAACCTGGTGTTCGAGGCTGAACTCCATCAACAGACGGAAACAGCTTCTTCTCCTTTGACCTTATCTGACTACTGAAACATACTTAAACAAAATCATAAATAACAAAAACCTTGGGTTGCCTCCCAGAAGCGCTAAGTTTTCCGTCTTCAGCCAGACGTATGAAAGCTTAAAAGTGCAAGCTCTATAACCAACATGTGGATTTAAGAATGTGCCACCACGTTATCTCATCGTCATTGAAAAACCAAACATTGTACTACAAGAAGATGAGATTGAGCATGATTGTATAGGGGTTAGAGTGGTTGTTATCACAATTCGGTTGATCATGCAATGTATGAATCAACAACCTAACTCTTAATGGGGTGGCCTGAGGTAAAAACCATGATGAATTAGTTAGGCCAAAAGGATCCCCTTGATTAATAATCAAAATTTTTTCTTCAAACTTGTGGTCTTTATATGTATTGAAAACATTAATGAAGACCTTATTATTAATCAAAATGTCATGCTCTTCCTCACTTTTAGAGATTTCATGATCATGAGTGAGGTGAGGAGGGATCAAAGGGAGAGGAGTTTCAAGCAACGGATCAGTGTCAAGGAGCTTAGGAGAATCAACAGTGAAAGACGCATACTCCTCAACATCATGAAGCTTGGAAGGTTTAATGGAATCAGACAAATCGGCCAACATGAAAGTGTCCAACACAAACTGAGAGTTGCCGATGTCAGGAATAGGTAGCAAATCAATATCCTCCCCTTGATTTAGAGTTGCCCAATCGAGATGAGAGTTATGAATGGCACCCGCCTCCTCCTTTACCCAAGAGAAATCATTAATGGCCTTACTCAATTCATTCTCCACTCGCACATCCTCTTCATCTTTCCCCTGGAACAAGGTCTCCTCAAATTCAAGAAAGGAAGTGAATGGACTTTGATCATGGACTTGCATACTACTTTCTTCTTCTTCACCCCCCAACTTGCGATCATCAACTTCTCTAGAACTCTCCTCATAAGGGCAACTAAACTCAAGCTCCTCAAACTCACCCTTTTGGTTATCATCATTACTATAGCTAGCTCCCGTTAAAACTTCCTGATATGACTCATCCATATTCTCTACATGATCTAAATCAAGTGTAATTTGAGTATGGTGTTCATGGGGAATCATGGGTTCATAAAAGCTTTCAGTATTGTCAAATTGTGAAAGTTGGTAATCAGAATTGGTATTAGAGTAGCTAGGCAATTGATCCAATTCCATGCCCTTGCTGGTCTCAGTAAGTTGATCTAGTCGGGCCTACATGGATTGATTTTGAGCCATGATGAATTGATAAAATTGATCAAAGCTCTCCTCCTTTTTGAGAGTTGGGCAAGGAGGATATAGATTTTTAGGTTGAGAAGCAGAGTTCAAAGTATAAGAAGTTGAATAACGATTAGATTGATAGTGAGGTAGGGAAGAGGATGTGGGTTGTCCTCCATAGTGGGCTCGATCATGAAAGCTATTTAAAGATGGAGCCCAATTTTGACAGAATTGATCAGGAGGATTTTGGGCCGGACCTTGATAAGAATCCCAAGAATTATTATATTGTCCTCCCCCGTAAGAATCATAAGAAGGCATGGAGGGAGAGAAAATTTGGGCTTGTTCTTGGGTGTAGGATGAATTATAGGGCCCATGAAAGAATTGAGTGGATTGGATATGACCTTGGTTAAAGGAATGAAGTTGGCCCTCCATGAGTGATGTGCTTTTATTGTGGGCCGACCAAGAGTATGGGCTTTTGTAATGGGTCGGGCCATTGTGGGTGAATGATAAAGGTTGAGTTGAGCAATTATCAACACAATAGGCCTGTCTGGCCCACATGTCATTATGATCTTGATAATAAGGTGGCATGAAGGAGCTTAGATTCATAGCCCAAAGAATGGATCAAGAAAATGGGCCAAATAGTCCACCTCATTGAATTTATGAGCCCACTCAAAGGTTGGTGTTTTCTCACCCATTTATTTTTTTTAATTTTTATGTTTAATTTTTTTTATTGTTTTCAATGTAAGGTAAACAACAACTATATGAATAATGCATGCAACGTGATGGTTTTTTTTTTGGATTTTTTGAGATGTAATGAATTAATTCCTATATGAATGATTTATGCAATGAAAATGATGATGATTATTATTATTATTATTTTTTTAGGAAAACCTTCTAAGGGCACTCTAACTCCAAGGTACTTCGTGGTACAACCTGCCCGGCGTCCGTGGGGGAATCCACGGGTGCGGGGACTTATGGAGGTCTTAGAAATGGAATTTCAAGTCCAAAGAGACGGAATGCTCACTGGAGTGTCCTTCCAAATCTAAGAGGGGTGTAAAGATCCTAATGCCCTTAAGAAGGGGAAAAAGATGAGAATTTTTTTTTCAAATAGTGCTATGGATAAACAAATAGAACAACTAAATGCACACGTGCATGAAATGCAACTAAGATGGAGATATGCTAGCATGATGCAAAAAAAAATTTGTTTTTATTTTTTGATTTTTATTTTATTTTTAGAGAATTTTTTAGATTTTTTTTCAATTTTCAAATAGAGATATGAATGAAATAGGCTATAAACAAAAAATACCACATAATATGTAAAATTACTGCAAAATAAAATCTAAAAGAATGTTTTGGTGTTTTTATGTATTTTTGACTTTTTTGAAATTTTTGAAATTTTTTTGGATTTTTTCAGAATTTTTCAGAAATTAGCAAAATAGGAGCTTTACCTATGTTTCTGACCTTTCAGCGACGCTTGATTTCCCTGGATTTTTCTGAATTTCTGCTTTCTGTGACAGATCTGGGATTTAGCGACGCTTCCTGTGACAGATTTTATTTCTTGAAATTTTAGGTCTGAATTTCTTTGAATTTTCAGATTTTCTGATTTTTTTCTACAAATAAAAATAGAAAAATTAAGAAAACTATATACAAATCAAACACAAGGAATTTCCCAACATAAAAATTAATTTCCTCCCCGGCAGCGGCGCCAAAAATTGATGCGCATCGACTAGTGTCGTTAAGAAAGCCGTGCCACAATTTCAAAATATTCACACTCACTCACTTTAAAAGATTGGAAAATCAAATTATATAGTGGTAAGCGGAGTCGATCCCACGAGGAGGAAAAATTCTTATTTTATCAAGTTGGAAAAATCCTTATTTTATCAATTTTGAGTGAGATTGAAACTAAGGGAAATAAAGTGTAAGAAAATTAATTAAAGAATGTGAGAGGGTTTAAGAAAAGAATTTGGAAGAGATAGAGAGACAAACACAATTTCACAAATGATGAATTTCATTAAGATGATAGTGAAAGGTCACACTATGAAGCTAAAAATTACAACATAGCAAGAGAAAAGATAAGAAAATATAGCCAATGCATGAAGAATAATGCCGCCTCCTTGCCAAGCCTTGGATGAAGATCGCCTCGCCTTGGATGTCGACGCCGTGAGAAGACTAATGGATGAAGATCCGCCTTGGGACATGAGAGGAAAAAGGGAAAGATAGAAGGAAGAAAATTTTTACTATGACAACATGTGTGTGGTGTATTTTGAAAAGAGAGAAAGAGAGAAAGAAGAAGAAGACTCGATGGAGATAAACAGTGAAAAGAAATAGAACTAAAAACAGAGGTAGATTGAGAGAAGAATAACTTTAAAATCAGAAGGAATTAGGAAAAGTGGGAAACATGAAAGTTGTAGAGATTGAGAAGATGAAGAAGATTGAGGAAGACCTCAGAGACAGAAAACGAAAGGAAGATGGAGAAAATTAAGGATGAACAGGAGGTGGTCGCGGATGAACAATGCAGAACTCTAAAAATCTGAACTTTAGAAAATTGACTATAACTTTAAAACGGTGAGGAATTGGAAGATGAGATAGAAGAAGAAGTTGGAGAATTTTTAAAAACCTACAATTTTTGTGAAGACATCAGAGAGAGATGAGGATCAGAAGAGGGAGAAAAACGCTAAAGAATAGTGTTTGCAAAAATCGGATGAACAGTAGAAAACGTAAAACAACAACTTTAGAAAATTAAGAATAGCTTCAAAAACATGAAGAATTAGAAGAAGGCTAAGAAGAAGAAGATGTAGATCTTTGAAAATAGAAGAACTTTGATGAAGGCAACAACTTGAAAAGATGCGAGGAAGATTGAAAAAAATGATGAAGAACAGAAAGTATGAAAATCGGGTGAACAGTAAAAACCGTAGATAGAGCTTTGAAAAACTAATTATAGCATAAAAACTAGAAAGAATTAGGAGAAGAGGAAGAAGAAGAAGTTTGAGAAGACTTAAAAAACAAGAACTTTGATGAAGAACGTAACTGCAAAAGACGAAAGGAAAGGCTTCGAAATTAATCCCTAAGACAGATCTCCAACCTGTTCTCTCTGTAACCCTGCGACCATGGCATCCTTTTATAAGGTTTTTGGTCTCTCACGATCGTGGACTTCCCAAATCCACTCAAATCCTGGTTTTTAGCAATGCAACTTGATCCATTAGACTCCTTTCCATAAAATGTTGCTTAGATAAGAGCAAACATGGAAGAACAGTTCGATCGGGAGCCTGTAATTGCCTTTTCTGGTTCAACTTTGAATAGCGACTTATATTGGGGCATCCTTTCTTTAAATGACGCCTTAGGCTGGGGCGTCCTTTCCTGAAGTAGCGCCTCTTCACTCGGGCGTCAGTTTCTTATTTCCTTATTTTACTATTTTCCACATTTTTCATAAAATAGGAATTGACGACGGTTCATATGGGCGTTCTTTCAATGATTAGCGACTGTATCTCGGGCGCTAAATCTTTTTCTTTTTTTTTTCTTTTTCCACTTTCTTCTTTCAAATGAATTGACGCTTGTGACACTGTCGCTTCTTGATGAAGACGCGCCCTTGCATCTGTCGTTATTTAAATATCGCCTTGATTTAGGTCGCTATTTCTTGAAAATTAAAATATCAATCCATTTAATTCCAAAATAATTGTGTAAATATTTAAATATTTCTCACATAGTCTTTTAAGCTCAAAAAGATGATAAAATACATGAAGACTCAAATAATGTGTGAGAATGTCATCAATGCTCATGTTGTACAAATATACTCAACTAATGCTCAAAGATGATGAATGTGATGTAAATTATGATGTAAAATATAGCACTTATCAGGTCATCTTCTTACTTATCTTTATGATGCTCCGAGTTATACGCCATTTTTAGGCCATCTTAGTCAATTTTTGGGGCTTATTTCATGGGTCATTCTCCTTGATTGGGTCTCGCTCCTTATTTATTTTCCGTGTGTTGAAGCTTGGTGGGCTTGCAATGGTTTTGTTGCAATCTGGCACATGGGGGTCTATAACACGGCCGTTAGACGTTGTTGGAGGTCTATTTTTTGACCATTTTCTGCACATGTGCACCGACCTGATTCATTATTGCACCGACCTAAGTTTGTCTTGCATCGACCTGATCTTTTTTTGCATCAACCTGCATTGTCTCTGGCGGTCTATTGAACGGGCGTTTGATGACGTTTGACGGTCTATCTATGAACCGCTAGATGATGCCAGAGTCCAGAGCCAACATCTTTCCTTCCATCTTATCCGTTGAGCTCTGGCGGTTTATCGTATGGCCGTTTGAGGCATTGTGGCGTTCCTCCCTTCGACCGCTAGATGGCGTCAGAGTCCAAAGCCAACGTCTTTCCTTCCGTCTCATCCCATTGTCTCTGGAGCCCTATCCATGGTGCGATTGCTGACGTGTAGTGCTCCTTTCTTCGACCGCTAGATGACGCTAGAGTCCAAAAGCCAACGTCTTTCCTTCCATCTTCTCCATTGTGCTTTAGCGGTCTTTCGTGGGACCATCATTTGCAACTGGCGCATGAACCTTCGACCGCCACCGTCTTGCAGAGTCCTTATTTCAAAAACTTTGCCCGTTGGCCTTAATCTTTTGTTGGATAACGCTGGGTGGCAGTCTATTCTTTGGCCGTTAAATGCTTATGGCGGTTTATCGTAAGGCCGTTATATCAGACAGAGAGTTCTAGCAGAACTACTCTTTCTCTACTACAACGTGGCCGAATTGAGAGTTTGATCTAATGATTTATCCTTCGATGCTCATCCTTAGAAGCTCCCGTTTGTTTCTATGAACTCTTGGGAGTATTATCTTCAAATATTATCTGGTGTCAGGCATGATTTAGAGTCATTATCTCTCCAACTCGGACCTAGAGTTTGAGGGTCTATAAATAGAACCCTTTGCTTCATGGCTTGAAGGAGGAGATTTATGGAGTTCGTGTCGAAGTGCTGCCGCATCCTGGAGCTAGAACCAATCAAGGAGAACTGCTTCCCACGTCCATCTGCTTCCTAAGTCCAGGGAGTATCAAATTCCAAGGATTTTTTTCTAGTGTTTTCTTGTGTTCTTAGTTCTTATTTCCCCTCATAGCATCAAGTCATCTTCCCTCTTCTTCTCTCACGTTCTTCATCTTCTGCATCATTTTAAAACCTCCTCCTATCTTTTAAAATGTCCCATAGGGGTTAAAAAACCAACCTCCCAGGTATTCCCTTTCAAATTGCATGTTTTCAAGTTTTCTTCCATTATAGTTACTACACTCTTCAAAGGGCTAATCTGGGTGTTTTTTCTGTGTCTCTACACGTTTTTGCTGGTTTTACAAGTCCATAGCACGAGGCCCAAGTCTTCTGGCTGGCTGGAAGAAGTGGAGATCAAAGTCCCAGAGTTCCTTTTATGCAGTTCTCTGGCGGTTGTGTTTCGGAGCGCTAAAGTCCTCTAGCGGTTTATCATAAGACCGTCATCTTCATCTGGCGCGCCTGTCTTCGATCGTCATTATTCGCAGAAGTGCAGTCTTCTCTCTCCCGTGGGCGGGTGTTGCATCCACCTATTTCCAAGGTATTTATCCTAGGTTTGGCTAGTTTAATACTTTGATGGCGATCACATCTTTCTAGTTTGGGCATTAGTCCTCTCTCTCTCTCTCATCATATTTCTTCTTTACTTGCTTTTGCTTGCTTATCCCACTCCTACAGTGTGTGTTTTCTTTTACTCTTTTGCTCCACGCCCGGCGTGCGTTTTTCTTTTTCTTTGCTTAGCTCCGAAAGGGATGGCATGCCCATGCTTAGAATCCACGCTGATTGCCTAGGTTCATGTTTCACATGTTCATAGGTTGATTGTATATTGCACAATGTTCATTTTCATACTTCCATGGTTGATGTTCATATTCATTTGGAAGGAACCAATACAAATCAACAGCGTCCATTCTGACCCTCGACGGTGCAGAAAGGATCTGCCCGGGTGGAGAACGGGATCTTCCGCTTGGATCTAAACGGCCATGGGAGGCAAGCGGGAGAGCAACGCGAGGAGGAGGATGAGGAAGCGGCGGCGGTGGCCGTGGAGAGGGAGATGGAGGAATCGATATCTAGGGCGTTCAACGAGGATGAGAGCCGATGGAGCGCACCCCTGACGCGAGAGAATGTGGCGACAGCCATGGAAGCCATGACAGGGGTGTCGTTTCTTGGGTGCCCCCCAATGGGTAGGGCAGGTGCACGAGGACTGCTGGGTCGACCAGCTCAGGAGACTCAAAAGCGGGGACTCCTCTTCCGCACCTCCGAGCTAAATAGAAAAAGGTGTAAAAGGAGAGGTATTCTTTCCTTCCATTTGCTGTTCTGCTTAATAATATCCCGTCAAAACCAACTACATCCTTTCTCTTCTTCTCCGACAGTTTTGTTGTCCTCGTAACCATCTAATGTTCTATCCATCCTATTTGACTTTATTCATTTATGGTTTTAAGCAAATTCAGAATTTGGGTATGAATCACCAATTCATAATTAAAAACTCCAACATTATTACTAATGTGATAACCATGTGCCTGACCAATGTTCTCGATGAAACTCGTGAGGCTGTATATCCCTAACCATTTCATGCTCACTCTAACACCTTCTGGTTTTGCTCTCTGAGGTTCAATTATTCAGTCCCTTGACACATGTCTAGTTTTTTTTCCCATCATCAATGAGGAGCAAGTTTCTCACTTGGTAAATCAGTTTTAAGTCTTCTTTACCATTAATGTCACGCCCCGACGTGGAAAATCGAGGGCGCGAGCAGTTACGTGGCACTAGTGTCGATCAGAGCATGTACCAATTTAATTTTAAAGATAGAGAGCTAAGATGAAATTGCTAATTTTATTCCATCAAAATAAAGGTTTACATCACTAATTTATAAGCCACAAAGGCATGATACAATCTTCCAAATTTTCCAAATACATAATCCTTGTAAAAACACTAATGATCTACATAAACCTAGATAAAATGGAAAAATTCACTCTTTCACTCTTGTCCATTCCCTTATTCATTTTCATTTCCTGCAACAATTAACCAAAACGTAGGGTGAGCAAAAAGCTCAGTAGGATTTTATATCTCTAAAGCCAGGCAATCTTTAAGTATTTAACAATTTAACAATTCGTGTCATGAAGTAATTGATCATGAATTTCAAGTAGAAAATTTTGTATAAAGAATTTTCAAGTAATTTCAAGATAACAAGATATCAATAATTTCAAGATCATGATAGTAGACAAGACGATGGTCATTTCCAGAGATATATCAAGAACTTTCATGATGAGACGATGGGTACTATCATTAAGATAATTCAAGAATATTCACAATAAACTTTAAGCAATATCGAAGTAGAGCAATCACTTGAACTTTAAACAATATAGAAGTAGAACAATCACTTCTACCAACACTCAATAGGATTGGCCAATGCACTAAGGGGGGATCACGACGATATGATAGCCCCTCATGGAACATCACTATTTAGCTACACACTTAGGAGTTCTCACGATTGTATGATTGCCCTTAATTGTAATAGACCCTATATTGGTGAATGCCAGCATCTGATCATTATAATATCGGTTTATATTTGGACTTTGCCTCGCCCGTGGGATCAGATCAAAACCCCTCATTTATACAATAGCATTTAAATGTCATTTAATCGGGACCCATAGCCCCTAACATTTTTCTATATCAATTCCACGTATATGGCCAATGAATTTCAAGAATAAGCTCATTTGTAAAAAGTACATATCTGGTAAAATCTCAGAAGTTGCAAGTGAAGTAAAATTTAAGGCATCATGTTTAACGACATTAAGTCGTGGAATTCAAGAAAGAACGGTAACTAGGAAGAAAATTCAAGTAAGTAGAGTTTAATAGAATTAATTTAATTCCATAGTTTAATCTTGCGTGCATTTGATTTACAAGTGTTTAGACATGTTTACATGAAGTTTTTGTACATTAAAGATGTATTAGTTTAGCCAAAACGGTGATTTATTATAAAAATCAAAATTTTGTTATTAAAATAGATTTTTATGTCGAAAATAATTCTAACTTGCTGAAAATAATTTTAACATGTTGAAAATAATTTGCATACGTTACTTTATTGATAAGATGATAAAAATAAAATTTTCATGCTGGATTTAATTTTTAACATGATTGAAATTAATATTTAACATGCTAAAATTAATACTTAACATGCTAAAATAATTCTCATACATTAACTTACTGATAAGATGATAAAGATAAGTTTACCATGCTGCTTATAGAAATTCTCTGATAACAACATAAATTTTATCATGCTGAAAATAATTTTTCTACATCTATTTACTAATTATTTTATAGGAGAATATAATTATCATGCTAAAAAATAGTTTTAATATACTGAAAATAATTCTATCATGCTAAAAATAATTCTAACATGTTAGAAATAATTTTATCATGCTGGAAGTAATTCTATCATGCTGGAAGTAATTTTCATGCATCAATTTACTAATTATTTAATAGGAAATTAGGTTTAGCATGTACAAAAAATAGTTTTAAATAGATTTAACAAGTTGAAAATAGTTTTTTTTATATTAGTATGTATAAAATAATTTTAGCATGTTGGAAGTCATTTTTAACATGCTGAAAATATTTTTCATGCATTAATTTACTAATATGGTAAAAATTAGATTTTTACATGTAAAAATAATTTCATTCTACAAAAATAATTTTTAACATGTTGTAAGAATTTAAAACATGATAATATTGCCTCTTCTTACTTTTGTTGACTAAATACTTATAACTATTGGAGATTCCAAATGTTATAATCCATATTTTGTAGTGACTTCATATTGTGTAGTGACTAATCTTTAGTCCCACATTGGAAGTTTAGAAAACTTTCATGGCTTTATATGTTAGAGAGCTCACCTTTGGGTCAGAACCCAAGGGGCATAGGATGTGGGCTCTAGTTGTGTGTGAATACAAAACTATACTATTAATATATTTATTTATTTGTGCCGTGCCGAGTCGAGTCGAGTCGAGTCGCACTAAGCTGAGCTGGTGGTTGGTTTTGAAATTGTTTTGTATTACTATTATTATTTTTTTGAACGCGCTAGCCTGGACTAGCGCGATCTGAAGAACGGGCTAGCACTGGCTAGCGTGATCTGTACTTATGTTTATATAATTTCAAAATATTCTACTTTGACCCCCGGTATTCTGGGTAAAAAACTTATGAACGCGCTAGCCTCTGCTAGCGCGACCTTTCATATCGCGCTACCCTCGAGTAGCGCGTTCTGGAATCTTTTATTTTTAAAAAAATCTTTTTGACCCATGAGGGCGGGAAAATACACTGTATGAACGCGCTATTTCGGGGCAGCGCGTTCAGAACGCGCTCATGAGGTATAACACGTTCTGGTTCTGACGAAAAACGGGAATACTCCTCCAATAAAATGACCATAACTTGCTCATTTCATAACGGAATTTAATAAATGAGCTATCAATGGAAAGAAGATTGAAAAATGAACAAGATGGCATACTTTAATTAGAGTTTAGCCTGAGAGACACCTACCCTTTTGTGGATCTAAGGAAGAGGTAAGAAAAATCCTCAAATAAGATGAAACCCTTGATTTCTCCCATATCTTCCTTCAAATCTCCTTCAATCTCCGCAGCAGCATAGTCTTGGCCTCCAGGGATGGTCTGAGGGTCGAATGAGGTTCTATTTATAGCCAAAACTTGGCCAAATTCGTCAAGATTCCTTGCCTAATAATGCCAAACTTTCTAACACTGAATTGGTAGAAAATTTTAATTTTTCTTCTTAATCTAGCCTCCATTTGGTGTGAAATCAATGTAAAAATGGCTGGTCCAAGGTGGGCTATTAGGTAAGGGTTGATTCTGGAGTTAATCTTCTAGAAATGAGGTTATTATAATCCTTTTCAAAAGGCATTTAACATGTGTTACGAATTTAAGGTTAAATATCATTTAAAAAATCCTTTAATCCATTAATCCAGCCCATTATGGATTATCCAATGGGCCAGTTATAATCCTAATCCATCATATGGACTTTTATTGGACTTACTGTGATTTATATAAGGGTTAAGGCATTTATTTTTCAATTTACCTTAAGTAATCTCAAGTAAATTCACTATTCTAGTTTAGAAAAATGTAATTGAATTATTTCATGAAAAATTTAATTGTATAATTTATTTGAAAAAATTTATTTCTCATTTTAAATTATCAGGTTTCTACAATTAACCTAAGCTTGATTAGGATTTGTTCTGTCCTGAAGGATTTGACCAGATTACTAATTGGCAAGCCACCTGATTTAACCTCCCATTTGTATAATTCTCTGCCTCATTTTCATCATGGCAAACACCAGTATTATGCGACTGTGTACATTAATTTTCCTTAATGGCTCTCTCATAGGTTCAGAAAAAGTTCTTGGAATGATATCTCCATCACCAACTTTCTAAATAGTATACTTTCTGCTTCAAGTTTCTTTCTTTTCATTGGTAAAGAATTTATTCTACCACACAATCAACTTATTATCTGCTTTTCTTGCTTTAGTAGCCTGAAGAAAGTACCCGGGGCAGGGGATGCAACAGAGCTGCTCCAAGAGGACGGAGTAGAGGCTCAAGATCAACAAAATGAGTAAGTCAGATAACTCTTCAATTCATAGTTTGTTCATTAGCAAGGATGATGATGACATGCCAGGCAAACAAAAGACCCAACTTCCGGTATATGACTTTCTAGATATCTTATTTCATGTCTTCTCAATATTTTCACTTTTTTTTCTAGTTTGATTGTACTTCTTCCAAGGGAACACCTAATTGCTTCCTTGCCATTGATAATCTAATCCTATGCTGACCTAGTGGATCACAGACATTGCTTCTATGGCCATGGTTTTTCTTCATAGCCTCTACGAATTTTGTTCTTTTCCTCATTGTTAATGGTCTTGAATTTTCCTCATGTGTTTCTTACCCAGTTCACATATTCTTGTTCCAAATGTCACCATTTGAGTTGTATCTAAATTCAACCATGAATAGCTGAATCTCCATGACTTGAATTCAACTTAAGTTAAAATGTCAGTCAACACATTCATGTAAGCATATTCTTGAACTTTGTTAATGCACCTTGTTCTATGGGCTGCAAGTGATAGAGTCTCTCTTATTGGTATGCTAAGAAGGCTTCAGGTCTCTGCAGGGTTATCTTGTAGGTCCAACAATAAAAGAAAATTACATGCTATTATTTTCGGTTTTCTGCAGGCCACCTTCAATTCATTTCCATTATTCCAAGTTCTTGGCAACTACATTGCTCATGATATTCAAATATTTCCCTTTAATATGTGAAGCCTTTTCTTGTGGTTCTCTATGTTGTATCTTTAAAAGATTTTTGATGCTGGCATCTTCTACATTTTTCTGATGCACGTGTTACATTGACAATTGGTGGTTTTATTTTGAAGGAATGGATTATGGAACAATGGGAAAGTGTAGCAACCCTGATAAATGAATATTTGAAATGAATTAAAATATATATTACAGAAGTAATACAGATAATAAGAAGAGGGTTAAAGGGGTGAATAAAACCAAAATGCAAATAACGCCTCTTATAAAGGCGTTAATTTAATAATAAACGCCTCTAGCTAAGGCGTGCTTAAAGAAGTGACGCCATCACCTCACGGCGTCAATTTCAACCGACAAACAGGGCAAGGCCAAGTAACGCCTCTAGTATGGGCGTGTTTTAAAACAAAGAACGCCCTCATACCAGGCGCTTCTTAAGAAACGACCTGCACCAGGTCGTCAATTCAAGAATCGACGACCTGACCAAGGTCGTTAATTCAGTTCGTGAACCGTTCGAACCCAGAGCTTATCCAGGGAAGGATCATGTTAATCTAGTAAGTGGTTAATAGGGCAAGGACTCTAATAGGGATATATTACCCTCACTCAAACACTACCCCCATTAGAAATACCAAAATCCTATAAATAATCGTTCGATCTAAACCCTAAACCTATTTGACCAATCGAACTTCACAGGTACGTGAAGAACATCAAGTTCTTCTATTTTTCTTCTTCTATTTCTTTCATTACGAATGTAGTATGTGAAGAACTAATGTTCTTCATCTATCTCTCTTCTTATAGGTTAAGAAGGCGGCGTACGTGAAGAACAAAGGAGTTACAGAACCGGAGAACAAGGGTTCTTCACCAAAGCCTTCTTTTCCTCCTAATACTGGATTCGGTTGCTGTTAAAGCAACAGAACTTCTATTCTCATAGCCTTCAGGATTCAAATTTCAAGTCTTCGATCAAGGTAGGATTTCTCAAGTATGTAGCCCAAAGTATATAAGAATCGTAGTGAAATCATATGAGCATACACCTGCATATAGTTTTCCTAAGTTTTAAACGTTTCTGTTGAATTTTTGGAAGGAACGTCCTTACCAAGGGCGTGATTTTGAAATACGCGACCCAAACAAGGGCGCTACTTGTAAAGAAACGACCTTGATCAGGTCGTCAATTTTAGATTTGACGCCCTGTACACAGGCGTTAATTTCATTTAATCATTAATCACCCATGTTAAGAATTGATTATCTATGAAATCATGATTCTACAATAATGCATGATCATATGTCTTCAAACCTGTTAATTTTATTGTCATGACCATACATTCGTTCTCCATGAATTTTATTATCCTGAAATTATTACTGCCCATGAAAATTCATGGTATTTCTTGAATTCACGACCGTGGCTAGGTCGTCTTTCACTGGACTAACGCCCGATACTAGGGCGTGAATTGAAAAGTAACGCCCCTTCATAGGGCGCGTTTCTGTTAAAATCCCGAACAATATATTCTGTAAAAATAAGAATTTAATGATTAACGCCCCTGCCAAGGGCGCGTTTTTGATAATTTTTGAAAATAAATATGTTCTGTAAAATATTGTAAATAAAAAGACGCCTGCTACTGTAGTCGTCTCATTGCAAAGAAACGCCCCTGTCCAGGGCGCGTTTTAGATAAATTAATGAAATATTAAAATTCTGAAAAATGGAAACATGTGTAAACGCCCTTCTGTTAGGCGTTAATTACTTGATAAACGACTCTGCTTAAGTCGTTACTTTACTGTAAAACTGATTTTCCACTGTTTCTGTTAACCGATGGTTTCATATGTTATATAATATATATATCGGCACTATTCTCCACTCCGTGAGTATAGTCCCACGTTTCACGATTGTTTTATCGATCACACTCAATTCTCATTGACATACAAGCTCTCCATTGGACATTCCGTTCCTTTGGACTAGCGAGTTAGTCATAGAGACCTCCGTAAGACTCCTCGTACCTTGGATTCCCTCAAGGTCGACTGAGCTGGTTGTACCCCAAAAACCCATTACACGATCTTTGCCATGTCAATCTAAAGAAACATGGTATACTGGCCCTTATGATTATACAAAGAGTATATCATAAGAAATTCTTAATGGGATGATGATATCATGCCATATCATGTCATTCTTGTAAACCTCAATTCTATGATAAGAATGAGGGTATCTTATCTTTGATATACTGTTCATGTGGACCTCAATTCTATATAAAGAATGTCCATATTGATTTGTCATGGTACCCAAGTTAAGGGAACCATATTCTACCTAGTTTTATCGATATCGTGATTATACCGTTATTATCGCCATTCTATGTCCTTTGTCATATTTTTGGACTCCATTCTGTCAAAGTTGTCATACATGTCTACAAGCTTGATTATTGAAATTCAAAAATTGGCTATATATATAAGAGTGGATGTCAAAACACATGATAAATGCCTGCGCATATAGGTCCCGATCTGGTCCTGGGAGGAGCACCCGAAAGCACTTGTGCCCATGGGAGTTAAAATGATAAGGTATCTGGCATTATACCGAGTACTTTATTTTCTTGATTTGGACATTCCACACATATCTTGTACTTGAATCGTACTTGACTTGACATGAAATGCGTGGCCCGAGAAAGGGTAATTACTTGCTTGATTGATACATGATAGCCAAAATTCTTGACATGACTTGTTAAATGTACTTGCTTGAATATCTTGAGTATCTTGTTGAAAGTTCATGATTAGTTCATCTTATTCTTGATATTACATTCTCTCTATCTTGTCGTTTTATGCGAGCATGCATAGCTTTATTGCATTCATGAAAGATGTAATTACTTAAACCCCTTGCTAGTACTTGAGATATAATTTCCTACTGAGCGTTCGCTCATTCCGTTTGTCCCTTTTTACTTTTCAGGTAAGTCCGACGACGATGGAAGTCAATCGGATGGGGAAAGTCCCGAGTGAAAGAGCTAGAGCTTATCCAAGTGTCATCTAGTCTTTTTCCTATTTTCTTGAGTCAACTATGTACTTTTCTTTTTATTAACCAGAGTATTGGATTTGTAATAGTCTATCCATTATGAAATAAAGGATTGGGTTATCTTTACTTTTGCGCATCTCTATCTTTGTGTCGAATACATGACCACTCTGATTGACATGATTGATATAAACTCATCACGCATATCCGAGTATCTTCCGCGCTCGGGGCGTGACAGAAAGAAACTACTATATTAGTGCCATAGCAGGTGCAAATAATGGGAGTTCTTTGGTTGTGATGTCCAAAGGTAAGTTTATTTTTCTCTTTTGTTTTGTTTGAATTTTCAGCATTCTTCTAGTTTTGTTTGACTTTTCATCTTTTTTTTCGTTAAAATTTAATTGGTTTTATTGATGCAGGTACACAGTATGTACAACAATCCTACAAGGTTAGTGATTCATTTCCTTTCAAGTGGATCAACAAAAAATGGAGGGAGGGGTTCTATGTCACCTCCATGGCTACTGCAGGAAGTAGATGGGCTATTGTCATATCTCGCAATGCTGGCTTTTTCGACCAGGTCTTATTTCAAGTTATCTTCTTTACTGTGCATAGTGGTGGGGTGGATGTAATTGTATACTGAATTTTAATGTTCAAGCTTCAGGTGGTTGAAGTTGACTTTCCATACCCTAATGAAGGAATTCATCGGAGGTGGGATCATGGTTATAGGATAACTGCAACTGCAGCAACTTGGGACCAGGCTGCATTTGTTTTGAGTGTACCTAGGAGAAAATCTGCAGATGAAACACAAGAGACACTTCGAACTTCTGCCTTTCCAAGTCAACATGTGAAGGTGGGTTCAGCTATCCCGATCATGTGGTTTCTTCTGTTATTTATATCTCTTCTAACAATGTCTAAAAGTGATTTCTTGCTATTTGTAGGAAAAGTGGGTAAAAAATCTTTATATTGCCTCCATTTGCTATGGTCGAATTATTTCATATGAGCCTCCCTTTCTAAGGTTTGGGGCATTATCAAATAGTACACACAACAGAGTCTCTCACATACTGTCTTAAAGGTAGGAAATGTCCGGCTGATGCAAAATCAGAGTTACCTGGTAGAAGCTATCCTGCAGAATATTTGTTGTACTCTATTAAATTGTTGAACATCCTGTCTATTACTGCTAACTCCTAATGTAGCAGTGGATAAAGTTTTTGGAGAATGCCCTTGTAGTTAAACCATAAATCATTAAAATTGGGCAATGTAGGTACTTTTTGTTATTCTTGAAATTTGTACAGTTTGGAGTAATTGTTACTTATGTCATTTCACAAATCTTAGCACCTTTTTTCTTGCCTTTGTTGTGCTAAAAATTATTCACTCTAACAATCATGTTCTTGACAAGTAGTTGTTTGTCTTCTTCAGTTTTGTTAATTAATGTTTCTCAATTTGCATACACGTATTTCTTTTTGTGTAGTTGTGCATATTAATTTTTATATACAGGGCATTAGGTGGCTCTTATGGTGCGTATCTCCACTCATACTATTAAACCATGTCAATATTTCCCTCTTTTTTGCATGACTACTTTTGATGTATCTATATAATGTAAGATGGTATAATGTTAAACTTGTTTTGTTGTGGGTTGTGCTCTGATCTTAAGCCTTTTGCTAAGAGCATGATCCTTTTTTTAGTGCAAAACATGTTTAAGTGGCATTCCACTCTATGTTTTTCTGTTTATTTCCTCTATTGAAGGAAATGGCTGCTATTTGTTTGTGTAGGCATGTTTCCATATCGGAGACTATTTTCAGTGTTATCATGTGTACCTGATTTATTTTAGATTCTTGGGTAAGCACCTTACTGTCCATATGTGATGATTTTTTGAGATGTAGCAGCAACTAGTGATGCTTAATGCAAAGTGGTCTTTTGTCATTGGCATAGGACAACTCTGAAGAGCTGGCATATGTCTTGGCCTTCAATGGTACCATTGGCTTTGATGCTCTGGCTCATTTGGCAAACTTTTGTATCTGGACATGTCAGCTTATCAGGCTATGTTCCATGCTAATGACCACTGTTTTTGAAAGTTTCCACTTCCCAGTTGAGAAAGAAGAGCCTTCCTCATTTTTTCTTGACATGGCCCCCATTTTGTCTTTCTGGCATTGGTAGGCCCAGGCTCACTAGACAAACAAGCCATGAACCTAGTCTTTTCTTTCACATGGTTCTCATAAAGTTTCATCAGAAGCTGATTCTATCATTGCCAAATTTTTATTTGACTCCCTAAAAGTTACATCCCCAAATGCCTTCTTCACTGATTGCACCTCTTTTGGGGGAGAGGTCTGAGGGAGGGAATTACTCAATTTTCCTTTTTCTTTTTTTTCAAAGTTGTCATAGAAAACAATGATTTCATATGGAAGTTGCAGTTGTGAACTTCAAATTTTCGGTTTTATTTTTATGTCATTACTTTGTTTATGTCTGCATTCATGAATGGTGACTCTAATTTTGACAAAAATGAAGAAGATAGAGCCACATCAGTGCCAATATGGCAGCCACTGGCTTCATTAAGTCACAACTTTGCTAGAGATCTATTTTTTTGTCAGCTATTTTTCTTAAACAAACTCAAACTATGTTTGTTCGTATATACATACATGGGGTGAATCAAATGAATGTAAAAGGCCATTTAACTTACATGAACTCACATCTAATTTAACCATTTTATCCAAATGAATGCCCCCATAAATGGTTGATTTAAGTAGTTCTTGTGGCACAAAGTGTATTTATTACTTTTCATGGTTGCATCTCTGTAGAGAGATTTTCTTGCCAATTCAGATTTGTGCATTTTTAAGGGCATCATTGTCCATTTATGCTGTGTGTGTTAGGTGTGTGTTTGTAAAGCGGTTAGAAAAAAAACTAGGGCAAAATGGTGCTCAAAAGAAAGTAGACGTTTCTCTGATAACAAGTGCTGCAAACAAATATATTTTTTTAATTTCTGTTAAGTTCCTCTAGAGATGTTGAACTCTGAAATCCAGACAACATGTCAGGTGGTGAAATCACATTTACCCTTGTAGGGATTTCTACACAGCGGTGGCTCAATAGTTTTCTATTATTCTGATTAACTTTTTTTTCATAAGTTTTCTCAGAAACAATAGCATGTGTGTCACTGGGCTTGATTTGAAAATGTCTTTCTCTGACAACGATATGATGGTCACCATCACCTATAGATTCCCTTGAACTTGCATTAATTTCATTTGGACAGAACATTTAATCAAAGTTCAGATCAGACATACTTGTTTTGTTAGCGATTCTTGCTGTCTAATCAGTATTTTGTCTTCTTGAGACAATATAGGTTTGTGGGTAACATTCATCTGCAAGTGACTAAAGCCCTTCTTCAGGAGGTGTTCCAGAGCACTGGTCCAGTTGAAGGTTGTAAACTCATAACGAAGGAGAAGGTTGGTCTTATATCTATTTGGAATTTTATCCTCTTTAGTTGTTTTTGTACTCCCCAAGAGTTTCCTTGCACTTTGTCTGTCCAATGTTTTGTTGCCACATTTACTCCATGCGTTTCATTTTTTTGTCTATCCTGGTTTGCCTGTACATAGGATGTCATTGTCTCCTATGTAGTCAGAAGTGAGGGGGACTTGAGGCCACCAAGGGGTTCCCCAGCTTTCAATGATTAAGATTTTTATAGCTGATGGTTCTTTTTGACATTTCTTTTCACATCAGCAAGTCATTCTCAAAACATGCAAAATAAAGTCTATTAAAATTTAAGTAAACTTTTTGTTTCTATGCACAACAGTAACATATGATTCATGTGAAGTAAAAGTGCGTGATCTTTTCTCATGGCCACGGGGAGCCTTTCATATTTAGGCATGCCATTTTTTTTGGAATGTTACAGTGTAACTAATATGATTTTTGGGACCTAGGTCTCACTTGGGAACTGGTTCTGGTTAGCTTTCACAGACTTGCCATTTTGCTTCATGTTTGAGGCCATATCACCAAAAGTAGGGTTCACTATTTATACTCAGAAATGAGCTGAATATAATGATCACTTGATTCTAATTTGAAAAGGAATGATAGTTGTTATCAGGGCTTTGAAAATTAATGGTTGCATGAAAATGGATTTGTATCATACAATGTCGGCGTGAAATGATTTGTATCATCCAGATTTCATGTTAACCATAATTTTCACTATTCACTTTTTCTCCCTTTGTCCCCATGGCTGGGTCATGATTGTTGTTCAATAGATTACATAATTAACTTGAATAACGAAGTGTGAAAGAAGTTTAACCTTCTCAACCTATTTGCCAAGTTTTGGTGGCTGAATCAATTTTTCTCCCTCTTCAAGGAGGGGTTAAACACAAAAATCATATGCAGCCTCCAGGAAGAAACCGAAACAGTGTATACAATCTCCAGCACATTTTATTTTATTATATTTTTTTCTGGGCAAAGGGTGGTTTTAAAGGCTAAATGCATGAGTTCCATGGTCAAGTTAATCAAAAAAATTATCTTTATTTTTGTTGGTCAAATAATTATTTTTGAAATGGTTCAGCCATATAGGGTAGGAATGCATGTTATCTTCCTTTTGTTGTGCATGTTTTTTTTTTCACATGTTTAGATTTCATGTTATTTTAGTTAATTGCTATTTGTTTTGTCCATCTATTTCTTTTTGATAATGTAGGCTATGAAAGAGTCAAGATTCGATAAGGAAGTTATAACAAAGTTCTTCCGCATGATATGTATTAGTATTGCTAATGTTGTTTAGTTTATTCTGAGAGAAGTCAATCTGGATTCCAGTTTCATCTTGAGCTTTTTTCCTTTTTTTCAGTTGATTAGAAGAAGATATTTTTCTGACAAGCTACCTGCACCTAATCTGTGGTCTCTGATGCCGGCCCAGAATTCTGTTCACCGCTCAAGTGAGATTTCAAATGATGAGGATCGGTCTCTTAAGATTATGTGGTATCCAACTTATCTTTAGATTTAGCTTCTGCCCCTCCCCCCACCATTGAAAACTACATTCGTACACCATGTAAGACTTCTTGCCTGTTATTCATGGAAAAAACATCCAATAGAGCATGATTACTTTGTTCCACATAATTTTCCAGGGGACTGCATACCATAGTATGCTGGTACACCTATTTCATTTCTCTTGAATGAATTTGGCACATTGCATTTTCGCTACTTAGTCACTTACTTTTTGTTAACCACAATTGTTTTTTCTTTATGCATTAATAATTGTAGAACTTCATTTGTGTATCTCCATAGAAGTTGTCTGAAATGTTCTTTTGAACTATCCTTAAGCTATTGCCCAGAGATTTTTGAAATGCCAAGAGTTTAAAGTTCATGTTTTCAACATGTTATTTACATAAAAGTAAATCCACTAAATCTCTATTCTAGCAAAGATGATATACACATGATGTAAAATTCCAACGCCTAACATAGGCTAGTTGACAGATGGGGTAATCAATTCCCCCTTGGTGTATGTGGAAGGCAAGTTCACTAACATGATGCATATGACAAACATGGTCACATGTGGAAGCATATGGTGCTAACTGTTGAGTCCCCAAGTGTACATAGGTCCTAGGATTTTCTCATTTCCAGATGATGACAGATTCACCCTAATCCCATAAATTAGCATGGGATAAGATAGGGATAAGCTGAGGTATCCTAGTCTTTTGTTTAGTATTAATGATAAATTGTCACGCCCTGAGCCTTTATGACAGCGAAAGACTCGCTCGAGAAACGTGAACAGTCGGCATGGTAAGCCTCTTGCAAGCAAGAATGATCAGAGCACAAGACAATCACACACATAAATGTAATGGCACAATACTTTAATCAAATCTCCAACTTATTCCATTGATAATCAATATTCAAATACAATAACTTTCAACTTCTTTCAACCTATCAGACTCAAGAAATAAGAAAATTACATAGACTCAATCTAAACAATATAGACTTTTCTAAGTCTTCACTCTCATCTTTGACAATACATTCATTCGCTCTCGGACCCGCTACTTGTATAACCCGAAACCAAATTCGAATCATATTCATTTCCTGAAAAGAATGGAAATAGGTAATGAGCACACTTGCCCAGTAGGTATCTTCGCATCAACATGAAGTCATCATTAAAGTAATTAACATTTTAGCTCTAAAGAAATAAGGTAAAATCATGCGAATGTGATCAATCATGCGAATACCCAAAGTAACAAAGATGATCGTTTAAGATACAATGAGAGCAAGTATGAACTAGTAAGGGTGTAACAAGAACATGCTATTGGCCTTTTATGAATAAGAATGTAACGAGAATGTACTAGCAATGCCACATAATCATCACTCCAGTATCTTTTGCTTATGAGCAAGTATTTCGTGAATTTCTATGGAATATCAAGTCATGTACAAGAAAGGCATGTCGTGCCGTGGATCTTCACTTATTTATAGAGAAAGTACTCTCAGCGCAATGCGACGGCAGTAGCATCATACCCCATGGTTTATAATAGTATGTTTCTGGCAATCAGCCGAGGGGACTAGCATAGAGCTCTTGAACACAATCAGTGCTCGATCGCATCTTCAAGTATAAATCAAGCTACTTCCACGCATGTAACAAGAAAGTATGGCCAAGAATGTACAATTCGATAAGTCTATGACAGTAATAATTCAATGAATGAATGCTTCAATTTAAGAACATGAGAGACCAAGAATGACTTTAAACAAGGTTGTGCTTATGGAGATAAATCGGCAGCATAACGGTACATTTCTTTAACATTTATTTCATTATATTAATCCTCTTTGGATAATATGGCAAGTTCTAGATCATCAATAATCCATCTAGAAACTTTAGAACATCAACCCTTGGGTCAAACCTCGGGTTAAGCACTCAAACAATGTGACAGTCAAGGACTGGGCCGTTACATGATGTGATGCTCCAGTATTCAGCTGTTACATTAGTCTAATTTCAGAAATAATAAAATAGACTTAGTGAAATGTGACGGTCTTATATTGGGCCGTTAGATGCTTCTGACGGTCCAGTATAGATCTGTTACATTGCTAGAACCAGAAACATCGATAGTGTATTCTACTAAATGGGCTTTAATGGTACAACCAACTCGGCGTCCTAGTGGGAATCCCTGGCTCGCAGAGAATTACGAAGACCTTGAAACACGATTTCCTAGTCCATTGGAAGGAATATCCAATAGAGATGTCCTCATGTCCAAGAACAATGATCCTATAGTGCAAAGTGTGAACTAATGGACAACATACCAGAATATGTGCCATGTACTTAAAGAAATGACTCTATGATAGAGAGAGAATGTGTAGCAACGTGAAACCAAGATAAACTCCGTCAATACATCATTGAAAATTTTTATTTCGATACAAAACTATAGAATTTTGGCACATGAAATTAACATAACATAAAATAACTTAAGACACCTTAATCATGCAATTTTGATTATGAATCGATATCTAAACTTAAAGTCATGATAACATGTCCAAACTTAGCTATCTAAGCTTATTTATAGGTAAACTTTAACTAGTTATCATTCTGCCTCGGGCTGACAGAACACAGTGTCTGACGGTCTAGGATAGGAGCGTTACAGTCTTGTGACGGTTTATCGAGGGGCCGTTACAGTAGTGTAACGCTCCTGTTATGGTGCGTCGAAGACAACAGAGCAATTCAAATGCAACAGAGGGTGTGACGGCTTATCGTAAGGCCGTTAGATCATTGTGACGGTCTTATCTTGATGCGTCAGATCGTCTGCTGGCAGTAAAATAAAGGTTTATGAACCCATAACATGCCTGGAAATCAAAATTCTACAACTATTCTAGACATGCTAAACGAAGTATAGGCCAACTATATGCATGGGTTTTAGTGAATAGACAAGATAATATCTTTTATTTTCCATTTAGGGCTAAGAGATGCATGAATGTATAGAACTATTAAAACATGAAATTTATGATCTATCATCCATGAAATCAATCAAAACCAGAGGGCTTTTATCCCTAACAAGATATTTTTGCCAAGCATGAGATGACCTATCTCTTAAATGAGCTTTAATCTTCCAATTTAGGACTGCAAGACACGCCCTAGTTCTTCCCTTCCTAAAGTTTTTCAGCAACTTCACGTCGCTCTATCTCTCCAATCTCTTGATCTAAGGACGTGAAATTTTGTGGGTAAGAAGCTGAAACTAAGGTGAATAAAAAGTTCTAAAGGATTTAACTTTAATTACCTCGTTAAGACGTCCTAATCTCTTAATCTTCAGTGATTTTTTGCTCTAAATTCTAGGCTGCTATGACTGAATCATCGACTTTAGAAGCCCCTATCTTCTTGGTTAGTTGATCTCCTAGCACGTAATTTGGAGAACTATTAGTCTAAAGTATACTAAACAAAATCTTTTAAATAACATACCCGAAATTATGACTCCTTACCTTGTTTCTTCATGAGCAAAAGTAAGGGTCACTCAGTTCAGAACTAGGTCCTATTTATAGGGTTTTGGCTAGGGTTTGAGGATTAGATCAATTTTAGAGTCCTTAATTAGCCATAATCTAATCCCCAAGAGTCCTTAGTAATGTTATAAGTTCTCTCAATTAGGTATCTTGTAGATAGGATCCCAAAGATCCAATCTTCCTGCTCGTTCTTCCATTCACGGAACTGACATGATGTAATACATCAAGACTGGTGTGTTACATGGCTGTGGCGGTCGCACGATAGACCGCTACATCCAACGTGCATAGAGGTCAACATAAATCAAACTCTTTTGTTAATTATCCATATTATTATCCATAAAAATGGTATTTTATCCTTAAAATACGTAAATAAGCTAAATAACCTTCTAGAATATGGGCCAAACTTAATGGGCTTGGTCCTTAAACCTTTTGGATTTTATTTAAATTGGCTAGGTTAATTATTTAACATAATTGGGCCTTATAATGACTTATTAATCTAATAATCCTTTTAGTAATTTATTTAGCCCTCATAAATCTTAGAAAATTCTATAAATAAATCACAAATTATTACATAAATTCTTGGGCACTACACCCTCCCCCACTTAGAAGAATTTGGTCCACAAATTCAATACATAGATTATGGAGAGTGTACTTACAGTTGAATAATTCTGGAAATCTTTTCCGCATGGCTGCTTCGGTTTCCCATGTTGCTTCATATGGCCATGTTTTCTTCCATTGAATCTTGACCATAGGAATAACTTTATTTCTTAGTTGATGCACTTCCCGTTCTAGAATCTTTATTGGCGTTTGCTCGTACGTCATATCCTTATGAATCTCCAGATTGTCATAAGTGATAATATGGTCAGGATCATATACATACTTCTTCAGTATAGAGACGTGAAATACGTCATGAACTCCTGCTAATTGTGGAGATAAAGTCAGTTTTTAGGCCACTTCATCGACCCTTTCAAGAATTTCAAACGGGCCAATGAACCTTGGAGTTAGCTTGCCCTTAATGCCAAATCTTCGAATACCACGACCTAGAGAAACCTTGAGATACACATTGTCTCCTACTTGAAATTCCAAGTCGCGTCTTCGATTATCAGCATAAGATTTTTGTCTTTCTTTTGCCATCTTTATTCTCTCTTGAATAAGCTTGATCTTCTCTGTAGAATCTCTGATAATATCGGGGCCTAGGAATTGTCTTTCCCCTATTTCACTCTAACATATTGGTGATCGATAACTTTTTCCGTATAGAGCTTCAAAAGGTGCCATTTGTATGCTGGCATGATAACTGTTGTTATATGCAAATTCTACTTGAGGCAAGTGATCATGCCAACTATTTCCAAAATCAATAACACAAGCCCTAAGCATGTCTTCTACCACTTGATTCGTTCTTTCTGTCTGACCATCAGTTTGTGGATGAAAGGCTGTGCTGAAATTCAATCTAGTCCCTAGTGACTGTTGTAGACCCTTCCAAACTGTGATGTGAATTGACGATCTCTATCAGATATAATAGTGACTGTGACACCATGTAATTTAACAATTTCCCTTGTGTATACTGATGTCAAGATATCCACAGACCATCGACTTTTGATTGGTATGAAATGTACAGATTTAGTTAATCGGTCTATGATTACCCATATACCATCGTGTCCACCTCTTGTCTTAGGTAACCCCATAATGAAATCCATCCCTATACTCTCCCACTTCCATTCGGGAATACTCAAGGGATGCAGTTTACCTGCGGGTCTAAAATGCTCTGCCTTTACTTATTGACAAGTGAGATAGCGAGACACGAAATCAGCTATTTCTCTCTTCATGTTGGGCCACCAGAAATTTCTTTTGAGATCATGATACATTTTTGTACTACCTGGGTGAATGGTATACCTAGATTTATGTGCTTCTTCTAGAATCAATTTCTTCGTGTCCTCATGATCCGGTACACATACTCGATCTTTAAATAGCAATCTTCCATCCTTAATAGAAAAATTCAGCCTTTGTTCAACATTGGCCTTGATCTCCAATAATATAGGATCATCATTTTGCAGCTTGACCAGATCTTCTATCAATGTAGGTTGAGCTTGAATATTAGCTAGGAAACAATCCTCATTCCTGTCAATATCTAAGTTCAACTGAGCAAATTGAGGAATAAGATTAGTCATACTAATCATGAGACTTGATAGCATACCCATTGATTTTCTGCTGAGTGCATCTGCTACAGTATTAGCCTTGCAAGGATGATATTGAATAGTAAAATCAAAGTCTTTGAGATATTCTAACCACCTCCTCTGCCTCATATTTAGCTCTTTTTGAGAAAATAAGTACTTCAAGCTTTTGTGGTCCGAGTAGACCGTAAACTTTTCTCCGTAGAGATAATGACGCCAAATTTTTAAGGTGAAAATGACAGCTGCTAATTCCAAATCATGCACATGATAGTTTTCCTAGTGATGTTTCAATTGTCTTGAAGAATAATAGATTACTTTTCCATTTTGCATGAGGACACACCCTAAGCCAATACCTGATGCATCCGTCTATACTTCGAATCCACCACCTTCCATCGGTAGTGATAGAATAGGAGCTGTAGCAAGATGATTTTTAAGAGTTTGGAAACTCTTTTCACATTCCTCTGACTAGACAAAGGGATTTTCTTTTCTCGTGAGTCTAGGTAAAGGAACTGTACTCTTTGAAAAATCTTTAATGACTCTTCTATAATAACCAGCTTGACCCAGAAAGCTTTGTACTTCTAATACGGTCATTGGTCGGCTCCAATTCTTGACAGCTTCTACCTTAGAAGGATCCACAGTGATACCTTCTTTTGAAACAATGTGGCCTAGGAATGAAACTTCCTTGAGCCAGAATTCACATTTGTTTAGCTTGGCATAGAGTTTATGTTCTTTAAGTGTTTGTAAAGCTATCCTCAGATGTTCTTCATGTTCTTTCTTGGTCTTGGAATATATCAAGATGTCATCGATGAAGACGATGATGAATTGGTCTAGATATGGCTAGAAAATACTGTTTATAAGTTGCATAAATACTGCTGGGGCATTTGTTAACCCGAACGGTATTACCACGAATTCATAATGGCCATAATGACTTCGAAAAACCGATTTATAAATGTCATCTTCTTTAATTCTAAGCTGATGATAACCTGATCTGAGGTCTATCTTAGAAAAATATTCTGCTCCTGAAAGCTGATCGAAGAGTTCATCAATACGCGGCAACAGATACTTATTTTTTGATTGTAAGTTGATTTAGTCACCGGTAATCGATGCATAGCCTAAGAGAACCATCGTTCTTCTTGACAAATAGAACCGGTGCACCCCAAGGGGATGTGCTAGGTCTGATGAAGCCCTTATCCAGTAGTTCCTACAACTACCTCTTCAATTCCTTGAGTTCTATGGGGGACATCCTGTAAGGGGCTATTGAAACAGGTGTTCCTCCGGGAACGAGTTCAATGGAGAAGTTTACTTCCCTTTCGGGTGGTAAATCGGGTAGATCTGATGGGAATACATCTGGAAACTCATTTACAATTGGGATGTCTGCTAAGATGATCTCCTTAGACTCGGTGACAATTACGGAAGCAAGAAAAGCTTCACATCCTTGCGAAATAAGTTTACAAGCGTGAAGAGTAGAAATGATAGTAGGATGTTTCCTATACTTGATACCAAGGAAGGAAAATCTTGGAATGTCTGGTGTGCGAAAGGATATTATCCTATTTCGGAAATTTATGTAGGCATCATGGTCTACAAGCCAATCCACCCCTAAAATAGCATCGTAGCCTTTCATGTCAAGACATACGAGGTTTGCAGTGCCTGAGTGAGGCCCGCAACAGTCTGCTGCATACCATCCCAGTCTACGCGATGAGCCATGGTAATAATAGGGTACTTAAGAGAAAAATAACAACTTATTATTTCTCATGAAATTGGAAGGAAAATCAATCTTAAAACAAATTAACTATCTTATCCCGGGTTCTACCCAATTTTCACATGGGTGTGGAAATATCTTCCTTAGTTCATAGGTAGGGGTCCTTAAACCTTGGACTTATCTTATGACATGACTCTTCTTCCTAAGTCCTGAGACTTAGGCTCTGATACCAACTTAACTGTCACGCCCCGAGCCTTTATGACAGCGGAAGACTCGCTCGAGAAACATGAACAGCCGGCATGGTAAGCCTCTTGCAAGCAAGAATGATCAGAGCGCAAGACAATCACACACATAAATACAATTGCACAATATTTTAATCAAATCTCCAACTTATTTCATTGATAATCAATATTCAAATACAATAACTTTCAACTTCTTTCAACCTATCTGACTCAAGAAATAGGAAAATTACATAGACTCAATCTAAACAATATAGACTTTTCTAAGTCTTCACTCTCATCTTTGACAATACTTTCATTCGCTCTCGGACCCGCTACTTGTATAACCCGAATCCGAATTCGAATCACATTCATTTCCTGAAAAGAATGGAAATAGGTAATGAGCACACTTACCCAGTAGATATCTTCGCATCAATATGAAGGCATCATTAAAGTAATTAACATTTTAGCTCTAAAGAAATAAGGTAAAATCATGCGAATGCGATCAATCATGCGAATACCCAAAGTAATAAAGATGATCGTTTAAGATACAATGAGAGCAAGTATGAACTAGTAAGGGTGTAACAAGAACATGCTATTGGCCTTTTATGAATAAGAATGTAACGAGAATGTACTAGCAATGCCACATAATCATCACTCCAGTATCTTTTGCTTATGAGCAAGTACTTCGTGAATTTCTATGGAATATCAAGTCATGTACAAGAAAGGCATGTCGTGCCGTGGATCTTCACTTATTTATAGAGAAAGTACTCTCAGCGCAATGCGACGGCAGTAGCATCATACCCCATGGTTTATAATAGTATGTTTCTGGCAATCAGCCGAGGGGACTAGCATAGAGCTCTTGAACACAATCAGTGCTCGATCGCATCTTCAAGTATAAATCAAGCTACTTCCACGCATGTAACAAGAAAGTATGGCCAAGAATGTACAATTCAATAAGTCTATGATAGTAATAATTCAATGAATGAATGCTTCAATTTAAGAACATGAGAGACCAAGAATGACTTTAAACAAGGTTATGCTTATGGAGATAAATCGGCAGCATAATGGTACATTTCTTTAACCTTTATTTCATTATATTAAGCCTCTTTGGATAATATGGCAAGTTCTAGATCATCAATAATCCATCTAGAAACTTTAGAACATCAACCCTTGGGTCAAACCTCGGGTTAAGCACTCAAACAATGTGACCGTCAAGGACTGGGCCGTTACATGATGTGACGCTCCAATATTCAGCCATTACATTAGTTTGATTCCAGAAATAATAAAATAGACTTAGTGAAATGTGACGGTCTTATATTGGGCCGTTAGATGCTCCTGACGGTCCAGTATAGATCCGTTACATTACTAGAAGTAGAAACATCGATAGTGTAATCTACTAAATGGGCTTTAATGGTACAACCAACTCGGCATCCTAGTGAGAATCTCAGGCTCGCGGAGAATTACGGAGGCCTTGAAACATGATTTCCTAGACCATTGGAAGGAATATCTAATAGAGAGGTTCTCATGTCCAAGAATAATGATCCTGCAGTGCAAAGTGTGAACTAATGGACAACATATCGGAATATGTGCCATATACTTAAAGAAATGACTCTATAGATAGAGAGAGAATGTGTAGCAACGTGAAAACAAGATAAACTCCGTCAATACATCATTGAAAATCATGATTTCGATACAAAACTATAGAATTTTGACATATGAAATTAACATAACTTAAAATAACTTAAGACACCTTAATCATGCAATTTTGATTATGAATCGATAATTAAACTTAAAGTCATGATAACATGTCCAAACTTAGCTATCTAAGCTTATTTATAGGTAAACTTTAACTGGTTATCATTCTACCTTGGGCTGACAGAACACAGTGTCTGACGATCTAGGATAGACGCGTTACAGTCTTGTGACGGTTTATCGCGGGGCCGTTACAGTAGTGTAACGCTCCTGTTATGGTGGGTCAGAGACAACAGAGCAATTCAAATGCAACAGAGGGTGTGACGACTTATCGTAAGGCCGTTAGATCATTGTGACGGTCTTACCTTGATGCGTCAGATCATCTGTTGGCAGTAAAATAAAGTAAAGGTTTATGAACCAAGAACATGCCTGGAAATTAAAATACTACAACTATTCTATACATGCTAAATGAAGTACATGCCAACTATATGCATGGGTTTTAGTGAATAGACAAGATAATATCTTTTATTTTCCATTTAGGGCTAAGAGATGCATGAATGTATAAAACTATTAAAACATGAAAATTATGATCTATAATGCATGAAATCAATCAAAACCAGAGGGATTTTATCCCTAAAAAGATGTTTTTACCAATCATGAGATGACCTACCTCTTAAATGAGCTTTAATCTTCCAATTTGTGACTGCAAGACACGCCCTATTTCTTCCCTTCCTAAGATTTTTCAGCAACTTCACGTCGCTCTATCTCTCCAATCTCTTGACCTAAGGACGTGAAATTTTGAGGGTAAGAATATGAAACTAAGGTGAATAAAGAGTTCTAAAGGATTGAACTCTAATTACCTCGTTTAGACGTCCTAATCTCTTGATCTTCCGTGATCTTTCACTCAAAATTCTGGGCTGCTATGACTGAATCAGCGACTTTAGAAGCCCCTATCTTCTTGGTTAGTTGATCTCCTAGCACGAAATTTGGAGAACTATTAGTCTAAAGTATAATAAACAAAATCTTTTAAAGAACTTACCCGAAATTATGACTCCTTACCTTGTTTCTTCACGAGTAAAAGTAAGGGTCGCTCAGTTCAGAACTAGGTCATATTTATAGGGTTTTGGCTAGGGTTTGAGAATTAGATCGATTCTAGAGTCCTTAATTTGCCAGAACCTAATCTTTAAGAGTCCTTAGTAATGTTATAAGTTCTCCCAATTAGGTATCTTGTAGATAGGATCCCAAAGATCAAATCTCTCTGCTCGTTCTTCCATTCACGGAACTGACATGATGTAACACATCAAGACTGGTGCGTTACATGGCTGTGGCGGTCGCACGATAGACCGCTACATCCAACGTGCATAGAGTTCAACATAAATCAAACTCTTTTGTTAATTATCCATATTATTATCCATAAAAATGATATTTTATCCTTAAAATACGTAAATAGGCTAAATAACATTCTAGAATATGGGCCAAACTTAATGGGCTTGGTCCTTAAACCTTTTAGATTTTATTTAAATAGGCTAGGTTAATTATTTAACATAATTGGGCCTTATAATGACTTATTAATCTAATAATACTTTTATTAATCTATTTAGCCCTTATAAATTCCAGAAAATGCTATAAATAACTCAGAAATTATTACATAAATTCTGGGGCACTACATAAATATTCACCTAAAATTAGAGATTATCTTTTACCAAAATCTACTGAAGTTTGTTCAGGCAATTTTGTTCTGATAGGTCTGGCAGAAGCATCTATCTTGCCATATCTAGGGCTTCAAGGTCAATCCCTGACTTTGGACGAGAAGGCAGAACAACTATTTGTTGGCCAGTTGTATGAATCACTGTCCTTAACTGTATTGGTTTCATTCCTATATACATTTGAGATGGATGTAGATTACTTAGTTCTTAATTTATGTAGATTTATAAAGTTGCTTTAGATGTACTATGAGTTTATTATTTTTTGAATGAATGTCTTTACGATTTAATCATATAAATGTTGGGATCGGTGCTATGGATTCAGAGGGGGGTGAATTAATCTCTCCTTTCAAAAATTTCTCCCAATTAAAATCTATAACAATCAGAGATGCAGAATTAAAGCAAAATGGAGCCTCGATAGACTTGGGTTGTAACGACCCAGAGTTCAGGATACCGATATACCGATAACATCGATAAACCGATACCAAGAACTGGGGAAGCCACCCAAGAGGCTGATGAGGCCCCTGAAGGGTTGGAAGAAAAGTGTTGAGGGGTATGCATAACGAATTAGAATTTGGAACGCGCAATTTACAATTAAGTAAATAAATTAACACAAGTGCGGAAGCAATTCAAAATAACTAGAGTGATATGTATATACTAGTCCAGAGAAACAAGAGTACTAGCCCAAAAAGGTACAACTACGCGGGACATACCCCGGCAAAAGTACAACAAGCCTCAAAAGGTGCCTCGACTAAAGCTGGCAACTAACACGGTCTCCGAACCAACTCACGAAGCACCGGGAGACGGCGGGCGCGGCTCACCTGAAAAGAGAAAGGGTGAGTCACAGCCAGACTCAGTAGGGGTCACGCGGATCCCTACCTCGCACTAAACAAGCATACATGCATAAATAACAGCAATTAGAGCATGCATTTAAAATAAGCTAACAGGCAATGGCATGGATGACTACTCAAGTAAAGCTGTAAACTCTAACTAAGCAAGTATAATAGCTAAAGCAATGCCACAGCTAACTAAATGCAAGCGTTAAAATCAAAACTACCAAATAGAATAAGTCTTAACTAATCCAAGCAACAAGGAAGGACAACCACTGGAGCAGAAATCAGAAGCGTCCACTGACGACTTACACTGCGTCTCAAGCAATCGCAGTCGACGAAGCGACAAGCCAAGCGCGTAAACAGTACCAAACCAAGTGACCAGTCGGAGTGGCACCCGTCGGTGTCAGCCCACAGTCTCTGACCACGTGTGCACACACTGACTCTAGCCTGAGCCAGGCCCTCTAGCTAGTTTTCCCCCTTGGTAGGACGCTACCATTGGCTGGGAGCCCACGGAACTAGCTTACAAACCGTGCATGGGAAACATACCCCTCCGCCATCCTCAAGCGGGTCGGCACTCAACAGACCTTAGGGAAACAACAGTGGCTCCATTGCGTGGAAAGAAAGGCTACTCTAATGGTAATAAAACACGCCACAATACATTAAAACAATATGAATATGGCATGAGTATACGAAGGAACGCATAACGAATGGGCTGGCAACATATTAAAACCATCAGGGAAGCGGCGGTCTAATACCCACGCGCTACTTGAAAGTGACGGTCGGGGACTGGCCCGTTACACCAAGAATGACGCGTTGGTCTCCATCCATTACTTCCACCTGAGTTCCAGCTCAAAGGTGCAAGAGGGAATGTAACGGTAGGGGTCCTATGCGTTACTTCCAAGCAACGCGGTGGGTCACCACCGTTACATCCACCCGAGGCCACCAAATCAACTAACAGCGTCGAAAACGACAGCAGGCGAAGCGACGCTCCGGTCTAGGCGCGTCGGAAGTGAACGACGGTCGGCCAATAGACCGCCGGACTCACCGCCTCACCTGGCTAACTGAAAACAACGAGCGAGTAACGGATGGGATTCCCACCGTTACTCTCCAAATGACGCATCCCCGATGGGCCGTTATTTGGAAGCGAGGCGTCCATTATGGACCGTCAGGCAAGTGACGGTTCCTGGCAGGACCGTCACTTCACCTGGGTTACGGGCGGGTACGGTTTGTAAACCGAAGCCCTCCCGGACGACAGAAATCGCCGGGTATCGTCGAAAAACCTATTATCCTGCCAAACCATACAGTTTATACAACAGTTTAACAACTAAATCTAGCACATGCAAGGCTTAAAACACATTAAACTCAAAGATTTAAGCTAAAACCCCAAATATGGAAACATGGGCATCATGCATGCTACGGGGCGCTAATCAACAAACGAGCTAAGGGAAACGATCCTAGCGAGATAGAGATTCCATCCCCCTACCTCTTGCAAGCTGAAACGGACGAATAGGCCGCATGCACCGAGGTAGGCTCACCGAGCCTTCAAGCTCTAACCCGCTCCCACGATCACCGAACCACGCCTAAGTGGACACCTACGCGCTCCTCTCGACGCGAGGAATCCAACGGCCCCAACCACGCCTCAATCCGACCTCGTCTCGCCCGTAATCCCTAGGAAGGGGAGAGGGACGATCGCACGGAGGAGAGAGAGAGAGGGTGAGAATGAGAGATCGACGGGGAGAAAGAGGGTGAGAGAGGGATTAAAAGAAAAAAAAGAAATTAAAATATATATAATATAATCATTATATATATTAAAATCTCATTAATTCTAATAACCCTTAATTAACTCCAAATAAATCCAAAAAAATACCAGACAAATTCCTAAAAATCCAGAAAAATAGCCAGAAATTCCAGAACAAATAATAGAACAAAAACCATCAAGGATCCATTAAGGCACGGGCCTTACAGTCCCTCCCTCCTTACAGAAATTTCGCCCACGAAATTTACAACAACCGAAAAGGAGGAAATTGAGAAAGGACTTATACCTCACTGGAATAAAAAGGGAAAAAGCTGACGCATCTCATCTTCACGCTCCCAAGTAGACTCATTACCAGAGTGACGCTGCCAAGCAACCCTTACCAGAGGAATAACCATATTTCTCAACCGCTGCTCGCGACGGTCTTCAATTCTGATAGGAAATTCTGGCGTGGACAAATCAGCAGTCACCTCAGGCCACACTGAATCATCGAGAACATGAGAAGCATCCGGCACATATTTCCTCAATTGAGACACGTGGAACACATCATGAAAAGCTTGCATAGCCGCAGGAAGTTGCAAACGACAAGCCACCTGACCAATAACTTCAACAATCGGAAAAGGGCCAACATACCGTGGACTAAGCTTTCCACGCTTCCCAAATCTGGAAACACCTTTCATCGGAGATATTTTAACAAACACCATATATCCAGGTTCAAATTGTACTGGACGTCTGCGCTGATCTGCGTAGCTTTTCTGTCGACTCTGAGCCGTCAACAATCTCTGCCTGATCAGAAGAACCACATCAGAACATTGCTGCACCATGTCAGGTCCTATCAACAATCTGTCTCCAACATCAAACCAGTTCAGAGGAGTTCGACAAGGACGACCATAAAGTGCTTCATAAGGAGCCATTCCAATACTGGAGTGAAAATTGTTATTATAAACAAATTCAACAAGTGGCAAATGCTGACTCCACGAACCCTGCCAATCAAGGCAACACAATCTCAGCATGTCCTCCAAAGTCTGAATAGTCCTCTCTGACTGTCCATCTGACTGAGGGTGATACGCTGAACTGAAAGCTAACTCAGTGCCCAAAGCTTTCTGGAACTACGCCAGAAGCCGGAGATGAAACGCGGGTCACGATCTGACACAAGTGAAACATGAACTCCATGCAGTGGCACGATCTTCTGCACATAAAGCTCGGCCAACCTTTGCACATTCCAAGAAACCTTAATCGGCAACAATCTGGCAGTTTTAGTCAATCTGTCGACTAACAACCGGATGCCATCAAAACCCTGAGAAGTCCGAGGCAAACCCACCACAAAGTCTGTAGTAACATGGTCCCATTTCCACATCGGAATCTCTAACGGCTGAAGCAAACCACTTGGCTTTTGATGTTCGGCTTTAACTAACTGACAAGTCAAGCACTTAGAAACAAACACAGCCACGTCTTTCTTCATACCTGGCCACCAGAACTGCTTCTTCAAATTCTGATACATCTTGGTGACACCCGGATGAATGGCAAAACGAGAACCATGGGCCTCACTCAGAATCTCAAGTCTTAAATCATCATCAGCGGGAATATATAATCTGCCTTGAAGACTGACAACTAGCTCATTATCAAAATCCATATCATAGCTTGATATAACACGAGCCAAATCAGAATCAGCCTGCTGGGCATCTTTAATCTGATGTTATAAAGCTGAACCCAAAACCAAGCTAGCACAAACTTCCATCTTCGGATCAGCAGGAAACTCTGCACTAAATGCCTCACTTGGAAGCTGTTCCCATAATTTCCATTCATGAAGCAACAAATAACTGACCTGTACTTTCCTGCTCAGAGCATCAGCCACAACATTCATTTTACCAGGCTGATAGGAGAGTGTAAAGTCATAATCTCTCATGAATTCCATCCATCACCGCTGCCTGAGATTCAAATCTTTCTGGGAGAAAATATACCGTAAACTCTGATGATCGGTGAAAACCTGAAATTTCTCACCATACAGATAATGTCTCCAGATCTTTAAGGCAAAAACAACTGCAGCTAGCTCCAGATCGTGCGTGGGATAATTTCCTTCATGCTGCTTCAACTGCCGGGATGCATATGCAATAACCTTACCATGTTGCATTAGCACTGCACCCAAACCTACTCGAGAAGCATCTGTACAGACCATAAATCCACCCGAGCCGGAAGGCAAAGTCAACACAGGGGAAGAAGTCAATAGCCTTTTCAATTCAACAAAGCTAGCCTCACACTGATCCGACCAGACAAAAGACACATCTTTATGAGTCAATCTAGTCATTGGGGCTGCAATTTTCGCAAAGTCTTGAATGAATCTGCGGTAATACCCAGCCAAACCTAGAAAACTTCGAATCTCTGTTACAGTTCTCGGTCTCTGCCAACTCAAAATAGCATCGATCTTTGCAGGGTCCACTGCCACTCCATCACCAGAAATCACATGACCAAGAAAATGAATTTCCCGAAGCCAGAATTCACATTTACTAAACTTCGCAAAAAGCTCGTGATCTCTTAGAGTCTGTAGAACGATCCTCAAATGCTGCACATGATCATTATCAGAGGCAGAATAGATCAGAATATCATCAACAAAGATCACCACGAACTGGTCAAGAAATGGACGAAAGATACGCTGCATCAGGTCCATGAAAGCTGCTGGGGCATTAGTCAAACCAAACGGCATGACTAAAAATTCAAAATGACCATAACGAGTGCTGAACGCAGTCTTCTCCACATCGGATTCCCGGATCCGTAACTGAAAGTAGCCAGATCTGAGATCAATCCGTGAAAAGACAGTAGCAGACTGTAACTGGTCAAAAAAATCATCAATCCTGGGAAGCGGATACTTATTCTTGATAGTCACCTGATTCAACTGCCTGTAATCAATACAAAGTCTCAGGCTTCCATCCTTCTTTTTCACAAACAGCACTGGGGAACTCCACGGAGAAAAACTAGGACAAATATAACCTTTTTCCAGTAACTCTAGTAGCTGTGCTCGCAGTACTCTCAATTCAGCTGGGGCCATACGGTACGGTGCCTTTGCTAAGGGGCCGGTACCTGGAATCAGTTCAATCACCATCTCAATCTCTCGCTCTGGGGGCAAGCCTGGCAACTCGTCAGGAAACACATCAGGGAATTCACAGACAACCGAAATATCACAAACATCCCGTCGTGATTTTTCAACAATAACCACTGAAGCAAGGAATCCCTGGCAACCTGCACTCAGTAACCTATAGGCTCGAATAGCAGAAATAATCATACGAGAAGATCGGGATCGAATACCTTGAAAATAAAAGGCTGATTTTCCCTGTGGCTGAAAATAGACTTTCTTCGATCTGCAGTCAACCACAGCTCCATAATGCTCCAACCAACCCATTCCCAGAATAACATCATAATCTGCCAGCTGCAACGCATACAATCTCGCCGGTAACTGGTGATTATCGATCATCACAGGAGATTCTTCCAGGCACAAAGGTGTAACCATGAAATCTCCAGAAGACAATTCAACAAACATCTCACAAGATACCTCGGAAGTCGGTTCCTCAATACAGGCCATGAAATCCTCAGAAATAAAAGAGTGAGAAGCACCAGAATCAAATAAGACATGAGCTGAATGACCATAAAGCATAATCGTACCTTCCACAAGATGGGACGCAATAGCATCAGCTCTAGTCAAATGAGAAACCTTGCCTTTCTGCTTCTTAGAACCAGCTGAAGATTGCTGAGAAGACGCCGACGCTTGAGAGTAAAATTGCTGAGCTTGAGGTGCAGTCGGAGGTCTGAATTGCGGCTGCTGAGGTTGAGAAAACTGAGGAACTTGCAATAGTTTCGGCCTCAGCGGGCAATCACGAACCACATGACCCGGCTGATCACACCTAAAGCAAACAACAGGAAGAGAACACGGCTGGCCCTTGTGATGACCACCGCATCTCCTACACGTCCATGGCTGACTGACAACTGAGCTCTGCCGAGTCTGAGAAGAAGGTGCTGTCGGCTGCTGAACAGAATCTGTACCGGACGGCTGTTGGAAAAACTTCTTCTTCTTCTTGAACCGCTTGAACTTGGGCTTGGAAGGAGAGGAAGCACTAGAAATCTCTGACTGGACCGAGGGAATACCTGGCACTGGTGCTCGGTAAGTCTGTTGCGACTGAGCTACCGGCTGCACTGACCCTGCCTGAGGATATCCACCAGGTCTCGTCATCTCCAGCTCTAACGCCACCGCTGTCTGGCACGCACTATCAAGATCCGCAACACGACTGGCGATAAGAGGCATCTTCAATTCGGGCCTCAAACCTCGTAAAAATTGCTGAGTCTTCAAAGCTTCACTAGCCAGCACATGAGGCGCATACTGACCCAATTCCATAAACCTATTCCGGTACTGAAGCACAGTCATACTGCCCTGAGTCAGTTCCATAAATTGATACATCTTGTCCATTTGAAGACAGGCGGGAGTATAAGCACGCTTGAAAGCAGCAACAAACTCTGCCCAAGTGATCTACCGAAGAGGTCTTGAATGAAAGGCAATCTGCCACTCGGCTTTCCACCACGTGATGGATGTACCCTGAAGTTAGAAAGCAGCAAGCATAACTTTTTCATCTTCAGCACACTCCATCGATACGAACACACGCTCGATTGCGTCCAACCATTGCCTTGCCACCTCTGGATCAGCTTGACCATCGAAAGCAGGCGGATTGAACATAAGAAATTCTTTCAATGCCTTGCCTCGACTGCCAGGCGCTTCAACTGGAGGAGCAATAATTGGCACTGGAGGAGGAATAACTGGAACAGCTGGAACTGCAGGAGGAGGTGCAGAACCACTATCTTCCCTGGGCGCATCTCGAGGAACACGAGGAGCTCGAGGGGGTCTTCCTCGACGAGGAGGCATAATTACACTACCAAAACACAAATCAATCGCAATTAATCAATCATACGGAAAACATCCTATGCCAGCAATAGACGACAACAGGACTAGCTCTGGACAAGCGCAAATTTCAATTCCTTATACAATTCCTCAAACAACGCTCTGATACCAACTGTAACGACCCAGAGTTCAGGATACCGGTATACCGATAACATCGATACACCGATACCAAGAACTGAGGAAGCCACCCAAGAGGCTGATGAGGCCCCTGAAGGGTTGGAAGAAAAGTGTTGAGGGGTATGCATAACGAATTGGAATTTGGAACGCGCAATTTACAATTAAGTAAATAAATTAACACAAGTGCGGAAGCAATTCAAAATAACTAGAGTGATATGTATATACTAGTCCAGAGAAACAAGAGTACTAGCCCAAAAAGGTACAACTACGCGGGGCATACCCCGGCAAAAGTACAACAAGCCTCAAAAGGCGCCTCGACTAAAGCTGGCAACTAACACGGTCTCCGAACCAACTCACGAAGCACCGGGAGACGGCGGGCGCGGCTCACCTGAAAAGAGAAAGGGTGAGTCACAGCCAGACTCAGTAGGGGTCACGCGGATCCCTACCTCGCACTAAACAAGCATACATGCATAAATAACAGCAATTAGAGCATGCATTTAAAATAAGCTAACAGGCAATGGCATGGATGACTACTCAAGTAAAGCTGTAAACTCTAACTAAGCAAGTATAACAGCTAAAGTAATGCCACAGCTAACTAAATGCAAGCGTTAAAACCAAAACTACCAAATAGAATAAGTCTTAACTAATCCAAGCAACAAGGAAGGACAACCACTGGAGCAGAAACCAGAAGTGTCCACTGACGACTTACACTGCGTCTCAAGCACTCGCAGTCGACGAAGCGACAAGCCAAGCGCATAAACAGTACCAAACCAAGTGACCAGTCGGAGTGGCACCCGTCGGTGTCAGTCCACAGTCTCTGACCACGTGTGCACACACTGACTCTAGCCTGAGCCAGGCCCTCTAGCTAGTTTTCCCCCTTGGTAGGATGCTACCATTGGCTGGGAGCCCACGGAACTAGCTTACAAACCGTGCATGGGAAACATACCCCTCCGCCATCCTCAAGCGGGTCGGCACTCAACAGACCTTAGGGAAACAACAGTGGCTCCATTGTGTGGAAAGAAAGGCTACTCTAATGGTAATAAAACACGCCACAATACATTAAAACAATATGAATATGGCATGAGTATACGAAGGAACGCATAACGAATGGGCTGGCAACATATTAAAACCATCAGGGAAGCGGCGGTCTAATACCCACGCGCTACTTGAAAGTGACGGTCGGGGACTGGCGCGTTACACCAAGAATGACGCGTTGGTCTCCATCCGTTACTTCCACCTGAGTTCCAGCTCAAAGGTGCAAGAGGGAATGTAACGGTAGGGGTCCTATGCGTTACTTCCAAGCAACGCGGTGGGTCACCGCCGTTACATCCACCTGAGGCCACCAAATCAACTAACAGCGTCAAAAACGACAGCAGGCGAAGCGACGCTCCGGTCTAGGCGCGTCGGAAGTGAACGACGGTCGGCCAATAGACCGCCGGACTCACCGCCTCACCTGGCTAACTGAAAACAACGAGCGAGTAACGGATGGGATTCCCACCGTTACTCTCCAAATGACGCATCCCCGATGGGCCGTTATTTGGAAGCGACGCGTCCATTAAGGACCGTTAGGCAAGTGACGGTTCCTGGCAGGACCGTCACTTCACCTGGGTTATGGGCGGGTACAGTTTGTAAACCGAAGCCCTCCCGGATGACAGAAATCGCCGGGTATAGTCGAAAAACCTGTTATCCTGCCAAACCATACAGTTTATACAACAGTTTAACAACTAAATCTAGCACATGCAAGGCTTAAAACGCATTAAACTCAAAGATTTAAGCTAAAACCCCAAATATGGAAGCATGGGCATCATGCATGCTACGGGGCGCTAATCAACAAACGAGCTAAGGGAAACGATCCTAGCGAGATCGAGATTCTATCCCCCTACCTCTTGCAAGCCGAAACGGACGAATAGGCCGCATGCACCGAGGTAGGCTCACCGAGCCTTCAAGCTCTAACCCGCTCCCACGATCACCGAACCACACCGAAGTGGACACCTACGCGCTTCTCTCGACGCGAGGAATCCAACGGCGCCAACCACGCCTCAATCCGACCTCGTCTCACCCGTAATCCCTAGGAAGGGGAGAGGGACGATCGCACGGAGGAGAGAGAGGGTGAGAATGGGAGATCGACGGGGAGAAAGAGTGTGAGAGAGGGATTAAAAGAAAAAAATGAAATTAAAATATATATAATATAATCATTATATATATTAAAATCTCATTAATTCTAATAACCCTCAATTAACTCCAAATAAATCCGGAAAAATACCAGACAAATTCCTAAAAATCGAGAAAAATTGCCAGAAATTGCAGAACAAATAATAGAACAAAAACCATCAAGGATCCATTAAGGCACGGGCCTTACATGGGTCCTCACTTCAAACAACGACAAATAGATCAGATGAATTAACCTCTAGATCTACCCTATGCAGGCTATGCAAACTACATAGACTACTCAGTTTATCTAAACAAATTGGTTCTCATGGAACCGGAATCAAGTGTTTAGTGTGCAAACCAAATTTCCACTAGACTAAAGAAACAGATCAGCCTAAGCATGCATCTAGCGAAACACAATAGGCAATCAAACCACTGCACAGAAGATTTTTAAGGTTGTTCGATCTTCCAGACCTACGTCCACCCCACACTCAAACCAGAGTGTGGATTCCGCTGCCAAATAGCTTGAAAACCGCTGGGCGACACAGCTTGCCTACAAACCGCTGACTAACAGCTTGACCGCTGGGCATTACAGCTTCACCATCCGCTGGGGCTTACAGCTTAACCCGTCCAGAGGATACCACACCTCTGCAACTGCTGGGGACTACAGCTTAACCCGTCTAGAGGAATCCACCTCTGCCCGTTGAGCAACACAGCTTGCTCTACTGACAATCAACTTGAAACAAAGGTAAAAAGAAAAATAAAATATGGAAAGGACACAGCAACGGAAAGCTGTAGACGATAGAACACAAAGTGACTCTCAAAGAGCTGACTGGCGTGGATTTGATCCACGGTCCAGTAGAGACAAAGCTTCAGATGACTCTCTTTCTTCTTCTTCTTCTTCTTTACTGCTCACTCTTTCTTTTTCGAACACTCTCCTCCTCTACTCTTCTTCTGCTCTCTCTAATTTTGTTCTTCTTCTGCCGGAGAGATCTCTTCTTGATTGTAGGAAACAGAGTATTTATCCTCTATCAGATGGAGTTTACGTAGTCTTGCCCTAGGCGTGTGGAGGGAGCGCCCCAACTTAGAAGCTTCAGGAGACACTCGCCACTTGTCAGAATCTAGATGAGTACGAGTCCACGTGGCAGCATCTTGAAATGAGGATTGTTATTGGATCACGTGCCCTTCTTAAACTCCTCGAGCAGATATCCTGCCAATGTCAGACTTAATATTTTTTAGAAGCAATATGAGGATAGTAGAAAGATGCACATAGTTGGTTTGAGAATGTATAGACTTGCTAAGTCATCAAGGCAACAGTGTGTAGACGTAATATTCATGCATGAACTTTATGTATCTATGAAACAAGAGATGCATAGACATGCCACAAAAGAATGTACAGACTTTGTGTGCACTGTACAAGAGATACACAGACATGCCATCGAAGAATGTACAGACTTTGTTGAGAAAGATGCACACATGCACTGAGTTAGTCGCGTGCAGCAACAAAAGTTGTACAGACTTGAGTTCATGCTGCAACAGGAGTTGCACGAACTTGGTGACTAAGTATGCACTGACTTTGTGTATGCATGAAATCAAAAAGAATGTGCATACTTGATGGCGTGTAATGCAGTATGCATATAGGAAAGTATGCACATTAAAAGAGGAATGCTCAGGCATGCCACCGAGAAGTATACATACTTTTGTGTGCATGGAACAAGACAATGCACCAACTAGCTGTGCCTAGAGTTTAAACATGAATGCATAATGCACAGACCCAATGAAACTATGCACGAACTTAACAGCTCGTATCAACAAGGGTTGTACAGACTTGTGTTCTTGCAGCACCAAGAGTTACACGGACTATGTGTATGCGTGAAGCACAACGATGCAGAAAGATGCACTGACTATGTGTATGCGTGAAGCACAACGATGCAAAAAGATGCACTGACTATGTACATGCATGAAGAACACGGACTGTACTGACTTAGCTGCGAACTGAGGTAATGGATGAATAGTGCTTGCACTGACTTGGTCAAGTGTACTGACTTGGTCGAGTGAAACAACGGAGGTTGTACAGACTTGATAGCATGCAGCGATGTATAGACCCGACAGATGCAATGTACACGCATCGACTTTCAATGCATAAACAAAGTATGCACAGACTATGTATACTGAAAAATAAAACTATGCATTGAACCATGTATGTAGAGATTGCATGTAGAACATCTATATATTCTAATCTCACATGACTCATAGTGTTTGCTATCATCAAAACTACACAATATCATCAAGGCACAAGGGGCACAACAATCTCCCCCTTTTTGATGATGGCAACACTATGAGATTATGAGTCACACTGGCTCATGTCAAACTATTCTCCCCCTTTGACTTCATCAAAAAGAAGGTAGTTTGCGTGAAAAATAATATAATGCATGAACCTATTCTCCCGCTTGTGTAATACAGTCCTCCCCCTTTGACATAATCATGAATATCTAGAATGTCCAGAACACCCCCTGAGAGCATGAAAGGAATCGAAAATGCAAGCACAGGATGTATCCACAGGGATGAACTCTGGTTATCCAATGAATCAATCTGGAATCCACCACCACAAGAATTCTAAAGCAAAATTGGTTATGACACACCTTACATTTGTATGGGCAGAACAATGCAGGTGAAAGAGAGTCATTCGTTAGGGATACAGAAACAAGATGGAAGATTCCAACAGTGTGGAGAGTGAAACAATGATGTAAATGAAGTAGATGTAGCCAAGGGTAGGAGTAAATAACAGCAAGCAAGGCACATGATTTTCAACAGGTGAGTTGACATGATGAATAAGTTGTCACAGGTGAACCTGATCAGAGGAAAATGTATGGCAGGTACCACAGTAATAAGTCTTCATAAGGAGAGACTCTCCTATCATAAGGGATTATGAATTAATCGACATGACCCCACTGATTTAACCATGATGTATACCAAATTTGTCAATTAAATTCAATACTCATATCTGAAGGTAGGTTTTAATAAAGGTGAACCAATTAGTCAAGCAGTACTCAAGAACAACCATCTTCCATCTTACTCAAATGAACTCGATGACTCCTTTGAGAGTCACATAGAGCAGTATTGAGATTAGACACCCTTATAAGAACAAGAGTTGACTGTTGTTGAAAAATATTTACTTTTTAATCAGCACATCATTTTTCCTGAGCAATTTAAGTTGATCAACACCTTTCAACATGAGGCACAACACGTCTTAGGTGAGGTGACCCAGTTACTTAGTGTCATAACTTTCATTGCCTCTCAACTTCGAGAGCAGAGTTAGCAATAGAAGTGTCTTTTTACATGAGGAGACACCTTGATTAGAGGCCAGACTCCCCAGTTACTCAACACATATATGCTATTGCTCTATCAGATTTTTCAATAGATTTTCACCAGAGATAGCTATGGTACTTCATGACATAGAATTACTCTATTTCATTGATAGAGTATCCAGTTTCTCAGTGACCAAGTCATTGCTCTGAATTCAGTGTCCTTTTAGTCAACATTTTTTAGGTTAATGTTTAAAAAACAATACTCACTCTATGAATCTCTACCAAAGTAGCCTAGATATCACATTTTCATATTACAGATGATTGAGTCTAGGGTATCCAAGACACAGTTGGTTAAAATTTATTAAAACTCATCATTCAGATACTTTCAATACATTTGAATGCAAATCTGAGAACACATTAATACTTATATCAGTCTGAATCTGTAGACATTCTTGAACCTATATGATAGGAATTTCTTTTAAAAAAATCAAACTAAAACATGGTACACAACATAAGAATCTCATATCAGTCCAATCAAAGCTACTGAACAACTTATCATTCCTGGAATAAGAACCAGATTAATCAGACCAGCTTTTGATAGATGCAAGCTGGTAGAGCAAATGATAGCAGGAGAGAAGAGCATCAAATATATGCAGAGTAGAATCAATTTCAGTAGCTGAGTCTGGAATACAGACAGATCAGCTTGACAACAATAAAGTCTAGTTCAACTCGAGAAAGATTTGAGTGACTGGATTTGGAATGGTTCAGGATGTGGAAGAATAATGAGTCTCAAATGCTCCCCCTATCTAGAAGCAATAAATCAACCCTTTTTGGATTTTTCAATATAAAGGACATGCAATGCAATTAACTATGTGGTGCAAGGACATGCAAACTCCCCCTGACTATATGCATATATCATTATGCAGGGAATTTGACAAATATGTATCATAACAAGGATGTATAATGCATTCATCAAACGAAATTGTCATGATATGCAAGCATCTGGAGCACACAAATTCAGAAGATAGAATTTAAACAGAGTTTTAAAAACTAACCTGAAGTGTAGGACCTTGTGGGTTACATTCTTGAGTGCCTTGGATTATTAACCCCTTTATTCATCAGCTTCCAAGACACACCTGCAGCAAGACAATCATTTCGATCCTACAGGAACCCAAGCCGCCTTGGGTCCTGTATTAGCCCTAACAGGTGTTCTAAACAATCTTTTAGCAACATTGTCATCAAAGTCCATCAAATGACAATTAGTCATGGAATGTCCAATTCTACCACAATATCTGCATAAGATAGCATGTTTTCTGGTCCTATGATGCACAACAGCTTGAGACTTATGATTATGAGCATGAAGTTTCCTGCTATTCGCATGGACATTTTGTTTCCTATTGTCTGACAACCAACATTCAGCATACTTGTGACCTGACTTGCCACAGTTAAAACATGAAAAGTTCACTGGTCTTTTGGCAGAGAGTTTAAAAAAATTGTCATTAACATGGCTTCCTTGGGCATGCCAACAGTCTTTGACTGTATGGCCATGCTTCCCACACTCGAAGCACCTTAGGTGCTTGCCTCTTGAGTCATTGTTTCCCCATGAAGACCCAAACCAACACTCAACAGCTTTATGACCCCGTCTGTTACAGTTATAACAGATGATGTGTTGGTTTGAAGCAAACCCATTTCTTTTGGGGTTATGATGATGATTTATAAAAAATGTATTATGTATCATATCATCATTTTTCATTTCACTACAGTCATCCATGTAATGACCATTCCTACAACAGTAATGACATTACACCTGTGATTTCCAAGTCTTCATTCATATATGATTCATGCAATTCAGACAGAAGGGAACTACCATAAGCATGATTGCGTAATTCATATTTAAAGAAAATTTCAATTTAGCACCAACAGAGCAGTATGATATATAGTCATTTCAAATTAACAATTTCAGATGATAGAATTTAAGGTGAGTGCTCAGAACAGACTTGAAGAGCAAACTCCTGGGGTCTTTCTTTTGAGTGCCTTGGTTTATTTACCCCTCTTTTTTCGTTCCAAGGCACACCTACAACAACTGGGTTATTTTGATCCAGCAGGAACCCAATTCGCCTTGTGTCCTGAAGTAAAAGTGACACCTCTGAATGGTGCTTTCCACATTTTCTGAGACTTCAGATCATCACTCATCATCAAGGAGCAATTATCCATCCAATGACCTATCTGACCACAGTAATGGCATGATGCAGCAGATTTTAAATTCTTTTTATGCAAATTATTGTTGTCATTAATTATATGTATCTTTGCATGAAAAATTCTATTAACAGAATTAAGATTCTGTTGACCGAAGCTAGCCTGTTTATTATAACCTGCCAACCGACAGGTTGCAGCCCTGTGGCATGGCTTTCCACATTCAAAACATACAATGTGCTTGCTTCTAGAACCAAACTTCTTTCTATCAAAAGTGTTTTTATTAATAGGGAAATTAACAAATCCAGAATTGGTTTTTTTTCCCTGAGCATGCCAACACTTGGCATCAATGTGGCCCAGTTTGTCGCAATGAAAATATTGAATGTTCTTCTTATGATTTGCATGATTTTTAGCATGAACATTCCTATCATGCAATTTTCTAGCATTAGATCATTCTGTTTCTTTAGTCTACAATTATGTATAAGATGACCAATTCTGTGACAGTAAAAACACTGAATCCTTTTATTCTGAGCTAAAGAAGATTTCTTAACCTGAGAATTCCTAGCATGAATTCTATCAGTTTTTTGATCATCCTTCTTCATAGCAAAATAATCAACCATCTCATGACCAAATTTTTCACAATAAAAACATTTAACATGTTCTCTTTCAACAGTGAATATTTTGGCCTGAGATTTTTCACCGTGCATTTTATTCAAGACATGTGCATGTGAGTGTGGGTGACAACTATAGTCATCATGCACACATTTAGCAGGGTTATTCATGAATGAAATATTTTTATTCATTTTCTATTTTTCAGTCTTCTTGGCTGTGAACTGCAAAATGGAAGAACTAGAGGGATTGACCTGTTCTGAACTTCTCACAAATACAGTTGATTTCTTCTTTTCATTATCTTTCTTATTAATAGGCACATACCCAAGTCCCTCTTTTTGGAAATTCACATTAGAGCCAAGCAATTTATTCAAATTGTCTTTACCTTGACAAATTTTGACAAAGAGTTTTTCTGATCTTCAATTTCAGAATTCAAAGAAGCAATGCTCACTTCATAGCTTGCAATTTCAGTTTCACGGGAAATGATCTGTTGATGCTGTTCATCATTTAGGCTCTTCAGAGTTTCAATTTCCTGTACAAGTTTTTGTTCCTTATCAGCATCAACTTCCTTTACAGCACATTTCCCTTTTTCAATAGATATACATTTTTCTGACATGACAGTGTTCAGAACCATTAGTCTTTTGTTTTGATCTTTCAAGTTACAATTTTCTTCAATCAAACTATCTTGATTCATAGCTTTCAGATTTTCAATCAATTGTTGTTCATGCAACTCAAGTTCCGAATTTCTATTCCTCAGATCTTCTATCTCTCCTTTAAGAGACACAACTTCTTGCTCTTGCAGCCTAAGTTCAGATAGGAGATCATTATTTAATGTTTTAACAGAATCACATTTATTGCATGAATTTTCACTTATTTTCAGACTTCCTTTTAGGTTGGCGTTTTCACATTTCAACTCTCTAATTTCATGCAACATGGCCTTTTTCATCTCTTTCATTTCACGTTTATAAGATTTATAACTGTCAAGTAAATTATCATGCATCTCAATCAGTTCATCCAATGAATTTTGTTCTGGTTCGGAGTTTACCTTTGATGAAGAGTCATCAGACTGATCACTGCTTTGATCCTTTGTCATACGGCACTTATGGTTCTCTTCACCATATCTGAGGATCAGCTCATCCATCAACTCCTTTGCATTCTTGCACTTAGTCACACATGAAAGTACACTAGCCCTTATAGCCCCTTCCAACATTTTCAGGGCTTTTCTATTTTCAGTATTCATCAACTCGTGACCAATATTCCAGTCTGACTTATTCACTGGTATATCATAAGGTCCATGTTCAATCAAAATCAGCAGATTTGAATCTACGAAATTCATGTAATCCCTAAACTCTCTATGCCAGTCAGAGAAACACAATCCATCGAACATTGGAACTTCAGGCATAGAATCCATGACAATTAAATGAGATGCTAGACAATCTACACAATCAATCAGGGCACCGGAAATAGCAGGATCCACTGCAGATCGTTGGATCTGATGAATCAATGACCCGCTCTGATACCAATTGTTGGGATCGGTGCGATGGATTCAGAGGGGGGTGAATGAATCTCTCCTTTAAAAAATTTCTCCCACTTAAAATCTATAACAATCAGAGATGCGGAATTAAAGCAAAATGGAGCCTCGATAGACTTGGGTCCTCACTTCAAACAACGAGAAATAGATCAGATGAATTAACCTCTATATCTACCCTATGCAGGCTATGCAAACTACATAGACTACTCAGTTTATCTAAACAAATTGGTTCTCATGGAACCGGAATCAAGTGTTTAGTGTGCAAACCAAATTTCCACTAGACTGAAGAAACATATCGGCCTAAGTATGCATCTAGCGAAACACAATAGGCAATCAAACCACTACACAGAAGATTTTTAAGGTGGTTTGGTCCTCCAGACCTACGTCCACCTCACACTCAAACCAGAGTGTGGATTCCGCTGCCAAACAGCTTGACAACCGCTGGGTGACATAGCTTGCCTACAAACCGCTGACTAATAGCTTGACCGCTGGGCATTACAGCTTCGCCATCCGTTGGGGCTTACAGCTTAACCTGTCCAGAGGATACCACACCTCTGCAACCGCTGGGGACTACAGCTTAACCCGTCCAAAGGAATCCTCCTCTGCCCGCTGAGCAACACAGCGTGCTCTGTTGACAAACAGCTTGAAGCAAAGGTAAAAAGAAAAACAAAATATGGAAAGGACACAGCAACAGAAAGCTGTAGACGATAGATCACAAAGTGGCTCTCAAAGAGCTGACTGGCATGGATTTGATCCACGGTTCAGTAGAGACAAAGCTTCAGATGACTCTCTTCTTCTTCTTCTAAACTCTCGATCTCTCTTTCTTCTTCTTCTTCTTCTTTACTACTCACTCTTTCTTTTTCGAACACTCTCCTCCTCTACTCTTCTTCTGCTCTCTCTAATTTTCTTCTTCTTCTGCCGGAGAGATCTCTTCTTGATTGCAGGAAACAAAGTATTTATCCTCTATTAGATGGAGTTTACGTAGTCTTGCCCTAGGCGTGTGGAGGGAGCGCTCCAACTTTGAAGCTTCAGGAGACACTCGCCACTTGTCAGAATCTGGATGAGTACGAGTCCACGTGGCAACATCTTGGAATGAGGATTATTATTGGATCACGTGCCTTTCTTAAACTCCTCGAGCAGATATCCTGCCAATGTCAGACTTAATACTTGTTAGAAGCAATATGAGGATAGTAGAAAGATGCACATAGTTGGTTCGAGAATGTATAGACTTGCTAAGTCATCAAGGCAACCGTGTGTAGACTTGATATTCATGCACGAACTTTATGTATGTATGAAACAAGAGATGCACAGACATGCCACAAAAGAATGTACAGACTTTTTGTGCACTGTACAAGAGATGCACATACATGCCATCGAAGAATGTACAGACTTTGTTGAGAAAGATGCACACATGCACTGAGTTAGTCGCATGCAGTAATAAAAGTTGTACAGACTTGAGTTCATGCTGCAACAGGAGTTGCACGAACTTGGTGACTAAGTATGCACTGACTTTGTGTATGCATGAAATCAAAAAGAATGTGCAGACTTGATGGCGTGTAATGCAGTATGCATATAGGAAAGTATGCACATTAAAAGAGGAATGCTCAGGCATGCCACAGACTTTTGTGTGCATGGAACAAGATAATGCACCAACTAGCTGTGCCTAGAGTTTAAACATGAATGCATAATGCACAGACCCAATGAAACTATGCATGAACTTAACTGCTCGTATCAACAAGGATTGTACAGACTTGTGTTCTTGCAGCACCAAGAGTTACACGGACTATGTGTATGCTTGAAGCACAACGATGCAAAAAGATGCACTGACTATGTGTATGCGTGAAGCACAATGATGCAAAAAGATGCACTGACTATGTACATGCATGAAGAACACGGACTGTACTGACTTAGATGCAAACTGAGCTAATGGATGAATAGTGCTTGCACTGACTTGGTCGAGTGTACTGACTTGGTCGAGTGAAACAACGGAGGTTGTATAGACTTGATAGCATACAGCGATGTATAGACCCGACAGATGTAATGTACGCGCATCGACTTTCAATGCGTAAATAAAGTATGCACAGACTATGTATACTGAAAAATAAAACTATGCATTGAACCATATATGTAGAGATTGTATGCAGAACATCTATATATTCTAATCTCACATGACTCATAGTGTTTGCTATCATCAAAACTACACAATATCATCAAGGCACAAGGGGCACAACAATAAATGTATGTTCCTCAATTATCTTTGGGGAATGAGATTGGTAAATAGGTGTGAATGAGAATTATATAGATCAACATGGTTGTGAGTGATACAATTCATGAATGTGAAGATATGAATGGATGCACTATTATAAGTGATGAGAGCACATATACTAATAAGATTTTTTTTTAAAAAAAGAAAACCTATTCCTACGTTTTTTATTAATCGACGTTAAAGTATTTTCCTACGCTTTTAAAAAAGTGATGTTAATTCTTATTCATACATTTCTTTTACTATGTGGCAAAAGGTAATACTTACATTTTTAGAAATGTGGGCATATCTTCTTATATACGTGTCTATAGGTGACTTTATCCTACGCTTCTATTGGACTATTCCTATGCTTCAGAAGCGTAGGAATAGGTCGATCTATAACCACATTTTATTGAAACGCAGGTATAACCTATAGTCACACAGGAAAGTGACACGCTTTGAAAGCGTGGCAAGGAAATGTAAAAAAATGATTTACCTACAGTTTGTGGCCCTATAGTTACGTTTTAAAAACGTAGGTAAATGCCAGTTTTCTTGTAGTGACAATATAGCATGCAAATCAACCCGGAACTCCATCATCTCAAGTGCCGTGATCTCAAGAGTGAAAATGTGAGTTCAAGACATAAAAACTTGCACGTTCACAAGTCTACCAAATTGGCAAGTCAAACATATCACCCACATTAGTATAGCATTAAACTCAATAACTTCAATCCTTATGCAACATGAGTTTTCATCTTACAATTATCACACTATTCGATCTCTATAACCATGTTTCAGTTTCAAACTTCATAACAAGAGTATAAGGAGATTCAAACACATGAAAAATATGAAAAAGCCATTCAAGCACGAAGCCAAGTGACAAAGTCATTTTGTAATCATCAAAATCACATACACAACAATCTTCCCCATTTTGATGATGACAAAATGTTACGCATTAATGCTCTCTCTCCCTTTGACATAATCAGAAATGGGGATCAACAAGGGGAATTCACGATAGCAGTAAAACCAAAAACAACATTGCCTTCTCCCCCTTTGTCATTGACAAAAAAATGACGGATAATGGGGTTATTAAGTGAATCATATGCATAATATGTTCAAAAAGATGCAATTCAGAATATGCACATGTGAATGCTATAAATGCCAAATATGCACAATATGCATGAACTAATTGCACAAGTTTGAAATGCAAGTAGAATGAGCAAGTATGATTGATCCCAAGCTGATAAAGGTAAATATATGCAATTGCTCCCCCATTTTATTTAAAGTGAAGGGATAGGTGTACGAAAAGTGCAGGTGAGTCAGTAAAACCAGGATGCTCATGTGTACACCTAGGGGATTGTGCAATCATATATGAGAATTAAGTAAAAGCCAATGCAATCAATAAATTTTCTGAATACATATTAAATCAAATTACATATGTGTAAGTGAATAACATGAAAATAGGTTTTAGCCATATGGATATTCAGATTTTCAGTTCAACGCATGAGTAATTACACAGACTGCATTTTAATCTAGAGAACAATGTATTTGAGGCTTCGCTCTGCCTCAATCAATTTTTCATCAGAATTTTTCTCAAAAATTTTCACAATGACAATTTGAATTTTTCTTAGAGTGATCAGGTTCAATTAATTCCTTTTTACGCGAGGAGACACATAGAGCTCATGCCAGACTCCCCGGTTACTCAGAATATTGACAGTCTCAATTCACTTTGAACAGAGATACTCTAGTACAACACTTTTCAGAAATGAACCACACCACGTCTCAGGTGACGTGTATCCAGTTTACTTAGTGAGACTGAGCATTGCTCTACCTTTCATTTTCTTTTCAGATTCTTTTAAAAAAAATAGGCAGGCAGCTTTTTCCTCAACTGCCTCTTTAACATTCATGTAGTAGGTTTAATTTCTCAAGAGTGCTGAAAGAAAATTCCTACATCCTTATATGCAACACTCATTTTCACATTTTGTGCATGAAGTGTGCGAATTTGATTTAGCATGTATATCGAAAATATTATGAGCACATAACAATGCAGCTCCCCCTATCTAGATGCACTTATCAAATCTTTACTCCCCCTGAGTGTTTGACATGAAGCACACTAGTTACGACTCAGATGCAACAATATTTATCAAGGGAGTGTATGGTATATAATTTTCAAGGAAGGAGTTGTAGCATATATTAACATGCAAGCACACAGTGAGGAAGATATGCAGTATGCAATGCAGAATGTGCGTGGGTGCACAATGTAAGAGTTTAGATTTCACATGAACATTCTATATGCATCTAATGCAACTAATGCATGCAATGCATTTTTACAAATGTGAGAACTCAGTTTTATATTGAAAACATAATTCGGGAAATTCATTCAAAGCATCAAAATCATCACATGTGAACTGATAGTTTGTCTATGTGCAGGATAGATTTTCATTATGAATCCACATAAGACAAGAAATAAAATCTCCTTGAAAACATTTTTGTTTTTATCCAAAAAGATGAGTAGCACAATGGTAACGACCACAAAATAGTTGATCAAATTCAATCCTTAAAATGTGCAGCCACAGAATAACATCATCATGCTAAGAGAGTGGAATAACATCAATCTCAAAAAATTTCAGCTAGCAAAACTCCCCCTTAATTAAATGCATGAATTTCAGAAAATACAATCAAGTTTGATGCCATATGCAACCAATGGATGATAGACTCATGGTACCAGGCGGAGGCACATTCTCACGCATGGTGATAGCTTTTAAACAGGCTTGACCTGCCCTTCCACATATCACCATTTTATATACCATGTAGTCATGAAATGATAATCATAAAAATACACTGCTTTCCCATATGACAAACATATTTTTCATTTACTTCATAGATGGAAATTCAGTTAAAGAAAATTTCAGTTATCTAAAGAGAATTCAGAATTTTATTTTCAAAACTTGTGCCTTGAGCAGCCATTATTTTCTAAGCCTTCCATATGGCCATAAGGCATCCCTATAACAAAGTTCTCATTTGGTTGTTTTGGGTACCCAAATCTTCTTGAGTCCCGGATGGTTAGTTGGTGCCCTCTAATGGGTGCCTTCCACATTCTCTGGGCATGCATATAATCAAAGTGTATCAATTCACAATCATGCATGGTATGCCCAAACTCACCATAATAATGACAACAACCAAAAGATTTCACAGTTTTCTTATATGCATAAGCATTGGGTTTCTGTGATTTAACAAAGGTGTTGCTATTATAGGCATGAAGGTTTTTCTTCTTCATGGCATGATGGTTGTCATTTTTCTTTTGAAAGTAGAATTTCATCAAGTGACCATATTTTTCACAATGATAGCAATTCAATGGAGCAAATCTTTCGAATGGTCTTCTTGCATGAACTTTAGAATTTTTATTTTTCATTCTAAAATAATTTTTCATCTCATGTCTGAACTTTCCACAATAGAAGCAATGAACCTTGCTTTTGTTGACAACATGATTTCTAACATAAGCATAAGACTTTTCAGAAGTTCTTTTTAAGTTCAGAAATTTTCTTGACTTTTTGAACCTGTTCATTTTCTCGCATGCTCTCAATTCATCAGATTTCATAACAAAACAATCATGCATCATATGGCCAATTTTACTACAATAAAAACATGAGATTTTCTTTGTGGATGCATGTGTGTGTGCAACTTGATTTTTCTTGGCATTAACTGTGACACGAATGACATTTTTAGCTTTTTGATGCAGATTTTATTTCTTTTTCAGATTTGTATTTGATCTCTTTGTTGTTTGAGGAGCAGATTGATTTAGAGACCTATTTGATGTGCTGACTATGTTTGAACTGTGCATAAATGATGTATAAACCTTATTTTTAAAATTCTTTTTGTTCATAGGATTATAGCCTAGCCCCTCTTTGGAAATTCACCTTAGTCCCCAATATCTTGTTCAAATTTTCTTTCCCATTCACAAACTTAGACAAAGATGTATTTAAATCAACAATTTTCGATTCAAGAGATGCAATGTGCAATTCGTAACTAGCTATCTCTTGTTCATTACAAACAACACTTTCATTCAATACTCTATTTGTAATTTTATAGCTCTCAATTTCTTGTTCAAGTACATGTATTTTATCAGATTCATCAACAATCATAGATTTCTCTTTTTCAAAATTTTCAAGATTTTTCAGTCTACTTTCAAACAAAGAGATCTGAATTAGCATCGCACTATTTTCCTTTTTAAGTTCTTCATTTTCATTTACAAGTTTATCATTCATAATAAATTCATTGCAAATATCACGATCAATAGAGTTTGATTTCATTTTGTTTCTTAGCTCTTTTTCGATTTTCTCTAATTGATCAATTTTATTTTTGAGAGAAACATTTTCATTTCTTAAACATACAATGGTATCCTTGTGACAATCGACATCATGCTCTTATAGTTCATTCAACTTATCAAGCTTAGAACATTTATCACAAGAACTATTTTCAAAGATCGTGTTTTCTGATTTCTTTTTCAATTTTTTGTTTTCTGACTTGATTTTCTTATATTACTTTTCCAATTAAACATAAGCATCAATAAGTTCATCAAGAGTAAAGTCTTCATAATCAGAGTTTACTTCTTCTGCATTTTCGTCATTTGTTGATGAACATTGTTGACCATGAGACATTTTTGTCTTTCCATCTCTTGAGCTTTGATCAACCGGTCCATAATCTCCTTTGTCGACCTACAAGAAGATGCAAATGTATACTTGTTAGTACTCACGAAAGGTTTCAATAAACTAAGAGCAATAACATTATCATGGTGCATCATTTTATCCCGATTAGACCACTTGGTCTCATTTAGAGGTAATATGTGAGGCCCATGATAAACCAATTTCCAAAGACCAAGATTAATAGAATTAATCACCACACACAGTTTGCCTAGCCATGAATTAAAATCTGAACCAGTAAAGATTGGCAAACGATTCATTGAGATATGTTCAGCAGAAAAATTCATGATTGACAATGCACTAGGATCACTCTGTAGATCGTTAGATCTAGAGACAACAGAGCCTTGCTTTGATACCAATTGTTGGGTCCCGTAGTGCAGGAATACGGATCTAGAGGGGGGGGGGTGAATATATCTCTCTACTAAAATTATGTCCAATTAAAAATTCAAACAAACACATAGCGGAATTAACAAGATTAATAAGATTGAGGAATATAAACTAAACAGCATAAACTTAATTCTCTCAATCTTACCGAGCTCGCACGATTGAGTAAATATAATAGATAATGAAGCACACACAATCACACCAATCAAACCATGAGACACAGGAATTTTTAAGGTGGTTCGGGACCACGACGGGCTCCCTACGTCCACCCCTCACCAAACCGGTGAGGCTTCACTAACATGCTACAAACCGTAGCAACCATGGGGACGAACCCCACACACACGGGGTAAAAACCCCAACACACACGCTGTGAATGCTGTAAACACGGGGATTTCTCCCCACACACTGGGTAAAGACCCCAACACACACGCGGATACCCACCACACAAAATGACACACAAGCGTCAACACAAAACACTCGGAGAATTCATTCTCCGAACCCACACACAGAATATTCGTTCAGATATGGATGAAGTGTTCGGAGATGGATACAATAAACCCACAACAACTTCTAAAGACTGAACCAAAGAACATATATGAAATGTAATGCTCCCCCTTCTCAAAATGATCCGGCTCTTCTTGGTTCGGAGTCAGATGATCACGATTCTAGCATCATCTTGTTCCTCTCCTCGAGCCGCTCCTTTTCCTCTTCTATCACGAGCTCCAAAAACCGTTTGATGGAGATGAAAACCCGTTCCTCAAGAGCCCCTCCTTCTTTTCCCCCTTTTCTTCACCTACAAGTTAGAACAAATAAGCATTAGGGTTCTTACCTTCACAAATTCGTAGCTCATATATATAGACAAGAGGGGGTGGCCAAATGACCCATATAACCCTCCTAAAACATTTTAGAAACACCCTCATATGTTTAGGGACCTTTGGAGGGTAGTTTGGTAAAGTTTCCAAGTGCAAAGAATGGGTTTAGATCGGATCCAAAAATCACGTGCCGGAGGGGGTCGACCCTGGGGGTCGACTCCCCCTGTTTCTGCTACAAAAATTGCCCAGAACAGAACTCTGTCTAGAAGGGGTCGACCCTTTTCACTGCCCAGTCTGTCTACATTCCAGACAGACCAAGGCCCAGAGAGGGTCGACCCCTCTCCATGAGGTATAGAAAAACCCAGTTTTTCTCCCGTTAAGCCATATAAGTCCAATGGGATGAATGAGACCAAAGTCCCTTTGATTCCGGAGGGTTCATACTGAAGATTTAGACTTGAAAAACCATAAGAATACCAAGTTAGTATTGATTTGAAATTCAATTAACCTTCTCTCTTGAAACTAGCATTTCTAGAATGAATATGAACAATATGGCATGCAAATCAACCCAGAACTCCATCATCTCAAGTGCCGTGATCTCAAGAGTGAAATTGTGAGTTCAAGACATAAAAATTTGCACATTCACAAGTCTACGAAATTGGCAAGTCAAACATATCACCCACATTAGTATAGCATTAAACTCAATAACTTCAATCCTTATGCAACATGAGTTTTCATCTTACAATAGTCACACTATTAGATTTCCACAACCATGTTTCAATTTCAAACTTCATAACAAGAGTATAAAAAGATTCAAACACATGAAAAACATGAAAAGCCATTCAAGCATGGAGCCAAGTGACAAAGTCATTTTGTAATCACCAAAATCACATACACAATAGTAGGTATAATATGTATGTGTATCTACTATGCTTCTTGCATTTCTTCACTATGATTTATTGGCCCATAATCTCCGTTATTACGATCGTGGTGTCTGCTTGGCCATACGCCTTTTGTGCTTGCCTCCGCCTTGCCCGTCTCCCCAATATGTATATATAAATAAGTACAATGTAGATATATGTCTTCTACCCCCTGGTAGGTAGATGCCACACCCTTCGATTTTCTCATTGGTTGCCCTTCAATTCTACCATTGTGGTGTTGAGGGAAGGGTTTCAGATCTGCCCGAATCAGACTACGAGGTCCCTACTCTCTCGACTCCCTCTGGATTTCTGCTCGCTCTTAGGTCCCCGGGGGCTTGCTTCCTTATAGCATGGATCCCGGGTGAATCCCCTTCAAGGAGTGAACAATGACGGCTACATTGCTTGGTGATGATTTGTGTCCATAACTCGGAGCGAAATCGTGACAACACTCAGGTTACCCGATTCCCTAGTAGGCTAGCCCTCGAGATCTCCGACCCCGAATGGGGAAGTCCATATAATCGCAACAACCCATGGGCCACTGGATTCCCTTGTAGGCTAGCCCTCGGGATCTCTGCCCCAAATTGGGTAATTTTACCGGTGCCGCCGCTTACGTGCGCACCGTGATGTTTTTGGGCCGTCCGTGGAGTTTCTCCATTTAGTGTGCCCCTATTTACCCCACCCAATGCTCTGGGTCTAGGTGAGGTGCTTCTGAATTTTTGCCAGGTGTTTTGAGCTAATAACAAAACCAAAAAGAAAGATAGCGAGGGAATGAATGAAATGGAAATGAGTAGTGATGGATGAATTGGGATGAGGAGCCCTCCATGGACTGACCACATGAGAAGCTGATACAAGGGCATTTAATTTTAGGAAATCATTCAAATGCAATTAAAAAAAAGGGACTCCACATTGACCCTACTTGGGAACTACCACAGGCGAGGGCGACTGAGGAAATGATGGATGAGTGACCAATAGTCCAAAGATGGGCAAAGAACATGGATTGGATGACAAATGGCAGTCTTGATAGCTATACAGCTAATGATGCTGCTAGTGAGCTGGGTAGTTATTTGGATGCTTTAACTACAATAGATCCAGAAATTGAAACAGACAGTGAGACCAAAGCTAAACCAACTCCAAATTCCTTCAGCAAGGAATGTAATAAGATGGATCCTAATGTAGATGAAGAAGGGGATTCGCTTGATAAGCATCTGAGTTCGTATGTGATTAAAAAATCATCTACTCAAAATGGCTTAACCAGTGAAAAAATTTCCAGCCCTCCTAAGGGAGATTCATTATTCAGTTTGGCTGATTCGACCCAATGGCTAGTCTTGGCAGGTTCATGGACCCTGAAGCGCCTACAAGTGGAACCCATGATACAAATTCTAAGATCAAGGCTAATAGTGAGCACTAGTAAAAGGGGTCTTCTATAGATTTGGTTGCTAGACAAATGACACCAGATATTCCCATACCATTGGGTAAGTCTCGAGTTGCATTTGCTACTACTACTGATACAATGGCTGCTCAAATCTACACTAATCTCCATGCAAGTCCCGAAGATATACAGTATGCTATTAGAAATTAAAATGCATCATCTGTTAATATCAATAGCACTAAATAGAGCAGCATACGTTCTAATGGTCAATATAGTTCTCCAGTCAATTCTATCCTGGGAGACACAGAAGATACAAATGTCACTTTCTGCAGTCTGGTTGAGGGACATGGGGAAGTTGGCAAGCATTTGGAAGATGATTTTCATAAAAAAAAATCAGATGAATCCAATGTTTCTTCTATTACAAAAATGATGATGTCAATCCTGGCCTTGTTTCTCAAGACACTGACATTGTATCCGATGATTTATTGCAATTAGGAGATGGGTCTGACTTAAGTGTTCAGATGCAGGAAGGTTCCTCTATTGAAACACAAACATCAATGTTCTGTTTGAAGAGACAAGTGCTGAGGAGACTATACTGATTCCCTATTGTTTCTGTGTGACTCGGCATAAAAAGGGGTGAGAAACTCTATGGATTCATCAAAAGGACTAAGTGTCAACTTCATGTGAAACCTATGTTCAGAGCAAACTACTTCTCCACATATAAAATCCCTGTCCAGGCCCGGACAGGTCAACCTGTCCCTTGAACAGGTCGACCTGCCCAACAGGCTTTTTCACTGCTGGGAAATTCAGTCGACCGACCGAGCCAATTCGGTCGACCAAACTCCCATGCCAACAAAAAAAAAATACACACAGGGCATGGAGATCAGAAAATGGCTGTGCATTCGTACATTGAATTCTGCATCAAAAATGCTTCTATGTTGCACAAGTATGATTGGGCCCCCCTGACGGCCCTTATGCCAGGGGTGTGTTCTTAGTGACTATCCATTTCCTTCTAGATGCTGCCTTACCATCAACAGTTTTCCAGCTAATTGACAAATAAACCATTTAGCTACTCAATCGGATAAGGAACATGAAAGTTAAAAGTATCAAATTACCTGATAAATTTATTGATAGCATAGAATATGGAAGTTGGTTGAAGACGACATCAGGCTTTTGTCCCCCCAGCCAATGCATTCACCTCGATGTTAGATATAAATCTGTCCTTTAAAGTCAGGGGTCTTTTTGCTTGTTTTGTGGTCATAGATTAAGAATACTCTTTCTATCATCCATGCCTATATGTAGATGAACTTAGAATGCTTAGTGTGCAGTTTGATGGTGTAGACATCTGGAAACTTATTGTTCACCACCTTGGATCTCCTGCTTCATCCGAGTTCACTAGAGAACTAGCAATTTCACTCTTGGCATTTATTTGTTGGATAAAAGCTATTTTGATGTTGTGCTTGATAATATTTATTATCATACTATTGAATTGATTCAACTATGCTCTAATGTGGTTGATAATATTTTTGATGCTCCCAAGCTATGCTCATCATAAAAAGGCTCAAAAGACTACAGACTCATGAGATATTCAAGCAAGAATACGAGAAAGTAGTAAGGCAGCTTGAGTCAATGAGAGTGGCAGATCAAGCTCCTTAATCTCCCAGGTGCAAAGATTCCTTGATGCACTGAAAAGCAAAGTAAGAATTAAGTATGGACGTTGGCAGAACAAGTACCTTGAAGCTTGCTCCAAGAATCTAAGATTGATGGCTGCATAAAAATCAAGGAAACTGGCTGCACGAAAATCAAGTCAAATGATAAAATTGATGGTTTGCACAGAAAACAAGAAAAGGTTGACAAAAGAAAGGGAAATCAAACTAATTGTAGAATTCAGAAGTGCAACTTCAAGAAGGCTGCATCGACCTCACAGCCTCACAGCTCCGACCACAGCTTAACTGCTCTGACCTCAGGTCATGCTATACATCAACCTCACCATGTTGATGCTCCGACCTCAGCCTCGCTGCTCCGACCTCAGGTCATGTTGCTCCGACCTCTGGTCTTCACAAAAGGTAGAAAAGCTCAAACGAGCTTCAGCCGCATAGACCTCATGGGCGCACTACATTGACCTCACTAAAGCTTGCAGCGTAGCCAACTCAGAAGAGTCGACTCCAGGTGTCCACCCCTTCATGCGGATGTTCTACCAAGAAAAGCTACATCGATGCACCCTTGAAAGTGCGTCGATGCAGGGGCCTTCCCAGAAACCATGTGAAGGCTACTTTTCAAAAGTTGCGTCGTTGCACCCCTGACAGTGCGTCGATGCATGGGCCTTCCCAGAAGCCATGTGAAAGCCTGTTTTCAACAACTGCGTCGATGTGATAGCCTGCTGCGTCGACGCACCCGAAGACCTTCAAGCAATATTTGTTTTTCCTGCAACAGTTTGAAAGCTTTTCCAGAGGATTAAAATAGAACCGTAAACCTTTGAATTCATAGTTTTCAAGGTATGGAGAAGGCTCCTAGGTCTGACAATGTCCTTGTCATCATAAGTAAACAAGAGCTATCTTTTGGACAAAGGTTTTGTCAAGACAACACCTTGGAAAAGCCTCCTACGCTGTCCTGTCCCTTGCGCCAGCCAGCATGGATTACGTCTGAAAGGAGAAAATATCCCTAGGAAAAGGACGCCCTTTCTGCAATAGGAATTAAGGTTCAACATGCTCCCTTGGTCAAACCTCTTATTGTTTATTACTAAGCCATTCAAATTGCAAAAAAGATGGAGGGAAAAGTCTCTGCCTCTTGAGGGCTATATTTTGGCCGCCCCTCTTTCATATGAGGCTGCTGCAACCCTTGAAGAAGAAGCCATCGTCTTATGTGCATTAGCAGAATATTTGTAAGGAAGAAAAGAGAAGGAAGAGTGTAGCCTAATGCTAGGTCTGAATCAGTTTATTGCTATGAGTGGATAAGAAACCTGAGCAGCCTTAGAGAGTTCCTAAAAAGAGGAATCAAAGAGGAGTACAGCCCTTTACGTAGCCACCTTGAGCCTGAAAAGAAGCTTGATCGGACTTGTGTCCAGATGGGCTGAAATAGTTTCAAGACCTTGATCCAAAGCCATAGTTTGGGTGTTCTCCTTTGTCTGTATTTATTTCTGTTAATCTCACATCTGTCTAGTAGTATGTGTGTGTCCGGTGCTCAAGTGCGAGATCAAAAGTGGTCGTAGGCTGTGTTCAGTCGTGTGTGATTGGGAGTCTGTTCATGTGTATTTTTACTGCACTTGCAGCTTGCTTTCCTTTCTTTGTGTGTGTGTGGGGGGGGACTCGTCCTTCTCTCTCTCTCTCTGTGTGTGTGTGTGTGTGTGTGTGTGTGTGTGTGTTGAGGACTTCCTCCTCGTGTGGTAAAGCCTAACCGTCTTGGTGAGGGGTAGGCGTAGGTTGAGGGTTTGTGACTGAACGACCTTAAAAATTCCTGTGCAATGGGTTGTGTCTTGTGTAATTATTCCTTGTCTCCTTTCCCCATTCACAGGTTGGAGTGCTAGCCTCATGGCATTTACATCTTGCTCACACACACAAGGAGACTGATGTACAACAGTCATGCTTAACTGCTGAGCTCTCGATGCTCCTGCATTTGACTACACCTTGCATGCTCCCTTGACCCATCAATCCCCGTAAGGTGCTTTGAGTCATTGTTTTAATCCGTAGTTATTAGATCCGATGTGCCTCACATCTTCCACCCACAGTTTAGCGTATTGTGTGATTATGTTTTAAGTTCCTTAAAAAGGGCGAAAGATTGTATTGGATCTATTCAACCCCCCCTTCTAGATCCGTTGGCAGCCAAGGGACCTAACAATTGGTATAAGAGTGGGTCTCTGATAGATCAGATTTAATAATCTACAAAGAAGGTCCTGCTGTCCCTTGTACGCTATCATTGTTTTACTTGTCTGATTATTCAATGGCTCATCCACCGATGTTTGATGGTTCAGACTTCTCTACATGGCTTGGTAGGATGTGTATATTTATGGATTCAGTTAATCCAAACTTGTGGAAACTCATCTCTAAAGGTCCACACAAACTGCCCAAATTAGAAATGTCCAAATGGAGAGATATTCACAAGATGAAGAACCATGAAAATCTTAGAGCCCTCAACATCATGAAAGATAATATTGATCATACCATCTTTCCATTTGTGCCCTCCTCCAGGTCTGCGAAGGAAATATGGGACATACTAGTTGCTATTCTCAAGAAGGAGCAACACAAGTGCCTCTTGGGCGACAGCATCCAAAGCCACGAAGGAAGCAATGATGAAGAGGAAAGCTCTGTTAGGATCGGTGCGGAGGATTCAGAGGGGGGGTGAATGAATCCCACCCTTAAAAAACTTTTCGGCTCAATAATAAAACTAGAACTCTAACAAAGCAAGACAACCAATCTGAAGAACACGTAGAATATCCTTTTAAACCAAAGATCAAATACGTAACCCGAGCCCAAATAAACAACTAGCGGAAGCATCACAGATATAAACGAGAATGCAATGTAATCTGTGAAGTAGATAGGAGATATGGAGCAACCAACCACTGCACAGAGATTTTTAGGTGGTTCGGTCCACGGACCTACATCCACCCCACACTCAAACCGAGTGTGGCTTCACTAACAGCTGGGCAACACAGCTTGCCAACAGATGCTGATACACAGCTTACCCAGGGGAACAACCTCCCCTCTTCCTCCTACACGGAGGGAAACTCTAGCAACCCACGGTCACTAGAAACCAGAGACTCACGTCTCTCTTCCTCTATACCAAGAGGGAACCCCACTAGTAGCAGCCCCGCTACCAGTGAACCAGCCAGTAGCACTATGCTACCAGCAATCCACCAGAGGCCTAGCCTCTCTTCCTCCTAGCCCGGAGGGAACCCACAAGCAGCCCCCCTGCTGCTTGCAAATCGAAGATCAGATCTCCCTTCTCCTGACCCACCAGGAGGAACCCGACCTCAGTCCAGAGGATCGGAAGAACAATAGCAATAGGAGTATCAAAAAAAAATAAGAAACATGAAAAGCACAGCAACGAAAGCTGGAAATGAACCACAATAGTCATTCTGGATTTGATCCACGAACAGACTGAACATGTCTTCAATAGACTTCTCTCCTCTTCTTCTTTTCTTCCTCTTCTTTCTTCTTCTCAGCTCACGCACTCTTTCTGTTCTGCTCCTTCTCTCACTGTCCCGATCAGCCCCTTTCTTTTTTCCTCCTTTTTGGCTCTTGCTCTCTCTTGCTCGATGGCTTCTCTTTATACCAGCAGCGGCTAGGGCGTGTGTCTTCCACATTTCCTACCCAATACTTGGCCCACGTGTCAGCAACTAGAGTCAGGTGGCGTCAACTCACTTGCTCCAAAGGGTTGACGCAGCCTTCAAGGACATTCTACAGCAAATCTCAAGTCTGCTGCGTTGACTCCATCAACCTGCTGCGTTGACGCATCGGTGATCCAGTGATCAAGTCTTCAACAGATAGACGTGCTGCGTCGACGCTCTCAGCATGCTGTGTTGACGCATTGGTGTTCCAGCATCTGAACTTAGATGGCTTCAGCCCTCTCACGTTTCGTGTGGAGTGCGTTGACGCATTGTGCAACTGCGTCCACCCTCTGGTCACCTTGTCGATCCATCAACTGCTGCGTCGACGCCACTTGATGAATGCGTTGACGCACCAGAGTAATCCAGTAAGCCATTGGCTCTCCCTTTGTAACTGCTACGTCGACGCTGCTCTATTTTGGCGTTGACGCAGTGAAATAACTTGTGAAGGTCTCTGCTTCGTGGAGTTAACATTGTGGATATCAGTGAAGGATTGTGGATATCAGAGAAGGCTTCTTCAACTGATGCGTGGACGCTTTAAGCTCCCAGCGTCGACCCTGTTCCTTTCTAGTAACAAGTATGAAATCAAGTGAAAGTATTATTGAATGAAGATTTAATTCATCATTGAATTGAACATATCATTCATATCTTATGGTTGTCATCATCAAAACCAGGGGCACAACAAGCTCTATGTTTGAGAACTTCTCCATAGAAGATTGGGAAGAAGCCTATGCTGACTTACTTGAAAGGTATGGAAAATTACAAAGATAGAATAAATTCTTGAAAAAGAAGTCAAATAATTTAGCTCACACTGATTTTGACAATGAAGGCTTGAAAGCCTTGAAATCTAAAAATGAAGTTCTTAGAAAACAAAAGCTGAAAAGAAACTTAAAATCCTTAAGGAGAAAAATAATTTAAAATCTGAAAAACTTTAAACCATTGAGGTAGTTAACACAGAACTTCAGAAAAATCTTGATAAATCTGAAACTCAAAACAAAAAGCTAAGAAGACAAGCTGAAGACACATGTTATAATAACTCTATTTGTAATGCGTGTTCTTTTGTAAAAAAATTGAATGAAGGGCTCCTCTTGGACCTTGATTGGCAGAAAGACCTAATTGCTTCATTAAGAGAAGAAAATAAAGATCTGCTAGAAAAGAAAATAGAGCTGGAACAAGCTAAAGAAGAACTGGTTGAGAGCTTAAAAAAGGAAAATGAAAAATTGAAGTAGTTAAATACAGCCATGTCTGAGAAATTGCTCACCTTTGAAAAGGGAAAATATTTATCCTTTGATGAATCTGAAAAAATGCATGTGCTGGAACAAGCGATTGAAAGTTATAAAATTGCAAATAAAGTATTGGATGAATGTGTTGTCTGCAGTGAGCAGGAGATTGCTGGTTATGAACTTCACATTGCATCTCTTGAAAATGAAATCCAATATTCGAAAAGCTCTTTGTCTAGATTTGTAGATGGCAAAGAAAATCTTGATAGGCTGTTAGGAATTAAAGTCAACTTTTAAAAAGAAGGGTTTGGCTACAGCCCAGTGAACAAGAAATCATTTGAACATAAATTGCAAATCTCATTTGTTCATGCTTCTGATGTTCCTGGCACATCTAAGAAAATTCCTTCTGTTTTCCGACAGAAAACTCCTAAAACGAGATCTGATAAACAGGAATATGTGAACAAGAAATTGCAAAAAGTGTTGTTGGTACCTATGTGCATGTTGTACATAATTTCAATTCACACACACATGCACAATCAAAGAAAATTTCTTATCATTATTGTGGTAAAGTTTGCCATATGAAGCATGAATGTCGTATCAAGAAATCTGGTGATCTGAATGCATGTAAAAGAACAAATGGTTCCAAAAACTTCAGAAAGCCTTCAAATGAAAGAAGTTCATTTCAAAATCCTCATGTACATGCTAGAAACATTCATGTTGACAATCATGCTGTCCAAAAGGGGGCAATTGAATGTTTTTACTATTGTAGATCTAGTCATGTAATGCATAATTCCCTTGCTTTGAAGAATAATGAATTCAGGGATAGCAGAAAATTGACTGCTCCAAAGAGGCAAGGACTCGTTGCAAATTGAAAGCCTCACTTCTGCCATAACTGTAGAAGGACTGGCCATACAGTCAAGGACTCTTGGCATATGAGAAGAATTCACAATGCCCATGATAGAAATTGCAGAACGTCTGCCTTCCCACAGAAATTTCAGGCATACTTTCTGAAGAAAAATTTAAATGTCTCTATTCATTGTCATTACTGTGGAAAGGTAGGGCATGTTATGAATGATTACTTTTATTTCGAAATTTGATGATCAGCATGCCTTGAATTCACGGACAACACATGTGAAAGGTGCTACTAACTTTTCAGGACCCAAGAGATCTTGGGTACCCTTAAATAGAAAATGAGAGTATGTTCTTGCAGGTGTGTCTTGGAGAAAGGAAAATAAAAGGGGTTCAATAAAGACGCAAGGCACCCTGGTTGGTAAAACCCCAAAATCTGTCTCTTCAGAACTAGAGTTATTACTCTTTAAAAACTCTCATCCTAGAAATTGCATCTCATGTTTTAAGTATGTCAACTTGTTAATGCATCCCAATTGTGCTTGTTTACACTTCATATGTTTAGGTTAGTTGTATGACTAACTCATAGGTATATAAAATGGTGTGGGTGGAAGGACAGATCCTGTCTGTCTGAAATCCTTCACTATGCGTGAGTTCTCTAACTCTGCCAAGTACCATGAGTTTGTGCTCACAACTGACGTTGGGTCCACAAACTGAAATAATTGAAGGAAAGTTTGTTTTCTAGTCTTACAGTCAAAATCTGTTATGCATACTGCACATTATCTTGCATGTCATTAATTGTCATGTGCATATCTAAAATTCGCCTTCCATGATAAACAATTGCGTTTAGTTCAAAATTCACTGTATGAAAGTTCAACACATGCGTGTGCTTGCATACATATATCATCTCTTGAACCATACGCAGAAATTTGTTGAATCTATCAATCATGTGAAACTGCATTGTATTCGTGATGCATTCTCATGCATGACGCAATGGCATATGAAATGGTGACATGAAGAAGATAGGTTAGGCCTATCTGGGAACTTTCACCATGTGTGAGTTTTCTCCAACTCCACTTGGTATCATGGGTCTATCTTGCATTGAAGTTGCACATCCTCATGAGTTCATGACAACATACCAGTTTGGTTGATTTCCATAACTGGTTTGTCAGGACAGTGCACCTAAAGAGGGGGAGTTAATGCACGCATCTGGTTACTCTCATGCACATCATGTCAAGTTTTAGAAATTTCATGGTTAGGTCGACCGACCGAAAGATTTCGGTCAACTGAAAATGCCAGTGCTGGCCAGTCCAGTACCTGTAGAACTTAGGTCGACCGATTCTCGATTTCGGTCAACTGAAAATCCTCTCCATGATTTTATTGGCTGCTCAAGTGTTTATACATCTTTGGAGCTTAATGTGCTCATCATATTGTCCATTCTTGTAGTCACCATGTGTGTCTTTACATGCTCATGCATAGCTTAGAGAATCTGCTTGGAATGCATAGCATCTTCATCATGACTAGATGCATTTAGGGATAAGTGGCTCATGCTTTAATTTGCATCCCACTCATGCACAAATTGCATTTAGTCAGGGGGAGCCAGTGCCAATCTGGCATCATTTGAATGCATGTCATTTGTGAGAGAAAGCTGAAAAAGTCCATGCATCCATTTGGAATCAATTAGAGGTAAGATGCATTTCTGGAGGAGCTCAGGTCGACTTGAGGACTTCATAGGTCAACTTCCCTATAGTTCTCTGAAAACATTGTCTTCTGTCTTGAGCTGAAGCCAACTTAAAGACCTTCATAAGTCGACTTCCTCTGTTTGCCTCAAAATTTTTGAACAGCCTTGTCTCTCTTGCACACTCTCATCATTCCTCACTCCTTGCTCTCATGGATCTGAGATTGAGTGACTGGCTTCTGTTCTTTGGACTTCAAACTCTTTGCATCTGCTAAAAACCTTGATCACTATTTTTCCTCAACTTTAATTCTGGAAATCTGCTGTCAAAATCTAGCTTTCTCTAAGGGGGAGCCTCTCTAAGATCTGAGCTCATACTCTATCATAAAGAGTCTCCTCCTATTGATATCATACATGCCTAAAAGTTGGCATCCATGTCCTCTCTACAATATCTTGAAACTGGTCGGCATGAACATTCTTGAATAACTGTCCCTGCTAAAATATCTTGATTCACATTGTGCTTGGAATGATTCCAATCTGTCCATCAATTCACTAATCTGGTCATATCTTATATGGGAATCTTCTTTTATAAAGTTATATGATCACCCTTGAATAAACGACTCATTGGTTTAAGCCTAATGAATTCAAGAGTTTTGTAAATTGAACTCACTGAAAAAGATTGTATTCAAAACTTAATAGGTCTTAACTAATTCCCACATGTTGTATCCCATGCAATCTCCTAAAAATCTAAAAATTTAAGGTCCTTGGCAACTTTGGTTGAGAAGTTTGGATTGAGTATTGTTCTTAAACATAAAAGAATCTGAAAAATCTCAAAGGGCAGCACATGAGTAAAATTGAGACTTAATGCTCAAGGTAGAGCAATGGCTAAGGGTTCACTAAGAAACTAGGTCCTTCATAAAAGAAATGAAGTGAACTATGTCATGAGGTACCTCTGCTATCTCTGCTCAAAATGAAGCAGGATAGTTAGTCTCACTGAGTAACTAGGGATGGTGGCGTCTAAACAACGTGCATCCTTATGTCAAAAGGTGTGGACAACACTTGAATGCTCTTAAAAACTATGAGCCAAAAAGGAAAAATATGAGATTATGACCAAAAGGTCAGAACAAGTGCTGTAACCCTATGGAGTAAAACAAAAACGTCAAATATGTTTAATCTCAATACTAATCTTGAGCTACTTCTAAGGGAGTCCTTGATTTTGAATGAGTAGGGTTAAGGAATGTTAAAACAAGATTTAATCATGTGGCCTTGGTTTATTCCTATTAAGTCTGTGTGCAAAATGCTTCCAAGAGTTTAACTGGTAAACTTTAAATTTATTACACTTAAACCAAGCTAAACATAAGGGTTGTGTCATAGAAAATCTTATAACAAGAGATTCTAAAAATTGCAAGCTTGTCTCGTGAATAGTGTTTCAGACTGTAATTTTTCTGACACAAGCTTTCTTGAACTCCATAAAATAATTCTTCCAAATCACTCCTTTTGTTGGCACCCTACTAATGCTGCTTTGGACTGTCACTACTGAGGTAATTGTCATTGCAAATTCTTGGCTACTAATCTCCTTGTTTGGCATACTCCAATGGACGTTTCACCATTACTACTACTAGTCTTCTTCTGGAAAATTCTTCCAAGTGCATCTCTTTAATTTGGCTGCTTTGCTGAAATCATAACTATTTATCTGCTGCTATGCATGATAGAATTAGCTATCCACACTTTCACTTGCTCATTCTCACATTTTGAGCCAAGCTATTGCATTCCACTTGCTAATCCAATTCTACTTCATGCTTGACCCTGTTGGTTTGATTTGGACCTTTTCAACCATGGCTATTCTTTGATTGAACTTACTCCTCTCCGTATCCTAGATGCGTATCAAACTCTATTCTTTTTGCTAATGTCAAAGGGGGAGAGAATATTTGAGTCATCAAGTTTTTGCCAATTGCACGAAGCATGCCATTAATTGAGTTGATCAAAATTGATTCCATATTTAAATAATGATGCATAATTGCCATTATCAAAAACGGGGAGAATGTTGGATAAAAGATGTTTTGATGTTGTTTGAGTATGATTCATTATCATACTATTGAATTGATTCAACTATGCTCTAATGTGCTTGATAATGTTTTTGATGCTCCCAAGCTATGCTCATCAAAAAAAGGCTCAAAAGACTCAAGACTCATGAGATATCCAAGCAAGAATAAGAGAAAGCAGCAAGGTAACTTGAGTCAATGAGATTGGCAGATCAAGCTCCTTAATCTCCCAGGTGCAAAGTTTCCTTGATGCACTGAAAAGTAAAGTAAGAATTAAGTACGGACCTTGGCAGAACAAGTACCTTGAAGCTTGCTCCTAAAACTAAGATTGATGGCTGCACAGAAATCAAGAAAATTGGCGGCATAAAAATCAAGGAAAATGATAAAATTGATGGTTTGCACAGAAAATAAGAAAAGGTTGGCAAAAGAAAGGGAAATCAAACTAACTGTAGAATTCATAAGTGTAACTTCAAGAAGGCTGCATCGACCTCACAACCTCACTGTTCTGACCACAGCTTAACTGCTCTGACCACAGGTCATGCTACTGTATCGACCCCACCATGTCGATTTTCTGACCTCAGCCTCACTGCTCCGACCTTAGGTCACGTTGCTCCGACCTCAGGTCTTCACAAAAGGTAGAAAAGCTTAAATGAGCTTCAGCTGCATCGACCTCATGGGTACACTGCATCGACCTCACTAAAGCTTGCAGCGTATCCAAATCAGAAGAGTTGACTCCAGGTGTCGAACCCTTCATGCAGACGTTCTGCCAAGCAAAGTTGCATCGATGCACCCCTGACAGTGCGTTGATGCAGGGGCCTTCCCAGAAGCCATGTGAAGGCTAGTTTTTAAAAGCTGCGTCGGTGCACTCCTGACAGTGCGTCGATGCAGGGTCCTTCCCAGAAGCCATGTGAAGGCGAATTTTCAATAACTGCGTCGATGCGATAGCCTGCTGTCGACGCACCAGAAGACCTTCAAGCAATATCTATTTTTCTTACAATAGTTCGGAAGCTTTTCCAGAGGATTAAAATAGAACCGTAAACCTCTGAATTCATAGTTTTTGAGGTATGGGGAAGGCTCGTAGGTCTGACAATGTCCCTGTCATCATAAGTAAATAAGATCTACCTTTTGGACAAAGGTTCTGTCAGGACAACACCTTGCAAAAGCCTCCTCTGCTGTCCTATCCCCTGCACTAGCCAGCATGGCTTGTGTCTGAAAGGAGAAAATATCCCTGGGAAAAGGACATCCTTTCTGCAATAGGAATTAAGGTTCAATAGGCTACCATGGTCAAACCTCCTATTGTTTATTACAACGCCATTAAAATTGTAAAAAACATGGAAGGAAAAGTCTTTGCCTCTTGAGGGCTATATATTGGATGCCCCTCCTTCATATGAGACTGTTGCAACCCTTGAAGAAGAACCCAACGTCCTCTTTGCATTAGCTGAATATTTGTAAGGAAGAAAAGAGAAGGAAGAGTGCAACCCAGTGCTAGGTCTGAACCAGTTTATTGCTGTGAGTGGATACGAAATCTGAGCAGCCTTAGAGAGTTCCTAAAAAGATGAAGCAAAGAGGAGTGCAACCCTTTACATAGCCAGCTTGAGCCTGAAAAAAAGCCTGATCGGACTTGTGTCCGTATGGGCTGAAATAGCTTCAAGACCTTGATCTGAAGCCACAGTTTGGGTTTTCTCCTTTGTCTGTATTTATTTCTGTTAATCTCACATCTGCCTTGCAGTATGTGTGTGTCCGGTGCTCTGGTGAGGGATCGGAAGTGGTCTTAGGCTGTGTTCATCCATGTGTGATTGGCAGTCTATTCCTGTGTATTTTTTCTACAGTTGTAACCTGCTTTCCTTTCTTTGTGTGTGCGCGTGTAGGGGGGGGGCTCGTCCCTGTGTGTGTGTGTGTGTGTGTGTGTGTGTGTGTGTGTGTGTGTGTGTGTGTGTGTGTGTGTGTGTGTGTGTGTGTGTGTGTGTGTGTGTGTGTGTGTGTGTGTGTGTGTGTGTGTGTGTGTGTGTGTGTGTGTGATGAGGACTTCCTCCTCATGTGGTAAAGCCTCACCGGCTTAGTGAGGGGTGGACGTAGGTTGCGGGTTTGCAACCGAATCACCTTAAAAATTCCTGTGCAGTGGGTTGTGTCTTGTGTGATTATTCCTTGTCTCCTTTCTTCATTCACAGGTTGGAGTGCTAGCCTCATCACATTTACATCTTGCTCACACACACTAGGAGACTGATGTGTAGTAGTCATGCTTAACTACTAAGCTCTCGATGCTACTGCATTTGACTGCACCTTGCTTGCTCCCTTGACCCATCAATCCCTGTAAAGTGTTTTGTGTCATTATTTTAATCCGTAGTTATTAGATCCGCTGTGCCTCACATCTTCCACCTGCAGTTCAGCGTATTGTGTGTTTATCTTTTAAGTTCTTTAAAAGGGCGAAAGATTATATTGGATCTATTCAACCCCCCTTCTAGATTCGTTGGCACCCAAGGGACCTAACATTATTAAGTCTGCAAAACAATTCGGCATGTTTGATTGGTATGTCCTGGAAAAGTTGAAGGTCCTTTCCTCGGCCTCGGACGGCGGTGGGAGGGTCCCTCCCTCTGCTGGAGACGTCACCGGTATCTCCTCCGCCGGTGTTTCCTTCGCCGAGGCGGCGGTCGTCGGCGGTGGCAAGTCCATCGTCGGAGGGCGTCTTGCTTGATGTTTTGAGCGCATGAGTGATGGGGAGTGAGAGGGGTTGAGAAAGGAAGAGAGCTTGGAGGCGAGGGAGTTGAGAGAGAGGGGTTAAGATGGGCTCGGTGTGCCCTTCGTCCTCTCCCACCGTCGGTTATGATGGAGGGAGACGAAGGGTTTTAGCATTTCAAGGTTGCAGAGGTTGTACGGTCTATTGTTAGACCGTCCTTAGTTTGAACAGTTGAGATTTGACCGTTCATCTTCATTAGTATGCTATTTAAGGTGGTTCAAATTCCATAAGATATACGGCTCACATATGATCGTTCTTCTTTGGGCGGTTGGTGCCTAACCGTTCATGTTTGAAGTTGTTTTACCCCATGTCTGCACTTGGTGTTCAATTGATGAATTTTGATATCATTGTAAATCTTGTTAACAATGTTATGTGCAGCATCAAACTTTCACTTGCCGTTTCACCTGCACAAGTAAGTCAGGTATGGCCTTCTATCCTTATCACCCTTATTGCATTAATATATGGTACTATATTATATAATCTCGAGAACCAGTTGGTTATCTACGTGTTCCAGGATCTGATATTCTCCTTTAACAAAAATGATGATGATCCAGGTTCACGTGTTTAATATTCGGATAGGCCGTTAGGTTGGGATGTCATGGGGAGGATGGTTCTATCTCGCACGCCGTGGTTGCAGATAGTATCTTAACTCTGATTTTCCCAGCTTAGCAATATTATTCTCGAGTATTTTATATTTTAATCTTTCTTTGCATTTGTTTTAACGATTTCTTTTATTTTAGCCCAGCATGCATCATACGCATCTTTTTGAGCTTTCATGACCTATGGTTTGCTTGAAGAATGTCCCATCAGTAATGGTTAGCTGCGCGTTCAGTGTTTGAGTAAGAGAAACTAATTCCACTCTGAGTTGGAAGGTTCTCTTTGGTCAATTCGCTTGGTTTGGTTAATTAAGAGGTCCCCGTCTGGAGCTTTAGCATGTTTCCTTTACTTTTCCTGCCTGCTTTTGGCCTCCTCATTGGACCGCGGGATTGTGTCCCCCATGAGGTTGGTCTTGTCGATTTATTTCATTTAGTTTGGTTCCTCCAGATTGGTGTCGCTTTTGTTTTTATCATTCTTTACGTTTGGTTCAGAGTTTTCCGAAGATTCATGTCTCTTGTTGGTAAAAACGGGTGTCGGTTTACCTTAACGCCCACTTTTCCGGTCCACTCCGCTGCATTTCCGCTCCATCTCCATGTTTCATGTCACTTTCACTTCACCTCCGCTCGCTCCCCTGCAAAGAGGACGTTAAGGAGGGGCATCTGTTGACACCCATTTTTTGCCAATAAGTTGAGTCGCTCCTCTTACTCCCATTTGTTGATGCCTCGAGTTGTCCATCACTCATTGGAGCTATTTTCAGGCATGTCTTGGGCAAGTTTTATGGATAGCCTCCCTCCCTGGCTAGGTTTGTTTCAATTCAGGGCTTAACGGGCCTTGGTTTTGGTTGATTGGGTTTTTCTATGAGTTTTAACACCCATGTACATGTACGGTTCATCCCTGGCCGCTCAATCAATGTGCGGTTAACTGTTGACCGTCCATCTATTTTGGAATATTTTGATTAATTTTTTGAATTTCCACCAACAAGCATTTATGCGGTCCTATGCTGGCCGTTCAACTTGATGAACAGACGGATGGTAGCCGCTCATCTCTCAGAGTCCTGCACTTAGTGGTGTTCTCAGATAATTATCCAATTAATCTATTTATCACCGACAAGGCTAGAACGGTTTGTCTTTGGCCGCTTTACCTTTGAACGGTCTCATCTGAGCCGTTCATCTATGAGAGTCCAACGGCGAAGGTTTCGGTCAGTTCGATGGATAATTTGGATTATTTATGATTTATTTTGAATTTCCACCGATAGGGTTGGATGGCCAGGACATGACAGCACATCCAGTTGAACGGTCTATCGTAAGATCGTTCATCCGTTCGATTCATGAATTTCAACAGATTTTCTCCCTCTATCCGTGGTTTTATCCCCAACTTCTCCCGTCATTTTCTCCGCAGATAATGAACCATTTTGAGTGCCATTTCGACTGGATAAGAGATAATCTGATTATCTACGAATTTCCTTTGATTATCTTGACTTGAAAATACTTCTAAACCCTAATTTCGAGCTAGGACTTTAGGTGCTCTATTAATAGACCTTGGAGGACGGGTTTGAAAGGGGGGAGATTTTTGGTCGACGGCGAAGCCCTGTCGCATTCTTGAGTGACCTAGCACAAAGGAGGGAGGCTTTCCACGTCCATATAAGCCTCCAGTTCAGGGAGTAGTCTAGTTATTAAATCTTTTGTGTTTGATTGGTTTTGTCCAGTTTTTCATTGCATGCATCACTTTTCACACTTTCTCCCCACGTTCTTCTTCATCTTCATTGCCACGCACACACCCACCCACGTTTATGACACCCTAGTGGTTTAAAATCCCCTAGTTATCCCCCTTTCCACTTAATCATGTTCATTTCTTATGATTTTGGCATCTACTACACTTTCCAGTTCTGATTTGGGTTGTTTCTTTGTGTTTTCACGTCGTTTTGCAGGTCGGCAATCCCTAGCACGAGGCCCATCCCCTCTGGCCGACTGGAGAGAGTGGAGGTTGGACCCTTTGTGACTTCTGGCTTGGTAGTCTTGCACGGTTCTCTACTCTCCGTTCAAGAAGACATGCGGTGCAGCCTGGACTGTCCAACTTCTTCCTACGGTCGTGACAGAGCCGTTTAACTGCCAGGAGTGCTTCCTCCCGCATCTTCTGCTGCGTTCTTAAACGGTCTATCGTAAGAACGTGCATATTACAGGCGGTTCTTCCTAGACCGTCCATCGTCCCAGCGCTGCAGCTCAGGCAAGTTCCTCTCCCTCTTTCCAAGGTACGGCGTGTTCATCACGTTCGGCACCTTGGTGGCGATCACAGGTTTTTATTTCCTCCCTTTCCTTCTGCCTTCATTCATTTCTCATGTCGGATATGATAGGATAGACATTGGGAAGGCATTAGAGGAAATGGACGGGAGGAGAAATATATCTACATACGGGTGACTATGTCAGACTCCGCTCGATTGGTTCGAGGTGGATGAGCGTGTCTTGATAGGACCAGATTTGGTGCAGCAGTGTGTTGAGGTGGTGCATTTCATCCGGCAGAAGATGTTGGCGGCACAGAATTGGCAGAAGAGCTACGCCGATCGGAGAAGGCAACCCCTCAACTTTGCTGTAGGAGATCGAGTGTTTTTGTGGGTCTCCCCCATGAATGGTGTGATGCGCTTCGGCAAGCGTGGGAAGTTGAGTCCTCGCTTCATTGGTTCTTTTCTCATTGTTGAGTGTGTCGGTGTAGTTGCTTATCGGTTGCAATTACCCCCGGAGCTAGCTGCTGTGCATCTAGTGTTCCATGTGTCCATGCTACGGAGGTATATGCCCGATGATTCCCATCTTTTGGAGGATGCTATTTGGCCCGAGGTGACCCCAAACTTGTCCCTTCCAGAGTACCCTATCTGCATTGAGGATCGATGTGAGCAGTGCTTGCGGAACAAGGTTATTCCTCTGGTTAAGATAGTTTGGCAGCGTCACTCTAGTGGTGAGGCGTTGTGGGAACGTGAGGATGGGATGCGACAACAATATCCTTACTTGTTCGAGTGAGTTTTCTCCCTTGATCTTATGTTGTTCTTAATTTCTAGGACGAAATTTATTGTAGGGGGGAGGGGTGTAATGTCCTGGGTTTTTTGGACATTTTTCGGATCTAGATCCGTGAGTTTCGGGTCACTTTCGGGGGTCTCGGAGCGCGTTTTATGGTTTACGTGTGTTTTTCCCTAACGAGCCTTCGGAACCCCGTACAGGGCGAACCGTTGTGTTCTCCTACTCCGGGATGATACCAGTGCGTTGAGCGTGTTTCGAGGATCGAGAAAATGATTTTCCTCAATTTTCCATATTTTTTGTATTTTCCATATTTTCTTTAAATAACCCTTTTTCTATTCCATTTTCCCCTTCTTCTTCCTTTTCTCTTTTTCTTCTTCCCGTGAGAGCCCCCCCCATCCGACCGTTGCAAGCTCTCCCCGTCCAAGCACACGACGCCCTTCCTCCTCTGGTGACGGACAGCGGACCAAGGCGGCGGCGCGGTGGTGACGGCATGTAAGACCCCAAATTATTTAATTGAGCCCAATATTTCTTATTTAGCTTTTATTAATTTAGAATAGAATTTTATTGAATTAATAATTGAATTTCAGATTTATTAATATTTAATTCGTTAGAAATAGTATGAGTGAAAATTCGACTACCTTATAAAAATCCATAAAAATAGTAAACAGATTAAGGTAGAGGTAGATAACAACTTTTCCTTCTGGCATTAGGCCATTGTAAATCCGTGGTAAGATCTATTTAGAGTTTAAACCCAAAAGTGCACACTTTTGACCCATACCTAACCCTTAGATTAAAACACGAAATTCGACCTGAATACTCAACCAAATGAACTGAAAGCAGTGGCAAATGGAAGGCCACAATGTAAGGAACATTTACCCTCAATCAATTTGAGGTAAACCTAGACCCAAAACGTGCTGCCGACATAGTTTGGTCAAGTCAAGGATTTCGGCGCCGTTTCTAAACACGTAGCTTGCAGCAGTGAATACTCCCAACTCTGAAGGCTCCACAAGCTCTATGAGCTATCAAAATGAAGCCCTACGAGTCTTCTTTCATTTGGCTGCTGTGGGGTTCGCTGAAGTTTCAGATCTGGGGAGATCTAGCTCGATTTGTGGAGGTGGGTCAGCAGGCCGTTGGCTTCCCTTCATCCTTCTTTGATCCATCGATTGAGGTAGGAATTCTCAACCAAATTTTGATCATGAGTATAGCAAGTTGTGCATATCGTCGAGATCTATCCATTGGGACTGAAAGCCCCAATTTTTTTCAAGTGTGGAGTGAGTTATCATGGGTTTTCTAAGGTGCTGTCCAAGTGTTCTTCATCCTAGGGTTTGAGTTTTCTCTCTCCGATTTGAGGTAGGATCTAACAACCAAACTCTAATTAACTTACATGATATAATCAGCATGTTAATATCTTTCATTTAACGTAGAAAGCCCCAAATTCCATTGAGCATGCCTCGTGAATTTCAAAATTTTTGTAAGAGCATATCTAGAACATGTTTCATATAGTGTTCCTTTAAGTCAGAGCTTGGTTTCGGGCTAATTTTGAGCCCTGTAACTTGATCTTCATGTAGCATACCATACATGGTTGGATTCATAATCGAGTCAGCTTTCTTTTGACACCAAAAGCCCTAAATTCCGTTGTGTATGTTAAGAGAATTGCATGATTTAGTAGAAGTGGGTCAAGAACTAGGGTTTTCATAAATTTATCATATATAAGTTGAGATTCAATCAATTTCTGTAACAATTCGTGTTTCAAAATTGTAGTTTTATGACCCTAGATTGTCTATTAACATTCCTAGATCATGTGGTTTTGATTTCAACTCAATTGGGTGAGATTTCACATTTTCCGGAAGTGCAGACCGCTGCTGTTCTTGCAAGGGTCGACCCCAGGTATCGACACGTTTTCTGGGCAACCCTGCAGGCCCGAGGGTCGACCCCAGGGGTCGTCCCCTCCTTTTCCTGCATGGGGGTCGACCCCAAGGGTCGACCCATCCAGCTCCCTACATGGGGGTCGACCCCAGGGGTCGACCCATCTGAAGGAAATGGTGGGGGTCGACCCCAGGGGTCGACCCATCTTCAGAAATTGCTGGGGTCGACCCCAGGGGTCGACCCATTCAGCTTCCAGACCCCAGTTTTTCAGGGGTCGACACCGGGGGTCGACCCGTACAACAGAAACCCGTTTTTCATCATTTTTCGACCCGAAGATGGATCTGAATCAGTGGGGAATCAACCCATTTAACTTAGACCCACTGAAATTATATTTTTGAAGAACAATTGACCTATTCATGTACCCCCCTTGATTTCAAATTTGCATTGGTCCTTTCTTGCAAACATAGTACAAAACACGATGTTTACCATCTCCATTACAACACTTACATTGGTTAAATAGAAACTCACATAATTAATGATTAATGGTGTAACTAAAACCCTTGATAATGCATTCTATTTCATCGCTGTGAGAGCTTGTTCTTTACCTCCACAACTTGTTCTAGCTTGTTGGCACTTTGGCTAATACAAATGATAATGGTTAATCATGATATCTTAACTTGGTGATTAGGATTAATATGTTGATTAGCTTGTTTGATTGCTGCTGTTTTACAGTAGCGCAGCACGATTAACTCTTGTTGTGACTTGGTTTCGATCTCCTTGATGATTATACTTACCTTGAAATTCTGGAAATGAATCTCTTTCCTACTTGAAGTTGTTATTGCTACTTAGTTTAAACCTTGGAATTCTGGCCATAAACTGTGGAAGTCTAGATTCGTGGGATCTTTGATCCAAAGAAATCAATACCTGGCAAACAATTAAGGGCTCGGTCTAGTCCTGGGAAGAGGGCCCGAACACTACGTGTACCCCCGGGGAGGTGAATGACTAGGTGTGGCATTTGGCACCAGTACTTGACATGTGTTAAATCTAGGACTGTCCACTACTCTCTCCACTACTCTCTACATTACTTTCTACTACTTTTCACTTTTTACTCTTCACTGTTCTATACTCTACTTGTGGTTACTTGCTTATTACTTGGACGTGGAAATGAAATTACATACGTGCTTGACATGACTTGAATTGTCTTGATATGGCCAACTTTTTATCGTTATCTCCTGTAGTAAATTCTTGTCTTACTATTCTATTCATTATATTTCTTGACCTTGCAAGATCTTTGAATTCTGTTTCGTGATATCACCGTTATCTTTTTATTATTTTTATCATTTGTAGCATGACATTTTAAAATGTAATTAAACTGTTAATCACTTATACCTATCTGTTATTTCCTACTGAGCGTCAGCTCATAGTTGTGTTTTCCCCCTTTCCAGACTTTTTAGGTGACGCGCTTACCGATGGGGAAGGGCAGGAGTGATGTCTTGAGTGTATCAGTTCTAGTGTGTTAGTAGTGTGTTATCTTTCTTTAGTTGTGTTTTGGAGAGCTTTTAGTCTCAGTCATGTTATTGAGTTTTAGTGGTTGATTATTCCAGTTGTATTTAGTTGAACTTGAGGTTATTGTATCAGTTGTGATTTGTTAATGATCATTTAGTATTTCCATCTTGTAGCACTTGTGTATTATTTTAGATTAGTTCCTTCTCTTGCCAGCATGTCCCTAACTGTACGTCCCGATATTTTCGCCTTGTTCGGGGCGTGACAGTTTAGTTGGTATCAGAGCCCTAGGTTTCACATTCCTAGGTTCCCTAAGTTTTAGGTTCTCTTGCATTGCATCCCAATAACCGGTATATCAAAAGGTGTTGTCCGAACGTTAGGCTACGCCTATCGGAAAGGTCGCACACTTGCGCGAGTGATCTTCGGACAGATTACCTTTGCCAGGTACCGAGTTTTTGGTCGTGTCTAGGTGCACTAGATCCCTAACCTTGTGAAAGTTTAAGACCTGACCTGTGAGATTGGGTAGAACTTGGGTTAAGTTCGTTCCTTAATCGTGCTTTATCTATCTTATTGGACCTAAGTAACCTATTTCTCGTGTAGATGGCAACTGATCGTGCTGAATGGAGGAACCTACAGCGTACGGTTCAAGGCCTTACTCAGGCCCTTCAGCAAGTAGCTTAGGCAGGAGCGGCAAAGCATGGCACCGATGATCTATACCGGAACTTCCGCGGAATGAATCCGCCTAGATTCGCTGGTTCGACCGACCCTGACCAAGCCGAGCACTGGCTAGATGAGATGGGGAGAATCTTTGAAGTTATGCAATGCACCAATCAGGAGCGTGTCCTTTTATCCACATTTCAATTGGAACATGATGCACGTACTTGGTGGGATTCTATCAAGGTAACTCTCGGTGATCGGCAAGTTATGTGGGAAGAGTTCGAAGAATTCTTCAATAGCAAGTGTTTTTCTGATAGAGTGCAAGAGAAGAAAGCGGCAGAGTTCGCGGCCCTGAAACAGCGAGGTTTGTCCGTGGCAGAGTATGAGGCTCAATTTGCACGGCTTTCTCGTTATGCTACTCATCTCATTTCCACCGAGAAGATGAAGGTGAAGCGCTTTCTCAATGGATTGAAGCTTCATTATATCAACCAATTGGCACCGATGGAGATTTCCACGTATTCTGAGGTGGTAAGGAAAGCGCAAGTTCTAGAGGATACTCTTGAAATGACGGAGAGAATCCGTGGGAAAGGCACCAAGAAAGAATTACCTACGGGTTCCGGGAGTGTCAAACCCGGGTATACCAAGAAGAGGCCTGTTAGCGGACCTGGTTCGTGGAGCGGGTCTGGATCGTGGAAGGGCAAGATGCCGAGGCATGAAGACAAGAAGCCTGGCCCTATTGTTCCATTCAAGGGCGTGTGCAACTATTGTGATCGTCCGGGTCACAAGATAGAGGAGTGCTGGCGCAAGCTAGGCGCCTGTTTACGATGTGGAAGCAAGGAGCACCGTATCCCCAATTGTCCTCTCATATCGGAGCAAGCTACACCGGCAAAACCTCTAGTCTTCAAGAAACCACAAGGCAAGCTTCAAGCTTTACATGCAGATGAAACTGGAATTTCTGATGATGGCGGACTCGTCGAAGGTACCCTTACTATAATCGATAAGCCCGCATTTGCTCTCTTTGATACTGGTGCAACACATTCTTTTATTTCACGGAGATTTGCTAAGTCATTAGCTGTGGAACCTGTTTTGATGAATACTCCGTTAGAGATTTCAACCCCTATTGGCACTAGATCAACAATCCAGTATTTCTATCCTTCTAGTAAGGTGATGATTGGTGAGCAGAACTTACCAGCAGATTTGGTCTGCATGGACATGAAGGATTATGATGTAATCCTAGGAGCAGACTGGTTGGCTCGATATGAGGTTAGCGTTCACTGCAGTTCTAGCTCCGTGTCTTTTACTAGGCACCCGAGACTTTCTTTTGTGGGTGTTAAGCATCACAACTCGGTGTCACTTATTTCGGCTCTCCGAGCTGATAAGCTGATGAGACGTGGATGTGAGGCTTTTCTAGCCTTTGTTTGTGCAACCCCTGAGCAGCAGATTGAGATCAAGGACATTCCTGTTGTCCGAGATTTTCCTGATGTCTTTCTGGAGGAACTACCAAGACTTCCACCTGAGCGGGAAGTTATCTTTTCTATTGATCTTATTCCTGGCACATCTCCTATTTCTAAGGCTCCTTATCGTATGTCTCCTGCGGAACTGTGAGAATTGAAGCAGCAGCTGATGGAATTGCTCGAGAAGGGTTTTATACGTCCTAGTACTTCTCCTTGGGGAGCCCCTGTGTTATTCGTCAGGAAGAAAGATGGTTCGATGAGGTTGTGCATTGATTATCGACAAATAAACCAGCAGACTGTCAAGAACAAATATCCCTTGCCGAGGATTGACGAGTTATTTGACCAGATAGCGGGAGCTCAATATTTCTCTAAGATCGATCTTCGATCTGGATATCACCAGTTGCGGATTAAGGAGGAGGATATCTATAAATCAGCTTTCCACAGCAGGTATGGTCATTTTGAATTTGTCGTTATGCCTTTTGGTCTAACGAATGCTCCAGCAGCTTTCATGCAGTTGATGAACAATGCATTTCGACCCTATCTTGATCAATGGGTCGTGGTCTTTATTGATGACATCCTGATTTATTCTAAGAATGAGGAGGAGCATGCTGAGCATCTGAGAATGGCATTGCAACTGTTGAGAGATCATCAACTATATGCTAAGTTCAGTAAGTGTGAATTCTGGTTGCAAGAGGTGTCCTTTCTAGGACATATCATTACGAAGAACGGTATTTCTGTTGATCCTTCGAAGGTCGAGGCAGTGAAGAATTGGGAACAGCCTACCAGTGTGACAGAAGTTAGAAGTTTTCTAGGCCTAGCAGGTTATTATCAAAGATTTATTCAAGATTTCTCTAAGATTGCGGTACCTATGACAAGATTAACCCGCAAGGAGAATAAGTTTGATTGGTCAGATGATTGTCAGCGAAACTTTCAGACTCTGAAGGAGTGTTTGACTACTGCACCTGTTTTGGCTTTACCTTCTGGTGAAGGAGGATTTGTTGTTTATACTGATGCTTCAGGTATTGGCCTAGGCTGTGTACTCATGCAGCATGGGAAGGTGATTGCCTATTCCTCTAGGCAGTTGAGGAAGCACGAAGATAATTATCCTGTTCATGATTTGGAACTTGCTGCAGTCGTGTTTGCTTTGAAGATATGGAGGCATTACTTGTATGGAGAAACCTTTACAGTGTTTTCATATCATAAGAGTTTGAAGTATATATTCTCTCAGAAGGAACTCAACATGAGGCAGCGGAGATGGTTGGAGTACTTGAAAGACTTCGACTTCTCGATTGAGTATCATCCTGGCAAAGGTAATGCTGTGGCAGATGCATTAAGCCGGAAGCCGGTAGCTAGATTGTCAAGTCTCATGTTACAAGAATGGAGATTGTTAGAACAATTATCTAGTCTGGATCTTAATATTGACAATGATCGGGTCTTGATTGCTCAGATTCAACTTAAACCTGAATTATTGATAGAGATCAAGTCCTTGCAAGATAATGATCCCGAGTTGGTAGAGATCAAGGGAAGCTTGAGCAGCAGACCTGACTTTATGTTGGCCGATGATGGTAGATTATTATTTAAAGGCAGAACTTGTGTTCCGGATGAGGCTACAATAAAGAACAAAATTCTTGAGGAAGCTCATAGATCTAGATATACCATTCATCCTGGAGACACTAAGATGTACCGAGATTTGAAAAGGTCCTTTTGGTGGCCAAATATGAAAAGAGAAGTTGCAGATTTTGTGAGTAGATGTTTGGTATGTCAGCAAGTTAAGGCCGAACATTTCAGACCAGCAGGGAAATTGAAACCACTCGACATACCCCAATGGAAGTGGGAAAGCATTGGCATGGATTTCATTATGGGTCTACCTAGGACTCGTGGTGGATTTGATGCGATATGGGTGATTGTCGGTCGATTGACAAAGTCGGCTCATTTCTTACCAATTAAGTCCAAGTGGACGATTGATGTATTGGCTGCTTTGTATATAAAGGAAGTGGTGAGATTGCATGGTATTCTAGTGAATATAGTATCTGATCGAGACCCCATATTTACTTCACATTTCTGGAAGGGACTGCAAGAGTCTTTGGGTACTCTTCTGAATTTCAGTACTACTTTTCATCCACAGACAGATGGACAAACTGAAAGAACCAATCAGATAGTGGAAGATATGCTGCGAGCTTGCATGATTGATTTCGGTGGTAATTGGAGTGAGCATTTGGCATTAATTGAATTCGCCTACAATAACAGCTATCAGTCTAGTATTCGGATGGCTCCTTTTGAAGCACTATATGGTAGAAGTTGTCGTTCCCCGTTGTGTTGGGACGAGGTAGGTGAGAAACAGTGGCTTGGACCAGATCTTGTTTCAGAATCATCACAGAACATCCGTGTTATCCGAGACCGGTTACAAGTAGCCTAGTCAAGACAGAAGAGTTATGCCGACAACAGAAGGAGAGCATTGGAATTTCAGGTTGGCGAGCATGTGTTCTTAAAGGTCTCTCCGACGAGAGGGATCCGAAGATTTGGCATTCATGGCAAGCTGAGTCCGAGGTACATTGGTCCATTCGAGATTCTAGATAGAGTGGGAGAGGTGGCATATAGACTGGCTTTACCACCGCATTTGTCTGGCGTACACAACATTTTCCATGTGTCTATGTTGCGGAAATATGTGTACGATCCCACTCATATCATTCAGCATGTGGATTTTGAACTGAAGGAAGATTTGACCTATGAGGAAAGACCTGTCAAGATTCTGGACCGGAAGCAACAGCAACTCCGGAATCGTTCGATACCGATGGTCAAGATTCAGTGGAGTCGGCGTGGGACCGAAGAAGCTACATGGGAGTCTGAAGAGACTATGCGAAAGCGGTATCCCGATCTATTCTAGGTGAGCAATTTTTTTCTACTCTCAGTTTTAGTGCAGTGAATTTGGTGGACCAAATTCCTTTAAGTAGGGGAGGGTGTAAGACCCCAAATTATTTAATTGAGCCCAATATTTCTTATTTAGCTTTTATTAATTGAGAATAGAATTTTATTGAATTAATAATTGAATTTTGGATTTATTAATATTTAATTCGTTAGAAATAGTATGAGTGAAAATTCGACTACCTTATAAAAATCCATAAAAATAGTAAACAGATTAAGGTAGAGGTAGATAACAACTTTTCCTTCTGGCATTAGGCCATTGTAAATCCGTGGTAAGATCTATTTAGAGTTTAAACCCAAAAGTGCACACTTTTGACCCATACCTAACCCTTAGATTAAAACACGAAATTCGACCTGAATACTCAACCAAATGAACTGAAATCAGTGGCAAATGGAAGGCCACAATGTAAGGAACATTTACCCTCAATCAATTTGAGGTAAACCTGGCCTCAAAATGTGCTGCCGACATAGTTTGGTCAAGTCAAAGATTTTGGCGCCGTTTCTAAACACGTAGCTTGCAGCAGCGAATACTCCCAACTCCGAAGGCTCCAGAAGCTCTATGAGCTATCAAAATGAAGCCCTACGAGTCTTCTTGCATTTGGCTGCTGTGGGGTTTGCTGAAGTTTCAGATCTGGGGAGATCTAGCTCGATTTGTGGAGGTGGGTCAGCAGGCCGTTGGCTTCCCTTCATCCTTCTTTGATCCATCGATTGAGGTAGGAATTCTCAACCAAATTTTGATCATGAGTATAGCAAGTTGTGCATCTCGTCGAGATCTATCCATTGGGACTGAAAGCCCTAATTTTCTTCAGGTGTGGAGTGAGTTATCATGGGTTTTCTAAGGTGCTGTGCAAGTGTTCTTCATCCTAGGGTTTGAGTTTTCTCTCTCCGATTTGAGGTAGGATCTAACAACCAAACTCTAATTAACTTACATGATATAATCAGCATGTTAATATCTTTCATTTAACGTAGAAAGCCCCAAATTCCATTGAGCATGCCTCGTGAATTTCAAAATTTTTGTAAGAGCATATCTAGAACATGTTTCATATAGTGTTCCTTTAAGTCAGAGCTTGGTTTCGGGCTAATTTTGAGCCCTGTAACTTGATCTTCATGTAGCATACCATACATGGTTGGATTCATAATCGAGTCAGCTTTCTTTTGACACCAAAAGCCCTAAATTTCGTTGTGTATGTTAAGAGAATTGCATGATTTAGTAGAAGTGGGTCAGGAACTAGGGTTTTCATGAATTTATCATATATAAGTTGAGATTCAATCAATTTCTGCAACAATTCGTGTTTCAAAATTGTAGTTTTATGACCCTAGATTGTCTATTAACATTCCTAGATCATGTGGTTTTGATTTCAACTCAATTGGGTGAGATTTCACATTTTCCGGAAGTGCAGACCGCTGCTGTTCTTGCAGGGGTCGACCCCAGGGGTCGACCCGTTTTCTGGGCAACCCTGCAGGCCCGAGGGTCGACCCCAGGGGTCGTCCCCTCCTGTTCCTGCATGGGGGTCAACCCCAAGGGTCGACCCATCCAGCTCCCTGCATGGGGGTCGACCCCAGGGGTCGACCCATTGCACAGGAATGTAGGGGTCGACCCCAGGGGTCGACCCATCTGAAGGAAATGGTGGGGGTCGACCCCAGGGGTCGACCCATCTTCAGAAATTGCTGGGGTCGACCCCAGGGGTCGACCCATTCTGCTTCCAGACCCCAGTTTTTCAGGGGTCGACCCCAGGGGTCGACCCGTACACCAGAAACCCGTTTTTCATCATTTTTCGACACGAAGATGGATCCGAATCAGTGGGGAATCAACCCATTTAACTTAGACCCACTGAAATTATATTTTTGAAGAACAATTGACCTATTCATGTACCCCCCTTGATTTCAAATTTGCATTGGTCCTTTCTTGCAAACATAGTACAAAACATGATGTTTACCATCTCCATTACAACACTTACATTGGTTAAATAGAAACTCACATAATTAATGATTAATGGTGTAACTAAAACCCCTGATAATGCATTCTATTTCACCGCTGTGAGAGCTTGTTCTTTACCTCGACAACTTGTTCTAGCTTGTTGGCACTTTGGCTAATACAAATGATTATGGTTAATCATGATATCTTAACTTGGTGATTAAGATTAATGATGTTGATTAGCTTGTTTGATTGCTGCTGTTTTACAGTAGCGCAGCACGATTAACTCTTATTGTGACTTGGTTTCGATCTCCTTGATGATTATACTTACCTTGAAATTCTGGAAATGAATCTCTTTCCTACTTGAAGTTGTTATTGCTACTTAGTTTAAACCTTGGAATTCTGGCCATAAACTGTGGAAGTCTAGATTCGTGGAATCTTTGATCCAAAGAAATCAATGCCTGGCAAACAATTAAGGGCTCGATCTAGTCCTGGGAAGAGCGCCCGAACACTACGTGTACCCCCGGGGAGGTGAATGACTAGGTGTGGCATTTGGCACCAATACTTGACATGTGTTCAATCTAGGACTGTCCACTACTCTCTCCACTACTCTCTACATTACTTTCTACTACTTTTCACTTTCCACTCTTCACTGTTCTATACTCTACTTGTGGTTACTTTACTTGCTTATTACTTGGACGTGAAAATGAAATTACATACGTGCTTGACATGACTTGAATTGTCTTGATATGGCCAACTTTTTATCGTTATCTCCTGTAGTAAATTCTTGTCTTACTATTCTATTCATTATATTTCTTGATCTTGCAAGATCTTTGAATTCGGTTTCGTGATATCACCGTTATCTTTTTATTGTTTTTATCATTTGTAGCATGACATTTTAAAATGTAATTAAACTGTTAATCACTTATACCTGTCTGTTATTTCCTACTGAGCGTCAGCTCATAGTTGTGTTTTCCCCCCTTTCCAGGCTTTTCAGGTGACGCGCTTACCGATGGGGAAGGGCAGGAGTGATGTCTTGAGTGTATTAGTTCTAGTGTGTTAGTAGTGTGTTATCTTTCTTTAGTTGTGTTTTGGAGAGCTTTTAGTCTCAGTCATGTTATTGAGTTTTAGTAGTTGATTATTCCAGTTGTATTAAGTTGAACTTGAGGTTATTGTATCAGTTGTGGTTTGTTAATGATCATTTAGTATTTCCATCTTGTAGCACTTGTGTATTATTTTAGATTAGTTCTCTCTCTTGCCAGCGTGTCCCTAACTGTACGTCCCGATATTTCCGCCTTGTTCGGGGCGTGACACGGCGGCTGTGAGGTGATCCTGACGGTGCTAGTCACGCGGCGTGGGGCGTGGCGTTCGTGTTTGGCCGAGATTTGGAGATCGGCGGTGATCCGAAGGATTCTGAGCTTTTTTGAGGTTGGGGGACGGATCCTTGCCCTCTTTCCCGCATTCCTCGTGATTTCTAGGTCGTGGATAGGTGGAGAGGGGCGTATTTGAGTCGGGAGGGTGAAAATGCATGTTTGGGGTTTGAGCACCGAATCTCTCGTTTCTTGGGGTTTTTGACCGACCTGTGGATGTAAAATCATGCTATGGGGGTTGAGGATGAATTCCTCTTTGTTTCCCCATCATCGGGGGATGATCGGGGCATGGATCGAGTTTTTGGGCTGTTTCCGTCATTTTCGTGCTCAGATTAAAGTTGTGGTCCTACCAGAGACCGCCATACCCTTGGGGCAGTCCTCTAGGGGTCGCTAATTGATTTTGAATGTCGATTGGGAATGGCGGTCCTCGTGAGACCGCCAAACCCCGTTGCGGTCCTATGACTGACCGCTAGCCCTCGGGTAGCGGTCAGTTGCAGACCGTTTCTATGGCCTGGTCAGAGCACCTCAGGGTGCGTGTTTTTGACTGTTGGGGAGTCATTGTCGGGTTTCGGTTAGGGATGGACCGTTTCCTGGTGTTTTACGGTCTTCAGGTGACTGCTTGGTGAGTCTGGCGGTTTGGCGATAGACCGCTAGGCAACCCCTTGTCTTGCCTGGTTGCGGCCATGGTATGACCGTCAGGCGGAGTTTGGCGGTCTCGAGAAGACCGCTAGGCTTATTTTACGGTCTAGGGATGGCCGCCATTTAAAGAAACGATCCTGGGAGGACCGCCACTTTGTTCCTTTTGAGTGGTGGTTTCCGTGAGTCAGAGTCTTACCTCCAGTGACCTATCCACTAGTCGTAGCTTTCCTGCGCACGCGTGTATGAACCCACTTGGGAGTGGTGGAGAGCGTGACCCGGAGTGACGATTTTTAGGTTGGATACCGTAGGGCCCCCACGCGTAACCTGAGTCCGCGCTTCGGGGGAAGAACCAGCTAGAGAATCTTACCTAGGGCGCATGGTCTGTGTGTGCACACGTGCTTGGGGGCGCCGGACCCGCGCTGACAAGCGCGACCCCAACTAATCCCTGTTCGTGTTACTTGTGGTGTGTCTTAGTCCCTGCCTGGAATGTGTATGGAGACACTAAGGCGTGGTGTAAGACGTCAGGGGATGCCTCCGACTTTGCTTCTTGTGGGTGGTGCTCCTATCTCCTGGTAGGTACGGGCTTTTTTTCCCGTCAGTTTGAGGTCATTTAATTCGGTATGGTTAGTTATAGTGAGTTTTTCCATTTATTTATTATTGCTTGTTGCTTCTGCCGTACTCCTGCTAGATAGCGTTATCTTTCATGCTTGTTTGCGCCTTGCTGTTTTGTTCTCCCGTTGCAAGGTGGGGGTCCACGGGATCCCTATTGAGCCTATGAAATGAGGCTCACCCCTGTGCGCTCAGGTGAGGCAGGGTCGTCGAGAGGTGCATCTGAGGCTCACCGCAGTTCCTACAGTCAGGGTTAGTTGCCAGTTGTCAGAGCCGGGGTATGCCCTATATACTTGTACTTTTCTTTCTGTTTACTTTTTTTATATTGGACATGAGATACTTTGGACCTTGTAGCTGCTTAGTGATGATTTATCTTAATTCCTGCATTATTTTTAGATTATTATGTTAGCTCTACAGTTATTTTAGCTTCTCGTATGCCCTCACACCATCCTTTAACCCTTCCGAGTCTTCGGACTCGTGGGTGGCAGGCCAAGGTTCGAGTCGTGCCAGTTCCTTTCAGGTACTCGGATCTTGCGTTGTTACAGCCTTGCCCATCTCCCCAATATGTATATATATATATAAGTACAATGTAGATATATGTCTTCGACCCCCTGGTAGGTAGATGCCACATCCTTCGATTTTCTCGTTGGTTGCCCTTCAATTCTACCATAGTTGTGTTGAGGGAAGGGTTCCGGATCTGCCCAAATCAGACCACGAGGTCCCTCCTCTCTTGACTCCCTCTGGATTTCTGCTCGCTCTTGGGTCCCCAGGGGCTCGCTTCCTTATAGCGTGGACCCCAGGTGATTCCCATTCAAGGAGTGAACAACGATGGCTACATAGATTAATGATGACTTGTGTCCATAACTCGGAGTGCAATCGTGACAACCCTCGGGTTACCGGATTCCCTAGTAGGCTAGCCCCCGGGATCTCCGGCCCCGAATGGGGGAGTCTATATGATCGCAACAACCCATGGGCCACTGGATTCCCTTATAGGCTAGCCCTTGGGATCTCCGGTCCCAAATGGGTAATTTTACAGGTGCCGCCGCTTGCGTGCGCACCGTGATGTTTTTCGGCCGTCCTCAGAATTTCTCTATTTGGCGCCCCCCTATTTACTACCCCAATGCTCCGGGTCTAGGGGAGGTGCTACCGAAGTTTCGCCGGGTGTTTTGAGCTAATAACAAAACCAAAAAGAAAGATAGCGAGGGAATGAATGAAATGGAAATGAGCAGTGATGGATGAATTGGGATGAGAACCATGGACTGACCACATGAGAAGCTGATACAAGGGCATTTAATTTCAGGAAATCTTTCAAATGCAATTAAAAAAAAGGACTCCACAATGACCCTACTTGGGAACTACCATATGGGAGGGCGACTGAGGAAATGATGGATGAGTGACTAATAGTCCGAAGATGGACAAAGAACATGGATTGGATGACAAATGGGAGTCTTGATAGCTATACAACTAATGATGCTGCTAGTGAGCTGGGTAGTTATTTGGATGCTTTAACTACAATAGATTCATAAATTGAAACAGATAGTGAAACCAAAGCTAAACCAACTCCAAATTCCTTCAGCAAGGAAAGTAATAAGATGGATCCTAATGTAGATGAAGAAGAGGGTTCACTTGATAAGCATTTCAGTTCGTATGTGATTAGAAAATCATCTACTCAAAATGGCTTAACTAGTGAAAGAATTTCCTGCCCTCCTAAGGGAGATTCATTATTCAGTTTGGTTGATTCGACCTAATGGCTAGTCCTGGTTGGTTCATGGACCCTGAAGTGCCTGCAAGTGGAACCCATGATACAAATTCTGAAAATAAGGATAACAGTGAGCACTAGAAAAAAGGGGTCTTCTATAGATTTGGTTGCCGAACAAATGACACCAGATATTCCCATACCATTGGGTAAGTCTCGAGTTGCATCTGCTACTACTACTGATACAATGGCTGCTCCAATCTACATTGATCTCCATGCAAGTCCCGAAGATATACAGTCTGATACAAGAAATATAAAGTGATCTAGAAGGGGAGGGGATGAATAGATCACTGTTTTCAACCGATTAAAAATTACTGAAGAATGATTCACTTAAAACAAGCAATCTCGGAGTTGAACCCATAAAAACGCAGTGCGGACAATAGCTCGAGTGGATAGAAGGCACACCACAAAATCACCACAGATAATCACACGAGTACCCAGAGATTTTTAAGGTGGTTCGGTCAGACCTCCAGTCTGCCTACGTCCACCCCTCACTTCAAATCGAAGTGAGTCTTCCACTAGCACCTGCTAGTAAAGCAGACTCAGTCTGCGACAACGGCTGATTCACAGCTTCACTAGGGGAACACCCTCCCCTCTTCCTCCACACCCGAAGGGAACCCTAAGGACGCTAAGTCCCTAGAAACCAGGAAACAAGTTCCTCTTCCTCTAACCAGAGGGAACACTAGTGATCTGCAGTCACTAGAACCAGAGACCAAGGTCTCTCTTCCTCTGAATCCCAAAGGAACACCTCTTCTACGAGAGGGAACAATACTGCAACCTCTGTTGCAAGTAAACCAGAGAGAACACGTCTCTCTCTTCCCCTGAACACCAGGAGGTAACATAGAGAACTTTCAATCAAGAAGGAAAAAACATATAAAAATGAAAACAAGAAAGAAGGAAGCCAAATTTTAGAAACTGGAAACAATGTAGCTCAAACTGAGCAGCAGACTTCGGATTTGATCCGTAAGTCAATACCCATCTTCTGATCACTCTTCTGCTCTCTCTTCTCTCTCAACTGGATCACTCTAGTTTCTCAGGGAGGCTCTTTCTCGTCTGCTCTCACTCAAATTTCTTTACTGTAACCTCGGAGCTCCTACTTTTTGTAGATGGTGAGGCAGTGCTTTTATAAGCGATCAGGAGGGTTCATGCAAGGCGTGTGCTTCCCGCGCTCGATCCAGAACCTTCTTGCCACGTGCCCCTATATTATTGGTTCCTTTAGTATTGGATCACGTGCAGCCCAGACACTGGGGAATGTTATTCCTCGGACCACCTTCTTCTTTTTGTTTTTCTTCTTCTCCTGCAAAGAAATTAAAACAATTAAAACTCAGGGCCACAAAAACTAAAACTGCATGAGGTATGTGATAGCAATACGAGATGCACTATACTAAGAACGACACGAGATACACAAGATGACTACAGCACGAAATAAAGAGAGAATGATACGAGGTCAGATGAGAACAACACGAGGTGAGAAGGAAATAACACGGAGTGAAACGATAGAAACACACGATCATAGGAACCTTGGACGAAGATAGAAAGAAGCAACATGAAGACATAAAAAACGACTCGAATACAAAATTGCTCGAACTTACGAACAACTCGAAGTCGAGGATGACACGGACTAAAACCAACTCGAAGACGAAAATAGAACCCTACACGAAGTGTGGTCACAAAGCAAAAAGGACACAGGGTCTAGGAAAAACAACACGAAGACAGAAGACAGGAACGGCTACAACGACACGTGATAAAACAGTGAAAGCAGGAAAACGACTCGAGTAACTACAGTAAATGACACGAAAACACAAGAGCAAAAATAAAAGGATGACTCGAGATGAGCAACTAAATACTGAGGAAACGACACGAGGTTCACAGGAAAACGACTCGAAGTTCATCAGAACAAATCGAGCTGCTTCAGTAAACAGCACGAAGACAATCAACAAACATAGTTGGAACAACACGACGTACAAAAGGACAACACGAAGTGTAGTGAACACAAACAGCACGAAGTATGAAAGGAACAGTACGGACATACAAGGTACTACCTCATACCAGTTTTCCTGTTAATCATGGAAATTTCAAATGCATAACATTACGCAAGATATCTGATGAAAATGACAATATTTAACATAGTGATGCTCATCATCAAAACACTAGGGAAGTCACAAAAATCTAACAATCTCCCCCTTTTTGATGATGGCAACACTATATTAAATAACAGAGATGAAGTGCAATAAGATTATGTGAAGATAAGCAATGCAGACACACAACACACTCGCCTCCTCTGACGACTCCCAAGAGCTCCCCCTGAACACAACAACTGCCTTCCTCTGACTAGATAACTCTGGGCACTTATCTTTCGCTCCCCCTCAGCAAAACACAAGCAAGACACTCTCCCCCTTTGACATCATCAAAACTAGGGGCAGGTCTGAAGATATCACGAAAAGAAAATTGCTGACAGTGGAGAGAAAACAAGAGAGAGTATGGCTGATAAAGGAAAGTTATTGAGATGTTTAGGCAATTAAGAAAGCCATTAATTTAATGTGAGGATTTTGAAGATCAGTTAGTCAGACTGTGTGCAAAATGGTGAATGAAGATCCGCTCCATACACAGAAGCAGATTCTAAGCAAGTAAGGTACAAGATACCAGTATGGTCAGTGTAAGTCTTTACTCAGAGAGTATAAAGCAAGAAAGTCAGGAAAGCAAAGACCTGTGGTATTGAAAACAAACAAACCAAGAACTATATGCCAAGTGAACAGAATCTTGATACCGAGAGGGAGAAAAGAAAATTTTCAAAGATGGTCAAGATCAAAGGTAAATCTGTCAAGTACACCTTTGACATTAGGGAGACACCTTGTTTAGAGGCAGGAATCCCCAGTACCTTGGTGGCAAGACCACATTACCCCTTCTGACAAGAGGACAGAGATAGTATTCTAACTGGTGTTGACATTAAGGTGACACCTTTACCAGAGGCCAGACACCCCAGTTACTAACTAGATATGTACCATAGCTCTGTATGATCAAGACAGCTAATTAAACCTGATTTATACTGCCATCTCATGACATGGGATGCTTTCACTTCATTGATGAAAGTCCCAGTTTCTCAATGAACAGTTAACAAGGTTGTTAAAACTTCTTTCATGAATTTTTTCATTAAACTGCACATGAAACCTTGTAAATTAGTCTTGATTCAGTTTGAGAACAATACACCAGCTCCAAAGTTTTTCAGACTAAAACACTATATACCTCATTTCGGACTTAACTAGACTAAGTAGGTATGCTGTACTGGCTAGATCAGAAGTCAGTTACAGTGTAGGAAGATAGTCTTAAATTCAGATTTTGATCTCAATGGGGCTAACAGCTGAAATTCCAACAAGAAATTAGATGAACAGTCTTAACGGATAAAACATCCAAAAATTTCTTTTATACACCTACTCAAACTGATTCTCTTATAAGGTCAGCAAAAATCCGTTCAAAGTATGTTCAGATTTGGCCAAAAGAGCATGACACCTATTATTAATCTGGCTCCCCCTAAGACCTTGACACCAGCTTAGACTTAACCAAGACATACCTCAAAACACCTCAAAGAAAACAAAGTGATATCAATCAATACGAGTGAATCAGCGAACACTCAAAATGATGTTATTTTCAGCAACAAACAATGAGTATAGATAAGCACAAGAGCACATGACAGATTATTCAGAGATCAATTATTCAATCATGAAATTCTGTAAATACCTAATTCTCTGCGCAATGTGCTAAATTTTTCAGTATCCAGTGGCTTAGTGAAAATATCTGCAATTTGTGAGTTAGTGCCAACATGGATCAACTCAAAGGTCTTCCTAGCTACTTCATCTCGAATAAAATGATGCCTGATTTCGATGTGTTTAGTTCGAGAATGAAGTACAGGATTCTTTGCAATGTTTATTGCACTAGTATTATCACAAAAGATGGAAGTGCAACCTAGCTCAACTGAGTAATCCAGAAGCTGGTGTTTTATCCATATAACATGTGTGCCACAGCTCCCTGATGCCACATACTCAGCTTCAGCAGTAGAAAGAGCCACAGAGTGTTGCTTCTTGGATCCCCAAGAGACTAGGCACCCTCCTAAAAATTCGCAGTGACCACTAGTACTTTTCCTGTCCAATTTACATCCTGCATAATCTGCATCTGTATATGCAATGAGATCTAAACTACATGATGCAGGATACCAAAGACCTAGATCATGGGTAGCAGATAAGTATCTAAAGATTCTTTTTACAGCTGCCAAATGCAATTCAGTAGGCCTAGCCTGGTATCTGGCACACATCCCTACACTAAACTGAATGTCAGGCCTGCATGCTGTTAAGTAGAGGAGTGAACCGATCATACCTCTATATAATTTAGCATCCACCTCTTTACCTTTTTCGTTTGTTCCCATGGGTGTTGAGATAGTCTTGAGGTTGGTCATTCCAAATCTTTTCAGCATCTCCAGAGTATACTTGGTTTGATTTATGAAACAACCATCCTCCATCTGTTTGACCTGCAGCCCAAGAAAATACTTTAGTTCGTCAACTAAACTCATTTCAAATTCATGAGACATAGATTCAGAAAATTCTTTACACAATTTTGAATTGTTAGATCCGAAGATGATATCATCAACATATACCTGGACCACTATTAAATCCTTTCCGAGATTTTTGGTGAAGAGGGTTTGGTCAACCTTACCTCGAGTGTAGCCCTTGCTCAAGAGAAATTCAGAAAGTCTCTCATACCAGGCTCGGGGAGCCTGCTTCAATCCATAGAGGGCTTTATTCAACCTAAAAACCATGTTAGGCTGAACAGAGAAATTAAAACTTGGAGGTTGTTCAACATATACCTCTTCCTTCAATAACCCATTTAAGAATGCGCTTTTGACATCCATCTGCTGCAGCCGAATGTTCCTAGAGCATGCAAATGCAAGCAGAATTCTTATAGCTTCCATCCTAGCCACTGGGGCATAGGATTCATCAAAATCCACACCAAATTCCTGACTGTAGCCTTGAGCTACAAGTCTTGCTTTGTTTCTAGAAATAGCTCCATTCTCATCAACTTTATTCTTGAAAACCCATTTAGTGCCAATGACATGAGTGTTATCAGGTCTGGGAACTAGTTCCCATACAATATTTTTCTCAAATTGATTTAACTCCTCACACATGGCGGATACCCAAGAATCATGTTTTAAGGCTTCTTTCACACATTTGGGTTCCACCTGAGATACCAATGCAGCTAAGTCCTGTTCTTGGACAATTCTAAAATGAGACCTTGTCTTAGGAGGATCATGCAAATTGCCTATGACATTTTCACTAGGGTGGTCTTTGTGAAATATTATCTCACCTGAGGGTTCACCTACCTCAGCTGCTCCTTCTTGGTGTGAGTTTTCTGGTTGAGCAGCTGGCTGCATCTCTTCTTCTTCAATTTTCTCCAAGAAATCTCCCTCATTAGATGGCTCCCTGTCATCATTCATCACTTTGTTAGAGAAATCATTTTCATCAAACACTACATGCGGTGATTCTTCAACAGTTTGATCATCTTTATTGAAAACTCTGTAAGCTTTTGAGGTTTCTGAATATCCGAGAAAAATTCCAGGAGAGCTTCTAGCTTCAAATTTTTCCAAACCATTCTTACCATTATTGTGAATAAAACATTTGGAGCCAAAAACTTTAAAGTAAGAAATGTTTGGTTGCTTACCCTTGAGAAGTTCATAAGGAGTGTTTCTATGAGTAGGTCTTACCAAGGCTCGGTTTAGAATGTAGCATGCAGTATTCGCAGCTTCAGCCCAAAATCTCCTTGGAAGTCCACTCTCAATCAGCATAGTCCTGGCCATTTCAATTATTGACCTGTTTCTTCTCTCAACAATTCCGTTCTGCTCCGGTGTCCTGGGAGAAGAGAATTTGTGAGTCACTCCCTCTCTTGAGCAAAATTCAGAAAATGAAGAGTTCTCAAACTCTCCTCCATGGTCAGACTGAATTGTAATGATATTTTGTTCACCTTGCAGTTTGATTTTATTGAAAAGTTCTTCAAAGTGAACAAAAGCATCATTTTTATTTGCTAAACAAAACAACCAAGAAAATCTAGTGAAGTCATCAACTATGACTAATCCATATCTCTTACCTGACAAACTTTGTATGCGAGTAGGACCAAAGAGATCCATGTGCAAGTGCTGCAGCGGTTTAGATGAAAGACTCTTAGTTCTCAACTTAAAAACTGCACGAGTCTGTTTACCTTGTGCACAAGCATCACATAGCTTGGACTCTAACTGAAATCTTATTCTGGGCAAACCTCTAACTAGGTTATGCTTAGACAGTTTATTCATTGTAGACAAACTAGCATGGCCTAGACGCCTATGCCAGTCAAAAGCAACCTATTCAGAGTTAGCAGACATACACAAGTTAGTTTCAGGATTATCATCCAGGTCTACGATGTATACATTGTTTACTCTATGACCTTTGAACATGACGTTATCAGAATTCAGCTCAAAAACAGTGCAGGAATTGTGGTCAAAGAGTACCTTGTGTCCTTTGTCGCAGAGTTGACTTATACTTACCAAGTTGTGCTGAAGTCCTTCTACAAGATACACATCTTTAATGGAGTTAGTAGAGGACTTACCAACTGTACCAATTCCAATTATTCTTCCTCTGTTATTTCCACCGAATTTGACCAAGCCCCCAAACTTCATTTTTAGTTTGCTAAATTTGGACCGGTCTCCTCTCATGTGCCTGCTACAGCTGCTGTCAAGATACCATTTGCTATGCTCGGCTACCAGGCTAACCTGCGAGAGTTCAGACAAAGTAATGTGGGACGCAATTCAAATTGGGTCCAAAGATAGTTTTCAATTTATCCAAATTACACTTAGGAACCCACATTTGTTTTACTGTTCTTTTCAGTGATTTCATGTGGATTGATTCTTCCTTCGTGGCATTTCTCAGTGGGTGTTGAATGAGCCTATTCCTATTAAAATTATGCTGTTTCCGAACAGAAAAATTGTTGTTTGGCCTCTTAGAGGAAACACGTGTGTGTTGAGCATAATTCATGTAACCATTTTTATTCAAATGAAAATTGTGCTAAAAGTGATGCATGTTTGCATGCTTTCCTTGATAACTAGCATGCTGAACTTTCTTAGCGAAATTGTTCACCTTTTTAGTGACATCAATAGGAATGGTCATGTGAAAACCTTTGTTCCATAACTGTTGCACAGGAGCAGTTCTAGTCTCAGGATTTCCTGACTTAGCTTGCTGACCAGTGGATTGACTGGATTTGCTTGTCGAAACCTTCAATGTAGAGACAGATTTGGAACTGGATGGTGTTTCCAGTTTTTCTATGCCCTTGGCGGGGCAGAACGTGACAATTTTAAATTCAAAGGGTTTTTTACTTGTGGGATAGTATCCTAATCCCTCCCTATTGAAGTTTACCCTCGACCCCAGAAGGGCATCCAGATTGTTTCTCCCCTCTGTAAATTTTTCTAGCATTTTTCCTTTGTCCTCAATCTCCTTCTGAAGTTCATTACATTGGTCCTGGAGTTCCTGATTAACTTTTCTAACCGCCTCATATTTTTCTGCAATCAGTCTAAACTCTTTTTTACTCTCTTCAGTTTTACTCTTCAGCTTATTCATCCTAGCTAGATTTTCCTCTCTTTCCATTCTAAACTTCTCGATCTCACTTCTAGCCTGATCTAGCTCAATGGCCATCTCCTTGGTTTTCATGTTATCCGTAACAGCAATAGAATGTTCCTCAGAAACAGAGTGAAACTTTCGTTTAAGTATTCTGTGCTCCTTGGTTAGAAAATTATATTTAGCTAACAGGTCGCCATAGGCGTCCTCCCAATCGTCCAAAGTAAAATTCTCAAATAAGTTCGTTACCTCTTCCTCATGGTTGGCCATGCGGCAAGTCTTATCTTCACCTTCACTGGACGAGGTGGCTTCTGGATCCTCCTCCTCGTCGCTCCATGTGCACAGCATGGCTTTCTTCTTCTTGTGCACCATCTTCTTCTGGTATCCGGGAGCCTCAGCTTGCAGCTCTGGACATTCACTTTTCATGTGACCAGGTTTCTGACAATGGTAGCATGTAACCTTCTTAACAAACCGGTTCTTCTCCAGTTCTCGTTCAGGAGACTTCCTTGTAGCATTAAATTTCTTTCTCCTGTAGAATTTCCCTTTAGTCCTCAAGAACTTTCTGAATTGCCTGGTGAGCATGGCCTGCTCGCCCTTGTCCAGGTCTGAGAATCCGTCAGAGTCTTCACTGCTACCACCACTACTACTACTGCTGCTGCTCTTCTTAGTATGTCGTGAGACTTTCAGAGCAACATTCTTTCCCTTTCTGTCATGTCCAGCATTCCCTTGTTTGAAGTTCATTTCGTGGGTCATGAGAGACCCAATCAGCTCGGTTATTGACATGGTGGATAAATCTCTAGATTCCTATATGGCGGTCACCTTAGTATCCCAGATGGGAGTTAGGGACCTAAGGATCTTCCTGACCATGTCTTCTTGCTGAATCTCCTTTCCAAATCCTCTCAGACTATTGATGATCACAGACAATCTAGCATACATTTCTGTGATCGACTCCTCTGGCTTCATCTTAAACAACTCATACTGAGTTGTAAGCATATTGACCTTGGTAGCTCTCACTTGAGATGTGCCCTCATACATTAACTGCAATTCATCCCACATTTTCTTTGCAGTCTTGCACGCTGAAATCCTCAAGTACTCTTCCGGGTGGACGGCGCACTGTATGATGTTAAGAGCTGTCCAATTCAGTGCGGAAAGTTTAACATGTTCCTCTGTCCACATGTCTTCGTTCGGTGGAAGTTGGTACGGACCATCTGTAATTACTCTCCAGAGCTTGTGGCTTTGGGCCCTGATAAAGACTTCCATCTTGTTCTTCCAAAAGAAATACTTATTACCATAGAAGAAAGGGGGACGGGTGATTGACTGCCCTTCAGCAATGTAGCTGCGAGAACCAGCGGATCCATTTCCCTGGCCGTTGGACCACATATTGGGAAATACCTGCTCTGATACCAAGTGATACAAGAAATATAAAGTGATCTAGAAGGGGAGGGGATGAATAGATCACTGTTTTCAACCGATTAAAAATTACTGAAGAATGATTCACTTAAAACAAGCAATCTCGGAGTTGAACTCACAAAAACGCAGTGCGGACAATAGCTCGAGTGGATAGAAGGCACCCCACAAAATCACCACAGACAATCACAAGAGTATCCAGAGGTTTTTAAGGTGGTTCGGTCAGACCTCCAGTCTGCCTACGTCCACCCCTCACTTCAAATCGAAGTGAGGCTTCCACTAGCACCTGCTAGCAAAGCAGACTCAATCTGCAACAACGGCTGATTCACAGCTTCACCAGGGGAACACCCTCCCCTCTTCCTCCACACCCGGAGGGAACCCTAAGGACGCCAAGTCCTTAGAAACTAGGAAACAAGTTCCTCTTCCTCCAACCGGAGGGAACACTAGTGATCTGCAGTCACTAGAACCAGAGACCAACGTCTCTCTTCCTCTGAATCCCAGAGGGAACACCTCTTCTACGAGAGGGAACAATACTGCAACCTCTATTGCAAGTAAACCAGAGAGAACCCGTCTCTCTCTTCCCCTGAACACCAGGAGGTAACACAGAGAACTTTCAATCAAGAAGGAAAAAATATATAAAAACGAAAACAAGAAAGAAGGAAGCCAAATTTCAGAAACTGGAAACAATGTAGCTCAAACTGAGCAGCAGACTTCGGATTTGATCCGTAAGTCAATACCCATCTTCTGATCACTCTTCTGCTCTCTCTTCTCTCTCAACTGGATCACTCTAGTTTCTCAGGGAGGCTCTTTCTCGTCTGCTCTCACTCAAATTTCTTTACTGTAACCTCGGAGCTCCTACTTTTTGTAGATGGTGAGGCAGTGCTTTTATAAGCGATCAGGAGGGTTCATGCAAGGCGTGTGCTTCCCGCGCTCGATCCAGAACCTTCTTGCCACGTGCCCCTATAGTATTGGTTCCTTTAGTATTGGATCACGTACAGCCCAGACACTGGGGAATATTCTTCCTCGGACCACCTTCTTCTTTTTATTTTTCTTCTTCTCCTGCAAAGAAATTAAAACCATTAAAACTCAGGGCCACAAAAACTAAAACTGCATGAGGTATGTGATAGCAATACGAGATGCACTATACTAAGAACGACACGAGATACACAAGACGACTATGGCACGAAATAAAGAGAGAATGATACGAGGTCAGATGAGAACATCACGAGGTGAGAAGGAAATAACACGGAGTGAAACGATAGAAACACACGATCAGAGGAACCTTGGACGACGATAGAAAGAAGCAACACGAAGACATAAAAATGACTCGAATACAAAATTGCTCAAACTTACGAACGACTCGAAGACGAGGACGACACGGACTAAAACCAACTCGAAGATGAAAACAGAACCCTACACGAAGTGTGGTCACAAAGCAAAAAGGACACGGGGTCTATGAAAAACAATAGGAAGACAGAAGACAGGAACGGCTACAACGACACGTGATAAAACAGTGAAAGCAGGAAAACGACTCGAGTAACTATAGTAAATGACACGAAAACACAAGAGCAAAAATAAAAGGATGACTCGAGATGAGCAACTAAATACTGAGGAAACGACACGAGGTTCATAGGAAAACGACTCGAAGTTCATCAGAACAAATCGAGCTGCTTCAGTAAACATCACGAAGACAATCAACAAACATAGTTGGAACAACACGACGTACAAAAGGACAACACGAAGTGTAGTGAACACAAACAACACGAAGTATGAAAGGAACAGTATGGACATACAAGGTACTACCTCATAGCAGTTTTCCTGTTAATCATGGAAATTTCAAATGCATAACATTACGCAAGATATCTGATGAAAATGACAATATTTAACATAGTGATGCTCATCATCAAAACACTAGGGAAGTCACAAAAATCCAACACAGTCTGCTATTAGAAATGAAAATGCAGCATCTGTTAATATCAACGCATCATCTCGAGTTGCATCCTTTCTGGTCGACCGAGGTACCTTCAAAACACATAAACAAAGTGAAATCAATGAGTGCTCATACTCCATAATGGCACCTTACATTAGAACAAAATCATTGGCGCCTTTGAGAGCTTTTTATCCTATTGAGCACTATCAACCCAATTTCCACAACATAAAACCATTTTACACTTCATAGCAAGAGGGTAACATGGTTCAGGCACATGAAAGACTCATTCCCAGCAGACCAAGTCGACTTCCCGAGGAGGCAAGTCGACTTGCTTCAATCTGCCTAAAGCAGAGAATGGAAAAAGCCAATGGAAGTCGACTTGAATTAGTCAGAAGTTGACTTGGTTTGATGTGGCATGACCCCTTTGACCTAGATTCACAAGCAATCGAACCGAACGGCAGATTCACTCAAGCGGGTTCACCTGCGTCGTGCACACCCAGGTCCGTAGGTGGATCGGTGATGATGGTGAGGGTCTAAGGTTGGACCTTGGGGTTCCAGGGGTATGGCTAGCTCAGGGAGGACCCCAATGGGCCAGGGATGCCCAATTCACGGGCGACCGGCACGCCAAGGCCGTTGGATGTAGGATAGCTCTCGTAACTTGCCTGCGGTGGCACTCAATTAGTTGGAAATTGGATCGGGCACTCTCTTACCGCCGACGGCACTAAGATGCAATACTAAGCAAGCAAATTTAATTCCAACAGAGAGGGGTGTTCAGTTGCTCACCTGATCGGCATGAAAACATCGATCCCGACCGGAGACGAGGCAAGTGGGGAAGTGTGGGTAGAACCCGCACGCTGTGCCGGTGTAGCTCGAACCTAAAATTTTGGAATGATACACCACTATGCCTCTCGCAGGAGGCGGATCTCGGGGTGGGGGTTAATTTCAGATTACAATCAAATACCTCCGCACAGGGAGGGGTAGTAAGCCGGCCAAGCAGGGATGGGGGATTAAGTAAAAGTCAAAATGCCGAATGTTGTTGGTTCTGTCCACTTCTGGAATAGCTTGATAGGGAGTCGATGATGGCACTGCGAAGGACTCCACCGACCTCTGCTGATGATGAAACCAGTGCCAAAACTTTTTGGGTTGGCCCAGAAGAATGCCCAAATTATTGAAGAATTTTCTGATGTCGACTATGGACGGGGCATGGTCGGGACCAAGACTGATCCGCTCTGGTTTTGACTATTCCTAGAGCACTACTGCTGGAAGAGGACGCCGTCACGATCACTCCCGTGCTCCGACGAGGGCGAGACCAGAGCCGTTACGATCTTGGACAAGTCTTCTTCAAACGGAGACCCACGGGATCATCGGAGGATGTCAGAGCAGATGGTGAGACCCAAAACAGTGATTGGGTGTCCGATCAGACCCAGGTGGAATTGACCTAGCGCACCCTAGGGAGAAAATCTGGAACTTCGTGCTCCGGGGTCCAAATGAGGTCCTCCTTCTTGGGTCTGGTAGAGGACTCGGAGGAGAAGATCTCACAAAAATGCCACTCCAGGATTCACCAGGGACTGGGTGTGGGGGCACCTGCACTCGGGCTCTGGTCTGCAGCCGGAGATTGGGTGGACAGTACTCAAAACCACAGGGGGTCTGAGAAAACTACTGCCACGAACTCTGTGCAGGCCCAATGAAGGCGAGGTTAGCGTTGTTGCGACCGTGGGTGAGTCCTCTTCGAATGAAGACCAACGAGGCCGCCAGGGGTGGTCAGAGCAGAGAATGAGGTAGAGAGAGGTGGAGGGTGGTTCGAAACTATCTCTGCTGGACTGACCTACGCACTTCGGGGAGAAACGCTAGAACGTAGTGCTCCGGAGTCCGAATGGCACCTTTCTTTTTGGTGCTTGATGAGGACTTGGTGGAGAATATAACAGCCAAAAATCACAGTCAAACTCGAACAGGAGTGGCCGTGGTAACTTTTTCTCTTAGGCTCTAGTTCCCTGCTGGAGTAGCTTTGCGTAGTCGAGGGAGAATGGCTCTCCCGGGCAGCACAGACGTCGGATGGATGCGAGATCACCTCGCCTGCATAGCTGCTCGAAGAGCTTTCCAGCAATATATAGTACACCCCCAGGAGATACGTGATGAAGGCATGGCAGGCTCTGCAACTCGCTCCTTGACTGCTATCTACGAACTGGTGCAGGGCATGGTGATGGATTGTTAGAGTAGGAGTGTGGGAAAGGGGTTAGACGACCCTAGAATAGAATGGCTGGAGAGGGGTGACCAAAGGGGCTAGGGAAGAAGGAGAGAGTGGTGGGAAATTCAAATTTGGCCTAGGGTTAAGCCCCTTCAGCCTTGGGAGAGGTGGGTGTGGGCTTGGGAAGGGGAGTGGGTGGTTGGTGGTTGGAGGGTGGCTTGGAGAGTGGTGGATGCTACCTTGGGGAAGGAGGGGAATTAAATAGGTGATTTGGGGAAGGGGAAGGGGTTTTAATGAAGAGTGAATGGGGAGGAGTGAGAAGAAATTTTGAATTTGGGGTGGGGGAAGAGAGAGAGAGAGATGGGCGACCCCCTTAGAGATAGAGATATGAGAGAGAGATATATATCAAGAGAGGGAGGGGAGATAAAATTCCAAGGGAATTTCAAATTTAATTGATCATCAAAGGTTACGAATGAGAGAGGGGTGGGGGGATATTTATAGGCACATGACTTTTCATATGACCATACCGACCCTAGACAATTGACACAATGACCAGACAGAGCAGGGAGGGGAGCCCCTGGGCCTAGCCCATTGAATTGGGCCCAATAGCCAACCTAATCAACCATATGACAGAGAACTTAGGTAAACGACTCACTAACCTAGGTACCAGACTCAAATAAAAGGAAAATTACACAGTTTATGACTCAAATAAAATATAAAAATTACATGACTAGACTCAGAAATATATGACGAACACAATGGCACATGCCGACGAACAATCCGAACCTCGAAATAATATGGAGGGGAAAGGGATGCCCCCATCATATCCCCGGGGTGGGGAGAACTCAACCCCGTCGAGTATAGGCCCACCTGGGAAGTGGTACACCAAGGTAGCTCCGGGTGAACCACGATCTCCTGACTCGACCCACGTCCATGGCCGGGAGATAGCTCTTCAGCTTCTCAAAGTGGCACGGACACCCTCATGCTGGCGATGATACCTTGCTTGCCTAGTATTACCTCCATGTGCACACGTCGGGTTCTCAGGCTGATTTGTGATGGCTCTCCGGGGTGTCCCTCTCAAAGGATGGTATAGGCTCAAGGCACTCACTAGGATCCACCGCGGTGCCCATATAGGGTGCCGGATCCGCCACGTGGGAAATGGGGTGAATCCCAAAACCCATTAGTAAGTCCAACCCGTAAGCCGGGTTGCCAAAGCCGCTCGGAACTTGGTAAGGTCCAAGTCCTCATGCCTTCAAGTTGGAGGTGACCCTAGGGTAGAGCCACTTCAAAGTCATCATCACTAGGCTGCCTACTTGGAAATCCAAGTGGCGCTCACGAGCTTTTACCCGCTCTTCAAGAACCTTACCGCTCATTGCTCGATGCTTGCTTGATTGTTCGTGTCATGCACTATGATATGGTGTGGGGGTGAAATGTATGGTATGCAAGGGTGGACCAGGACAACCATATGTAGACCAATCATGCATTGATGCCAAGAAGACTTTGATGGAATTGGGAGGACCGGGGCATCTGTAGGTGAGTCTAGTGTGCATGGACGTGGCAAATGCCAGGGCACCCGGACATCCGTGAATGCCCCTAACATGCATATGACCAATGATGAACATGGGAGGACCTTTACACCCAAATATGGACCACTAATGCTTCCTACATGACATGTGGGTGATATGAATGAATGGACCCAACATACTAATCATGCCAAGTGGTGTGGTACGCCTAGGCCCATGCATTCATATCCCAGAGATGACTTCCATGTGCGTGGGTGTGGAGTGGCCCTTGAACTTCCACTCGTATGGATCAAAGGGATCTAGGAAGGGGGACATCATGGAGTGGGGCAATTTCTAAATCTCTAGGTTTATGTTGCCTAAGGTCAAGTCTCCCATGGTGTAACCCGGTTCTAGGAAGGGAGGGGTGTGGCCCAACATGGTGGGTGGGGTTAGGGTAAGGTGGGTGGTGAGTAAGGTGGGTGGGTCACATGGAGAACTAGACTCTCATAGGAAGGGATCAAATGGGTCGTGGAAAAGTCTTCCTAGAGGGAGGCACTCTATGTCTTCAAGGTTCCAAAATGGTAAGTCATCCTCCTCCAAGATAATTGGGCCAAGGTCTCTAGTGGGATGGCCAATCAAAGCAATTGGAACCTCAATGGGTGGAGAGTGGACCAAGATGGATTTCTCATCCTTGGGGAGAAAGAGGAGGATTTCATTTGTATAATGACCGCTAGTGTAGATGGAGGTGCTGGAGCCGGTGGCGGGGTAAGCTAAGAAGATGGTGCTAGCCTCCGATGGTCCTATGGATAGCATATCGGTCAGGTGGACTTGCCATTGTAAGCAATCCACTAGGTCTCCTAAGTCTTCCACAAAGTAGGAGGTTTGAAGTGTGACATGAAAAGACCGGGTGGGCACAATTTGGGCTTGATATCCCAAGGGTGAGAGGTAGGGTGGTGAGCTAGGAATGGTGGGGCCTCGCTTGATCCATTGGAGTATGGACTCATTCATTGTGAGGGTGTGCGGCTCATGAGGACCCGGACTAGGAGAGGTGGGTGGAAGTGGGGGTCTAGGATTTTCTCTATGGTGGGAGGTGGATCCGGATTGGCATCCATCTCCACTTGGGTGTATGTGTGGGCCACAACTTCCAGGGGTAATGGGGGTAAGAAGGTCTATGGTGGGTGGGGTGGTAATGGTCGGCGCATGGTACTCCCGGGGTGGTAAACAAGGATGAACTTGGGTTGGGCTTGGTAGGGGAAGTTCTTGCGTTGGAGTTGGGGTTGGGGGTGGAAGATGGGTTGGTTGAGGAGGTTTGGATTGGGGTGTGTAGATCTTTCTAAGATTGGCCCTCATTTCGACCCAAGATTCGATGGGGGCTTCCCCTTTGACTTCTCTCAAACCTACAATGTGCTGCCATTCGTTCCTAGCTTGGCGCCAGAGCAAACTCTTGGCATAGTTGACTTGCATTGGCACTGATAGGGAGAACCTCCCAAAGTGTTTGTCTATGGACTTCTCCAATTCTAGATATATACTAGGGTGGGATCCGTCAAACACAAAGGCCTCTAATGGGTCTAAGAGTGGCGAGTATGCCAAGTGTGAGGTAGCCATGAGGAGGTGGTGATGCACGGGTGAATAATGCAATGGCCCTAGGACTAGACTTAGTATAGACAAGTCTAAAACTTGCTCTGATATCACTTGATGTGATACAACACCTTGGACCAAGATTCACAAGCAATCGAACCGAATGGCGTATTCACTCAAGCGGGTTCACCCGCGTCGCGCACACCTGGGTCCGTAGGTGGACCAGTGATGATGGTGTGGGTCCGAGGTTGGACCTTGGGGTTCTAGAGGTATGGCTAGCTCAGGGAGGGCCCCAATAGGTCAGGGATGCCCAATTCACGGGCGGCCGGCATGCCAAGGGCGTGGGATGTAGGATAGCTCTCGCAACTCGCGTGCGGTGGCACTCAATTAGTTGGAAATTGGATCGGGCACTCTCTTACTGCCGACGGCACTAAGATGCGATACTAAGCAAGCAAATTTAATTCCAGTAGAGAGGGGTGTTCAGTTTCTCACCTGATCGGCGTGAAAATGTCGATCCCGACTGGAGACGAGGTGAGCGGGGAAGTGTGGGTAGAACCCACATGCTGCGCCGGTGTAGTTCGAACCTAAAATTTCATAATGATACACCACTATGTCTCTCGCAGGAGGGGGATCTCGGGTGGGGATTAATTTCAGATTACAAGCAAACACTACCTCTGCGCAGGAAGGGGCAGTAAGCCGGCCAGGCAGGGATGGGGATTAAGCAAAAGCTGAAATGCCGAACGTTGCCGGTTCTATCCACTTCTGGAACAGCCTGATAGGGAGTCGATGACGGCACTGTGATGGACTCCACCGAGCTCTGTTGATGATGAAACCAGTGCCAAAACTTCCTGTGTTGGCCCATGAGGACGATCAAATTATTGAAGAATTTTCTGACGTCGACTATGGTCGAGGCAGGGTTGGGACCAGGACTGATCTGCTTGGGTTCTGACTGTTCCTAGAGCACTATTGCTGGAAGAAGAGGCCGTCACGATCACTCCCTTGCTCCAACAAGGGCAAGACCAGAGCCGTTACGATCGTGGACAAGTCTTCTTCAAATGGAGAACCACGGGATCATCGGAGGAGGTCGTAGCAGACGGCGAGACCCAGAAGAGTGATAGGGTGTCCGATCAGACCCAGGTGGAACTGACCCAGCGCATCCTAGGGAGAAAATCTGGAACTTTGTGCTCCAGGGTCCAAATGAGGTCATCCTTCTTGGGTATGGTAGAAGACTCAGAGGAGAAGATCTCACAGAAACGCCGCTCTTGGATTCACCGGGGACTGGGCATGGGGGCTCATGCACTCGGGCTCTGGTCTGCAGCTGGAGACTGGGTGAACAGTACTCAAAACCACAGGGGGTCTGAGAAAACTGCTGCCACGAACTCTGTGGAGGTCCAATGAAGATGAGGTCAGCGTCGTTGTGACCGTGGGTGAGTCCTCTTCGAACGGAGACCAACGAGGCCCCCAGGGGTGGTCGGAGCAGAGAATGAGGTAGAGAGAGGTGGAGGGTGGTCCGAAACTGTCTCTACTAGACTTACCTGCGCACTTCGGGGAGAAAAGCTAGAACGTAGTGCTCCAGAGTCCGAATGGTGCCCTTATTTTTGGTGCTGGATGAGGACTTGGTGGAAAATATATCAGCCAAAAATCACAGTCAAACCCGAACAGGAGTGGCCGTGGTAATGTTTTCTCTTAGGCTCTAGTTTTCTGCCGGAGCAGCTTTGCGTAGTCGAGGGAGAATGGCTCTCCCGGGCAGCACAGCCGTCTGATGGATACGATATCACCTTGCATGCGAAGCTGCTTCGAAGAGATTTCCATCAATATATGATACACCCCAAGGAGATGCGCGATGAAGGCATGGCAGGCTCTGTAACTCGCCCCTTGACTGCTGTCTACAAACTGGTGTAGGGCAGGGTGATGGATTGTGAGAGTAGGAGTGGGGGAAAGGGGTTGGACGACCCTAGGATGAAAGGGATGGAGAGGGGAGACCAAAGGGGCTAGGGAAGAAAGAGACAGGGGTAGGAAATTCAAATTTGGCCTAGGGTTAAGCCCTTTCAGCCTTGGGAGAGTTGGGTGTGGGCTTGGGAAGGGGAGTGGGTGGTTGGTGGTTGGAGGGTGGCTTGGAGAGTGGTGGATGCTACCTTTGGGATGGAGGGAAACTAAATGGGTGATTTGGGGAAGGGGAAGGTGGTTTTAATGAAGAGTGAAGAGGAGGAGAGAGAAGAAACCTTAAATTTGGGGTGGGGGAAGAGAGAGAGAGGGGCGACGCCCTTAGAGAGAGAGAGATATGAGAGAGATATATATATCAAGAGAGGGAGGGGAGATAAAATTCCAAGGGAATTTCAAATTTCATTGATCATCAAAGGTTAAAAGTAAGAAAGGGGAGGGGGGTATTTATAGGCACATGACTTTTCACATGACCATACTAACCCTAGACATTTGACACAATGACCAGATAGACCAGGGAGCGGCGCCCCTGGGCCTAGCCCATTGATTTGGGCCCAATAGCCAACCTAATCAACCATATGACAAAGAACTTAGGTAAACGACTCACTAACCTAGGTACCAAACTCAAATAAAGGGAAAATGACACAGTTTATGACTTAAATAAAATATAAAATTTAAATGACTAGACTCAAAAACACATGATGAACACAATGGCGCATGCCGACGAAAAATCTGAGCCTCGAAAAAATATGGAGGTGCAAGGGATGCCCCCATCATGGCTTCTACTCAGGTCGACTTGGTCATTTGCCAAGTCGACTTGAAGCAACCCAGAGCCAATTTCTTTTAACCAGACCTAAACAAAAATCATTCCAATGATAAATTTGAGAAATGTAAGGCCTTACTAGTTTTTCCTGAAGAATATACATGGCATTTACTACCTATTTGAATCAGAGACAACCAGGTACTCGTTCAAGCATTCTTTTGGCTTCCAAATGATGTCCATCATGGATTTTAATCATGCAAAGCAAGATAATCAAAATATAAACACCTTGGTCAGCAAACATGAAGTCCCGCGATCAATGACACCCAAGAGGGGGGTGAATTGGGTGTTTACCAATTTTACTGAAAACTTTTGGCCTTTTTGAAATATGTGATAGAATGCTAGTTTAAGAGATTCAAAACTTTTTGTGCACACAATGGATTTATCAAGCTTAAATGATGATGATATGAAATAAGCAAGATATACGTAGATAAATTCAGAACAACAATTTACACTAACACTCATATAGAATGGAGGTAGAGGAAATAGATCAAACAACACAATTCAAACTACACTGCACAGCGATTTTTAAGGTGGTTCGGATGCAACGACGGCAGTCCTACGTCCACCCCTCACCAAACCCGGTGAGGCTTCACTCAGGGATAAACCCCCAAACGGAGACAACGCTCCAACCACACACGCAGGACGACGCCTACACACACATGGGGATGCACCCCAACACACACACACGGGGAGATGAGGTCTCCAACACGATCCAACAAGCGGATCAACAAAACACACACACGCTGCGACAAATGCAGCACTCCACACACACAAACACTATGATGTGGATAACACCACACACACACGTAGATCTAAGAAGATCCACGCACACACACACGAATCGAATAAAACACACACATAAGCGACCACGGATCCAACAACGATCCACACACACACAAGTTCTTGCAGTTTATGATGAACACAACTACAACACCCAAAACATAAAGATGATGAGGCTTAGTTTAGAAAACTTCTATTTTGGGTTCCCCTTGAATACATGTTGCGGATCTTGAACGAATCTTCACTTGATCGGAGCTTCAATCCGTGCTTTCTTGGCTTTTCTCCTTTCTTGCTTGCTAGGCTTCTCTTCTTTCTCCCTTAGGCACTCTTCTGGGAAACCTTGCTTGCTTCTTTTCCTTGGAGGATGTTGGCTTCAAATCTACCTTGAATGGCTTGAAGTTGGATGAAGATGTTGCTACACGAGGTACTGTTCACGGCTATAGTACTCCTCCTTCTTCTTCACTTGGACAGCCTTCTCTTGATCTCCCTTTGAAGCTCTTGGAGTCCTTAGGGTTAATGACTTCAAAGAGATGTTTTATAGCCCTTGAATGGTCCAAAGACAAACCCAAGACCAGATCCACAAATCATGGTTTAACTGGGGTCATTGGGATTAAACAAATGGGTGAAGATTCTTCTCCATGAGCTTAAAATCAAAAGTCAATAATAGGGGCCTCGGGGCTATCGCTCGACTGGAAGCCTTGGGTCGGTCGACCGAAATTTTACAGTCGAAATAATTTTTGGCTCTGGCAAAACCGGTCGATCGGCCCTATAGTGGCGGTTGATCGAAACCTGCAGAAACTGGATTTTGTAGGTTCTGGCAATTCTGGTCGATCGACCAAGGTGTGTTGGTCGACCGGAAAGACCTATACATGCAAAAATGAAGTATTAGCTCAAAGAAACATATCCATAAGTCAAGAGCTTCATGTCCATATTAATTTCATGCATTTTGAGTTTGGTTTAACTTAGCTTATGCATTTGCAAGGTTCAAAGCAAATGAGCACTTGTCATTACATGAGATTGTCTTAAACAAGTTCAATGCTCACTCTTTCCTATAATCAAAATTCTGTTCCGGGCGATCCGCGTGCGAGGGCGCCCGATGGCGAGTTTTACAAGGGCTTGAAAGCTCATGAAACACTCAATAACAAGGAGTGTATAACATGGTAAGAGCCTTACCAATGGTTCTTGATAGTACATGACGTATACCACCTGTTTTGAATTGTAAAGGAGCAGGGTGCTTATCCACACGTTTGATTCACCAGGTGACTACCATGAGTTTAATCCTGCAAGCAAGATAGTCAAGGTTAATACCATACTTGTTCACATTAAAGAGGTTATGAAACCTCTTATCTCTTGTAAAATGAATTCAATCAAGTAAGAATCAAGACCATGTACCGTTGCCATTTGCCATCTCAATCATATTTAAACATGAATGTACACCGTCATCAAGAACATGTGCAATCAACCATAAGTTTAGTTATCATCACTCAATCACACATTAAGTTTAGTTATCATCAAAACCATAAGCCAACAATCATCAAAACCATAACTCAACAAAACATTCTTCAATGACACATGCACACAAGATTTGTCATCATTAAAACTTAACTACCAAAATCAACTAGGGGATCTAACAGCTTCGGCCAACATGGCCTATCTTGATGAAGTAGAATCACCCCATGAGCTTCTTCACCTTGGCGCAATAAGGGAGTAACCCAGGCTTTCAGACATCAAAATCCCCTTGTATCTGCTTAACATTTAGCCTTGAATCGTTGAACATTTGCAACATTCGAATCTCCATATGGAGGGTAATCTGAAGACCAATGATCAAGGCTTCATATTCTGCTTCATTGTTTGTGCACGGCTTCTTGATCGAGCACGGTGCATGCATCACTTCTCCTTCTGGGGATTTGAGGATGATGCCTACTCCGGCTCTAATCCTCGTATGCCATGATTGGGATGTTTTAGTTCTGGATACTCCGTCAAAATACAGCTAGCATATAGCCTGACAAACATGATCCACTTCTAGCATTTCATCTTCGAAAGCTCCGTGATTAGAGGGGAATCTTTTGGCACGAGGTGTGCTGCAAAGAAATCTGCTATTGCATGGCCGTTAATGGCCTTTTGCGGCACATATGTAATATCAAATTTCATCAAAATGACAGGCCATTTACCTAGTTGCCCTTTCAGTATTGGTTGGGAAAGCATATATTTAACCGGGTTGGCCCTTGATATTAGCTGTATTTCATGTCATAGCATATAATGCCTCATCTTCTTGACCATACCGTAAAGACCAAGGTTAGGCAAACATTCTCTATCGATGTATATTTTCCTTCCACCCCGACGAATCTTCGACTGAGGTAGTAAAGCGCTTGCTCCTTCCCCTTGTCATTATTCTGGGCTAGCATTGCTCCTAGTGAATATTCGGTGGCGGCTATGTAGAGAATCAACGGTCGCCCTTTGATGGGTGCCCCCAGTACCGACAGGGTCTTCAAATACTCCTTTAGCTAGTCAGAAGCCTTTTGGCATTCTTGATTCCATCAGAATGGCATATCTTTCATCATCAGTTTATGGAAAGGTTGACATCGCCTGGACATGTTGGAGATGAACCTGCGGATGTAGGCTAATCGGCCTTGCAACGACCGTAGTTCCATTAGGTTCTTCGGAGGAGGCAACTCTTGAATGACTTTTATCTTGGAGGGGTCTATTTCAATTCCCCGATATTGGACAATGAAGCCCAAAAATTTCCCACAGGAAATGCCAAAGGTGCATTTCATCGGGTTCATCTTTAGCTCTATTTTCGAAGCCTTTCGAATATAATCCTGAGGTTACTCAGGTGATCTTTTTTCTTCCTGGTCTTGACGACCAAATTGTTGATGTAGCATTTAACTTTGTCATAGAGTAGCTCATCAAATATCTTCGTCATCGCCCTTTGATAAGTGGCACCGGCATTCCTGAGGTCGAAAGACATCCTTTTATAGTGGAATATCCCTTTGGGTGATCGGAAAGCCATATGAATTTTTTCATGCTCGGCTTTCCATATCTGGTTGTATCCGGGCGACCCGTCCATGAAAGATAGGGCTTCGTGGCCAGTAGTGGCGTCTATCATGACTTCAGTGATAGGCACCGAAAAATCATCTTTTGGGTATGCTTTGTTCTGGTCTCGAAAGTCCACGCATATTCTGATCTGGCCATTCTTCTTCTTGACGGGCACGGTATTGGCCAACCATGTGGTGTATTGGTTTTCTGCTACGAAGTCAACATCTATAAGCTTGTCGACCTCTTTGCAAACTTGACTTATCAGTTCTGGCCTCATCCGCCTAGGTGATTACTTCACCGGTTCGGTTTTGGGGTTGATGGCCAATATGTGTTGAGCAACTTCAGGGCTGAGGCCTGGCATTTCTTTGTAGTTCCAAGAAAAATAGTCCCGAAACTCTTGGAGGAGCTATATATATTGCTTTCTTTCTTCTGGGAGAAGGAGGGCGCAGAGAAAGGTTGGCCTAGGCTCATCCTCTATGCCAAGGTTTACTTCGACCAGCTCATCAACGATGGCCTGGCCACCATCTTCTATCTCCAGGGGAGCCGGTTGTAGATCGGTGAAACCATCATCATCTTCTTCATCTTCAAAGACATCAAAAATGTCTTCTTGTCTTATCTCGCTTGTTGTGCCCGGATGAGTGGCAATCAAGAGGGGAGGGGTGAATTGATTGCTCCCAAAAAAAACTTCAATAGACGATATGCTTGTTAAAAATGTTGACAGCAGATTTTGAATGAATTTTAGGCATACAAGCACTCATTCTCATGCAAAGATGATCTCTCTCTTAAATACGAGTAGACGAATGCAGCGGAACTATGTCAGAAGGAAGATCCACTCAACTTAGCGCAGGGCCCAATCGTAAAAATATGCGATGAAGCAAACCACAAACGAGCACAAGATTTTTAGGTGGTTCGGGTTCACAAACGTGCCCCCTATGTCCACCCCTCACCGAGTGAGGATTAACACTCCACTAAGATGTGAACCACACACGCTGTATGGAACAGCAAACACACACACGGCAGTCGAGCTGGGCCACCTATACATACACACACGCTCGTGTCACAGTTCACAAGCAACCACACAAGAACCGAGTTCAAAGAGTTGATGGTTACAGTGAATATTCAAGATAGAACTAAAAGCAACTAGAGAAATAAAAAGGCAACTGAGTTTTCAATGGATAGAGCTCCCCTTTTCATTTCATCGAACATGCTTGAGCTTTTTCACAAGATGAAGGACGTTCTTTGAAAAGGGCGGACGATTCTTTCTCAAACAAAGTTGTTACTTGATTTCCCACGCAACATCCAGCAAAGGACCGTAGGGAAGGTGAAAACTAGCTCTCCTCCTCTAGCTTTGACGCCCAAATCAACCTGGAGGAAGCCTTGGATCTATAGCCGCCACCCTGCTCAAAAAAGAGAACAAAACCATATAAACCTTAAAACCCTCTTTGGAATGGACGCCCTAGTAGCTTCTATTAATACCCAAATCATGTCTCTACACTTGTGGAAGCCTAGGGATCCACGGACCAATCATTTGAGAGCATTGGGACCAGAGTTGGTAGGGTTTCGAGCCAATTCGCAAAGCTCGCGACTGGACGCGCCGCCGAGGTGTCAACACTCGGTGTCGATACCTGCACCATGGCTTAAGCAGAAATGAGGCAGCCATAATAGGTCAAAGTAGGTGTCGACACCTGGTGTCGACACCTACTTCCCAGGGCTATTAAACACCAGAACAAACGGGAATGGGTGTCGACACCGGGTGTTGACACTTGCTCCCCAGGGCATAGAAAACAAAGGCCAACAGAACCTAGGGAATTCGGTGTCAACACTAGGTGTCGACACTTGGTCCCTTTGAAAGCAAAAAGGCCCAATCTACTAGAAATAAAAACCTACAACCTTTCTAGGGTTTTGGCATTATAAATGGGGTTTTAAGAGATCTTCCAACCTGCAAAAACACCATAAGAAAATTAGGTCTGTATTGGCATTAATAATATAAACTTGCTCATGCATTCCACCTTATATCATGAACCTTTGAATGTTTAAGGAAGCTTACCCCAGTGGCATTTTCCATGCTCTCACCTGTGAGGTAGGAAGGCTCATTCCAAGATGGTTTCCATTGGCCATTCAAAAAGAATTCATTGAGGCATTTCATTTATCAAGCACATATCAAATATTACCTCATCAATTTACCTGAATTCACCATTGATCCTCAGTTCCATATTTGTTTTAGCCGATTCACCATTATAAAGGGTCATCGAGTTCCATGCATCATTCACCATTTCATAATACAACTAATTTTGAATTTAGAGAGTTAAGCAATAATCCACTCAAACAATTCCAAGTCACATTGCATTCGGTCATCATCAAAACTCTTCAAGCCACACATCATAACCTTGGGGGCAATAATCTCCCCCTTTTTTAACAACCATGCATGGCATTCTCATAAGTGTCACAAGCATCAGGTAGATCAAACACACTCGCTAAAAATCATCTTGTAAGAGTAATAACTTGGCCATTCACCACAGTCGTATACTGACTATTTTTAACAACCATGTTGCCATAAGATTGAAGCACAAGTGAATGGTAGATTTCTCGATGATTAGACATAAACGAAACCAGATTTGGCTGGATCTCTATCAATGGAAGCAGTTCGGGAAGAGCTTTGTGCAAATCTTGAAAATTAACCGCCCGAGGTCGGAGAATCTTCTGATCCATCATCTTGAACTGTGCTGGCGTGAGCTTATGCTGGAGGGTGTGAAGTCCTTGAGTCTTAGCCTGAAGTTCCTTCTTTCTGTGGGAATCCTCACCTTTCTCTTTACCCGTCGCATGCCTCTTTGGAGCCATTTGGAAATACACTTCGAATGGAGAGAGAAGAGAAGAATGATGGGTCGATCTGTTCAATGATGGACCCCTTACCTCGGATGGGAGGTTTCTCTACAAGTTTACCCATGCTCCAGGGTACAAGGGCCGAAGGAAGAGCCATGGATGCTCGAGCAAGGCTGATTCGCGAGTGCTGCCAGGTCGCCTGCTCTCTCTAGGGCTGGAAACGGTGGAGGGTTTTGCAAGGAGGGAGTGTGAGGATGAAAGGAGGGCGGCACGGGATGGGTAGGGGCTTTAGGGCATGAAATGGAGGGTGTTCGAATGGGTGCGAATGGGGTTTGAACCCCTGCGGACCGGTTCGCGGAAGGGGCACGATCGGAAGGTGTCGACATCGATTTCACCCTGTTCTGCCTGCGACAAAAGAAACAGGACCCAGAGGCAAGTGTTGACTCTTGATGTCCACACCACCCTATATCCCTTATGAAATGACTTCAGGAGCTATTTTTGATGTGATTATTGAAGTCCAAGGAATATGGCTTGAGCCCCAATTGACTTTGGGAATAATTTGAGAAATTAAATTGATGGGATGAGTGGGAGTGTCAATTTGGGGATGTTCAAAGACATAGTCAATCACACATAACCAATTTCCTTTTCCGACCTTCCCGGACTCAATTTTAACCTGAAGTTCTTGTGGCCATGCTTTATTTACCAAGGACTATAGAGTCATAGGAAGCCAAGGAATTCATATTTAGGTTTTTATAACAAAGCACACATCATACTCGGACATTTCACATTCAAGCATTCAAGGTGCAATACATACACCATGATAATGCACATGCATGACCAAAAGAAATTACTAATGCAGGGGACTACTTATGAATAAAAGCACCATCAAATGCGGGAAATGAGACACACAATTGAAAGACATTCACTAACCTTCTAAATGACAAATGCCCAATTCTCTCCTAAATGAAGTGAATTTATCTTCATTAAGAGGTTTAGTGAATATATCTGCAATTTGATTATTTGTATCAACAAACTTTATTTCAACGTCTCCTTTGCTTACATGATCACACAGGAAATGGTGCCTAACTTCAATATGCTTCATGCGAGAATGATGCACCAAATTTTTTGATAGATTTATTGCTAAGGTGTTATAACATAGAATGGCTATGTTTTTAAGTGTGATGTCAAAATCAATCAATTGTTGTTGTATCCAGAGAACTTGGGCAATACAACTTCCTACGGCCACGTATTCGGCCTCGACGGTTGATAATGCCACAAAATTTTGTTTCTTGGAGGCCTATGAAACCAAGCAGCCTCCAAGGAACTGGCAGTACCCACTTGTGCTCTTTCGATGTATTTTGCAACCCACGTAATTAGCATCAGAATAAGCAACCAATTCAAGACATGAACTACGCGGAAACCACCGTCCTAATTCATAAGTACCAGCGATATATCGAAAGATGCGTTTCACGGCAGACATATGAGACTCTTTAGGATTCGATTGAAATCTAGCACACAAACATACTTCATATTGAATGTCGGGCCTACTGGCTGTCAGATACAACATGGATCCTATCATGCTTCTGAAAAGGGTTTGATTGACTGGCTTACCTTGCTCATCATGGTCAAGCTTTAATGATGTGGACATGTGAGTTGGTTGTGGCTTGGTTGTGGTCAGATTAAATTTCTTGAGCAGCTCCATAGCATATTTCTTTTGGTTTATGAATAAACCATCAGTCGCCTGTGTCACCTGCAATCCCAAGAAAATTTTTAGCTTTCCCATAAGGCTCATTTCAAACTCACTTTGCATTAATTTTGCAAAGTCTTCACTGAGAGCATCCTTAGTGGAGCCAAAAATGATGTCATCTACATACACTTGAACGATTATAATTTCCCTACCATTCAATTGTGTAAAAAGAGTCTGATCGACATTACCTCGTTTAAATCCATTTTGAATGAGGAATTCACTTAACCATTCATACCATGCACGAGGTGCTTGTTTCAGACCATAAAGGGCTTTGTCTAGCTTGTACACGTGGTCTGGATGTTCTGTGTCTTCAAACCCCGGCAGTTGCTCCACATACACGTCCTCCTGGATATAGCCATTTAAGAATGCACTCTTAACATCCATTTGAAATAATTTAATATTGTTGCAACATGCGAATGCCAAAAGAATCCTCATTGCCTTGAGTCTTGCTACTGGAGCAAAGGACTCATCAAAATCAATTCCTAGCTCCTGACTATAGCCTTTGGCTACCAATGTGGCCTTGTTCCTAGTTACTACCCCTTGATCATTTGTTTTATTTTGGAAAACCCATTTTGTTTCGATCATTGAGTGGTTTCTAGGACGTGGCACGCGGAACCACACTTTGTTCTTTTAGAACTGGTGTAGTTCTTCTTGCATAGCCATGATCCAGTAATCATCTTTTAAGGCATCTTCTACGGAGTGAGGTTCAAATTGTGAAAGTAAGGCTATGTAATCAAGATTTTCAACTTCCTTGAAAGAGGATCGCGTCCTTATTCCTTCTTCTACAATGCCAATGACATTCTCCGACGAATGGTTCTTTGCAAAAGTCCACTACCTTGGTAGCTACTGCTAAACTTGATTTTCTTGATTTTTGCCAACTTCTTGTTGTTCTTCAATTCCTTGTTTCTCAACTCTCTCTAACATCTTCTTCGTATCATCATCTTCAATTGCTTCCACCTGCAAGATAGATTTTTCATTAGTTCCCTTGGATGATGATTCATCAACAATGACATGGGGACTTTCCTCAACTACAAGTGTTCTCAAGTTGTACACTCGATAGGCTCTTGAGCTAAGGGAGTACCCAAGAAAGATCCCCTTGTTACTCTTGGGGTCAAATTTTGCCAAGTCCAACTTACCATTGTTGTGGATGTAACAAATGGAGCCAAAAGGTTTGAAGTAAGAACCATTTGGTTTCTTACTTCGATATAACTCTTTTTTTTTATTGAACCATCGGCCAATCTGGAGTAGAAGCTGGTCGAGTGCACCCCCGCTCAAAGAGGGAGAATGTGCTCACTCCCCCAGGCTACACCAGGGCCCTAAATTTTATTTCTTTTTAAGTTGGATGTAAAAGAACTAAGAGGCATGCCCCTGAAAAACAAGGAGGCTGTAATAATGCCTTTACAAGCTAACAAAAGCTAAGAGAGCACTAAAAGAGTACAATATAAGTCAAAGCTAAAAATCAGGCAAACCTGCCCTATCCACCCTAAGGGCTCCTCTAGCAGCCTGAGGAAGATCCATTTCTCGGACAGAAATAGAATTGCTCGACATATTGCATGCAAATGATGCCAAGGAGTCAGCTACATGATTCCCTTCCCTGAAAATGTGTTGTAGATGACAGCCACTTTCCACTAGAAGCAAACGGGTCTGTCTCCACCAAGGTGTAGCCATCCAGCTAGGAGCTTCTCCTTTCCTACCAGCCTCCACAAGAGCTGCACAATCCGAGTATATCTTGGATAGTCTTATGCCACATTGGCTTGCAATCATTAGCCCATCATGGAGTGCTCTTGTTTCTGCTAACAGACTATAGCCCGTGCCATATGAGAATGCAAAAGCCATCACTAGCCTTCCAGAATCATCTCTAATACACCCTCCCCCCCCACATTTTCCAGGATTACCCTTAGAAGCACCATCTATGTGAATAGTATAGCCCTGAGAGGCCAATTGACACATAACAGCCACTGGCTGTTTAATAACAACCTGAGGGTGTAGATTAAAAGCCACCAAACTTCTAAGATGAGTAGAGGATATGGGCTTGTGGAACTTAAGCCTGTCCAATGCCAATGATATAGCAAGAATTATCCTTTTCTTGATGGCAGCTAGATTAAAAGGAATACCTTCAAACCTGGCAGCACATCTGCTCTTCCAAATTTCCCAAACCATCAAAATGACCATAATCATCCCAGTAAAACTCCAGGCAGACTGCATATTAGTGACTGCTATAATATTCCATAGACGGACTGTAATGTGATCACTTAACCAGGCTCTGTGACAGATTAAAGGAGTAACCCAGCTCAACAAATTAGATGCCATCTCACTGGTAGTGAATAGATGGTCAAGATCTTCTTGGCTGGGGAAGAGACAGCAATTACATTTAGAGACTAAAGAAATTCCACAGTCTTTTATCCTGCTGTCCACAGGAACAGCCCTATGGAGAATCTTCCATGTAAACAATGCTACCCTTGGTGGAATGGCATAATGCCACAATTTTGCCCATGCAGGTCTTTTATGGCCTCTAGGTCTGATTATATTATAAATAGATTTAACAGAGAAATTACCCTTAAGAGTGCCCATCCAAACATATGTGTCTGCCTCATTGGTTAGCTGAAGATTAGATAAGAGTGCAGGGTCGCTGAGAGACCCCCTAGCAGCATGTTGACTATCTGAGAGAACATCTCTAAGAGAGATCACAGCAGAGTCAGCAGATCTCAATGAACTGCTAGCAGCAGAGACATTGGATAAAGGACCTATTCCAGTCCAATTATCCCTTAAGAAATCAATCTCAGATCCACAGCCTACAAACCATCTAGTCTGTTGCAGAATAATATCCTTTGCCCTTCCAAATATTGCTTTAGGCATACCTGCTGGGAAAGGCTTAATACAGCAAGCAAAATGGACTTTAATAAACCTTCTCCGAGCATAGCAATACTATAAAGATGACCCATGAAGGATATTCCATAACATCTTAACAGCTAAGGAAGTTTGCACCCATTGCAGCTCCCTGATTCCCAGTCCTCCCTCAAGCCTTGGTTTCTGAATAGTAGGCCATGATATCCAATGTCTTCGATTGGTATTAAGGTCTCCATGCCTAAGAAGTTTGCACATTGGCATTCAATGAAGTGGAGGACCTTCTTAGGTATATTACAGGCAGAAGCCAAATATACAGGTATACTTTGTAGGACAGAATTTATTAACACCACCCTGCCAGCAGCAGATAGGAATTTGGATTTCCAGCCCTCAAGCCTAGTTTGAATTCTCTCAATAAGAAAATGAAAATCACAACACAAATATCTGCCTTTTTTGATAGGGATACCTGTTTGACACATTTTATTTTCATGATCTCTTGCGGATCTTATTTTATTTTGGATCTTTGATTGATTAGGCGTGCCAGTCACATGTGTGACGATTTCATTGTGCGCTCGATCTGACTTGGTCAGTCGATTGTGAGGTCCGAGTCGGGACCAGAAGTCCGTCATACCATAAAGGCTATGACGTTAATTACGCCCTTCCAAGGAAGGACAACCCTTGATTAAACGCCAAAATAGGAGGCCTCGAGAGGCAATCACATATTCGTGTGCGCAAATTGAACTTCATACCAGAGCCAGGAAGGCGGGCAAGATAGCAACATCAACTGTAGAAGCAGACAATATCGTTAAGTCGGCGGTTCAAAGACCGAGTTAAAGGGGTGAAGGAGGATTTCAGTCACAGGCAGACTGAGCCATGGCCATGATGGAGGTTTAAAGCATCGATCGATATTTCGACAGCATTTCCCCTTTATCTGTATTATGCCCAGGGGGAAATAGGCTATCACCCACGGAGTGCCGGGATGAAAGCCGAGAGAAAGAGAGAGGCCAAACCTCCCGACCTATATATATCTGCCATAGGGCAGTGTTTGATTTTCCCCTTGTGGAAGTCGGCGGAACTCGTGCAGTGGCAGAGCCCTCCCGAGCTAAAAGGGTTATCCATGGACCCGATGTGGGACGACGGAATGTAAGTGAACGCTCAATGTTGCGCCCTCGCACGCGGATCGACCTGCGCGGTCAGGTCGCGGGGATTTTCGGGGGCAGCGCCCCCGGAACAAAATTTGGATTGAAGACTCAGTAGTAAAATTTGGTTAGATTATCGGTGCAGTTCCGGCATGCATAGGTTCCCGGGGATAGCTTAATGTAGACTTTCATCATCCTGGGAGAATTTTGGCAGCACCTCCCCTAGACTGAGCATTTGCCAGGGGGAGATATAGGCTGACATCCACGGAATGCCGGGATGAAAACCAGAAAGTGAGAGAGCACTAAGGCTCAGGGAGACTGTGTATGTCTCTAGCATCGGTCGCTATTCCCCTTCTCGGAGACCGACGAAACCCTTGTAAAGACAAGGTCCGCCGAACCCGCGGGGTTGCATGTGAATCCGATTCGGGACATAGGAATGTAGGGGAGATCAATCCCCTAATTAATTTATCTCCTGGGGTGCACATGATGACTCAAGGATGTCTCAGGATAGGTGGAGGAAGCGGCCAAAGGGGTGGACAGAGGATTGGCATTGGGTTCTCGGCACAGCCGGGAGATCAAGGGGGTTCCCGACGCGGAACCCTCTCGGCGCGATGGTTTCCGGCGTGGCTTTAGCGGGGCTCTCGGCGCGGGTTTTAGTGGCCAAGGGGGGGTCTCAGCCAGGGGTTTAGTCGGCCAAAAGGGGGTCTCGGCGGATGGGTTCTCGGCGCGGCTGGGAGGCAAAATGGGGGGGCTCCCGGCCGTGGGGCTTTCGGCGGATGGGTTCTCGGCATGGGTGGAGTTGGCTTATAGGGGGGTCTCGGCGTGGGACTTCCCGACGCGCCCGTTACCGCGCCGGGAAGGTGGCGCCGGGAAGCTAAGGGCTGGGGAGGCTTGCATGAGGGGGCTGAACAGGTTTTGTCTTTTAGCCAAAGGGGAAAGGAGAGGAAGGCCTCTCGGCGGGATAGTTCTCGGCGGTGAATTTTGCACGCCGAGAAGGTGGAGTTGCGGAAAGAATTCAAGGTTTACAGAGCTAAAACGATACTCTGTTTTTGGGATTCCTGAGCTTTCTGGCTGCGATTGAAGCCGTATTTGAAGTGCAGGAGGGGGATTTCATGGATGCTGAGGTTTGATTAGGTAGGGGTTTAATCTCATCAATGAGGGGTTGAATGGAAGAGGATCGGAAAATCCAATCGCCCAGATGGGCTTTGAGTCGTCATGTGCTGTTGAACCTCATGGGATCGTTTGCTGGCATCTTTGGTCGCCTGGGAGCCAAGAGATGCTCATCTCAGGCCCCAGGGACGACCCTGATGGAACTATCCATATTGGAATCGGATTAGAAACTCTCAGTATCAAGCCATCGAGACAGCTTACTTATTCCTGTAGCAAGGGAATCTCGAACAGGAGATCCGAGCTATTGCAAATATCCGTAGCAGACTGTCCCAGAAGCCAAGAGATGGTCTGTCTCTGGCCCTGGGGCAAGCCTGGGAGGCTTTATGCAAACGACTACTAACTGCGAGGGATATCGGTATATTTAGAGCTATATTTATTCTACGGAAGACAACTGATCCCTAAGACCCATAAGAGAACTAGATGCGCTTCAGTTGAGCTAAAGATGAAAACATGTAAAGGAAATATATAGCAGCATACGGAGAGATAGCTGGCATATGTTTCAATCACCCAACGCCCAAACGGGCCATTGAAGCATTTCATATCATTTCAATAGATCACCCCAGAACTCATACCAATCACACGGAGGGAATGAGGGAAAGGGAGATGAATAGACATCGGGACATCCCGGTTACATCCAGAGGAAAATCGAGATAAACTTGGCAGGATTACATGAAGAAGAAAATAAAACCATGGGGGAGGGCGGAGCATTGACTCCTCTCCCTCCCCGGCTGCCCACCTGGAGCTTCTTCTCCTTCTTTCTTTTCTCAGCGGAGGTGGCTCTCTCTCTCTGTTGGTCTCTTCTTTTTTTCAGTGGAGGAATCTCTCTCGAAGCCCCTCTGTTTCTTTTCTATCGCTTTCTTTTCTCTTTTTTGCCCCCCCCCCCTTTCGAGAGAAAAGGGCTTTTTATAGCAGAACCCTCCCTCTTCTCGGCATGATCTTTCTCGGTGTGAAGAAGGCAGCTTCCCGGCGCGCCTCTTTCAATCGGGGAGGCCTCCCGACGCCAAAGGGCATGGCTTCCCGACGCGCCCCCCCCCCTCGTATGGGCTTTTGGGCCTTGGTGAGGGTCTCTCGGCGCCATTCTCTGGAGCTCATTCGGCAGGCCCATTCAGGGCTTTTAAACTTCATATGCACCTCGACCTCTCTTAGTTCGTCAAATATATCTTCCAGAACCGAGGAAGGCCCTCTACTGGTGACATAGCTTCTATAGAGATAATTCATAGATCTTCATCAGTCTGTAGACTCGGGTTTCATCGACATCGCCACCTGAATGATGACAAAGCCGGACATCATTTCATTAGCATCGTCACCCAAACGGTGACAAGATCGGACATCAGCTTTTTGAGAAGACTTCAGCCCGGTATATCGCCCATGGAGATGGTTCCTCTTTCGTTTTGACTTTGCAAAAGCCTTTACAATCTTCATTTGCTGGTTCTGGCTTCATCTTTATGTTTGCTCCTGCCTCATCTGTCAATAAGTCAACATCTGACTCACTCTGGCATGTCATCTGTAGATTCTTGGGCAGGGCAGCAATACAGCTCTTATTAAAATATGGTAGGAGGTCTCATCAGTCAGGTGACTGCTAATTCATCAGTGCTGCCATCTGGCTGACGACGACACCGATCATCAGCTTGGCCGAACAAGGCTTCAGCCGGGAAGATGGTTGTCAAGTTTCATCAGTAATCTTCCGTTGCTTGTCTAATCTTCTTTTCAATTCTGCTTCCGCCTTTGCTCATTTTCTAGGCGTCAACAATACCCAAGTAATTCAACCCATCTGATTGGTATTTATAGCCAGTCAGGGATCGGATTGACAATCCGAGAGAGACTGGTGCCTTGGAAGAGAGGATATAACTGCTCTTAGCTCTGTTGACTTTTTGCCCTGAACTCTTTTCATACCTGCTAATGAACTGTTTGAAAACCTCAATGTTCTGCTTTCCAGCATTTAAGAAAACAAGAGTATCATCTGCATATAATAAGTGAGAGACCTGAATACAATTTCTTGGGCCTTTATACCCTTTTAGCTGACCAGATTGAAATAAGGCAGACATCCCTCTACTGAGCACTTCTGATGCAATGATGAATAAGAAGGGAGAAATTGGATCCCCTTGTCTAATGCCCCTGCTAGACTTAAAGAAACCTGACACCATTCCATTAAAATTGATAGAAAACCAATTGTTATAAAGTAACATGCCTATAAGAGATGTGAATCTAGTGCTGAAACCCATTCTTCTCATGACTGTAAGAATGAAATCCCATTCCATCCTATCATATGCTTTTGTCATATCTAATTTGAAAACCACATTATGGCCCCTGACTTTCCTGTTTAAATCCACCATAAGCTGACGAGCAAGAGCCACATTATCTAGGATAAATCTGCCTTTCACAAATGCCCCTTGTTCTGGTGAAATAATAGTAGGCAATAGAGGAGCCAGCCTTTCAGATAAAATCCGGGAGATAATCTTGTATGAAAAATTGCATAGGCTAATAGGCCTAAAGTCATTAAAAGACTTAGGTTCAGCCACCTTGGGGACTAATGTAATGAGAGAGGAGGAGATACCTCACGGGAGAGGGAAGCCCATAAAGAATGCACGAACAACTTCCACAACATCCTTCCCAACAATATCCCAGGAAGAAATAAAGAATTCGCCTGTAAACCCATCCGGTCCAGGAGAGCTTGAGGCTTTAAGATCCCAAACTGCCTTGTGAACCTCATTATCATCAGGCAATGCACATAGGCCAGAATTTTGAGCATATGTAATCAACTGAGGAATACAGTCCATACTAGCAGCATCCACCACATGCTCTTCTGATGAGAACAACTGTTTAAAGAAAACTTCAGCACGGGCCTGAAGAGCAGCCTGGTCATTGCACCACTCAGCAGGGAAACCAACTTGGAGCCTAGCTATATAGTTCCTCCTTCTATTACTTTGAGCCACAGCATGATAGAATGAAGTATTTCTGTCACCATTCTCAACCCAGTCCACCCTGGATTTCTGATGCCAGAATAATTCTTCCCTAGACAGAGCCTGACGAAGCATTGCATTTGCTGCAGAGAGACTCTCCCTATTTTCAATAGAAGGATCAGAGTCATATAATGTTTGCTTAATCGCAACCTATTTTTCAGCTTGGCTCTTGTATAGAAATATATCCCCAAATACATCACTGTTCCATTGGCAGAGGGAGTGTTTAACATCTTTCAGTTTGGAGAAGAGCCTGACCAAAGCATTTGGATGGTTATTTTGGACCTGCTGCCACACACTCGAAATTAATTGCTTGAAAGAAGCATGGGAGCACCACATTTTTTGGAAGATAAACCTGCCAGCACTCTTCTTACTATTATCCATGAAAATCAATAAAGGAGCATGGTCCGAAGGACCCCTGGTAAGATGTTGAACTACTAGCTGAGGTGTAGCAACCCTGATACAAATAAGATTTTTAAATAAATCAAAAGATAAGTAAATACATGACAAAGAGCCTAAATGAGTAAATCATTAATCAAGAGGAAAATAACGCCTTTTATCAAGGCGCTAATTCAAAAGGAAATGCCTCTATCTAAGGCGTTAATTTAAAAAGGACGCCTACACCCTAGGGCGTCAAATTTCAAACGACGGGAAATAAAATTAAGGAAAGGAAAGGAAACGCCCTCACCTTGGGCGCGTTTTTAACAAGAAACGACGCTTGACAATGAGTCAATTTAAATTCAACGCCCTCACCTAAGGCGTTAATTTAGTTCGATTTTCATTCAACCCAGGACTCTATCCAGAGTAAGTTCTGGATAACTACGTCGAAAGTTGAGTATAGTAGGGACTATATCATGGCAATACTACCCTTAATCAAACTATAACTCTAGTATGATCCTAAAAACTCTATAAATACTCCCTAATCAAGCCCTGATCGCTATTTTGGCGTTCGTCTGCTGCTGCCGTGCACGAAGAACAGGTAGTGTTCTTCTTTTCCTTCAGTCACGGTTTAAGGAAGATAATGATCGTTCGTCTTTCCTTCTTCCTCTGCAGGATGCCTGCAACGTGAAGAAACTCTCATATAGTTGAAGGACGAGAAGACCTTCATCTGGTTTTCTTCTTCCGGCGATCAGGAAACTCTGTTGCAAACAGAGTATCATCTCTTCACATCTTTTATGTATCTTCCTCTAAACCAGGTAGGTTTTCTCAAGGATTGTAGCCCAAACCAACGTAGTAATTATGATTAAATCATATGTTAATTCATGCATATAGATTCTCTGCGTTTTCATAGTTTCATGGAAAATATTGTAAATAGCGACCCTCGTTAGGGCGCTAGTTTAAAAAGAAGCGACCCATCCAAGGGTGCTAATTTTCTTTTGACGCCCTTCCCAGGAGTCGTCAATTTCATGAATTTAATAATTACTCACGTTTAAAATTTAATATTTTTGAAACCATGATTCTAATATGCTGCATGAATACACCTGTTGAATCCTGCTATTTTTCTGGTCCTGACCATGTACCATGTTTCCTGAAATTCTATTATCTGGAATATTGTAAAATCTTGAATTAACGAACTACACAAGGTCGTCTCTTATTGAACTGACGCCCCAGACTAGGGCGCTAATTGAAAAGTAACGCCCCTGTACAGGGCGCGTTTTTGTTAAAATTCTGTAAAATTTGAAATTCTGTAAGAATTGAGATAAGGTTTGGACGACTGCTTCACAAGTCGTCAAATGATTAATAGACGTCCTTAAGTAAGGCGTTAATTATATGATTAATGACTTTGGTCAAGTCGCTATTTTTCCTGTATTATTATTTTTCCCTCGGTTAACACAGTTTCATACTTATGTATATATATATATTGGCACTATATTTCCACTCCGTGAATATAGTCCCACGTTTCATGATGTTTTAACGTTACTCCCTTAACTCTCAGTGACATACAAGCTCTCCATTGGACATTCCGTTCCTTTGGACTAGCGAGTTAGTCATAGAGACCTCCATAAGACTCCTCGAGCCTTGGATTCCCTCAAGGCCGACTGAGCAGGTTGTACCATAAAAACCCATTACATTATTTGATTGCCATGTCACTCTAAAGAAACATGGTATACCGGCCCTCATGTCATGCCATGTGTATGATATGAGAATTATCTTAATGAACGGGGTAAAGCATGACATTGTTACGATGTTCTTGTAAACCCCAATTCTATATCAACATTGTTATGATGTTCTTGTAGATCCCAATTCTATATTAAACCTGATGTTCTTGTGAACCTCAATTCTATATAAAGAATGTCCATACTTACTTGTCATGGTACCCAAGTTAGGGAACCAATTCCACCTAGTTTTATCGATAATCGTGATTGTTCCATTATTATCACCTATCTATGTCAAGTGTCATACTTTGGACTCTATTCTATCAAAGTCTATCCTACGTGTCTACAAACTTTATCCTTGAAATTCCATATTGGCTATATACAAAAGTGGATGTTAAAATACATGATTAATGCCTGCGCATATAGGGCCCGATCTGGTCCTGGGAGGAGCACCAGAAAGTACTTGTGCCCATGGGAGTTGATTGATCACGGTATTGGCATTATATCGAAGTGCATGACTAGTTTGATTGAACATTCCACAAATCTTGTACTTGACTTGATATTACATGACTTGCGTGGCCGGAGAAAGGGTAATTGTATACTCGCTTGCTTGAAACATGATAGCCAAATTCTAACATGACATGATGAGTCTACTTGCTTAAATATCTTGGTATCTTTTGATATAAGTTCTTGAAAGTTCATGACTAGTTCTTTTTGCCATCTTATTGTTATATTCTCTTGCTATCTTGTCGTTTTGCGAGCATGCATAGCTATAGTGCATTCATGGAAAAATGTAATTACTTAAACCCCTTGCTAGTCCTTGAGATATAATTTCCTACTGAGCGTTCGCTCACTCAGTGTTTCCCTACTTTTCAGGTAAGTCTGATGACGAGACCCAAACTGACGGGGAAGGTTAAGAGTGAAAGAGTTAGAGCTATTCAAGCGTCCATCAGTCCTGTTTTCTCTATATTTTTGTTGAGTCAAGCGTTGTACTTTTCTTTTATTGAGTCTAGTATTTGCAAGGGTTTGTAATAGACATATTCTTATCAAAGGAATTAATGGATTAGGTTATCTTTATATTTGCGCACTCTGTCTTTGTGTCGAATACACTACTACTCTGATTGACATGATTGATATAAACTCGTCACGCATCTCTGGGTACCTTCCGCGCTCGGGGCGTGACAGTTTTTGTGGTATCAGAGCCTAGGGTTATTCAATTCCTAGGAAACCCAAGTCCAAGGATAGGTTTAACCTTTAACCGGTAAGATCGGGTAGAACCAAGGGTTAAAGTTAACATAGAAATGCTAGCTTCTAAATGAAATCACGTATTAATTTAGTTATGGTAATTGTAGGACGATGGCTGCCGAACGTGCTCAGTGGTGCAACATGTAGCGTACACTTCAAGGCATGACTCAGGTGCTGCAACAGGTAGCACAAGGAGGAGCACAACGAGCAGGGAGTCTCCACCAAGTCTTTAAAAAACATGAACCCGCCTAAATTCACGGGTTCTACTGATCCGGACGACGCAGAGCAGTGGATCAGGGAGACGGAACATATATTCCATGTTATGCAGTGCACGGATCAAGATAAAGTCTTATTAGCAACCTTTCAGTTGGAAAGGGATGCCCGATGCTAGTGGGAATCAATAGAAGCTACTTTAAATCAAGACCAAGTTACTTAGGAAGAATTCGTTGAACATTTCAACGCTAAATATTATTCGGACCGAGTACAGGAAAAGAAAGCTGCAAAATTTGCTGCACTGAAGCAACGGTCCTTGACAGTGGCCGAGTACGAGGCCCAATTTTATAGATTATCTCGGTATGCTAAGCACTTAGTTAGCACCGAGAAGATGCAAGCTAGGAGGTTCCTAAATGGGCTCAGGCCCCAATATATCACACAGCTGGCGCCAATGGATATCCAGGTCTACTCAGAAATTGTGCGCCGAGCTCAGCTATCAGAAGACGCCACGGAACTATCTGATAGAATCTGTGGAAAGGACAAGAACGAACAAGTTACAAGTTCGGGTTCCTTTAAACCCAACTTCAAGAAGAGGCCTAGCAATGGAGGTACTTCCTCACAAGATCAGAAGTTTAAGAAGACCAAGCCCTTCTCCATCACCACTACCCCATCAAATATAGTGTGCAAGCATTGTGACAAGGTGGGCCATAGAGCAGAAGAATGCTGGAGGAAACTAGGAGCATGTCTCCGCTGTGGGAGTCGTGATCATCGAATTCCCGATTGCCCATTACTTAATGATCAAGCCGGGGACGGGAAGCGCCCAGTAACAAGAATGCTCGTCTTCACGCAATTAAGGAGACCGAACAAGAAGAAGAAGGCAGACTAGTAGAAGGTACATTGAAAGTTTGTTCCAAGTCTGCATATGTCTTAATTGATACTGGTGCTTCACATTCAATTGTTTCCAAGAAGTTCGCTAATCCGTTACCCCTAGAACCGGAATGGATAAAATTAGTCTTGTCTACTCCTCTAGGAAACGAGACTGATATTACACACCATTACCAGAACTGTGAAGTATTGGTTCATGGTAAGAATCTCCCTATTGATCTTATATGTTTAGATCTAAAGGAGTATGATGTCATACTAGGAGCGGATTGGTTATCTAAATATCAGGCAACGGTCGATTGCCATAATAGCAAGGTTACTTTCGAGGAATTTCCAGAACTGATCTTTACTAGCCCCAAGAGGCGAAGCAAAACCCCTCTTATTTCGGCTCTCCGAGCTAGCAAGCTCATCAGGAAAGGATGTGTATCTTTCCTTGCATTTGTCACGATTAAGGAGGCTAAGGAAACTAAGATAGAAGACATTCCGGTGGTACAAGAATTTCGGACGTATTTCCGGAAGATTTGCCTGGATTACCCCCACAAAGAGAAGTGGCCTTCACCATCGATTTAGTTCCTGGTGCGGGTCTAGTTCTAAGGCACCGTATAGAATGTCACCTGCTGAACTCAAGGAGTTAAAGGAGCAATTGATGGAACTCATTAAGAAAGGATTCATAAGACCAAGTACTTCCGCATGGGGAGCGCCTGTATTATTTGTAAAGAAGAAAGATGGATCCATGAGGTTATGCATCGACTATCGACAGTTGAATCATCTCACTATCAAGAACAAGTATCCACTGCCGAGAATCGATTAGTTGTTTGCTCAAATTTCAGGATTCAAGTACTTTTCCAAAATTGATCTTAGGTCGGGATATCATCAGTTAAGAATCAAGGATGAGGACATTCATAAGACTGCATTCAGAAGTAGGTACGGCCATTATGAATTTGTTGTTATGCCTTTCGGACTAACGAATGCCCCTGCTGCCTTTATGCAGTTAATGAATAGTATATTCAGGCCTTATTTGGATCAATTCGTGGTGGTCTTTATTGATGATATATTGATTTATTCCGAGACCAAGGAAGAGCATGAGGAGCATTTAAGGATTGCATTATAAATATTGAGAGCAAACCAATTATATGCAAAACTCAGCAAGTGTGAATTCTGGCTTGAGGAAGTGACTTTTCTCGGACATGTTATATCAAAGGATGGCTTATCAGTAGATCCATCAAAAGTTGAAGCTCTAAGAAATTGGGAAAGACCGACCAATGCTAGCGAGATCCGAAGTTTCTTAGGTCTTGCTGGCTATTACAGGCGATTCATCAAAGATTTCTCTAAGATCACCGTACCACTTACGAAGTTAACTCGCAAGGAGATCCGTTACGAATGGAGTGAGGAATGTGAAAGAAGCTTACAAACTCTCAAGGATCATCTTACTACAGCTCCTGTCTTAGCTTTACCAATGGAAGGAGAGAAATTTGAGGTATACACTGATGCTTCTGGCATTGGCCTCGGATGTGTTCTAATGCAACAAGGAAAGGTTATAGCTTATTCTTCTCGTCAATTAAAGAAGCATGAAGAGAACTACCCCGTCCATGACTTAGAATTGGCCGCGGTAGTGTTTGCACTGAAAATCTGGAGACATTATCTATATGGAGTACAGTTTACTGTATACTCTGATCACAAGAGTCTCAAGTATCTTTTCTCTCAAAAGGAACTAAATACGAGGCAAAGGCGTTGGCTAAAATATCTCAAGGACTTCGACTTCAATATACAATATCATCCCAGAAAGGGTAATCATGTAGCAGATGCCCTTAGTCGAAAGCCGAGAGCACTGTTAGCCAATTGTATGATTCAAGAATGGAAGTTGCTGGAGCAATTCTCTAAGCTCAATATAAGCATGGACACGAACTTCAAATGTGTCACATTGTCTCATATAAGCATTCATCCAGACCTATTAACTGAAATACAAGCACTTCAGGATGATGACCCAATATTAGTGGAAATCAAGGGCAAACTAGAAGGACAGTCTGATTTCTAATTAGCATCAGATAGAAGGTTGTTATTCCAAAACAGAACTTGTATACCGGATTGTCCCGAGTTAAAGAAGAAGATCTTAGATGAAGCTCATAGATCAAGGTACACGATTCATCCTGGATCTACCAAAATGTACCAAGATGTGAAAAGAAATTTTTGGTGGCCCAACATGAAAAGGGAAATAGCGGACTACGTGTCGCGCTGTCTCACATGCCAACAGGTCAAGGCGGAACACCAAAAGCCTGCTGGAAAACTACATCATCTAGATATCCCTAAATGGAAGTGGGAGGATATTGGTATAGATTTCATCATGGGTTTATCTAAATTAAAAGGAGGACATGATGGAATATGGGTTATTATTGACCGATTGACTAAATCGGCGCATTTCTTGCCAATCAAGAGCCGATGGTCAGTCGATGTGTTGGCTGCATTATACATCAAGGACGTAGTCAGATTACACGGTATTCCTATTTCAATCGTGTCTGACAGAGATCCCCGTTTTACTTCTCATTTTTGGAAGGGACTACAACATTCGTTGGGAACAAGGCTTAACTTTAGTACAGCTTTTCATCCTCAAACGGATGGTCAGACCGAGAGAACTAATCAGGTCATTGAAGATATGCTTAGGGCATGCATCATTGATTTTGGTGGAAGCTGGCATGATCACTTACCTCTGGTTGAATTTGCATACAATAATAGCTACCAGGCAAGTATACAAATGGCACCTTTCGAAGCCTTATACGGAAGGAGTTGCCGATCACCCTTATGCTGGGACGAAGTTGGAGAAAAATAACTATTAGGACCAGACATGGTAAGGGATACCACTGAGAAGATACAATTGATTTGAGAAAGACTGCAAGTTGCTCAGTCTAGGCAAAAGGCTTATGCTGATACGAGAAGGAGAGATCTTGAATTCCAAGTCGGAGATCATGTATTTCTCAAGATATCGCCTGGACGTGGCATATGGAGATTTGGTGTTAAGGGCAAGCTTACACCAAGATTCATTGGACCTTTTGAGATACTGGAAAGAGTTGGCGAGGTTGCTTATCGCATCGCATTGCCTCCTCAATTATCCGATGTTCATAATGTGTTCCACATATCTATGTTGAAGAAGTATGTACACGATCCATCACATATTATTGAACATGGAGACTTAGTTATCCAGAAGGATCTCACATATGAACAGAAGCCCATAAAGATACTAGATCGTGAAGTACGTACTCTAAGAAATAAGGTTATTCCCATGCTAAAAGTACAATGGAATAAGAGTTCCGATCATGAAGCCACATGGGAGACCGAGGAATCCATGAGGAGACGATTCCCGGAATTATTCTAAGAGGTATATACTCTACACTCTCCAAAATATATATGTACTATTGAATTTGGGGACCAAATTCTTTAAGTGGTGGAGGGTGTAGCAACCCTGATACAAATAAGATTTTTAAATAAATCAAAAGATAAGTAAATAGATGATAAAGAGCCTAAATGAGTAAATCATTAATCAAGAGGAAAATAACGCCTTTTATCAAGGCGCTAATTCAAAAGGAAACGCCTCTGTCTAGGGCGTTAATTTAAAAAGGACGCCTACACCCTAGGGCGTCAAATTTCAAACGACGGGAAATAAAATTAAGGAAAGGAAAGGAAACGCCCTCACCTTGGGCGCGTTTTTAACAAGAAACGACGCTTGACAAGGCGTCAATTTAAATTCAACGCCCTCACCTAAGGCGTTAATTTAGTTCGATTTTCGTTCAACCCAGGACTCTATCCAGAGTAAGTTCTGGATAACTACGTCGAAAGTTGAATATAGTAGGGACTCTATCATGGCAATACTACCCTTAATCAAACTATAACTCCAGTACGATCCTAAAAACACTATAAATACTCCCTAATCAAGCCCTGATCGCTATTTTGGCGTTCGTCTGCTGCTGCCGTGCACGAAGAACAGGTAGTGTTCTTCTTTTCCTTCAGTCACGGTTTAAGGAAGATAATGATCGTTCGTCTTTCCTTCTTCCTTTGTAGGATACCTGCAACGTGAAGAAACTCTCATATAGTTGAAGGATGAGAAGATCTTCATCTGGTTTTCTTCTTCCGACGATCAGGAAACTCTATTGCAAACAGAGTATCATCTCTTCACATCTTTTACGTATCTTCCTCTATACCAGGTAGGTTTTCTCAAGGATTGTAGCCCAAACCAACGTAGTAATTATGATTAAATCATATGTTAATTCATGCATATAGATTCTCTGCGTTTTCATAGTTTCATGGAAAATATTGTAAATAGCGACCCTCGTTAGGGCGCTAGTTTAAAAAGAAGCGACCCATCCAAGGGCGCTAATTTTCTTTTGATGCCCTTCCCAGGAGTCGTCAATTTCACGAATTTAATAATTACTCATGTTTAAAATTTAATATTTTTGAAACCATGATTCTAATATGCTGCATGAATACACCTGTTGAATCCTGCTATTTTTCTGGTCCTGACCATGTACCATGTTTCCTGAAATTCTATTATATGGAATATTGTAAAATCTTGAATTAACGAACTACACAAGGTCGTCTCTTATTGAACTGACGCCCCAGACTAGGGCGCTAATTGAAAAGTAACGCCCCTGTACAGGGCGCGTTTTTGTTAAAATTCTGTAAAATTTGAAATTCTGTAAGAATTGAGATAAGGTTTGGACGACTGCTTCACAAGTCGTCAAATGATTAATAGACGTCCTTAAGTAAGGCGTTAATTATATGATTAATGACTTTGGTCAAGTCGCTATTTTTCCTGTATTATTATTTTTCCCTCGGTTAACACGGTTTCATACTTATGTATATATATATATTGGCACTATATTTCCACTCCGTGAATATAGTCCCACGTTTCATGATGTTTTAACGTTACCCCCTTAACTCTCAGTGACATACAAGCTCTCCATTGGACATTCTGTTCCTTTGGACTAGCGAGTTAGTCATAGAGACCTCCATAAGACTCCTCGAGCCTTGGATTCCCTCAAGGCCGACTGAGCAGGTTGTACCATAAAAACCCATTACATTATTTGATTGCCATGTCACTCTAAAGAAACATGGTATACCGGCCCTCATGTCATGCCATGTGTATGATATGAGAATTATCTTAATGAACGGGGTAAAGCATGACATTGTTATGATGTTCTTGTAAACCCCAATTCTATATCAACATTGTTATGATGTTCTTGTAGACCCCAATTCTATATTAAACCTGATGTTCTTGTGAACCTCAATTCAATATAAAGAATGTCCATACTTACTTGTCATGGTACCCAAGTTAGGGAACCAATTCCACCTAGTTTTATCGATAATCGTGATTGTTCCGTTATTATCGCCTATCTATGTCAAGTGTCATACTTTGGACTCTATTCTATCAAAGTCTATCCTACGTGTCTACAAGCTTTATCCTTGAAATTCCATATTGGCTATATACAAAAGTAGATGTTAAAATACATGATTAATGCTTGCGCATATAGGGCCCGATCTGGTCCTGGGAGGAGCACCCGAAAGTACTTGTGCCCATAGGAGTTGATTGATCACGGTATTGACATTATACCGAAGTGCATGACTAGCTTGATTGAACATTCCACAAATCTTGTACTTGACTTGATATTACATGACTTGCGTGGCTCGAGAAAGGGTAATTGTATACTCGCTTACTTGAAACATGATAGCCAAATTCCAACATGACATGATGAGTCTACTTGCTTAAATATCTTGATATCTTTTGATATAAGTTCTTGAAAGTTCATGACTAGTTCTTCTTCCCATCTTATTGTTATATTCTCTTGCTATCTTGTCGTTTTACGAGCATGCATAGCTATAGTGCATTCATGGAAAAATGTAATTACTTAAACCCCTTACTAGTCTTTGGGATATAATTTCCTACTGAGCATTCGCTTACTCAGTGTTTCCCTACTTTTCAGGTAAGTCCGATGACGAGACCCAAACTGACAGGGAAGGTCAAGAGTGAAAGAGTTAGAGCTATTCAAGCGTCCATCAGTCCTGTTTTCTCTATATTTTTGTTGAGTCAAGCGGTGTACTTTTCTTTTTTTGAGTCTAGTATTTGCAAGGGTTTGTAATAGACATATTCTTATCAAAGGAATTAATGGATTGGGTTATCTTTATATTTACGCACTCTGTCTTTGTGTCGAATACACTACTACTCTGATTGACATGATTGATATAAACTCGTCGCGCATCTCCGGGTACCTTCCGCGCTCGGGGCGTGACATGAGAGGCCACTGCTAAGTAGTTACTATTAAAGAATATCCGATCAAGCCTAGCACGAATATTAGCAGCACCGATTCTGTTATTAGACCAAGTCATACAGGAGCCTAGAAATCCAGCATCAATTAGACCAGAAGAACAAATAAAAGAGTTGAAGACTTGCATTGAAGCAAGGGAAGGGGGATCTCCACCCACCTTTTCAGATACTCTAGCAACACAGTTAAAATCACCCCCTACCAACCAAGGAACCGATACCGAGGAAGCAAAAAGAGCAAGGTCACTGAATAGAGACTGTCTAACCCGAAAATCACATGAGGCATAAACAAAAGTGTAGACTACACAAAAAGAGCTGTCCCTTTTAAGCCCCAAAGTAATATATTGAGAAGAAGAGCCAATGACCTCCAACTGAAAGCTATCTTGCCAGAAGACCCATATCTTCGAATCCTCTGCATTATTACCAGCAAAACCATCCAACTTCAGAAATCTTCCCAACAAGGAAGCTTTAGTTAAGGAAAGCATAGGTTCCATAATGGCCACTAAGCAAGCCTTATTGGACATAACTATATTTTTTAAACTTCTGCGGGAACATGAATTCCCTACACCTCTTATATTCCATACAATAATAGGCTGGATCATTTCGGATCCCAGATTATATCCTCCATTGATCTAGCTCTAGATCTGGTAATGATACCACCATCCAGAGGTCTACCTGGGTAGCCACCTTCAGTCTTATCCACTTTAATTTGCATTAGTTCATTATCTGTGCTAGCTTTGTCAGCCACAAGCTTACCAACAAGTAATATATTATGCTCCTTATCCTTACCAGGGAATTTCTCAACATTGCCATACACTAAGGCCTTTGTAGCCAGGCTCGGCTTCATCATATGATTATCAAGGGTCTGTTGACAAGATACATCATCCGAAACTGCTATTTCCTTATGCATAAAGAAAATAAGACCTTCCTCATCACCAGACTGAATATTTTCTAGGACCGTAAAGAGAACCGTTTCTTTAACCTGTCCAACATCTGGTTCTTGTGTCCCCTGAACTGGCTCCTAGAGCTCATACAAAGGACCATTAGAATTCGAGCTCTCATGCTGGGGCACTTGGTCTGCAGACTGCTCAACAGCCCCATTAAATGGAGCAGCCGAAGGATTCATCTGCCTAAGCCGATAAGCCTATTTAGACATTAGATGATCTTGGTCCTTGGCCACCGGAGCTCGAGCGGCTTTGCCTTGTTTTTTCTTACAATTCGATATAACTCATAAGGTGTTTTCTTTAACAATGACCTTACCATGGCTTGGTTGAATATATATCATGTAGTGTTCACGGCTTCAGCCATGAAATACGTTGGCAAGTTTTTCTCATTTAGCATTGTTCTGGCCATTTCAACAAGTGTCATGTTCTTTCTTTCAACAACCCCATTTTGCTCGAGGGTCCTAGGTGCGGAGAAATTGTGCATATACCCTTGAGCCCTGAAAAAATTGTTGAACTCATGATTATCAAATTCTTTACCATGATCGCTCTGCACCACCTTGATGCAACATCCCTTTTCATTTTGAACTAACCTGCAAAATGCTTCAAACTCCATCAAGGCATCATTTTTATGTGAGAGAAAATATACCCAGTAATATCTTGAAAAATCATTCACAATCACAAACCCATACAACTTACCACCCAAGCTATGTGTTCTGCTTGGTCCAAAAAAATCAATACGAATCAATTCAAGGGGTCTAGTAGTGGTCATAGTATTTTTACACTTGAAAGATGTTCTAGTCTGCTTGCCCCCACTACATGCCACAGAAGGTCTTTCATCATCATTTTTCAACTTGGGTAAACCTACAACCAAATTATTTCTAGATAATTTATGTAGCACGTTAAAACTTGCATGGCCAAGACGATGATGCCAAAGCCAAGCATCATCAGAATTTTTAGCAACCAAACACAGATTGTCATGAGAAGAATCATCTAGATCTATCATATATACATTATTATGTCTAAACCCTATGAACTTTATTTCATGAGTATTTCTATCTACCACAGTACAATGAGTAGAATCAAATGTCACAATGCAACCCTTGTCGCAAAGTTGACTTATCCTTAGGAGATTATGATGCAAGCCTTACACAAGCAAAACATTTTCAATGGCGTGAGTTTGATTCTTACCTATCTTACATTCTCCGACAATTTTTCCTTTATCTTTTCTGCCAAAAGCTACCACCCCACCATCCTTTTATTGTAGGTCTACGAATATTTCCTTGTTTCCCGTCATATGTCATGAACATCCACTGTCCAAATACCATTTGTTCCTTTGAGCCTTCAAGTAGACCTGCAAAATCAATATGAATACTTATGTAGTTTTTGGTACCCAAGCAAGCTTGGGTCCACGATGGTTAGGAACATAAGGCCTATGCAACCTATTCGCCATTCTTACAAAATGTTCATCATCAACCTTCATGGTTATGCAAACATACATGTCAAGGCCTGACCTTCCACAATAAAAACATGTAATGATTCTTGTAACACCATTTCTCCTCCTGTTCACAATTATAGATGAATTATGCAGATGAGTGTTTGATGAGGAGGGTGATAAACTTCTTGGAACCCAGAGTGTTGCGTGTGCTTTAGGTTGTGATGTTATCCTCTTTTCAAGGATATGTCGTGAGGTTCCTTCATGAGAATCCACACAAGTGTTCATCAATTGTTTCCCCTTTTCAAAAGTTGCAAGAGCATTCTTCAACTCATTTATTTCATGCATCAAAGACTCAATTTTATTTTTATCCATTTCTTTTGCTTGATTACATGCATTTCTTTCCAACTTTTCTTGTTCTAAATCCCTCTTCAACTCTTCATGCATTTTAACAAAAGTACTTTGGTCTTCACGCATGCATGAACTCTCTTTTTCAAACAATTCAATTTTAGACACAGGAATCTCATTTTTATGTTCAAGATTTTCAATTACCGATTTCAAAGTGGTGCAATTTTCACATGGACTTTCAAGATGCACAAGGTGCTCCACTTTCTTTTTCAGGAGTTTGTTTTCAGATTTAAACTTTTTACATTTTTCATATAGTGATTCATATGCAATTTGCCACTGTTCACATGTAAGGGATTCGGATTCAGAATCTACCTCATTTGAGTCGTCTTCGTTTGCCATAAAACACAAATTCTGAACTAGCTCATCCAAGTCATCTTCATTCCCAGACTCTTCCTCGTCCTCGTCCCTCCACGTGGCATCCATGGCCTTTGGCTTCGTGAATTTCTTCATCAAATCGGGGCACTCACCCCGCATGTGACCAGGTTTCTTGCATTCGTAGAAAATCACTTCTTCCTTCTTGCTGCTTTCACTTTTCTTAGGACCTTGCTTTCTTGGTTCATTTTTGAACTGACCACCGAACTTCCTAATTTTCTTCACAAATTTTCTCGCCCTTCTGGTGATCATAGCGACAAGCTACTCATCTTCAGTATTAGCCGTGGAGTCTTCTACACTTTCTTCAGATTCTTGTGGGTTTACCTTCAACGCCAATGTTGTAGCTACCTTCTTCTTTTGTGATCATTCTCGCTCCTTTTGATATTAATTTTGTATGTCATCAAGGAGCTAATTAATTCGTCTAGGGTCAAGGTGTTGAGATCCTTTGAGTCCTCAATTACAGTGGCCTTTGTATGCCACTGTTGTGATAGTGATCTCAGTACGTTCCTTACAAGATCTTGGTTTGAATACTCCTTGCCTAGAGCCTTCAAACCATTTGTAATCTCCATCAGCCTCGTGAACATCTCAGAAATAGATTCTTCCGGCTTCATCATAAACAACTCATAATCTCATACCAATAGGTTTGCTTTGGTCTCATTGACTTCAGATGTTCCTTCATAAATCAATCGTAGCTTGTTCCACATTTCTTGTGTAGAGGCACACATAGAAATTCATGAATATTCATTAGGATGTATAGCACACTGAATTATATACATAGCCTTAAAGTTAGCTGCACAAGTCTTGATATGTTCATCATCCCAATCATCCTCATTTGTAAGTAATTCATAAGGACCTTTATTAATCACATTCCACACATCATACTCTCGAGCACGCAGGAAAACATACATTCTATTTTTCCATTAAGGGTAGTTTGTTCCATCGAAAAATGGAGGCCAGTGTACCGAATGCCCTTCGGGCATCATCCCTCTGTTTGCCATTCTTTAGGATCTCACTCTACGACCGTGTGGTCGACTCAATCAGAGACCAAAGCTCTTATACCAATTGTTGTGGCCGGACGAGTGGCAATCAAGAGGGGATGGGTGAATTGATTGCTCCCAAAAAAAACTTCAATAGATGAGATGCTTGTTAAAAATGTTGACTGCAGATTTTGAATGAATTTTAGGCATACAAGCACCCACTCTCATGTGAACATGATCTCTCTTGTGAACACGAGTAGATAAACACAGCAGAACTATGTCTGAAGGAAGATCCACTCAACTTAGCATAGGGCCCACTCGTAAAAATATGCGATGAAGCAAACCACGAAGGAGCACAAGATTTTTAGGTCGTTTGGGTTCACAAACGTGCACCGAGTGAGGATTAACACTCCACTAAGATGTGAGCCACACATGCTGTATGGAACAGCAAACACACACACGACAGTCGAGCTGGGCCACCTATACACACACGGACGCTCGTGTCACAGTTCACAAGCAACCACACAAGAACCGGGTTCAAAGAGATGATGGTTACATCGAATATTCAAGATAGAACTAACAACAACTATAGAAATCAAAAGGCAACTGATTTTTCAATGGATAGAGCTCCCCTTTCATTTCATCAAACATGCTTGAGCTTTTCCGTAGTATGAAGGATGTTCTTCGGATAGGGCGGATGATCCTTGCTCAAACAAGGTTGTTACTCGATTTTCCACGCAGCATCCAGCAAAGGACTATAAGGAAGGTGAAAACCAGCTCTCCTCCTCTAGCTTTGACGCTCAAATCGATCTGGAGGAAGCCTTGGATCTGCAGCCGCCGCCCTGCTCAAGAAAGATAACAAAACCGTATAAACCTTAAAACCCTCTTTGGAATGGACGCCCTAGTAGCTTCTATTTATACCCAAATCATGTCTCCACACTTGTGGAAGCCTAGGGATCCATGGACCAATCATTTGAGAGCATTGGGATCAGAGTTGGTAGGGTTTCGAGCCAGTTCGCAAAGCTCGCTACTGGATGCGCCGTCGAGGTGTCAACACCAGGTGTCGACACCTGCACCATGGCTTAAGTAGAAACGAGGCAGCCAGAATAGGTCAAAGTAGGTGTCGACACCTGGTGTCGACACCTACTTCCCAGGGCTATTAAATGCCAGAACAAACGAGAATGGGTGTCGACACCGGGTTTCGACACTTGCTCCCTGGGGCATAGAAAACAAAGGCCGACAGAACCTAGGGAATTTGGTGTCGACACTTGGTCCCTTTGAAAGCAAAAAGGCCCAAACTGCTACAAATAAAAACCTACAACCTCACCAGGGTTTTGGCATTATAAATGGGGTTTTAGGAGATCTTCCAACCTATAAAAACACCATAAGAAAATTAGGTTTGTATTGGCATTAATAGTATAAACATGCTCATGCATTGCACCTTATATCATGAACCTTTAAATGTTTAAGGAAGCTTACCCCAGTGGCATTTTCCATGCTCTCACCTGTGAGGTAGGAAGGCTCATTCCAAGATGGTTTCCATTGGCCATTCAAAAAGAATTCAATGAGGCATTTCATTTATCAAGCACAAATCAAATATTACCTCATCAATTTACCTGAATTCACCATTGATCCTCAGTTCCATATTTGTTTTAGCTGATTCACCATTACAAAGGGTCATGGAGTTCCATGCATCATTCACCATTTCATGATACAAGTAATCTATAATTTAGAGAGTTAAGCAACAATCCACTTAAATAATTCCAAGTCACATTGCATTCGGTCATCATCAAAACTCTTCAAGCCACACATCATGACCTTGGGGGCAACATCGCTCAGTGGTGGGGCTTCTTCAACTCCTTCCCCTGACTCCGGACTTGGTGCCGATGCCGGCAATACAGCTTCCGGACAACTTGAGTATTGGCCCGTAGGTGACTCGGCCCTAGGGGCAACAAGGAGTTCCGCAACCTCTTGTCTTTGCAGAACATTATCGGAGGTCGTAATGGCCTCCGTGACAACGTATTCCTAGCATTTGTGGGGGACGTCTGCCTTCATCTCTTCATGTACCATTGTATAGGGTTTTGGGGTATCTCCTAGCATAGAGAGTTACATGATTTCTTCACGATCTTCTTGATAATCATCTTAGACAGCCTTTACGGGGCCCTCACCCATGGGGGTGAAGAGGGAGACCATACTTGCTTCATAGTATCTTTCATCGGACGAACTCGCGACCTCCATGGAGAGGGAGACCATATGGACTCTCCTTTTGTAAACACTCGCTTCATGTGGGCATGGCGGGTTCACTTCATATTCCCCCATCTACAGTTAGCCCCCTCCTGATCAGGCCTTGAGCGATATCTTTGAATACACAACAATTCTCGATGGGATGTCCCAGCACCAGATGATAGGGGCAGAATTGAGGGGCATCCCTTCTTCCGGCATCCTCTACCCTTTTAGGCTTTGGTAGAGTGATCTTGTCATAATGACCAACCCATTCAAAAATCTCGGGAAGGAATAGGGTTTCTTCATTTCCTCCTCAATGAGGGGATTCGCTCCGTAGGCTGATTGGTCAAAGGACTGGCTGCCTCCTTCATCTTCCTCTTCAAGTGCTCGAGAGTGCTGAGATCGACGGTCGAAGATCGATCTCCTTGTTCTACCATGGCAATGGCTGGGCGGTGCTTCGATAGCTGGGATTCAACATCTTATGCCATTATGCTCAAGTGATCAAAGGACTGGAATTTGATGCCAGCTACCCTTTGGAAAATCTCTTCCTTCAAGCTTTGTTTGCAAACCTCGATAGCGGCTTCGTGGCATAGAGGAGGCTCGCATCTTTCATGGAGGTCCCTCCACTTCTTAATGTAACCCATGGCAGATTCAATATCTTTCTTCCTGTGGCTATACAGTTCTACTTTAGTTATAGGAAAGTGCTTCGGGTTTGTGGAACTACCTTGACGGAGGAGAATGCTCCCAGTTAGATCAGACAGAAGTCCGGTCATTCCAGCCAACTGTGCCTTTAGTATCTTGATCTCCTGTTGTTGCCCATATAATAATGTGAGTGTAACAGGATTGTATTGAGAGATATCTGAGGTGTAACTCAGACCACTACCTTCCATTCTATTGTCGGGCAGAGGCAACAACACTTTGTCACCTTGACTATCTAGGACCAATCCTTCGGAAGTAGATGTGACTAGCTCTGTATCCCTGTGCAGAGATGGCCTCCAGAGGAGTATTTCTTCATTTTGTATTTTGCCATATGAAGACATGTGCTTCCCCTGAGCCTTATGTATATCTGGGTCTTCTGGGGGGTCATCGCCGGGTGGGGCGGAGACGGATATCATGTTTGCTTCATAGAATTCTTTTATCGAGAAACCCAAGCCAGGGTGCTGGGTAATCTTCATGTGTTCTCTATCCAAGTTGGGTGCGTACCATAACTTTTTGAACATTTGATTTTGGCTAGTGGCTTGGAAGAAGGGAACTTGCTACCTCTTGGCCATTTTTACCACTTTGCCGGATATATCTGGAAGCCTCATAATCGGGCCGACTGGGTCGTAAATTTCTTCGGGGAATTGCAATCATCATCCCCTTTCACTGGCTGTTCATTAGCCATATAAAATATTGTGGGTTGACCCTATGGGTTAGGCACCTCCAGGATTTTTAGCAGTTCAACTGTCTGACAGTGTATATCTGTAAGGGGCTTTGTGATCCCTGGAGGGACCTTCACATACCCCAGCAAATCCTCGAGCTCCGACATCTTCGACTTGGGGTGAATATCGGATGGGATTGCTTGAACCACCCCTCCAACTTTAGAAATGTGCGACACCTCCTGCGGAGCCACATAGTCGGGCTGGGGCAGAGGGAACCAGTCGCCATCCTCTGCTATCTCCTTCCCTTTGCTTTGAGCTGGCTGGGGGTTCTGCTTCGACTTCTCCATGTAGAGTGATGCGTAAAGCAGATGACATTCAAACACCTCAAAGGGGTGTAAGTCAACAAATATCATTTCTTCTCTTCCATCCCAAGAATACTTGATGCACTGGTGCAGGGTGGAAGACACCACCCGATTTTTATGCAGCCACGGCCGGCCTAACAATGCTTTGTATGAAGTATCAGAGTTGATGACGTGGAACTGCACCTTGGGGGTGAAGTCTCCCAGTGAAAGTTTGAACTTTGCTATGCCCATTGGGACTTTAAACTTCTGGTTGAACCCATCTATCTTCACAGCTGCCCCTGGGTTAATCAAGATCCTGTTTATAGGCTGGCCGTTCAATTCCCCCTAATATACAAGGGTCTATTGTGACTGGCAAAAGGTAGGAGCATATCTTCTTCAGTGAAGGTGATGGCTGTCATCGAATGCATCTCAGCGAAACAACTCTCAAAGTGTGCCGGGGTTTGTAAGGCTGCGATGCCAGCCTACCTAGTTTCTTAATTTAGGGAGAGTATCTCCCAAATTCTGAATTTTACTGGAACTCTCTTCACTTGCCTCGTTATCCTGTTGCTGGCCCTGACATTGGCCAGCTTGGCTTCTTTAGCTTTGTTATGCTTGCCATGTTTTGGTGCCGAAGAAGTTGACTCCGAACGTGGTTTATCTTCTTCTTCGGGCATCGGCTGGCCCTGGCATATCTGATCATATGTATCTTTTATCTGTACGGGTTTAGTAATAGGGGTAGTGCCATCGCCCTTATCTACCGGAGGTGGCGCACCCGAGGCCCAAGTGGGAGTGCTCTTGGCTTTTGACCCGGCATACTGGCAAGGTTGTTTGTTCTTCTTTGCGGGAAGAAATTTGGTGAATGAGGGGACCACTTCGCTGGTTGTATCTTCGTGGTAGAGGCCCGATGGAGGCGGGACTCTTGCACCTTTCACTTCAGGTTAGGGGATTTGATATGGTTGTTCTCCCCTGAATATGATATTGTGATTGGCCGGGGGCAAGCGTCCCCATCCCCTCCTAGATCTAGTGGCATGCTGGGAGGTGGAAGCTTCGGCCTGGTTTGCTTCGGTTGGCGTGAAGCATATCTCCTCATCCTACTCTTCAGAGTTTTGGGCCAAGTTAAACAAAGTCGACAAAGTATTGTAGGATACAATGCTACATTTTCTTTTATTCTTTGACTTCTTCTTTTTCTTTTTCTTTTCAGTTGGCATCCGCCTGCATGGAGCATCCTTCGGGGCAGCTTCTCCGCAAATTTCATCTATAGCTTCTTGATCTAGCTTGAGGGACTCCAGTTGCGCCAAAGGGACATACTCTTCCAGCTGTACTGGCTGGATCTTGGGTTGTTCATATTCCTCCAACCCATCGACGATCACCTGCAGTCGTTCATCTGCCGGGTTGGCTTCTTTATGCATCCGCAGTAGGACTTGCTTCTTCTTGTTATCGGTTGGCCTTCAGATTACCATTTGAGGGGTTGTCACGCCCCGACGCGGAATATCGGAGCGCGACAGCAGAAAGAGATTAAAATATGTTGATTTCCAGACATGCTGTGCCTTGGGCTAACGATTAGATACATCCACCATGCACCACATCAGAGCGACATAGAAGGAATAATACTACCATAGGCAAATACCATTAATTAGAACATAACATAGAATATACCCAAAACTCCATCAACACTGACAATATCAAGTTTAACAACTTAACAGAGTTTACATCATAACTGACTGAAACAGATTACAATCTTCATCAACCACAATCTCAATCTCACACTATCTAGTAAAGACTCCTCGAGGCTATCTGCCAGGTTCGCTCCAAAGTCTTCACTCTTGCCCATCCCCATCAGTTTGAAAGTCCTCACTTGAGCTACCTGAAAAAAAGGGGGAAACAACTGGGTGAGCGAACGCTCAGTAGATAATCACAAGCAGGTTTAAGTAATTAACCATTTTCAATAATGTGATGCGATAAACGAAAAGATAATTAATAACGAACTAAACAGCAGAGCATGAATATAGCATATCCAAGAATTGGCCGATCAAGCATGTAACAAGCAAGTCATGTACATATTTCCACGAAGGAAAGTTCAAGAGAAAGAATCATGTGAATGGAACGTCATAGACATCAGGCTAGTCATGCACTCGGTGCAATGCCTCACCATGTCATTACAAACTCCCATGGGCACAAGTACTTTTCGGGCGCTCTCCCCTAGACCAGACCGGGCCCTTACGGTGCGTTGGCATTGATTTGGTGGATCCAAGATCCAAAGTTATGTCTAGACATTCACAGGAATTCAGCCAAAAGTTTCAAGATATAATGAGAATAATCAAGGAAAATAATAGTACAAGCCACTCCTGGCCTGACTATCGAGGCACACAAGAAAATGTGAATCATCACAAGTTGGAAGGTATGCGGTCATGTTCGGGCAGCTTAATAATAGGACGGTCAACCATAGACCGTGTAGGGTGAACTGGGCCAGGGACAACCCAGCTGGGTGCCAAGGAAATAAACGGTCTTCTCATGGGCCGTTCAAACGATGGAACGGTCAATAAGGGGCCGTGTACCATAAGAGGTCGTTGCACACTCCCGGTCGGTGCACACCACAGGTCGGTGCAAGCAAGGTAGGTCGGGGCACCTCCAGGTATTAAACGGTCAGGGATGGGCCGCTCAACAATAGAACGGTCCATGCATAGCCGTGTACACAACTGGAGTCGACCTATAACAGAGGTCAGTGCACAACTCAAGCAGGTTGGTGCACCTGGTAATTGTACACGGTCTCATCAGGGCCGTTCAATGACTCGAACGGTCTGGATCCAACCGTGTATGGCTCAAACGGTCCCAAATGTGCCGTGACAAGGAATATAGCCAAACGAGCGATCCGATCGAGATAATCAAGTGAAGGATTTGTGGTACAACCTGCCCGGCGTCCTAGTGGGAATCCCAAGCTCGCGGGGGCTTACGGAGGTCCCATAATGGAGGTCCTAGTCCGACGGAAGGAGTATCAGGTAGAGAGTCCCAACCATTACAAGAAATGAGGGCTAGTAAGACATCGGAAAATGATATATAGCGGTCAGTCAGTTCCACCGGAGTGGAGTGACTGTCAAAATACACCTAATAAAAGGTCCTTCTTTATTGAAATATGATTAAGGTTATACATTCATGAAATAACAACAAGAAGGACAAGATTGATAACAAGGATCAAAGGTAAATTGAACATGATTAAGCATTCTAATCTTTCATTTATTTCCAATAATTTTATGGGTTCGCTACCTTATTTACAGACTAGATCAAACAGAACTCGACATTGCTTAAAAATCAGTGATAATCCATTCTGCGTGATAGAACGGTCCATCCATAACCGTTCAATAGGCGTCAGCGGTCTATCGATAGGTCGTTCAGGTCCTGCAGCCCCGCATGTTATATAGGCCTTGAGCGGTCTATCGAGGGGCCGCTGAGGTCACTGCACGGTCTAGTTGGAACCGTCGCCCAAGACAACACGGTCTATCGAGGGGCTGTTCAACACAGAGCGGTTACTGTAAGACCATTAATGAAAATAGTAAGGCAGAACGATAACGATCATGATAACCACCATTAAAAAGGTCAAATTCGCAAGATATACAACATAAAATTTGGGCAAAAATATAACAATAGAAAGAGTACAACAAACTACATAAGATGGATGGATTAATTGAGTCGTTAAGCCTATTTAACCCAACATTAATCGATGATAACAAGATAAAACCTAATTCTAACATGCACCAACCATAACGACGATTTCTCTCTGGATACAACATAACTTTTAGGGCTTCTTATATCAATGGAAAGAGGACTGAGAGACGAATCCAACCATATATAACTCTTAGGGTTTGGTCTACTATAACCTTCCTTAAACGAAGGAAGAAGATGACAATAGGTCATCGACCGGTCGCATGAAGAATACCAAATATCTCCCATGATCTAACTCCTCGTCGGTCACCACAGCATCCAAGTGAGTCTATGTTGGTCTAGGGTTCACTTAAATAGAAGGGATGATAGCTAGGGCGTCGATTGGGATGGATAGAGTCCACGAACCTACACTCGCGCGTGAATCGCGCAAGACCCGGTCAAGCCATCGCTCATTCCTCAAATTCGAAGTCTAGGGTTTAGGGTTTCGGCTGGAATAGAGAGGAAAATGATCTCCTCATCGAGGCCGTCCAATAGGGTCCGATCTGAGCTCAAACGGTCGGGTATTGGGTTTGAATTCAACGATCCAAGCTCCGACAAGCTAAAACATGGATTACGCCCTAATTCCCTGAATTCGGCTAGCTTAAGATTTTAATTAGGGGTAGACCCATAAGAAAAAAAGTTTAAATTATTCGTCCTCTTTGCGATTATAAATTTTCCATATTTTTATAAATTTGTTGCAACTTGACCTATCGGAATTTCCCTTAATTTCTTTATAATTACCCTTTTAATTTATTCAATTATACACTGGGGTGTTACACCCTCCCCCGCTTTAAGGAATTTGGTCCTCCAAATTCACGGCTCTTCTCGAAATGGGGAGTGAGATAACTGACCTTAAAACAAATCGGGGTATTGCTTTCGAATAGCATCTTCTGATTCCCAAGTAGCTTCTTCAATTCCACGTCGACTCCACCGAACTTTGACCATAGGTATAGATCGATTCCAGAGTTGCTGCTACTTGCGGTCCAAAATTTTGATAGGTTTCTCATCATAAGTCAAATCTTCTTTCAGTTCCAGGTCTGCATGTTGAATGATATGAGTGGGGTCATAAACATACTTTTGCAACATCGATACATGGAAGACGTTGTGTACTCCTGATAACTGCAGTGGTAAAGCTAATCTGTAAGCAACTTCTCTCACTCTTTCCAGAATCTCAAAAGGGCCAACATATCTTAGACTCAACTTGCCACGGATGCCAAACCTTCAAATTCCTCTCATGGGTGACACCTTCAGGAATACGTGCTCGCCAACTTCGAATTCTAAAGCTCCCCTTCTACAATCGGCATAACTTTTCACCTTTCAGGATACTTGCAGACGGTCTCGAATAAGGCTGTAGCAACCCTGATAAATTTAAAAGGAATAAATAAATCAAAATAGATTATAAGATTTAATAAATAAATGAAAGAGCCTGGAATAAAAAGAATTAAACCCTGATAAAAATAACGCCTCAGTAAAAGACGCAACTTTACGAATAAGCGCCCTCGATCAAGGCGTGTTTTTAAGAAAGGATGCTCACACATCAAGGCGTCAAATTTCAAACGACCAAAATAAATAAAAAGGGCAAGTTAGCGTAACGTCCCTTGCGTGGACGTGTTTCAACAAGAAACGACGCTTGACAAGGCGTCAATTTAAATTTGACGCCCTGACCTAGGTCGTTAATTCAGTTCGAGTTTCGTTCGACCCAGGAGTCTATCCAGGGTAAGTTGATAACTATGAGAAAGAGTTCGAATGTAGTAATAACTCTATCTTGGAAGTGTTACTTCCAATCAAACACTAACTCTATTAGGATTCTAGAAATCCTATAAATAACCTACTGCTTGAATTGAGAACGCTATTTGGCGTTCGGACTCTTCTAAGGTACGTAAAGAATAGCATGTTCTTCTTCTTTACTCTGTCTATCGAATTTGTGAAGAATACTGATGATTCTTCATCTACTTCTGATTTCAGGTTGAAAGCTTCTATCTTTCGAAGAACAAGTAAGTTCTTTCCCCTTGCTTTCAGTTACGTATAAGGAGATTTTAATATCTTCTTCTTCGTTTCCTCTGTCTCTACAGGTTGTCTGTAGAGGTGAACCCGGTTGACTGAAGAATTGAGGGTTCTTCATCTGCAACCTATTACTACCCTTGCTGCTGCTATTAAGATCGAAAGCTTCAAAAGACTCTGTTTATAAAATAGAGTATCGTTCTTTCTTCACAGAACCTGCATCCGTTCAAATCTTTGTCAAGGTAGGTTTTCTCAAGCACTGTAGCCGAAATCACCATAATAGCTATGAAACCATATACATTAATTCATGCATATAGTTTTCGAGAGTTTTCAATGTTTCTATTGTTGGAAAGAAACGCCCTTTCCACGGGCGCTAATTTTATATGCGACCCAGACTAGGGCGCTATTTAATTAAACGACCCTGACAAGGTCGTCAATTCAAAAGATTTGACGCCCTGTACACAGACGTCAATTTAATTACCTGATAATTACCCACGTTAATTAGTCCAATATTCACTTAAACATGATTCTAAATCAGTGCATGATCATTAATCCTGATATTATCCTGTCATGACCATATCTCATTTTCTGGAATTTTCAGTACTTGAAAAATTGTAAATTCTTGAAATACACGACCATGTATAGGTCGTCTCTCACTTGACTAACGCCCCTGTTCAGGGCGTGGATTGAAAAGTAACGCCCCTGTGCAGGGCGTGTTTTTGATAAATTACTGAAAATATATATTCTGCAAAAATAGAAGTAAAGAATGAACGACCATTGTATACGTCGTCAACTTGTAATTAAACGCCCCTTACCAGGGCGCGTTTTTGGTAAAATACTGAAATATTGAAAATTTGCAAAAATGTAAAACAGATAAACGCCCTTACTGAAGGCATTAATTACTGAGTAGTGACTTTACTTAAGTCGTTATTTTTCTGTAAAAATATTTTTACCCTGTTTCTGATAACCGATGGTTTCAGTATATCTATATATATGTATATCGGCACTATATCTCCACTCCGTTAGTATAGTCCCACATTTCATGATGTTTTATCGATCGCCCTTAATTCTCATTGACATACAAGCTCTCCATTGGACATTCCGTTCCTTTGGACTAGCGAGTTAGTCATAGAGACCTCCGTAAGACTCCTCGAGCCTTGGATTCTCTCAAGGCCGATTGAGCTGGTTGTACCCTAAAAACCCATTACACTATTGAATGCCATGTCACTCTAAAGAAACATGGTATATCGGCCCTTATGATATGCAAAGAGTATATCATGAGAATTCTTAATGGGATGATGATATCATGCCATTTGTTGATGTTCTTGTGGACCTCAATTCTATAATAAGAATGAGGGTATCTTGCCTTTGATATACTGTTCATGTGGACCTCAATTGTCATGGTACCCGAGTTAAGGGAACCTAATTCCACTTAGTTTCATCGTTCATCGTGATTGTACCATTGTTATCACCTATCTATGTCTAATATCGTATTTTTGGACTCTATTCTCTCAAAGTTATCCTACGTGTCTACAAGCTTAAATTGTTGAAATTCCATATTGGCTATATATATATACAACAGTGGATGTCAAAAATATACATGATAAATGCCTGCGCATATAGGGCCCGATCTGGTCCTAGGAGGAGCACCCGAAAGTACTTGTGCCCATGGGAGTTGAATGATAAGGTATCTGGCATTATACCGAGTGCATGACTAGCTTGATTGGATATTCCACACAAATCTTGTACTTGACTCGTACTTGACATGACATGAATTGCGTGACCCGAGAAAGGGTAATTACTTGCTTGATTGATACATGATAGCCAAAGTTCTTGACATGACTTGCTAAAAGTACTTGCTTGAATATCTGTTATCTTTTCTTGAAAGCTCATGACTAGTTCATCTTGCTGTCTTATTGATAAATTCTCTTTCTATCTTGTCGTTTTATACGAGCATGCATAGCTACAGTACATACATGAAAGATGTAATTATTTAAACCCCTTGCTAAGCGCTTGAGATATAATTCCCTACTGAGCGTTCGCTCACTCCGTGTGTTCCCTACTTTTCAGGTAATTCCGACGACGAGGGAAGTCAATCGGATGGGAATGGTCAAGAGTGAAAGTGATAGAACTTCTCCAAGTGTCATCTAGTCTTTTTCCTATTTTCTTGAGTCCACTATGTACTTTTCCTTTTTAATTGAATAGAGTATTGGATTTGTAATAGTCTATCCATTATGAATTAAAGGATTGGGTTATCTTTCTATTTTGCGCATCTCTGTTTTGGTGTCGAATACACTACTACTCTGATTGACATGATTGATATAAACTCGTCGCGCATATCCGAGTATCTTCCACGCTCGGGGCGTGACAGTTTTTGTGGTATCAGAGCCTAGGGTATTCAATTCTTAGGAAAACCCAAGTCCAAGGATATGTTCAAACCTTTAACCAGTGAGATTGGGTAGAACCCAGGGTTAAAGTTAACATAGCATATGAGTCTTTAAATACAATCACATTTTAATCTATTTATTGTAATTGTAGGATAATGGCTGCCGAACGTGCTCAATGACGCAACATGTAGCGTACCCTTCAAGGCATGACTCAAGTGCTGCAACAAGTAACACTAGGAGGTGGACAACGAGCAGGAAGTCTCCACCAGACTTTCAAGAATATGAACCCGCCCAAGTTCACGGGTTCTACTGATCCAGATGATGCTGAACACTGGATTAGGGAAACAGAACGAATATTCCGTGTTATGCAATGCACGGATCAAGATAAGGTCTTATTAGCTACTTTTCAGTTAGAAAGGGATGCTAGATGCTGGTGGGAATCAATAGAGGCTACTATAAATCAAGATCAGGTTTCGTGGGAGGAATTCGTTGAACATTTCAACGCAAAATATTTCTCGGACCGAGTTCAGGAAAAGAAGGCTGCAGAATTTTCCGCATTAAAACAACGATCCTTGTCAGTGGCCGAGTATGAGGCCCAATTCTCTAGACTATCTCGGTATGCTAAGCATCTAGTTAGCACCGAGAAAATGAAAGCTATGAGGTTTCTTAATGGGCTCAGGCCCCAAGCTATTACTCAACTGGCGCCGATGGACATTCAAGTCTACTCGGAGATAGTACGCCGAGCTCAACTATTATAAGATGCCACGGAACTGTCTGATAGGATTCGTGGAAAGGATAAGAAGGAACAAGTTACGGGTTCGGGTTCCTTTAAACCCAACTTCAAGAAAAGGCCTAGCAATGGAGGAGCATCCTCACAAGACCAAAAGTTCAAGAAGACCAAGCCCTTCTCTATCACCACTACCTCTCCAAATACAGTGTGCAAATATTGTGATAAAGCGGGTCATAGAGCAGAAGAATGCTGGTGGAAACTAGGAGCATGTCTCCGTTGTGGGAGTCGTGAGCATCGGATTCCCGATTGCCCATTACTTAACAATCAAGCCGATGTCAGGAAACGCCCAGTAACCAAGAATGCTCGTCTTCATGCAATCAAGGGGACCGAGCAAGAAGAAGAAGGCGGCTTAGTGGAAGGTACATTGAAAGTTTGTTCCAGGAATGCATATGTCTTAATTGATACTGGTGCATCGCATTCTATTGTTTCTAAGAAGTTTGCTGACCCATTACCCCTAGAACCGGAATGGATAAAGTTAGTTTTGTCTACTCCTCTGGATGATGAGACTGATATTACACATCATTACCAAAACTGCGAAGTATTGGTTCAGGGTAGAAATCTCCCTATTGATCTCATATGTTTAGATCTGAAAGAGTATGATGTTATACTAGGGGCAGATTGGTTATCCAAGTATCAGGCAACGGTTGATTGCCGCAATAGTAAGGTTACATTCAAGGAATTTCCAGAACTAATATTTACTAGCCCCAAGAGTCGGAGCAAATCCCCTATTATTTCAGCTCTCCGAGCTAGCAAGCTCATCAGGAAAGGATGTGCATCTTTCCTCGCATTTGTCACAGTTAAAGAAGCTAAGGAAGCTAAGCTAGAGGACATTCCAGTGGTACAAGAATTTCCGGACGTGTTTCCGGAAGATTTGTCAGGATTACCCCCGCAAAGAGAAGTGGCCTTCACCATTGACTTAGTCCCTGGTGCTGGTCCGATTTCAAAGGCACCTTATAAGATGCCACCTGCTGAACTCAAGGAATTAAAGGAGCAATTGATGGAACTCATTAAGAAAGGATTCATTAGACCAAGTACTTCCCCGTGGGGAGCGCCTGTATTATTTGTAAAGAAGAAAGACGGATCTATGAGGTTATGCGTCGACTATCGACAATTGAATCATCTCACTATCAAGAACAAGTATCCACTGCCGAGAATCGATGAATTATTTGATCAAATTTCAGGATCCATGTACTTCTCCAAAATTGATCTTAGGTCCGGATATCACCAACTAAGAATCAAGGACAAGGATATTCATAAAACCGCATTCAGAAGCAGGTATGGCCATTATGAATTTGTTGTTATGCCTTTCGGACTAACGAATGCCCCTGCTGCCTTTATGCAGTTAATGAATAGTATATTCAGGCCTTATTTGGATCAATTCGTGGTGGTCTTTATTGATGATATATTGATTGAGACCAAGGAAGAGCATGAGGAACATTTGAGGATTTCATTACAAATATTGAGGACAAACCAATTATATGCAAAATTTAGCAAGTGTGAATTCTGGCTTGAAGAAGTGACTTTTCTCGGACATGTTATATCAAAGGATGGCTTGTCTGTAGACCCATCAAAGGTTGAAGCTGTAAGAAACTGGGAAAGACCGACCAATGCTAGCGAGATCCGAAGTTTCTTAGGTCTTGCCGGCTATTACAGGCGATTCATCAAGGATTTCTCAAAAATCGCCGTGCCGCTTACGAGGTTAACTCGCAAGGAGATCCGTTATGAATGGGATGAGGAATGTGAGAGAAGCTTCCAAACTCTCAAGGATCATCTTACTACAGCTCCTATCTTAGCATTGCCAATTGAAGGAGAAAAGTTCGAGGTATACACTGATGCTTCTGGCATTGGCCTCGGGTGTGTTCTAATGCAACAAGGGAAGGTTATAGCCTACTCTTCTCGTCAATTAAAGAAGCATGAAGAGAACTACCCCGTCCATGACTTAGAATTGGCCGCGGTAGAATTTGCACTTAAGATATGGAGACATTATCTTTATGGAGTATAGTTTACTGTATACTCCGATCACAAGAGTCTCAAATATCTTTTCTCACAGAAGGAGTTAAATATGAGGCAAAGACGATGGCTGGAATATCTCAAGGACTTCGACTTCAATATACAATATCATCCCGGAAAGGGTAATCATGTAGCAGATGCCCTTAGTCAAAAGCCGAGAGCACTGTTAGCCAATTGTCTGATTCAAGAATGAAAATTGCTGGAACAATTCTCTGAACTCAATATAAGCATGGACACGGATCCTAGATGTGTCACATTATCTCATGTAAGCATACAGTCAGATTTATTGTCTGAAATACAAGCACTTAAGAATAATGATCCTACATTAGTAGAAATCAAGGGCAGATTAGAAGGACAATCGGATTTCCAATTAGCTTCTGATGGAAGATTAATGTTCAAGAATAGAACTTGTATACCGGACTGCCCAGAATTGAAGAAGAAGGTCTTAGATGAAGCTCATAGGTCAAGGTATACGATTCATCCTGGATCTATCAAAATGTACCAATATGTAAAAAGAAATTTCTGGTGGCCCAACATGAAAAGAGAAATAGCGGCCTACGTATCACGCTGTCTCACGTGCCAACAAGTCAAGGCGGAACACCAAAAGCCTGCTGGAAAACTACATCCTCTAGATATCCCTAAATGGAAGTGGGAGGATATTGGTATGTATTTCATCATGGGTTTATCTAAATCAAAAAGAGGACATGATGGAATATGGGTTATCATTGACCGATTGACTAAATCAGCGCATTTCTTGCCGATCAAGAGTCGATGGTCAGTTGATGTCTTAGCTGCACTATACATCAAGGAAATAGTCAGATTACATGGTATTCCTGTTTCAATCGTGTCTGACAGAGATCCCCGTTTTACTTCTCATTTTTGAAAAGGACTACAACATTCGTTGGGAACGAGACTTAACTTTAGCACAGCCTTTCATCCTCAAACGGATGGTCAGACCGAGAGAACTAATCAGGTAGTCGAAGATATGCTAAGAGCTTGCATCATTGATTTTGGTGGAAACTGGCATGATCACTTGCCTCTGGTCGAATTTGCATATAATAATAGCTACCAAGCTAGTATCCAAATGGCACCTTTCGAAGCCTTATACGGAAGGAGTTGTCGATCACCCTTATGCTGGGGCGAAGTTGGAGAGAAACAACTGTTAGGTCCAGAAATGGTAAGGGACACTACTGAGAAGATACAATTGATCAAAGAAAGACTGCAAATTGCTCAGTCTAGACAAAAGGCTTATGCCGACACAAGAAGGAGAGATCTTGAATTCCAACTCGGAGATCATGTATTTCTCAAGATATCACCTGGACGTGGCATACGGAGATTTGGTGTTAAAGGCAAGCTTACACCAAGATTCATCGGACCTTTTAAAATTCTAGAAAGAGTTGGCGAGGTTGCTTATCGCATCGCATTACCTCCTCAATTGTCCGAGATACATAATGTGTTCCACATATCTATGTTGAAGAAGTATATACATGACCCATCACATATTATCGAACATGGAGACCTAGTAATCTAGAAGGATCTCACATATGAGCAGAAGCCTATGAAGATCTTAGATCAAGAAGTACGTACCCTAAGGAATAAGGTTATTCCCATGCTAAAAGTACAATGGAATAAGAATTCAGAACATGAAGCTACATGGGAGACCGAGGAATCTATGAGGAAATAATTTCCAGATTTATTTTAGAAGGTACATACTCTACACTCTCCAAATGTAAATATATGATATGGAATTTGGGGACCAAATTCTTTTTATGTGGGGGAGGGTGTAGCAACCCTGATAAATTTAAAAGGAATAAATAAATCAAAATAGATTATAAGATTTAATAAATAAACGAAAGAGCCTGGAATAAAAAGAATTAAACCCTGATAAAAATAACGCCTCAGTAAAAGACGCAACTTTACGAATAAGCGCCCTCGATCAAGGCGTGTTTTTAAGAAAGGATGCTCACACATCAAGGCGTCAAATTTCAAACGACCAAAATAAATAAAAAGGGCAAGTTAGCGTAACGTCCCTTGCGTGGACGTGTTTCAACAAGAAACGACGCTTGACAAGGCGTCAATTTAAATTTGACGCCCTGACCTAGGTCGTTAATTCAGTTCGAGTTTCGTTCGACCCAGGAGTCTATCCAGGGTAAGTTGATAACTATGAGAAAGAGTTCGAATGTAGTAATAACTCTATCTTGGAAGTGTTACTTCCAATCAAACACTAACTCTATTAGGATTCTAGAAATCCTATAAATAACCTACTGCTTGAATTGAGAACGCTATTTGGCGTTCGGACTCTTCTAAGGTACGTAAAGAATAGCATGTTCTTCTTCTTTACTCTGTCTATCGAATTTGTGAAGAATACTGATGATTCTTCATCTACTTCTGATTTCAGGTTGAAAGCTTCTGTCTTTCGAAGAACAAGTAAGTTCTTTCCCCTTGCTTTCAGTTACGTATAAGGAGATTTTAATATCTTCTTCTTCGTTTCCTCTGTCTCTACAGGTTGTCTGTAGAGGTGAACCCGGTTGACTGAAGAATTGAGGGTTCTTCATCTGCAACCTATTACTACCCTTGCTGCTGCTATTAAGATCGAAAGCTTCAAAAGACTCTGTTTATAAAACAGAGTATCGTTCTTTCTTCACAGAACCTGCATCCGTTCAAATCTTTGTCAAGGTAGGTTTTCTCAAGCACTGTAGCCCAAATCACCATAATAGCTATGAAACTATGTACATTAATTCATGCATATAGTTTTTGAGAGTTTTGAATGTTTCTATTGTTGGAAAGAAACGCCCTTTCCAAGGGCGCTAATTTTATATGCGACCCAGACTAGGGCGCTATTTAAATAAACGACCCTAACAAGGTCGTCAATTCAAAAGATTTGACGTCCTGTACACAGACGTCAATTTAATTACCTGATAATTACCCACGTTAATTAGTCCAATATTCACTTAAACATGATTCTAAATCAGTGCATGATCATTAATCCTGATATTATCCTGTCATGACCATATCTCGTTTTCTGGAAATTTCAATACTTGAAAAATTGTAAATTCTTGAAATACACGACCCTGTATAGGTCGTCTCTCACTTGACTAACGCCCCTGTTCAGGGCGTGGATTAAAAAGTAACGCCCCTGTGCAGGGCGTGTTTTTGATAAATTACTGAAAATATATATTCTGCAAAAATAGAAGTAAAGAATGAACGACCATTGTATACGTCGTCAACTTGTAATTAAACGCCCCTTACCAGGGCGCGTTTTTGGTAAAATACTGAAATATTGAAATTTCGTAAAAATGTAAAACAGATAAACGCCCTTACTGAAGGCGTTAATTACTGAGTAGTGACTTTACTTAAGTCGTTATTTTCCTGTAAAAATATGTTTACCCTGTTTCTGATAACCGATGGTTTCAGTATATCTATATATATGTATATCGGCACTATATCTCCACTCCGTGAGTATAGTCCCACGTTTCATGATGTTTTATCGATCGCCCTTAATTCTCATTGACATACAAGCTCTCCATTGGACATTCCGTTCCTTTGGACTAGCGAGTTAGTCATAGAGACCTCCGTAAGACTCCTCGAGCCTTGGATTCTCTCAAGGCCGATTGAGCTGGTTGTACCCTAAAAACCCATTACACTATTGAATGCCATGTCACTCTAAAGAAACATGGTATATCGGCCCTTATGATATGCAAAGAGTATATCATGAGAATTCTTAATGGGATGATGATATCATGCCATTTGTTGATGTTCTTGTGGACCTCAATTCTATAATAAGAATGAGGGTATCTTGCCTTTGATATACTGTTCATGTGGACCTCAATTGTCATGGTACCTGAGTTAAGGGAATCTAATTCCACCTAGTTTCATCGTTCATCGTGATTGTACCGTTGTTATCGCCTATCTATGTCCAATATCGTATTTTTGGACTCCATTCTCTCAAAGTTATCCTACGTGTCTACAAGCTTAAATTGTTGAAATTCCATATTGGCTATATATATATACAACAGTGGATGTCAAAAATATACATGATAAATGCCTGCGCATATAGGGCCCGATCTGGTCCTAGGAGGAGCACCCGAAAGTACTTGTGCCCATGGGAGTTGAATGATAAGGTATCTGGCATTATACCGAGTGCATGACTAGCTTGATTGGATATTCCACACAAATCTTGTACTTGACTCGTACTTGACATGACATGAATTGCGTGACCCGAGAAAGGGTAATTACTTGCTTGATTGATACATGATAGCCAAAGTTCTTGACATGACTTGCTAAAAGTACTTGCTTGAATATCTGTTATCTTTTCTTGAAAGCTCATGACTAGTTCATCTTGCTGTCTTATTGATAAATTCTCTTTCTATCTTGTCGTTTTATACGAGCATGCATAGCTACAGTACATACATGAAAGATGTAATTATTTAAACCCCTTGCTAAGCGCTTGAGATATAATTCCCTACTGAGCGTTCGCTCACTCCGTGTGTTCCCTACTTTTCAGGTAATTCCGACGACGAGGGAAGTCAATCGGATGGGAATGGTCAAGAGTGAAAGTGATAGAACTTCTCCAAGTGTCATCTAGTCTTTTTCCTATTTTCTTGAGTCCACTATGTACTTTTCCTTTTTAATTGAATAGAGTATTAGATTTGTAATAGTCTATCCATTATGAATTAAAGGATTGGGTTATCTTTCTATTTTGCGCATCTCTATTTTGGTGTCGAATACACTACTACTCTGATTGACATAATTGATATAAACTCATCGCGCATATCCGAGTATCTTCCGCGCTCGGGGCGTGAAAAAGGCGGATATTCTTGGTTGATTCTCAAACGAGATCCGGTCCCAACCATTGCTTCTCGCCCACCACATCCCAACACAAAGGTGATCGGCAACTTCTTCCATAAAGATCTTCAAACGAAGTCATCTGGATACTAGACTGGTAACTGTTATTGTAAGCAAACTCAATCAAAGCCAAATGCTCATGCCAACTGCCTCCAAAATCAATCATGCAAGCTTATAACATATCTTCTATAATCTGATTGGTTCTTTCAGTCTGTCCGTCTGTCTGTGGATGAAAGGCAGTGTTGAAATTCAGACGGGTTCCCAAAGATTCTTGTAATCCTCTCCAAAAGAGCGAAGTGAACCTTGGGTCTCTATCTGACACAATACTTACTGGTATCCCATGAAGTCTCACAATTTCCTTCATATACAAAGCAACCAAAATATTAACAGTCCATTTGGACTTAATGGACAAGAAATGAGCAGACTTAGTCAGTCTATCGATAATGACCCATATCGCATCAAATCCGTTGCGAGTCTTAGGTAGACCCATGATGAAATCCATGCTAATGCTCACCCATTTCTATTGTGGTATGTCAAGTGGCTTCAACTTCCCAGCATGTCTAAAGTGATCAGCCTTTACTTGCTGACATATTATACATTTGCTCACAAATTCTGCAACTTCCTTCTTCATATTCGGCCACCAAAAGGATCTTTTCAAGTCTCGGTACATCTTAGTACCTCTAGGATGAATAGTATACTTGGACTTATCAGCTTTCTCAATGATCTTATTTTTCACTTCAGCTACTTCAGGCACACATGTCCTTCCTCGAAATAACAATCTACCGTCATCGGCTAAGATAAAATATGGTCTACAACTTAGACTTTTCTTGATATTTACTAACATCGGATCGTTTTCTTGCATGGACTTGATTTCCATTAATAGTTCAGGATGAACCTGCATTGCTGAAATCATGAACTGATTTTTGCTAATGTTGAGGTCTAAGCTAGCCAACTGCTCCAACAACCTCCATTCTTGCAACATGAGGCTCGATAATTTAGCTATTGGCTTGCGGCTCAAGGCATCTGCTACCACATTACCTTTCCCAGGATGGTACTCTAAAGAAAAATTGAAGTCCTTTAAATACTCAAGCCATATCCTCTGCCTCATATTGAGTTCCTTTTGAGAAAACAAGTACTTCAAGCTCTTATGATCAGAAAATACCGTGAATGTCCCTCCGTACAAGTAGTGCCTCCAAATCTTCAAGGCAAAAACTATTGCTGCTAACTCCAAATCGTAGACAGGATAATTCTCTTCGTGCTTCCTTAACTGCCTAGAAGAATAGGCTATCACCTTTCCATACTGCATCAGCACACAACCTAGGCCAATACCTGAAGCTTCAGTGTAAACTACAAAACCTCCTTCTCCAGAAGGTAAGGCCAAGATAGGTGCAGTGGCCATACATTCCTTTAAAGTTTGAAAACTCCGTTGACAATCTTTTGACCACTCAAATCAATTTTCCTAGCGGGTTAATCTGGTCAGAGGTACTGTAATCTTGGAGAAATCCTTAATAAATCTCCGATAATAACCTACCAAGCCTAGAAAAGTTCTTACTTCAGTTACATTTGCAGGTCTATCCCAATTCTTTACGGCCTCCACTTTCGAAGGATCCACAGAAATACCTTCCTTGGTGATAATGTGTCCCAGAAAAGACACTTCTTGCAACCAGAAATCACATTTATTAAACTTGGCGTATAATTGATGACCTCTTAGTAATTGCAACGCCACCCTCAAATGCTCAGCATGCTCCTTCTTACTCTTAGAATATATCAAGATATCGTCAATAAACACCACGACCCACTGATCAAGGTAGGGCCGGAACACGCTATTCATCAACTGCATGAAAGCTGCAAGAGCATTCGTTAGTCCAAAAGGCATTACTACAAATTCAAAATGCTCATACCTACTACGGAAGGCTGTTTTAAAGATGTCCTCATCCTTAATTCGCAGCTGATGGTATCCTGATCGAAGATCGATCTTAGAAAAATATTGAGCTCCTGCTATCTGGTCAAATAGTTCGTCAATCCTCGGTAATGGGTACTTGTACTTGATGGTAAGCTGGTTCAATTTTTGATAGTCAATACACAATTTCATGGAACCATCCTTCTTCCGGATGAACAACACAGGGGCTCCCCACGGGGATGTACTTGGACGAATAAACCCCTTCTCGAGCAGCTCCATTAATTGTCGCTTCAATTCTCTTAACTCCGCAAGAGACATACGATACGGAGTCTTAGAAACATGGGATGTGCCCGGAATCAAATCAATAGAAAAGACTACCTCCCTCTCGGGTGGAAGTCCTGGCAATTCCTCAAGAAAGACATCTTGAAAGTCTCAAACAACAGAAATATCTTTAATCTCAATCTCCTTCTCAGAAGTCAAAGAAACAAAGGCTAGAAAATCCTGACACCCTTTCTTCAATAACTTCTCAGCTCGATTGCTGAAATAAGTGATACGAATATAGAACGTCTAACCCCAGTAAAAGAAAGCTCGGGGTGTCCAGAAAAAGACACAGAGCTAGTTCTGCAATGGACATTAGCTTCGTATCTAGCCAACCAATCTGCTCCTACAATTACATCGTAATCCTTCATGTCCATACAAACTAAATCAGCCGGCATAATCTGCCCACTCACTTCAACCTTACTAGAAGAATAGAAATATTTAATTGTTGATCCTGACCCAATAGGGGTCAAAATTGCTAGTGGAGAACTCATTAATACAGGTTTCACAGCTAAAGATTTAGGAAAATTCTGAGAAATGAAAGAATGTGTTGCTCCAGTGTCGAAAAGAACAAAAGCTGGCTTATCATGAACAAAAAGTGTACCTTCAACAAGTCCACCCTCCTCGGTGGGTTCCATCTCATCTTCCTGTAGGGCTTGAAGCTTGCCCTGGCGCTTCTGACCTCCTTGCGGTTTGGTCGATATAACTTGGTCTGACAAGAGGGGACATTCTGGAATACGATGGTCCTAACTTCCACAACATAAATAGGCGCCCAGCTTGCGCCAACACTCCTCCATCTTGTGACCTGGGCGGTCACAATACTTGCAGAGGGCCTTAAGTGGTGCAATAGGACTAGGCTTCTTCTCATCATTCTTCGGCATCTTTCCCTTCCACAAGCTAGACCCGTCGTTGGGTCTCTTCTTGCCATTACTGGGTTTAAAGTTCCCGGAACTAGTTGTTGATTCTTTCTTTGGACTCTTCCCACGGATCTTCTCCGTCATCTCCAGGGTATCTTTCAGTACTTGGGCTTTCCTCACCATCTCGGCGTAAGTTTGGATCTCCATAAGTGCCAATTGATTAATATAATGTATCCTCAAGCCATTAAGAAATCTCTTGGCCTTTATCTTCTCCGTGGACACTAGATGAGTTGCATAACGAGACAACCGAGAAAACTGGGCTTCATACTCTGCAACAGAAAGATTCATCTGCTTCAAAGTAGTGAACTCCGTCGCCTTCTTCTCTTGTATTCTGTCAGAAAAATACTTGTTGTTGAAGAGTTCCTCGAACTCCTTCCACATTACTTGACGATCTCCCAACGTAACTTTCACAGCATCCCACCATGTTCTGGCATCACGTTCTAGTTGGAAGGTAGTCAAGAGGACCCGCTCATGGTCACTGCATTGCATAACTTCAAAAATGCGCTCCATCTCCTTCAGCCAGTGCTCGACTTCGTCTGGATCAGTCGAGCCACTGAATCAAGGGGGATTCATTCTGCGGAAATTTCGGGGAAGATCTCTAGCTCCCTGGTGCGCCACTCCTCCCTAGGCTACTTGCTGCAGTGCCCAAATTAATCCTTGCACCGTACGCTGCATGTCTCTCCACTGCGCACGTTCAGCCGCCATTGCACGAACCCTACACGTGGAATAATTAATTTAGAACAACCTAGCTATAATTTCTAGGGTTAATTATTAACTTAACCCGAGTCTCTACCCAATCTCATTGGGTGAAATTCTTAAACTCATAACTAGTCATGGTTCTATGACATCACTAGGGAACCAAGGAACCTTAGAAAACCGAGGCTCTGATACCACCAAACTGTCACGCCCCCACGCGGAATATCGGAACGCGGCAGCAGAAAGTGATTAAAATATGTTGATTTCCAGATATGTTGTGCCTTGGGCTAACGATTAGATACATCTACCATGCACCACAGCAGAGCGACATAGAAGGAATAATACTACCATAGGCAAATACCATTAATTAGAACATAACATAGAATATACCCAAAACTCCATCAACACTGACAATATCAAGTTTAACAACTTAACAGAGTTTACATCATAACTGACTGAAACAGATTACAATCTTCATCAACCACAATCTCAATCTCACACTATCTAGTAAAGACTCCTCGAGGCTATCTGCCAGGTTCGCTCCAAAGTCTTCACTCTTGCCCATCCCCATCAGTTTGAAAGTCCTCACTTGAGCTACCTGAAAAAAAGGGGGAAACAACTGGGTGAGCGAACGCTCAGTAGATAATCACAAGCAGGTTTAAGTAATTAACCATTTTCAATAATGTGATGCGATAAACGAAAAGATAATTAATAACGAACTAAACAGCAGAGCACGAATATAGCATATCCAAGAATTGGCCGATCAAGCATGTAACAAGCAAGTCATGTACATATTTCCACGAAGGAAAGTTCAAGAGAAAGAATCATGTGAATGGAACGTCATAGACATCACGCTAGTCATGCACTCGGTGCAATGCCTCACCATGTCATTACAAACTCCCATGGGCACAAGTACTTTTCGGGCGCTCTCCCCTAGACCAGACCGGGCCCTTACGGTGCGTTGGCATTGATTTGGTGGATCCAAGATCCAAAGTTATGTCTAGACATTCACAGGAATTCAGCCAAAAGTTTCAAGATATAATGAGAATAATCAAGGAAAATAATAGTACAAGCCACTCCTGGCCTGACTATCGAGGCACACAAGAAAATGTGAATCATCACAAGTTGGAAGGTATGCGGTCATGTTCGGGCAGCTTAATAATAGGACGGTCAACCATAGACCGTGTAGGGTGAACTGGGCCAGGGACAACCCAGCTGGGTGCCAAGGAAATAAACGGTCTTCTCATGGGCCGTTCAAACGATGGAACGGTCAATAAGGGGCCGTGTACCATAAGAGGTCGTTGCACACTCCCGGTCGGTGCACACCACAGGTCGGTGCAAGCAAGGTAGGTCGGGGTACCTCCAGGTATTAAACGGTCAGGGACGGGCCGCTCAACAATAGAACGGTCCATGCATAGCCGTGTACACAACTGGAGTCGACCTATAACAGAGGTCAGTGCACAACTCAAGAAGGTTGGTGCACCTGGTAATTGTACACGGTCTCATCAGGGCCGTTCAATGACTCGAACGGTCTGGATCCAACCGTGTATGGCTCAAACGGTCCCAAATGTGCCGTGACAAGGAACAGAGCCAAACGAGCGATCCGATCGAGATAATCAAGTGAAGGATTTGTGGTACAACCTGCCCGGCGTCCTAGTGGGAATCCCAAGCTCGCGGGGGCTTACGGAGGTCCCATAATGGAGGTCCTAGTCCGACGGAAGGAGTATCCGACATAGAGTCCCAACCATTACAAGAAATGAGGGCTAGTAAGACATCGAAAAATAATATATAGCGGTCATTCAGTTCCACTGGAGTGGAGTGACTGTCCAAATGCTCCTAATGAGAGGTCCTTCTTTATTGAAATATGATTAAGGTTATACATTAATGAAATAACAACAAGAAGGACAAGATCGATAACAAGAATCAAAGGTAAATTAGACAAGATTAAGCATTCTAATCTTTCATTTATTTCCAATAATTGTGTGGGTTCGCTACCTTATTTACAGACTAGATCAAAGAGAACTCGACATTGCTTATAAATCAGTGATAATCCATTTTGCGTGATAGAACGGTCCATCCATAACCGTTCAATAGGAGTCAGCGGTCTATCGATTGGCCATTCAGGTCCTACAGCCCCACAGGTTATATAGGCCCTGAGCGGTCTATTATGGGGCCACTGAGGTCACTGCACGGTCTAGTTGGAACCGTCACCCAAGACCACACGGTCTATCGAGAGGCCGTTCAACACAGAGCAGTTACTATAAGACCGCTAATGAAAACAATAAGGCAGAACAATAACGATCATGATAACCACCATTAAAAAGGTCAAATTCGTGAGATATACAACATAAAATTTGGGCAAAAATATACCAATAGAAAGAGTACGAAAAACTACATAAGATAGATGGATTAATTGAGTCGTTAAGCCTACTTAACTCAACATTAATCGATGATAACAAGATAAACCCTATTTCTAACATGCGCCAAGCATAACGATGATTTCTCTCTGGATACGACATAACTTTTAGGGCTTCTTATATCAATGGAAAGAGGAATGAGAGACGAATCCAACCATATATAACTCTTAGGGTTTGGTCTGCTACAACCTACCTTAAACGAAGGAAGAAGATGACAATAGGTCGCCGACCGGCCGCGCAAAGCATACCAAATATCTCCCCCGATCTAACTCCTCGTCGGCCGCCACAGCATCCAAGCGAGTCTATGTCGATCTAGGGTTTGCTTAAATAGAAGGGATGATAGCTAGGGCGTCGATTGGGATGGATAGAGTCCACGACCTCCACTCACGCGTGAATCGCGTAAGACCTAGTCAAGCCGCCGCTCATTCCTCAAATTCGAAGTCTAGTGTTTATTGTTTTGGCTGGAACAGATGGGAAAATGATCTCCTCATCGAGGTCATCCAATAGGGTCCAATCTGAACTCAAACGGTCGGGTATTGGGTTTGAATTCAACGATCCAAGGTCCGACAAGCTAAAACATGGATTACGCCCTAATTCCCTAAATTCGGCAGGCTTAAGATTTTAATTAGGGGTAGACCCAGAAGAACAAAAGTTTAAATTATTCATCCTCTATGTGATTATAATTTTTCCATATTTTTATAAATTGGTTGCAACTTGACCTATCGGAATTTCCCTCAATTTCTTTATAACTACCCTTTTAATATATTCATTTATAAACTAGGGTGTTACAGGGGTCATCTCGTACCAAACTGGGGTCACAGAGGGCGGAACCAGCCGAGGCGTGACGCCATGAATTCGGACTCCTGGGGTAGGGCAGGATATTGACTTTCTTCTTGTCTTCTTTGGCACCATCTGCCAACTTTCCTGGTCCTTTGTAGGGGCCAAGACAAATGCTTCGTAGGTGTGCTTGGTACAAGCATCTGACACCTCCTTAGGCAATTTTTGATATAAGGATATCATATTGGTTGTTGCCCCCAGCACAGGCATCTTATGAGGGCGTGGTGGATCCACCTTGTATTCGCCCATTTGAAGCTCCCCCTTCTTGATCATACCTTCAATGATGTCTTTGAACACATAGCAGTCTTCGATGGTGTGCCCGAGCATCTAATGATATGGGCAGTATCAGGGATAATCTTTCTTTTTAGCATCGCTGGGTCTCTTCCGCTCTGGGAGAGAAATTTTGTTGTATCTGGTGGCTCATTCAAAGAGGACCCAGGTCTTCTCCTTTGGGAAGGAATAAAGTCTCTTCATTCTGGATCGCAAGTAGGAGCCTTCTTGTTGTTCAGCTGGCTTGGCAGGAGGAGTGTTGGTGACTCCTTTATATTTGTTCTTCTGTTGTTCGAAGTCCTTAAAGTCGACTATGTTGACTTCTTTAGGCGCGGGTCGTTTATCAACCGACTTTTCCTTTTCTCTTGGGGCGGCTGGGGTGGAAGAGTATCTGGAGAGGAAGGCCTCGATTTCCGCCACCACATTGTTCAATCGATTGAAAAACCTGATTTCTATGCCGATCATCCTTTCTAGGACTTCCCGCTTCAGATTTTGTTTGCAGATTTGGACTGCATCTTCTTGGTGTGGCAGACGCCTGCACCTCAGGCTAAGGTTCCTCCATCTCTTCATATATTCCAGAGCAATTTCATCATTCTTCTGCTTTGTTGCATAGAGTTCGGCCATCGTGACCTCCCTTTCTGCGACGTGGAACCACTCCCAAAACTTTCGTTAGATATCTGGCCAGTCAGTGATGGACCCTACCGGTAGGTTTGAGTACCATTCGAAGGTGAGCACCGTGATCGAGGACCCGAAGAACCTCAACAGTTATGATTCATCGGTCACCAAATCACCCATCAGTTTGATGTAATAGGATATATGCACCTTCGGTGAACCTTGCCCATTGAATTTGTTGAACTTCGGTGGCTTGTTGACGTCGGGAGACAATCTCTTGGCCGCATGATGGACAGGGTAAGGCACCTTGTACACATCAAAAGGAGCATGTTCGTCACTGCCCCGACCTGCTAGCTTCATCTCGATCATCTGCTCGATCATCAGCTTATTTACCACTGTCGGATCCACCAATTCCAAGTAGAAATGAGCTGGCTGCATCGGTGGCATTGCCAACACCGTTGCCTGGGGTACAGTGGTGATTTCTTGGTGCTGGGGAGCCAAATGTAATATTGGGGTCGTGCCCCCAGTGTAGTGGGGTGCTGGCTGTGAGGACATCATCTGAGGCGAGCCCTCGAATTCATCAACACCTCACCGGGATGTTTCCAGAGTGGCCTCGACCTGCTTCGAGGTAGAAGCATGCACGGTCAATTCGCTCACTTGCCTTTTCATAGCTTCGATCTCTTGCCGATATACTTGAAGCAGCAACATCATCGTCGGATCAGGGGTGGATGGGCCGAGAACTTGGCCTCCCCCTTCCAACGGAGTATCTGGAGAATGTGCAGGCCTTTCTCCTTCATCTTCAGTGGTAGCCACGTTTGCCGCCATGGCGACCGCGTCTGAGCTTGTTTCACCAGCAAGGGTTAGTACTATCTCGGCTGTGGCTCTCCTTCTCCTGGTGATGGTACCTGGCCTTTTAGCAAGCGTGGCCACTTCTTTATGGTCTTCGGGGAGAGCCCCATAATGACTTGCCACTCCGGCCATATTGCAGGTGAAAATCTGTAGCTTCTTATTTCTTTGAATTACTTTCCTGGATTGCTGTCGAGGGAATGTCAATCGGTCAAACACCAAGACCCTCGGTGTGGCTTCTTCACGGAGGGGTGGCTCTGATGTGACACAACTACGGGGTATGCAGCAAGCAGACGGAATCTTAGGACCTAATCCGCATTCACAACCACATAGCAATTAAGTTGATAAATCGGGGCCAAATCGCCGTCGCACACACACGAGCCCGGGGTGACAAAATGATGCTAAGGGGCGGTGATGGATCAAGACCCTTGCTGGTAGAGTGCCAGCCGGGCTAGGGTTGCCCTCCCGAGGGTACGTAGCCCACGCTTATGGGGCTGGCCGGTGCCAATTGGGGCACTAGGTCCCACTCTCTCACTGCCCACGATGACCGCTCGTAAGTGTGGCACGTGGGGTCGGACACTCTCTCGCTTGCACAACGGAGCTATGTCTACGGATATTAAATGAACAGACACTAAAGAGTAATGGAGCAAAGTTTAGAGCTCACCTGGTTGGTTTGAAGAAACCAACCCCGTTCGGAGACGTGGGCGAGAGGGGAAGTGTGGATCCCGCACACTGCGCCGATGTAGCTTGAGCTGTTTATTACATACACTACTCCTCACGCAGGAGGGTTGGACTAAGGGTGGGGAATAAAGCTTACATCCAAAGACTACCTCCACGCAGGGAGGGGCGCTAAGCCAATAAAACTATAAAAACCGGCGAATATAACTGATAAAATAAAAAATATTAATATTAATTGTAGGAGAGGAAGCCAACGTTGGGTCTGCTCACTTGCTATGAGAGGAGATAGGCAGCTTCTGTTGCAACCGTAGTTCTTACTCAGGAATTTTCCCGTCGACGAGACCAGGGGGATATTCTTCGTAACAGGAACTGGGACGCCTCTGAATTTTACTGAATTCTTCTGACGTCGTCGCTGGCTGCGGCGGAGGCTCGAACAGGATGAAGGAATCTGGGGTTGATAGCTTCAGATCTGATGCAGCAGGATGCAGAGATTGTACAATTGGCTCCCGAGCTCCGAATCTCGAACTGTTAGAGTAGATGGAACTGTGGATGAACTCTCTTTACAGAAAAACCAGTGGGGAGGCCATCTGAGGTTGGGATGGCCTGGGGGACGCCGATGAGTGGGTGCAGGTCGCTGAAGACTAGGGAAGGCAGATCTGCGCGACTGAAGGGGAAAAATCAGAACTTTGGCTCCCGGATGCCGAACGTAGTTCTGCCTCTTGTTCCTGGTCGGGGACAGGTGGAGGAAGAACTTTGAAGAAGGAACCACGGTCTGAATCCTCCACTGTGAATCTTGGTTCAGCTTCTGGTTGAACTCTGGTGCTCTGCAGATGGAGCTTGGTGCAGTCGAGGGAGAATGGCTCTCCAGGGCAGCCCCGAACTCGGAATGGTACGATTCTTTCTCGCCTGCGTAGTGGACTGGACGACCTTTTCGGCAAAGTATGGTATGCCTCTGGATGTCACCTTATGAATCCAGGGAAGCTTCTGCAAGTCGTAATATTTTCTGCCACCTGCAGACTGTCAAGGTAAAGAGAAAGGATGGTGGTGGAACTAGTGATAGGGGTGGGGATTGGCAATGGTGGAGATGGTGGGGTGGATGGTTGATGGGAGAGGGGTGTTTAGGGGTGTGGAGGGGAGAGGAACAGGGGATTAAGGAGTCTTGGAGGGAGGTGGAGTGGAGGGGCCGCAGCTATCAGGTGGGGTGGTGGGGGTCGGCCAAGGGAATGGGGGTGGGCTAGATGAGGTGGGTGCGCAACCAGCAGGGGGGGATGGGGGTTAATTCGCCCAGGGGATATGAATGAATGGTGTGGGGAAGAGGGAAGGTTGCCTTGGAGGTTGAGAAGGTGTATGGGGAATGGGAAGGGTTGCCTAGGGTGGAGGAGATATTGAAGGGAGTTATGGGCCTTGGGAAGATGAAAGGGTGGAGGGGTGAGGTGGCAGCTGAGGTGGCAAGGGGGAGGGGAGGTGAAGGGCCAAGTTCGCCCAAGGGAGGGGAGAAGAGAGAGAGTGGGGGTTCGCCCCCTAGAGAGAGAGAGAGAGAGAGGGAGAGAGAGAGAAAGCTAGAGAGAGAGAGAGGATTGCACTTATGCTCAAAATACTCAAATATTCATTACCCCTCTCAAGGGGGGGTTGGGGTCCTAGTTATAGGGATCCCAACATTTACAAAAAGTCCCTGGAGAATATGCTAAAAGCAAATAAGCAAGGGGGGTGGGAAGGAAGAGGGCGCCCATGGGCCAGGCCCATCTAATTGGGCCCATATGACCCCCTAGCCTAACAAACATAGATAAATAACGTGACGACCTAGGGACATGACTCAAAATAAAGACAAGTACATCAAAATGACTCAAGAAAGGAGAAAATACATCAATATGTCCTCAGTAATAAACTCCCGTGTCGCCGTGGGCCCATCAAGTCGTGCAGTCACACACTACCCGTCTCCGGAAGGGAGAGAGGTGTCGAGCCAAAGGGAATTCTGGGTGATGTCCTCATCAACTCCCCCGGGCTGCGAAGAGCTCGACTCTGTCGAGAAAGGGTCCACTCGACTGCGGTAATGCTCTAGGAGGTCGGGGTCCAGCTGCTGAAGATCCTCCCTACTCACCCATGAATCATCTGAAGGGGGCCGGCCCTTCCACCTGACCAAGTATCGCTCGTATGCTTTGCTCCGGGTGACAGTGACCTGTTCATCCAATATCCGCTCTATTTGCTCCCGTTGGCCCCTCTGGACTGGTGGAACTCTCTCATGGGTGGTGGCTCTCTCAGAAGGTGGAACAGGCTCAATTCCCTCACTAGGTGTCACCGTGGGACCCCTATATGGCACCAAGTCAGCCACATTGAATGTGGAACTTACTGCGTACTCCTCGGGGAGGTCCAACACGTAAGCGTTTGTGCCAATCCTCCTCAGAACCTGGAAGGGGCCTGATCCACGCGACCTCAGTTTGGATACATTTCCAGGGAAAAGCCTCTCAGTTCTTACCATCACATAGTCACCCACGTGAAACTCCTGGTTGCGTCAGTGGGAATCAGCCGTCTTTTTATACACCTCATTGCTTTTGTTAATGTGTTTGCGGATCTCCTCATGCAATTCTTTCATGTGTTGGGAAAACGACTCAGCACTAATAGACACTCTAGCATGCGGAGGCAAAGGAATGAGATATGTAGGCTTTCTAGGTTTGTACCCATGCACAGCTTCAAATGGGCTCATCCCTATCGACCTATTCACTGAATTGTTGTATGCAAACTCTGCTTGGGGTAATATGAGATCCCAATTCTCGGGGTGATCCTCAACAAGACACCGGAGTAGATTCCCAGGACTCCTATTAATGACTTCGGTCTGGCCGTTGGTTTGAGGGTGATAGGCCGTGGAAAATTTGAGAAGGGTCTCCATTAGGTGCCAGAGGGTTTTCCAAAAATAGCTGGTGAATTTGACATCCCTATCAGAAATGATGGTCTTGGGTAGGCCATGGAGGCGAACTACCTCATCGAAGAATAGGCGGGCCACATGAGAGGCATCGGAGGTTTTAGAGCAGGGGATGAAATGGGCCATCTTTGAAAACCTATCCACTACGACAAAGATTGAATCATGCCTTTTTTGAGTCTTAGGTAGGCCTAAGATGAAGTCCATGCTTAAGTCCTGCCAGGGACGATCAGGGATAGGGAGTGGGGTGTTGTGGACGCAGTTTTTGTTTAATAAAATCATTGTTTATTTATTTATTGGCGTTTATTAAGTGCGTGGGCGTGCCAGTCACAAAGTGACGATTTATTGTGCGCTCGATCTGACTAATCAGACGATTGTGTGGTTCGTGTCGGGACTGAAACCCGCCGCGCCATAAAGGCCACGGCGTTATTTACATCCCCTCGGAGAGGGGAACACCCTTGATTAATCGCCAGGAAAAGGGGCCTCATGGCCAGGAAAATATATCGAGAGAAATAAGTCGATAGCGATCTCGAATCAGTCGGAAAGCCCTATGTCTAGTGAAACAAGCATTCGAAATATGTCGGTCACTCAAGGGACCATTTTGGTATTCGGACGAGCGTCCGGCTTTAGAGAATCGTGATCATCACGGGGAAAACAGGAGCATATGTATGCCGGTTTGTTGGAAGGGATAGGAGACATTTGGTTGAATCCCGATTAGAGCGGTCGAAAATTGATAAGTTTGTTCACCCGGTGCAAGACCAAGCTATGACCATACTGCGGTGGGCCCCCCGCGGTCGAAGTCGGGCTCGCGTGGGCATCATTAATATTTCCGGTGCCGAAGGGCAGCGGGAAAGTGTCCCGGGACTAGATTCCGAAACAAAGATTTGTACAGAGATAGCCGATTATAGGCCTAGGATGTGGGTCAGACGATGACCATGGTTGGGGCGAACCCGAGCTCCAAATGTGACTCACGAAGGTCTTATTGATGTTCCCGCACGTAGGGTTCGGGGAAGACGAGAGCCGTCTCGTTCCATTCGGATTTCGTCGGTCATACACGGACCATTTTATGTTCGGACAAAGGTCCGTATGGAAAACAAGACGGTGACGGGAGCGAATCCGTGTAAATGTCTGCCATGAGTACGGCAAGTTTAGTGCAAGTGCGGGGATAGATCCCGATATATATATGTCGGTCACTAACGGACCATCCAGTATTCGGACGAGAGTCCGTATTCGAAGCATCGAAGACAACGACAAAGACACACGGATGTCTGTCGTAGGTATGGCAAGTTTCATGGGATTGCAGGATCGGATCCCGGCATATATGTCGGTCACTAACGGACCATTCATTATTCGGACGGAAGTCCGTATTAGTAGCGCCGAGGACGACGATTAAACCGTACGGATGTCTGCTGTAGACACGACAAGTTTAATGTGGGGTTGTGGGATTAGATCCCGGGAGAAGCGGGTCGAGTTAACGAACTATCGGCCCGAGATGTGTTCGGATCATGACCATGTCGGAGGTTCCGAGGTCCACGTCCGATGCCACAAGGCATCATTGATTTTCTCTTTGCACCCAGTCTGGGGGTGTGAATCGTTAAGTGTGGAGCCCGAACTCGCCAACGTGCGCCCTCGCACGCGGATCGACCTGTGCGGTCAGGTCGCGGGGTTCGACCTGCCCGGTCAGGTCGCGGGGGTCAAGGGGGAGCGCCCCTCGCGGGGGTTTCCGGTGGCAGCGCCCCCGGAACAAAAATTTGATTATGGAAGGGGGAAACTTTTTTATTAGTTTTATTCATTAGCTTTAAGTCTTTTCTCTCATTTGATTAATCTTTTTTTTTCTTTCAGGCACGCCGGTTTAAGGGAAGCAAAGAGGGGAGCGCGCCGATTAATGGAAGCCCAAAAGGGCACGCCGGAATAGGTGGTGCAAAGTTTGGGCGCGCCGGTTAATGACCAATGGAGGAGGAGGGCCAGGGGGCGCCGGAATAGAGTGAGGAATAGTATAGCCCGCCGGTTTAATGGGGCGCGCCGGTTAGTGGCAAGAAAATGAAAGGGGTTTTGAGTGTAAAGCTAAACCGGCGCGGGGGGGTACCGCGCCGGATTAACCCACGCCGGATTAGGAGCATGCCGGAATAGCTTCTGTGGGTTTTCTTTTATTCTTTCATGCTCTGTTTCTTCTTTCTTCAAACTGTAACTTAATCTGTTGATTGATTTGTTCACCGAATTAGTGGATTAAGTTTGTGGACATGGAGTTTAAGTGTTTGATCATTTGTTAAGGTGAATTGTCATGAAAATCCGAGTGTTTTATTAGACGTGTTCGTTGTGTAGGGTAGCTCAGTTTGGTTTAGAGGCTTCAAGCATGTGATGCTCTGGCCCTCAGAGAATAGCTTGTTCGTTTGTTCCTGGCAAAAAATGGGCAGCACCTCCCCCGGATTGAGGCTTGCCAGAGACAAATAGGGGAACACCAAACGGATTGCTCCGGGGCGAACCTCAAAACACGGAGTGAGGCCTCCATTAACCCATAAGTGCCCGTGGAGACTCGAGGACCAGCCTTCAAGAGTTCCGGCAGCTTACAGGTGATGATTTCATGAAGCGGGACGAATGTATGCCATGAGGCCATGAATGTTCATCCCCTGACAGACTCCTTCGAAGGCCACGCTATGGAGAAGCATGCTTCGGAGGGCCCTGGATGAGTAAAAGGTCAAGTAGGGAAAGAAGAAGATAGACAAAGGATCGTGTTTGCCAAAAGGGCTTTCTGTTTATTCATTCACCGAAGGGGGGAAAAATGGCTCAAGCACAAGAAATTTCATCTCCACGGAGGAGAAATACATTATAGAGGGATAAAAAGGGGGAAGAGATACATGGACGGGGGGAAAAGAGCACAAGCTCTTCCCCCCCCAGCTCACCTCTCGCTCTCATCCTCACTCTCTTCTTCTTCACCTCACGGGCGTAGGGACCGGGGGGCTTCTTCTCTTCGGGTGGCCTTTTCTTCTTCTTTTTCTTCTTCTCTTCACTGCATACAGCCGAGAGGATTCGAGCAGCCAGCTCCTTCTTCTTCTTCAACTTCCTCCTCTTTGGAGCTTCTTCTTCTCTTCTTTTTATAGAACGGCCACCCTGGGAGCATTCCTGCCACTTCCACCTCGTCCGCAACGAAGTCAGGAGTTGACTCGCTGTGCTGGACGCTGTTCATTTGTCCCGTACACTGCTGCTCGTCCGAGGATGGGACGCTCAGAGATCTGCCGGAGCTTGCCTTGCTGCTACTGCTTGTGTGCTGTCGAACGAAGGTAGAAGCAGAGCCATGGGCATTGAATGTTCTCTGCACGCCATAATGATGCAAAACAGAGCATCAGAATGTAAATGGGACGGCTCATTTGCGCGCCGGATGCACGTGAAATGCAAGGGAGGTTTTAACCCATATGAAGGGGAAAAGGGGCGCGCCGGTTTAACCCAAGAAGAAGGGGGCGCGCCGGTTTAACCCAAGATGAAGGGCGCGCCGGTTTAAGGCCAAAGCAAGGGCACATGAAAAAAATGGGGCGCGCCGGCTTAGGATGTTGAAGGGGCACGCCGGTTTAAGGCCCTTTAGCACCGTTTTAAGCCTCGAATGGATTCTTTTCGAAGCCGCATCCATTTATTCGAGTGTCGACGCTCCTGGAATGTTCTAGTTGCAACGTATAGCCTTCATAATATTCTGTTTACAGCCTTTGGGGCTTGGTCCCAGACTTTGCATGACTTTCGGTGCATCTCGAGACTGTGCCGGAGTTCCCAACTTTTCTTTGATTCAGCTCTCGACATGGCCGGTCGGAGCGTTTTAGCTGTATCTTACGCTTGGGGGGGGCTTCCTTAGCGGGTAGTAGACCACTAAGCGAGTTCTCGTCCTGCTCGGGCGAGGCATGAGGTTTGTTCAGCATTTCCATTTTCGGCTTGCTCTCGAGTGTCGAGACGTGCATGCCGTATGATCCTCATCGACATTTTTTGGCGTCCATAGGTGTATAGGCCAGTGTTCTGCCTTGTCTGTTTGGCTGAGGCACATATCCGGCACTGTCCTACAATTTTGGCTACGTCCCTTTTGAGACTTGGCCAGTAGAACTGACCCTCAACCAAAGCAATGGTCTTATGCACCCCAAAATGCCCAGCAAGGCCTCCTGCATGTAACTCCCAGACCAGGAAATCCCGTAGAGAGGTTCTAGGTATGCAAAGTCTATGGCCTTTGAAGATGAACCCGTCCTCTAAGATGAATCCTTGGTGTTCCCTAGGTGAGAGGGTGGACAGAGTGGTATGGATTGGACCAAAGTCCGGGCAATCAGAGTACTCTTCCTTGAGTCTTTCAAATCCTATGACTTCCACTCGAATGGTAGCTAGCAAGGAAATTCTTCTACTGAGGGCATCGGCAGCACGGTTTTCACTTCCGGCCTTATGTTTGATCACAAATGTGTAGGCCTGGATGTATTCGACCCATCGGGCATGCCGAGCATTCAGTTTCTGCTGGGAGTTGAGGTATTTCAGGGCCTCATGGTCAGAGAATATGACAAATTCTTTAGGCAAGAGATAGTGTCTCCAATGCCGGAGGGATTGCACCACGGCATAAAATTCCTTGTCGTAGGTGGAGTATTTCATCCTGGCATCACACAACTTCTCACTAAAGTAGGCAACTGGGTGCCCTTCCTGGCTGAGGATCCTGCCAATTCCTACCCCGGAGGCATCACAAGTCACCTCAAAGACTTTGGAGAAGTCAGGGAGGCATAATACAGGGGCTTGGGTCATCCTTTCCTTGAGCTCTTGGAAGGCCCTAGATGCCGACTTGGTCCACATAAAGGTCCCCTTTTTAAGGCAGTCGGTGATAGGGGCTGTGATTGTGCTGAACCCACGGATGAACCTACGGTAAAAGGTGGCTAATCCATGAAAACTCCGGACTTCATGGAGAGTGCGGGGCTCCGGCCAATCGAGGATGGCTTGGACCTTTTCAGGGTCCATGGATACCCCTTTGGTGGAGACAACATACCCAAGGAAGGTAATGGATTTTGTCATGAAGTGACATTTTCCAAAATTGGCAAAGAGGCTTTCCTTCCTAAGGGTGGTGCAGACTTGCCTTAGATGATTGAGGTGGTCTTCTTTGGACTGGTTGTAGATGAGGATATCATCAAAATAGACTACCAGGAAGACTCCAATGTAGGGCCTAAGGACCTCAGTCATAAGGCGCATAAAGGTGCTTGGGGCATTAGAGAGCCCAAAGGGCATCACCAGCCATTCATAGAGCCCATCCTTGGTTTTAAAGGCAGTTTTCCATTCATCCCCGAGCCTTATCCTAACCTGATGGTAGCCACTTTTGAGGTCTATCTTGGAGAAAATGGTGGCTCCAGCTAGCATGTCAAGCATATCGTCAAGTCTAGGTATGGGAAACCTATATTTGACTGTGATCTTGTTGATGGCCCTACTGTCGACACACATCCGCCATGTCCCATCTTTCTTTGGTGTGAGGAGGGCTGGGACAGCACAAGGACTTTTGCTAAGGCGGAGGAAGCCTTTTCTAATGAGTTCCTCCACTTGCCTCCTCAGTTCAGCATGCTCAGTGGGGTTGAGGCGGTAGTGGGGAAGGTTTGGGAGGGTGGCCCCTGGGACCAGGTCAATAGCATGTTGGACATCTCTCATGGGTGGCAGTTGATCGGGAAGCTCCTCAGGGAACACATCCTTGAATTCTTCTAGGAGAGGGTGTACTTCCACAGGGTGGGGATTGGAGGGTGTTGCCTCCCCTAGACAAAGGACAACAGCACACAATGGTGTTCCTTGAGCTAGTTCTTCCTCGAGCTCTTTCCTAGAGATGAGGTGGAGGCCTTTGACTGGCCCGGTGGCATTGTCAGGGGTGGAGTTTTGGGCTTTTGGTTGGGTTGGTGCAGGCGAGACCCTGGGGTTTTGTGGTGGTGTAGGAAGGATCCCCTTAGCGGGTGGTTCTTTTCGAGGAGGGGAGGGGTTGAGGCGGATAGTCTTCCCCTCGTGTTCAAAAGCGCATGTGTTCATTTTCCCATAGATGGTAGCATTGACATCATATATCCAAGGTCTCCCCAGTAGGATGCTTCCTACAGCCATAGGTATGACGTCACACCATACTTGTCCTTGGTAGGCTGAAAAGGTGATGGGGATAAGACAACATGTGTTGACGGGTAGGGAGTGATTGTTTATCCATGATACCCGATATGGCTTGGGGTGGGGTGTCGGGGTAAGCCCTAGGAGCTTGACGGTGTCCGGGGACACGTCGTTGACACAACTCCCATTGTCTAGGATGACCTTCCTAACATGATCCCCGATTTTGATGAAGGTGTGAAAAATGGAAGTCCTCCGCCAGTCGTCCTCCTGAGGTTGGGTAAGGGTGCACCTTATTACCCCTAGGTGGGTGGAATGGGGGTTATCTTCTATACCTTCCTCAAAGAATTGCTCTTCATACTCCTCTTCCCACCCTAAACCAGCCTCGTATTCCACAACATTATCCTCATGGGTTTCCTGGGATGTGGTAGGTCCGCCCTCAATAACCAGGCTCGACAACCCTTTGGAAGGGCATTGGGAAGCTATGTGGCCATAACCATGGCACTGAAAACACTTAACCGTACTATTCCCTGGGGTCTTCCCTTTGGAAATTTCCTCCCTTCGGGGAGGAGGGTTGGGTGAAGTGACCTTTGTGGGGGTAGGGTTGGTTGGCTGGGGGTAGGGCCGAGTGGGAGTTCCTCCACTGGGAGGAGGTGTTCTTAACAGGGGAGGGAGGTTGGGATGCGGTCCCGGGCCCTTGGAAGGGGCAAACCTAGGGTTCCTAGAAAACCTTTCTACATCACGGGCTATTTGATAGGCAACCTCAAGGCTATGGGCTTCCCTCATGAAAAGTTCTCGTTTGATGTGGGGAAGGAGACCATTCCTAAACCGGGATAGAGTGACGGCGGGTTCTTCGACGACACCACACCTTAAGAGGTATGAGTCAAATTTCTCTATATACTCTTCCACGGTATTGCCCTCCTGGGTAAGGCTTTGCCACTCGTCAAGGAGGAGTTGGCTATAGGAATTGGGAAGGTATTTGTTCCTGAGTTGGGTTTTCATGTAGAGCCAAGTGTCAATGGGTCCCTCCCGTTTAATCCTCCTTTGGCTTTCTACCTTCAACCAATATGTCTTGGCAAGTTTGAGAAGGTGCATCTTCGCCAACCTAACCTTTCTCTCCTCGGACATTGGATACCAATCAAAATATTGGTCCATGCCATGCTCCCATTCTTCATAGGCACTTGGGTTATGGGACCCATCAAATTTCGGGGCATCAACCTTGATCATTCTTAGAAGGAAGTCATCCGGATCCTCTCATGGTCGCCTCTCATGGTACCGAGGTTGTGGGACTCTCTCCTGTTCTCGATACCACTCATTTTCTAGGTCATCCCTCTCATGTTCAGCCCGCGGGCGAGGAACCCTTTGGACATGGTTCCTAGGTGGGGCCCTAGCTTCTTCTAATCTCTCCAATCGGGTGGAAACACCATTCATTTGCTCCGTGAGGGCTTGAATGGCAGCCTCAAGTCGATCCATAGGAGCTTGGGGAGCTTCCCTAGGGTTGTTTTGATTGCCTTGTAAATTGGGATCCATAGGTGGATTGGAATTAGAAGGATCAGCCCGGTATATGGTACCCCTACGGGTGGACATGCACAATGATGACAACACGGGATAGAAATGCAATTACCCTTGGACCTAGGCTTGTAGAGATAAGTCTAAAACTTGCTCTGATACCAACTGATGTGACACAACTACGGGGTATGCAGCAAGCGGACGGAATCTTAGGACCTAATCCGCATTCACAACCACATAGCAATTAAGTTGATAAATCGGGGCCAAATCGCCGTCGCACACACATGAGCCCGGGGTGACAAAATGATGCTAATGGGAGGTGATGGATCAAGACCCTTGCTGGTAGAGTGCCAGCCGGGCAAGGGTTGCCCTCCCGAGGGTACGTAGCCCACGCTTATGGGGCTGGCCGGTGCCAATTGGGGCACTAGGTCCCACTCTCTCACTGTCCACGATGACCGCTCGTAAGTGTGGCACGTGGGGTCGGACACTCTCTCGCTTGCACAACGGAGCTATGTCTACGGATATTAAATGAACATACACTAAAGAGTAATGGAGCAAAGTTTAGAGCTCACCTGGTTGGTTTGAAGAAACCAACCCCGTTCGGAGACGTGGGCGAGCGGGGAAGTGTGGATCCCGCACACTGCGCCGATGTAGCTTGAGCTGTTTATTACATACACTACTCCTCACGCAGGAGGGTTGGACTAAGGGTGGGGAAATAAAGCTTACATCCAAACACTACCTCCACGCAGGGAGGGGCGCTAAGCCGGCCAGGCGGGAGGGGGAAACTCGCCGAAGTTGTAGGAGAGGAAGCCAACGTTGGGTCTGCTCACTTGCTGTGAGAGGAGATAGGCAGCCGCTGTTGCTACCGTATTTCTTACTCAGGAATTTTCCCGTCAACGAGACCAGGGGGATATTCTTCGTAACAGGAACTGGGACGCCTCTAATTTTACTGAATTCTTCTGACATCGTCGCTGGCTGCGGCGGAGGCTCGAACAGGACGAAGGAATCTGGGGTTGACAGCTTCAGATCTGATGCAGCAGGATACAGAGATTGTACCATTGGCTCCCGAGCTCCGAATCTTGAACCGTCAGAGTAGCTGGAACCGTGGATGAACTCTCTTCACAGCAAAACCAGTGGAGAGGCCGTCTGAGGTTGGGATGGCCTGGGGGACGCCGATGAGTGGGTGCAGGTCGCTGAAGACTGGGGAAGGCATATCCGCGCGACTGAAGGGGAAAAATCTGAACTTTGGCTCCCGGACGCCGAACGTAGTTCTGCTTCTTGCTCCTGGTCGGGGACAGGTGGAGGAAGAACTTTGAAGAAGGAACCACGGTCTGAATCCTCCACTGTGAATTGTGGTTCAGCTTCTGGTTGAACTCTGGTGCTCTGCAGATGGAGCTTGGCGCAGTCGAGGGAGAATGGCTCTCCAGGGAAGCCCCGAACTCGGAATGGTACGATTCTTTCTCGCCTGCGTAGTGGACTGGACGGCCTTTCCAGCAATGTATGGTACGCCTCTGGATGTCTCCTTATGAATCCGGGGAAGCTTCTGCAAGTCATAACGTTTTCTGCCACCTGCAGACTGTCAAGGTAAAGAGAAAGGATGGTGGTGGAACTAGTGATAGGGGTGGGGATTGGCAATGGTGGAGATGGTGGGGTGGATGGTTGATGGGAGAGGGGTGTTTAGGGGTGTGGAGGGGAGAAGAACAGGGGATTAAGGAGTCTTGGAGGGAGGTGGAGTGGAGGGGCCGCAGCTATCAGGTGGGGTGGTGGGGGTCGGCCAAGGGAATGGGGGTGGGCTAGATGAGGTGGGTGCGCAACCAGCAGGGGGGGATGGGGGTTAATTCGCCCAGGGGATATGAATGAATGGTGTGGGGAAGTGGTATGGCTGCTTGGGGAAGTGGGAAGGTTGCCTTGGAGGTTGAGAAGGTGTATGGGTAATGGGAAGGGTTGCCTAGGGTGGAGGAGATATTGAAGGGAGTTATGGGCCTTGGGAAGATGAAAGGGTGGAGGGGTGAGGTGGCAGTTGAGGTGGCAAGGGGGAGGGGAGGTGAAGGGCCATGTTCACCCAAGGGAGGAGAGAAGAGAGAGAGTGGGGGTTCGCCCCCTAGAGAGAGAGAGAGAGGGAGATAGAGAGAAAGCTAGAGAGAGAGAGAGGATTGCACTTATGCTCAAAATACTCAAATATTCATTACCCCTCTCAAGGGGGGGTTGGGGTCCTATTTATAGGGATCCCAACATTTACAAAAAGTCCCTGGAGAATATGCTAAAAGCAAATAAGCAAGGGGGGTGGGAAGGAAGAGGGCGCCCATGGGCCAGGCCCATCTAATTGGGCCCATATGACCCCCTAGCCTAACAAACATAGATAAATAACGTGACGACCTAGGGACATGACTCAAAATAAAAACAAGTACATCAAAATGACTCAAGAAAGGAGAAAATACATCAATATGTCCTCAGTAATAAACTCCCGTGTCGCCGTGGGCCCATCAAGTCGTGCAGTCGCACACTACCCGTCTCCGGAAGGGAGAGAGGTGTCGAGCCAAAGGGAATTCTGGGTGATGTCCCCATCACGCTCGTAGCATCCTGACTCCGCATCTTCGATGTTTCCCGGGTCGACTTGTTGCCCTCGGCTTCTTTCCACATCATTTACAGCTTCTAGGAGCCGCTGTGTCCCCAACAGGGTATTTTCGAGGCCACGGAGGTATCCTTTTACGGCCTAAGTAAAATCATCTTGCCCATTGGTGGGGCAGACCATTGGTGATGGCTCCCTAGCTTGTGCCGGTGGTTTGTTGGTGAGGCACTGTTGGCGTTAAAAAAATGGGCCAAACCCAATACAAAAAAAGTATAATAGATGAAGAGAAGGGGAATGGGCCAAGTTCGAATGGGCCAAGCCCAATACAAGAAAGGAGAAGGGCACGGAGGGCATGAGTGTAAATAGAAGAAAGCTTGGGGGTAAAGAAAAAAGAAGGATTTAAGAAAAAATGAAAATAGGAGGAAAATCACGGCACTGTTCTTGTAGGTCTATGTCTCACATTGCGTGTTCCTCCTTGCCCCCCATGCAAGCATTTATGGTGTTGCCTTCGCCCACGTCTGCATGTTCGAACGGCTATCCTCCTACGTGGCCAACGATGCGGAGGCCAGCAGTAGCGGCCCCTCTCCCTGCGCCCATACGAAGCCGTTCTCCACCTGCTCCGCCGCGCTCCCATGCGAAGCAATGACGCCAATCGCGCCATTGACAGTAAAGCAGTAGCAACGTCAGTAACGGTAGTAGCAGTATCATGCGATCGACAACGCAGCAGTAGTAGGGGTGGCAACGATCGTGATAGTAGAAAACAAGAAACCAAAAAAAAAAGGAAAGAGAGAATTGTGGGGGGGATTCAATCCCCTATAAAAGGCCACCCTGGTGAAGCTTGAAGACCCCTTGGAAGCCTTATGGAAAAAGTCCCATGGGAGGTCTCGAAAGCATCCTTGAAGAGCCTCCAAGCTATTACTGTAAAAGAGAGAAAGAGTGAGTGAGGGGGTGGTTTTCCTTTGTATTTTCTTCCCTTTCCCTTTTTTTCTCTATGATTTGTGAGGCTTCATATAGCCAGGATGTAGATACTCATGTTTAGAAATGAAAGAGATACGGGGCCCTTAGCCCTAATGTTTATTTTTTATGAACTGCGATCTTCTCCTCCAATGCCATAATGTATGATTTCTGTTTGCTCCTCTCTATTATTCTAGGAGATATGATATTTTCCTTTTAATTCCAAGCATGATATCTATATAACGATGTTTACATCAATTCGGTGGCCACCGGCCGGGGGTTTATCCAACCCCATGGATATGACTCCGAGGTCCCTAACCACCGAGAGTCTCTCTCGTGGCTTCACCTTTCATTTTATAACGATTACGTTTCCTTCTCAAAACCCCGCTTTGGGATTTGGACCTATTTCATGGCCATGATGCCAAAGGGTTGAGAAATATGGGATCTAATTCCAATTCAGTCGTCTTTCTTCGTGAACTTCGGCTCTCGGAGTCTTGATCACTCTCGAATCTCCAGGGACTCGCTTCCTTATAGCGTGGTCCCCGGATGATCACTTAAAGAGAGTGAATATGGATGGCCATGTAATGTGGTGATACTCTAAAACCACATCTCAAGATCAGAATCGTGGCATCCCTCGGGTCATTGGAGCCCCTCGTAGGCTAGCCCTCGAGGAGTCCACCCCTAGTTCGGATTATAGGATGTTTCCACTTCCTTGCGCATCCTCATGTGTTGCCGCTTCCGTGCTCACCCTTCTCATTTTGGGGCCGTCTCAGAGTTCTTTCTGTGTGGGCGTGTACCCGATTAAACCACCCCAACGCTCCGGGTCTAGTAGAGGTGCTGCCGAATTTTTGCCGGGCAACTTGAAGATCAAAGACATATGAAGAACGATGGCAAGTGAATTGAATCCAAGAGCATCATAAACTTAGCACTAAATAAAGAAATAACAATGTGAACTAATGTATGACAAACACAAAGGAATGTGGTGAATTCTGAAAACTGCCAGGGGCGAGAATGATCAAGATAAAAAAAATGATGATGAAGCCATGAATGAAACAAAATAACAGGAACGAGCTCCTAAGATCCAGTCAATAAGCTTCTGCATAAGTATTTTTTTGCATTTTTTCCATGATCATCCATGGACAGTTGATGCTCCTCCAAAAAAAACCACAGATTTCAAACTGTCCCCTATGAGGGTCGACCCCTCCATGGGGCAGTTCTGTTTGGGGCCACCCTTGTGTAGAAGTCTGCACATGGGTCGACCACTCATCCAAAGGGGTCGACCCCCCCCCCCCTTTTTTTTTCTTTGAGGCCTTTTCTTCTATATATAAGAAAAAAGAAAAAAGAAAGGAAAACAAATCAACAAATTGCATGAGCACTTGCATGATAGTCTCTCCTTGAGAATTCAGAACAGATATCATGGTCATGATAAGTTCACTAAGTTTTCATGAAATGATCAAATGTTGCATGTGCATGCTTGTTCACAGTGAATTCTCACTCGATACACATGACCATGGGTACGCCTGCCCTTCTACTCAGAAATGAATATGGCATTCACCCCCCTTTTGCATGCCTTGACTCATTAACTCAAATAAAATCTTCATACCTATTGGATATATGTTGTTTTGATGATGTCTGAGCTTTATTCACTTCAAGGCTATTGGATTGATTCAACTATGCTCTAATGTTCATGATAATGTTCTTGATGCTCCCAGGCTATGCTCATCATGAAAACACTCTCTTGTGCAAAGATCTCAGGGTCAAAGAGTGACACTGTCAGATCAAGGCACCAAGTCCAAGTTGACTTAGGGAGCAACTACAAGTAACAGCAAGATCAATAATAGAAATGGCAGTTCAAACATTGGAGTTTGTACATGGTTTGTCTAAGGTGAGAAGGGCTTTCCCCATATTGATATGAAGCTAAAAAATGTTTGGGAAAAACTTCAAGGACAAGGAGCTATGCATATGGTGGAACTTAGTTGCAAAGGTTAAGCATAACTTAAAAGACAGGTCGACCTCAGGCCTTCAAGTGTCGACCTCAGACCCTCACAGCAAGCAGTCCAGCTGCTGCTCTTCAAGGCTGCTCCGGCCTCACAACAGATTTACCTCGACCTCACCTCAAGATGCTCCGACTTCACAATAGAGCTGCCCCGACATCATTTCACACTGCTCCGACTTTAGCTACAAGGTGTTGCAGGCCATCAAGATAGGTCGACAATTATTACTCAGAAAGTCATCCTCATGCATCTTCTAGAAACCGTTATAACGGGCAGTTTTTTTAAGACATGTCGACACTATTGTTACAGTAGGTTGACCTCATGTGCCTTTCAGAGACTGTTATAATGGAAGTACTACATCGATGCACCAGAAACATCTTCAAGCAGTTTCAAGAATCCCTTCAGCTGCCTCGACGCAATGGCAGTGATGCATCGACGCACCGTCCATCCAGCATCAACGCCACCAGGGCAAGCCCGCCAGCAGTTCGGAAGACCTATGAAGCTGCATCGACCTGATCAACTCTAGCAGTGAGGGTAGCATCACAAGAATGCCTCGACGCACTTGCAATGCTGCATCAACGTGATGACCAGCAATCTGGAAAGCGGCCAGTGCAAGCAGTGTCGACCTCACCTTTACAGAGGTCAACCTCAATATCATTCCAGAAGCCGTTATAAACTAGATTTTGTGAAGTAGTGTTGACCTCACCTCTCAACAGGTCGACCTCACTGAAGAAGAAGCTCAAAGTCTTCTGAGAGATCTGTCTCTTCGTAGACAGTGCAGAGGGGAGAAAGGTCTGACGTAAACCTTTAAAATGCACAGATTTTGAGGTTTGGAGAATATTTCTAGGACACACAAATGGCCTTGTCATTATAAGTGTCCATGGTAACTTCTTACTCCAAATATCTGTCAGTACCAAACTTTGGAAAAGGCTCTCTGACTGCCAACTCTGTCACCTGCGCCAGCCAGCAAGGATTCTATCTAGAAGGAAAAATATCCCTGGACAAAGGATGCCCTCTCTACTAATAGAAATTAAGGCTATGCAGGTTTCCTTGGTCAAATATCAATTGACTATTCCAGCAATTCGAGATTGGAGAACTTCTTTTGGAGGGAAACTTCCTAGCGACTTGAGCCTATATATTGGATGCCCTTCCCCTGCATGAAGTTGTTGCTGGAGTTCCAAGTTAGCCTACTGAAAGAGAATATCGTGGGAAAGAGAGAAAAGAGAAGAGAAAGGAGAAGGATCCAGTCAGCCAGTTAGCCTGCCCTGGTTCCTTTATAAAGAAAAGAAAGGAGAGTATAAGAGCTGCTAGTCTGGTTCATGCCAAAACCAGTGGTGTGAAAGGAAGAAGAAGTTGAAAGGAGTGCAACCCCTCCTTGCAGCCGGCCTGAGTTTGATAGAGCTTCAAGACTTCGATCTGAAGCCACCATTGCCTTTTTCCCGTATTAGCTTCTCTAGTTTTATTTTTGTATTTGCAATCTTTAAACCGTGGGGGTCCGGTGCTCTTGTGAGAGACCGGAAGTGTGGGTGCTGCACCTGCAACTTGTTGTTTTATTTTGTGTGTGTGTGTGTGCATGTGTTATGGATCTCATCCTCGTGTGTGCGTGAGTGTGTGTGTGTGGTGGATCTCATCCCTGTGTGTGTGTGGGGTGGGTGGATTGAGGATTTCATCCTCGTGTGTGGGTTGAGGACTTTGTCCTCGTGTGGAGAAAGCCTCACTGGATTTGGTGAGGGGTGGATGTAGGTCTGTTATTTTGCAAACTGAACCACCTTAAAAATTCCTTCTGCAATGGGGTGTGCCTTGTGTGATTAATCCATTTCTTCTTTCCCCCATTCACAAGACGGGCAGCATAAAGGGTTTGTGATGTGGCACAACCAAGTATGCCATGGGATGACATGATGCGCCTAGGACCTATATTCGCAAACACACAAGGAGTCTAGGGGACTCGATATATCGGGTCACTCACACGGTGCACACTCTCTCCTGAAGGCGACTCGGGATGACCATGAGGGTCCGGGGCGGGACCCTACTGTTATGATGACTTGGCTATGCCAAGGCTATCCCCTTTGAGGGATTGGGACTCCCACGATCGTGGGCGGCGAGCACGCCAAGGGCGTGGGTTAGTGGGTGGCACTCGTAACTCTCTCCGCGGTGGGCTGCACGCGTGAGTGAAACGGATATCGGGCACTCACTCACCGTTTAACGGGTAGTAAGATATGATATGAGATCAGCAAATGAAATTCCAAGAGGGTAATCAAGCGCTCACCTGATCGGTTTGAAGAAACCAATCCCGACCGGAGACGAGGGTGAGCGGGGAAGCGTGGGAACGCAACCCGCATGCGGCGTCAGGGAAGCTTGACATGTGTTATTCGATTACAGCACAACACCTCACGCAGGAGGGTTGATCACGGGATGGGGATTAACTTAATTACAATCAAATTGTACGTCCATGGAGGGAGGGGATTTCAGCCTGCCAGGCGAGGGATGGGGATTGGACGAGACCCAGCTCTGTCCGCACATATTGGGCAAGGACAGCAGGTTGAAGAGGACGCTGCCACGAACTCTTCCGGCCTCTGATGACAGCAGGACCGGTGCTGAAATGCCGCTGGGAGGTCAGAGAACCCCCAGTAGGAATGTGGGGCCGTTCGGGTCCCGAACTGGTGTTATGACCACCAATTTGGGCACAGGCCCAAATGAAAACAACTCAGGCCCATGAACTCAATAAGCTTGAAATCTGGACAGATTATTGAAGGATCCTTAGGAAATTCATAACTTAATATAGGGAGGTTAGAATTAGGTGAACCCAAAACCCATGCAACAACCATTGGGTAAGAAACAACTTTGAAGAAGAGTATAACTTCTGAAAAATGGGTCTAATAGTGGTTAAGAGGGAGTTGGCGATAATGGGTTGAAACAGTTGCAAAAAATGCTACCACCTGTTCAAATAAGGATATCATGACCCATGGTTATCCAAATGGGCTGAAACATGGCCCATTAGAAAGATTGGGCCCTTGACCCAAACTCTTTTGATGAGTTGGAAATGCAATTCACACCAGAACCCAAGGTTCTGAGCCCTTTGCTGCCAGCTGTCACGAAAAGGTGTGACTGATGGATAAATTCATGTGAAATTAATGGGAAATTTGTAACTTCGTCTGTGGTTCCTGAAATGACATGAAACTAAGACCATAATTTTGCATTGGATGTTAGCCACATCTTCTGTGTTGAGATTGAGGCCAAATTCCACTTGGATACTAGAGTTATACTCAAATTGCCTCGGGCTACCGAAAGGTCGCGACTGGAAAAGGGGAAAATAAATATTAGTTTTGCAAAAATCATAACTATTGCTAAGGATACTTAAATTCGATGAAACATGACCCAAAGTTTTATATGGATGCCCTCTTGATTTTATCTGAAGACATCCGAATCCAAATCCCAACAGAAGAATGCGTCCACTCACATTTATGACCAGGTAGATGAAGGGTTGCGACTGAAATAGAGGAGGAATAATGATTAATATTTCAAAAATCAGAACTCACTATAGGGTTGATGAAATTCAATGAAACCATGACTGAGAGTTATATCTAGAAGTCCTGTTCATTTCATATGAAGACATCCCAACCTAATTCCCAACAGAAATTTGCGCCCACTAGTATTTATGATCAACGGTCGAAGGGTCACACCTGTTCAAACCCGAAGGGATGCTTAGCATTAACCCCTCTTTAAGCCAGCGACCTGGGGGCTAGGCTGAATCTTGCTGGACGTGGGATAGGCCTTGGGAGACTTGAAAGCTATATAAAGAAGTGGGTTCCAAGGGTGATTGGCCTTTAGCAACACCTATCCTCAACACCCACCATCTACGGTTTCTCTCGAGTAAGGAAGACAAGTGAGGAACCTTGGCATTTCATAAAGGGTGAACCTGCAGCGAAGTCTTGGGTGGATTTGGGGTGTAGAACTCATCCCCAGATCGGAAGGAAAAGCTTTAGGAGGATCTGGGGTGTGGATTTCATCTCTGGATCGTCAGTTTACCATCTCAAAGGTAGGCACTTAACCTCAGACTTTAGGGGTCAATGATGTATTAGAACGGTTTTAAAAATATTTTATACACTTTAAAGAGGGATTAAGGGCACGTGGGGACCACTATCATGTTCATTTTGGTTTTTGGTTTCATCAAGTTTTGGGCTTACACGAGTTATCTCTATATCTCTAAGGATTTGCACAGCCACTGGGAAGGTCAGCTTTTGAGGCAAGGTATGTACACATTTCATATGGTTCATAGCAAGGTCTGTGCATATTTCATGGTGATCATGGCAATGCCTGTACATATTTCATATGCTTCATAGCAAGGTCTGTGCATATTTCATGTTGATCATGGTAAGGCATGTACATATTTCATATGGTTCATAGCAAGGTCTGTGCATATTTCATGTTGATCATAGGTAAGGTCGGTGCACATTTGGTCCATGCATAGATAAGGTCGGTGCATGTTTGGCCCAAGCATAACTAAGGTCAGTGCACATTTGGTCCATGCATAGGTAAGGTCGATGCATGTTTGGCCCAAGCATAACTAAGGTCAGTGCACATTTGGTCAATGCATAGGTAAGGTCGATGCATGTTTGGCCCAAGCATAACTAAGGTCAGTGCACATCTGGTCCATGCATAGGTAAGGTCGGTGCATGTTTGGCCCAAGCATAACTAAGGTCAGTGCACATCTGGTCCATGCATAGGTAATGTTGGTGCATGTTTGGCCCAAGCATAACTAAGGTGGGTGCACATTTGCTCCATACATAGGTAAGGTCGATGTATGTTTGGTCCAAGCATAACTAAGGTCGGTGCACATTTTGTCCATGCATAGGTAAGGTCGGTGCATGTTTGACCCAAGCATAACTAAGTTCAGTGCACATTTGGTCCAGGCATAGGTAAGGTCGGTGCATGTTTTGGTCCAAGCAATACTAAGGTCGGTGTACCTGTGGGTCTGTCCAGATTTCCAGAAACTTAGAAAAGGAGAGTTTGGGGAGGTCATTTTAATTCAGAAAAATCTGAAAAATTAGAAAATGGCAGAAGGCTAAGTTAGTAACCCGCAGTAAAAAAAATTCTATACTTTCAGATATAAATCATTTTCTGCGCATGTGTAGCCTAGAAGGGTAAGCCTGTTCTTTTTATATAGTAACCTGATCATGCACTATTCCGCACTAGTCAGCATATAAGTATGTTTAGCTCACTTAAACTATTGGAAGCATGCATGTTATGATAAAGTATCATACTTTTATTTATAAAATGAGTATGAATGCGAATACGATGTGAATGTTATGAGTGGGAACAACAACATTCTGTGAGATAGGACTTCGGTCCCTTTGTGGGGCGGCCCTTTCTGCGGGACGGAGATACATAACGCCGCGAAAGTAATAGATCCTAGGGGACAGCGATACATAACGCCCTGGTCAGAAATCCTATTGATTCGGCTGGTTTGTTCTGAAGGATGATGAATTGGAGCGCCACAAAACCCGGGGGACAGAGGTACGTAACGCCCCGTGCAGTAGGAGTCTAGGTGAAAAACCAATGATTCGGCCGATTGTTCTGTGGAACGGTAGAACTGTGTGGGCCACATGAGTCTAGGTGGGAGTTAGCTCTCGGGTCTGCATAGTACTCTTTCGTTCGTTCGTTCATTCGTTTGTGTGTGTGGGGCCACCTGTGTTATGGTAGCTGTTTGTTTCCAAGAATAACATAATTTTGAAAATGTGAAAATGTGAAAAGGCGATAATATGTAAACTGCTCATTCACCGTGGTTTTAATGCATGCATGGGTACCTTATATGTTAGTTGAAGAATATGTATTTTTCTCATATGAGTTATTTCAAGTAGATGATAATGAATGGATTATGCTATTAGTAACATCTGAATTATGTATATAAATTGGTTATATAGATGCGAGTTAACCCCGATTTGTTTAGGCTGCCTATTGAGCGTCACACTCACCCCTTTGTGACACACGTTTTCAGGAGACATAGAGAAGGAGATTGAGGAGGAGGCTGTAGTTGAGGAGTAGTGCTAGTTCATGGTTCGTCTGGGAATGCTATGGATGAATGTCTCTATTATATGTATATGGGGTGGTGGGCCTATGTGAACTCATGTTCAATCTGGAATAATGTAAATGTACCCTCTTTGGAAAGTATGAATGGTTGAGATGTTACCTGCATTTCTTGTAATATGTGCCTTCTCTCTCTCTCTCTCATGCGAGTGTATGCATGTTTATATAATTATGCTTCCGCGATACGTGCGATGTAATGTCTCGAGGTCCGATGGAAAAAAAATAATACCCATAATTTGGGGATCGGATCTCGGGGCGTTACAGAGTGGTATCAGAGCGCGAGAGACAAACCATGGTTACAACCATTCCAATTGTCCAAGTAGTAGAAGAAGAGATAGGATAGAGTCAAAAAAAGGGGGAAAGTAGGTTTAGAACCCATATTTACAGAACAAGGCCTCCGTAAAAGCTTTTTGGGTAGAGTGATTTGATCCCACTGTTTTTCCATTTGTCCACTTGGGTAGTAGAGAACAATCTTCTGCCATGTGTGGGCCTCAAATACCCTTCTCGGTCTCGTGCCAAATTATTGGCATCAAAGGCATGAACTCTGCTCACATGCTACTTACATGTTCGACCATATGACTGTACACCCTGTCCATTTCAAAGCCTTACTTGCCTTTTTACAGCCTGGAAGGACTATCCATGTACCTTGTAAGCCATTTGTCACTCTCACCTAGACCCATTTACCACCAAGGGGGACCTAATTGTCACCTTCACTGATATTATACACCCTTAGCTAACCATTCTTCAGCGATGACATGCATTGAGTCTGCTTTCAGATTTTGGCTTTTTTCTTACCATTTCTTTGACCAAATACAAAGTTGTCTTCACAAAACTCATTAATTCATAAATTAACATTAAAAAAAATGAAGAGACATATTAAGTTAGGTTCTAATGAATATCTATGTATAGGTTCTCCAAGGAGTAGAAGACGATGGGCAAAAGATCTAGGCGGGCAGAGGGAAGGTAGGGCAAGGAAAAGGTGGCACGTCAAGAGCTGGTACCAAGGAACAGGCCGGGGGTTCCATTATGTGTCCATTGTAAATGCACCCATCCGGCGCAGGAGTGCTGGAGGACAGAGGGCAAGTGATATGGATGCGGCGAGGCTGGTCATATTGCGAGGAAATGCCCTAAGAAGACTCAGCAAAAGCCAGTACCACCATGAGAGAGGATTCGGTACAGAGGGCGAGTTTATACACTAATGCAAAAGGAGGCAGACTATACCCCTACCGTGACTTAAGGTACCGAGCAATGACCCATTTTAGTTTGCAAGTAGCATAACAAGCCGAACCTTCGAATGTAATTGATAAAAACCCTAAAAGCATACACTGTGTGGCATAAGTTGTAGGTTACAATTATTTTAAGTAAGATGATATTTAATGAGCTTTTGAAACATAGCTTGTGCATTACACGTGTAAGCTTCTTCTCCATGATAGAAGAAGGTCAACTGATCATTGATGATTGGATTAGGAAGCCAAGCAAGCTTAAACCATCTGGCTGGTGAAGGTTTTATGGAAAAAATTCTTAAGTCAATTTCGAGGATGAAATTATTTTTAAGGGGGAGAGGATGTTATGACCACCAATTTGAGCACATGCCCAAATGAAAAAAAATCGGGCCCATGAACTCAATAAGCTATAAATATGGACAGATTATTGAAGGATCCTTAGGAAATTCATAACTTAATATAGGGAGGTCAGAATTAGGTGAGATTGAAACCCATACAATGACCATTGGGTAAAAAACAACTTTGAAGAAGAGTATAACTTCTGAAAAATGGGTCTAATAGTGGTTAAGAGGGAGTTGGCGATAATGGGTTGAAACAGTTGCAAAAACTATTGCCCCCTATTAAAATAGGATATCTTGACCCATGGTTATCCAAATGGGCTAAAACTTGGCCCATTAGAAAGATTGGGCCCCTAACTTAAACTCTTCTGATGAGGTGGAAACCCAATTCGCACCAGAACCTAAGGTTTTGAGCCCTTTGCTGCCAGCTGTCACGAAGAGGTGTGAATGATAGATAAATTCACATGAAATTAATGGGAAATTTATAACTTCGTCTGTGTTTGATGAAATGACCTGAAACCAAGACCATAATTTCATATTGTATGTTAGCCACATCTTCTATGTTGAAATTGAGGCCAAATTCTACCTAAATACTAGAGTTATACTCAAATTATCTTGGGCTACCGAAAGGTCAAAACTAGAACAGGGGAAAATAAATATTAATTTTACGAAAATCATAACTATTGCTAGGGATACTTAATTTTGATGAAACAACAACCCAAAGTTAGATATGGAAGCCCTCCTGATTTCATCTGAAGACATCCGAATCCAAATCCCAACAAAAGAGCACACCCACTCACATTTATGACCAGGTAGACGAAGGGTCGCGACTGGAATAGAGGAGGGATAATGATTAATATTGAAAAAATCATAACTCACTCTAGAGTTGATGAAAATTGATGAAATTATGACTGTGAGTTAGATCTAGAAGTCCTCTTCATTTAAAATGAAGACATTCCAACCTTATTCCGAATAGAAATGTGCGCCCACTAACATTTATGATTAGAGGTCGAAGGGTCACACCTGTTCAAACTCGAAGGGATGCTTAGCATTAACCCCTCTTTAAGCCAACGACCAGGGGGCTGGGCTAAACCTTGCTGGATGTGGGACAGGCCTTGGTTGGCTTGAATCCTATATAAAGAAGTGGGTTCCAAGGATGATCAGCCTTTAGCAACACCTATCCTCAACACCCACCATCTACGGTTTCTCTCGGGTAAGGAAGAGAAGTGAGGAACCTTGGCATTTCGTAAAGGGTGAACCTGCAGCGAAGTCTTGGGTGGATCTGGGGTGTGGAACTCATCCCCAGATCGGAAGGAAAAGCTTTAGGAGGATCTGGGGTGTGAATTTCATCCCCGGATCATCGATTTTCCATCTCAAAGGTAGGCACCTAACCTCAGACTTAAGGGGTCAATGATGCATTAGAACGGTTTTAAATATATTTCATACACTTTATAGAGGGATTAAGGGCACATGGGGACCACTACCATGTTCATTTTGGTTTTTGGTTTCATCAAGTTTTGGGCTTCCATGAGTTACATCTGTGTCTCAAATGATTTGCACAGACCTTGGGAAGGTCAGTCTTTGAGGCAAGTTCTGTACACATTTCATATGGTTCATAGCAAGGTCTGTGCATATTTCATGGTGATCATGGCAAGGCATGTACATATTTCATATGGTTCATAGCAAGGTCTATGCATATTTCATGTTGATCATGGCAAGGCCTGTACATATTTCATATGGTTCATAGCAAGGTCTGTGCATATTTCATGTTGACCATAGGTAAGGTCGGTGCACATTTGGTCCATGCATAAGTAAGGTCGGTGCATGTTTGGCCCAAGCATAACTAAGGTTCGTGCACATTTGGTCCATGCATAGGTAAGGTCGATGCATGTTTGGCCGAAGCATAACTAAGGTCAGTGCACATCTGGTCCATGCATAGGTAAGGTCGGTGCATGTTTGGCCCAAGCATAAGTAAGGTCGGTGCACATTTGGTCCATGCATAGGTAAGGTCGGTGCATGTTTGGTCCAAGCATAACTAAGGTCGGTGCACATTTGGTCCATGCATAGGTAATGTCGGTGCATGTTTGGTCCAAGCATAACTAAGGTCAGTGCACATTTGGTCCATGCATTTGTAAGGTCGGTGCATGTTTGGGCCAAGCATAACTAAGGTCAGTGCACATTTGGTCCAGGCATAGGTAAGGTCGGTGCATGTTTTGTTCCAAGCAATACTAAGGTCGGTGCACCTGTGGGTCTGTCCAGATTTCCAGAAACTTAGAAAATGAGAGTTTGGGGAGGTCATTTTAATTCAGAAAAATCTACAAAATTAGAAAATGGGAGAAGGCTAAGTTAGTAACCCACAGTAAAAATTTCATGCTCATAGAAATTCTATACTTTTAGATATAAATCATTTTCTACGCATGTGTAGCCTAGAAGGATAAACCTATTCTTCTTATATAGTAACCTGATCATGCACTGTTCCGCACCAGTCAGAATATAAGTATGTTTAGCCCACTTAAACTATTGGAAGCATGCATGTTATGATAAAGTATCATACTAGTATTTGTAAAATGAGTATGAATGTGAATACGATGGGAATGTTATGAGTGGGAACAAAAACATTCTTTGAGATAGGACTTCGGTCCCTTTGTGGGGCAGCCCTTTTTGCGGGATGACGATTCGTAATGCCGCGGAAGTAAAAGAACCCAGGGGACGGTGATATGTAACGCCCTGGTCAAAAATCCTATTGATTCGGTTGGTTCGTTCTGAGGGACGGCGAATTGGAGCATCACGGAACACGGGGGACGGCGGCACGTAACGCCCCGTGTAGCAGGAGTCTAGGTGAAAAACCTATGATTTGGCCGATTGTTATGTGGAACTGCAGAACTGTGTGGGCCACATGAGTCTAGGTGGGAGTTCGCTCTCGAGTCTGCGCAGTACTCTTTCGTTCATTCGTTCGTTCGTTTGTGTGTGTGGGGCCACTTGTGTTATGGTAGCTATTTGTTTCCAAGAATAACAGAATTGTGAAAATGTGAAAATGTGAAAATGTGAAAAGGAGATAATATGTAAGGATGTATAACGAGCCTCTGAGTCTGAGATTTTCTTTTTTTTTTTCATTTTTTCTCTCACTTTTATCCTTCGCTTCACAAATTATTTTCCCTCTCTATTCTTTTTTTTTTGCTACAATATCACACAAAATATTTTCCCCCCTCTTTTTCTCTCTATATTTTTTTAAATAAAATATAACCATGAGAATAGAGATAAGAGAGAGGTTACGTGAGAGAGGAATTAAGGGAGAGAAAGAGAGTATCAAAGTGAGGGAGGTGAGGAGGAGTTGTGTTATATATATATATATATGTATATATATATATATTTATATATATATCTACTATCCAGCTACAGTACCATGCAACAGAAAGATGCAGCGAGAGAGAGGACGAGAAAGCTAGGAGGGGAGGCGGTTGACGAGGCCGGGGTGGGGTAGAATGAGCGCCATGCTCGATGGTGAGGAGGGACGTCGTGCTTCGCCAACGTGCTTGGCCTGTGGCGCTCGAGCACCGGCGATGTGCTTGGAGGGTATGGCACGTCATGCTCGGTGGGAGGGGGAAAACCACGAGCCAGAGGGGTCGTTCGAGATGAGTAGCATCTGCCCCCCCCCCCCGATGGCCACCGTCCGGCGAGGAGCAGTGCTTGGCGGTAGCGGTAGTAGTTTCGGACGCGATTGCAAGGGCGTGACCACCCGGCACTCGTTGCTTCCCACAATAGCAGTGTGGGCGGTGGCTCCTAACGATAGGGAGGGGAGTGGAGGGGCTGGCCCCTGGTGGCGAGGACGGCTGCTGGGAACGCTGCCGAGGTGCGAAGGGTGCGAGGAACGGCTGGACGATGCCGGTGATGAGCTGCTGCAACGGTGGCGAGTACAGGTGGGACGCCGGTGCGTGAAGGGCTGTAATAGAGGGATGGGGCGAACAGTGAGTGTGTGGGCGGTCGTGGAAGAGAAAGAGGGTGGCTTTGGGCAATCGGTGATGGTGGTGGGAGGTGATCTTGATGGTGGACGGTAGGTAGGTGGATTCAGAGGCGGAAGAGAGTGGCTGGGTTGCAGGGGGCGGGTGCCGGGCAAAGCATCGTGAGCTGCTTCGGGTGTGGATAGTGAGAATGAGAGTGAGAGAGATGAACGATGGAAAGGGGCAGGGGGCGCGGTGGATGCGAGAGTGGTAGAGAGGGAGGGGAAGCCGACTGGGGGGGATAGGCTAAGAGAGATAGGGAGAGGAGGAGCAGTAGGAGGGAAGGGAGGGGAAGATCTGGGTGTCGCACCCCAAGGAGGGTGGAGAGGGAGAGAGCTGGAGGGAAGATGGGGGAAGAGAGAGGGAAGAACAGAGAAGCCCGCAATTTAGAGAGAGAGAGAGAGAGGGTTGTGAAGGGGGGGCAGGGGAATCGGAGGCTGTAACCCTGTTCCGTTAGCAAGAGAATGGCCGTGCAGAAGAAGTTAGAGGGGAGGGGGGGAAGAGGGGTGACTGCAGTTGCAGGGAGAGAGTGTGGGATGAGGGCCGGAGGAAGGGGGTTGGGTAGCTTGGCCAAACTTTGGATCTGAGGGAGGGAAAATGAAGTAGTAAAGGGCGGGGGAAGAGGATGAAGAGGTCGACAGCTAGGGGGGGTTAGCAGGGGGGAGACAGTGGAAGTTGGTGCGGTGGAGAGAAGATAGTGAGAGAGGGGGAAGTGCAGGGAGAGGAGAGGTCGTATGAGGAAGGGAGAGGGAGAGATGGACAGCTGGTGCCGGTGAGAACGTGAGGGGAGCAAAAGGGAGGGCAGGGGGAAGAAATGGAGTCGTAGGGGAGAAAAGGGAGGGGGAAAGAGATAGAGAGAGTGGGGTTCCCACCTTTTCCAAAAATTTAACTTCATTTCATTGCTTCATGTTGTGCCCCTGTGGTCTTGTTGATTGGTTTTGATGATAGCAAACACTATAAGTCACCATATGCATGTGTGCATGAAAGACCTTGTTGATTCATTTAAGTGCATTCATATTTCATATGTGTTCATGTATTTGTGAATGTGTGCATGTGAATGGCATTCCGTTGTTCTGTCTGACATCTGGACAGAAGCGGGTCGACCCCCCCTTCCAGATGGGTCAACCCCCCAGATTAGCAAGTCTGCAAAGTCTATACATTGCATAGACTGCAGGCATTAGAAGTCCATACATTGCTTCTAGCATGCACACATACACCCAAGTATATACACTGCTGCATGCTCACTGCATTTGATGTCCTGTCTGCACATTGCTTAAGTCAGTACAGAGTTAACATTGTCTCGCACACAAATTCACTTCCAAGTCTATACATTCTTGCATATTGTGCTTCACGCTTTGTTCAAGTCTATACACCCTGTTGCATATTGAACGTGAAGTCTGTACATCATCCAGAGCCTTGTTACAATGTGTGCCAAAGTCTATACACTGCTAGCATACAAGTTCAAAGTCTCTGCATTGAAGTTTGTACATTGGCCATGTCTGTACAGAGTCTTTTGCATTCCTTCATATGAAGTCTATACACTGCATTGTTAAGTCCTCACATCGGTTTCCAAGTCTGTACAGCCCAAGTGTGTACATCCATCGTCTCATGTAGTATCTCATCCAAAGTCTAGACATCCACATGTAGGCAAAGTCTGCACACAGCCAAAGTCTGAACATCCACCGTCTCTTTTAGCGTCTCACACTTGCAAGTCTATACATTGCCTTTGGGCATCCAAGTCTATACATTGGCAGCACTGTGCAAGTCTATACATTGGCAGCGTGTCTGTATTTCAAGCCATTCGTCAAGTCTATACATTCCCAGCCTTTACCTACGTTCAGAACCCCAAGTCGATACATTGGTCAGTGGCAAGTATGTACAGTGCACTGTTTCAGTCACGCAAGTCTATACAGAGTTGAAATTCTACACATTGTTCATTCAGCATCTTCAAGTCTATACGTTGGTCGGTGGCAAGTCTGTACATTGCACTGTTTCAGGCATTCCTGTGCAAAGTCTGAACATTGTATCTTTGCCTACGTTCAAGTCTGTACATTGTCCCCGTGTTCACTTGCCTTAAAGTCTATACATCGTAGGGCTTCGAGTCTTCAAAGTCTATACATCCTTCAAGGCGCCAAGTCTATACATCGTTTGCTTAACTTCAACATTTGCATCGTTAAGTCTATACAGTGGCATTTGCATTGAAGTCTATACACTATTCTTCACAGCAACTCTGTACATAGTCTTGGCATGTGTATTCGTGAAGTCTATACATCGCTCAAAGTCAGTACATCATGCTTTGTCGTTCAAAGTACAAAGTCTATACATAGCAGTGTTCAAGCTTTCAAAAGTCTATACATTCCCTTCTGTAATGTTCATGCATCGATTGTCAAGTCTGTACACCGTTCGCTTAAAGTCCATACAGCAGTGTCTATACATTGGCTTGCTTCTTCATGCATTTGCTAGTCTCTACAGCAACTAAGTCTATACGTTGTGTTGTATCGCATGCATTACCTAATGTCTATACATTGCATCCCACAGCCTGCACAGCATGTCTATACAACGTCCAGCTGCCTGCCGCAAAGTCTGTACATTGCGTCCCACAGCATGCATCGAAGTCTATACATTGTTGACAACCTACACTGCATGCCACTTTAAGTCTGTACATCCATATGTGCATTGTGCATTGTTCAAGCCAAAGTCTGTACATCGATATGTTGCTTTGATGCCGTAGCCAAGTCTATACACTCGCTGGTGTACATATGCAAAGTCTGAACATTGCCACATGCATTACCTTTGGCAAAGTCCATACATGGTCAGGCAGCCTGTCGCAGCAAGTCTATACATCTACTGGCAGTCTTCAGCAAAGTCTGAACATTGCATCATTGTGCATGCATTGTTTTCATCAAGCCTATACACTGCATCATATGCATTCTACAGCATGTGTTATCAAGTCTATACACTCGTCCTCCTTCACACGACTAACTCTATACATCCATTGTCTTGCCTGCTGAATAAAGTCTGTACACTGTCTTCAGCTGATATTGTTCATCGTCTGAATTTTTAATTAATCTTGCAGGTGTCTGGGCACGTGATCCGAGGTTGGCACCTGGCACGTGATCCAAGGTGCTGAGATGCTGACACGTGGCAGAGTCAATTGGGCGAGAGATGTGGAAGACACACGCCCTAGTTGCTGCTGCTATATATATGAAGTTTCTTCATCTGTAGAAGACGATCAAGAAGGAAGAAGGCTGATCGAGACTGTGAGTGAAGAAAGAAGAGTGCAGCAGAAGAAAAGGAGAAAGAGAGAGAGCTCGTGAGGATTAAGAGAAGAAGAGAAGACAGTGAGAGAAAGAAGCAGAGAAGTAAAAGAAGAGTAAGAAGAAGAGAGCTCGAGAGATAAGAAGCTTCATCAGTAGATCAGTTCATACTTGACTGTGGATCATATCCAGGCCAGTCAGCTCCTGCGAGAGCCAAATTGTGATTTCACTTTACAGCTTTCTGTTTGCTATGATTATTTCCGTTTCTTGTTTGTTTTTCCTTTTGTTACTATGGTTATCTTTGTTCTTCCGATTCTCTGGATAGAGGTCGGGTCCCTCCTGGTCTGGAGGAAGAGAGGTTTGTGACCTCTGGTTTGCTGGTGACGGGGAGTCACTGGTGGGTTCCCTCCTGGTGTGGAGGAAGAGAGACCTCGGTCGCTGGTTTGCTAGTGGCTGGGAGTCACTAGTGGTTCCCTCCGGTTGGGAGGAAGAGGGGAGGTTGTTCCCCTGGTCAAGCTGTTTGGCAGCAAGTGTTCGCAGACTGAGTCTGCTGGTTCTAGCATTAGCTAGTGAAGCCTCACTCTGGTTTGGAGTGAGGGGTGGATGTAGGTCTTGGTGACCGAACCACCTAAAAATCTTCTGTGCAGTGTGGTTGTATTTTTGCTCCTTGTCTTCTACCTCCTTCACAGGTTGCCTTAGCATTCTCGTTTCTATCTGTGCTGCTTCCACTAGCTGATAGTTTAGGCGCGCCTTATATATTTGCTCTATTGTCTAAGCCATCTGTGTTTTAATTCTGGAATATTATTTGAGCGAAAAGTTTTTTAAGGGTGGGATTCATTCACCCCCCTCTGAATCCTTCGCACCGATCCAATCAATTGGTATCAGAGCGATGTCTGCATAGAAGGTCCAGCGACCTGCAGATCCGATCTTACAGTCTTCGATGCTAATTTGCTTTTGGTGCATCAATATTCATGTTGCATTTAATATGATTGTTTCCATGGGTGATCCACCAGTTTTCAACGGCTCCAATTTTAATGTATGGTTTGTCAGTCTGAAAAAATTATGCTATATCAGTTAATCCTGATCTGTGGAAGTTAATTTCACACGGTCCTCATAAATTACCAAAGAAAAAGTCCAAATGGACTGACTGTCACAGATCAATGTATGAAGAGAATCAGATAGCTATGAATCTAATGAAGGCAGCTACTGATAAGGCTTTACATTCCTGCTTTCATGATTGCAGCTCTGCTAAAGACATTCTAGATATGCTGAAGCGAGCTCAGAAGAGAAGTGAGGACAGCTGCATGATGGCTAACAGAAGCAATCAAAGTGGCAGCCAAAATGAAGAAAATGATGATGAAGAGGTAAACCCTTTCGAGAATTTCTCTTTGGACGATTGGGAAAATGCATATGCTGAATTGCTTGAATCTCATGAACATTTAAGAAAACAGTATAAAAAATTAAAAAAGGGTACTGGGTTAGATAGTTCAAGCTCTCCATGTGAAAATTGTTCTAATATCAAGCAATCCCATGATGCCTGCTTGTCTGATATCCATATGCATGGAAATCAGAATGGAAAATTGAAGAAGGAACTTGAATGTGCTTGCTCTGAACTAAGTAGGCTAGAATATGAAAATGACTCTCTGAAACAATCTGTTAAAGAAAATGAAGAAAAATTTAGGAAACTTGAGCAAGAGAAGAACTTGTTTGCTGAAAAATTTAATGTCATAAAATCTATAAATATAGAATTACAGAAAGATTTTGAAAAATAACAAAAAGAATTGAAGGAGTTTGAAGCTGGGAGAGAAAGCAAGGTTAACTCAGAAGATCAAACTCTAATAAATGAGTTAATTCAAAATGATAAGCTTAAGGAAGAAAATGAGAAGTTAAAACTGCTGAACTCCACTATGTCTGAGAGACTTCTAGCCTTAGAAAGAGGAAAAACTATTTGCATTGAAGATTCTGAAAAACTGAGCAATCTGGAATAAGAGATTGAAAAATACAAAATAGCTAACAAAGTTTTGAATGAAGCTATGAATTGCAGTGAGCAAGAGATTGCCAGTTATGAGTTACACATTTCCTCTCTAGAAAATGAAATCCAAGACTTAAAAGATTCTTTGTCTAAGTTTATGAGTGGGCAAGAAAACCTAGACAAGCTACTGGTGTAAAAGTCAATGTCAGGAAGGAAGGGTTGGGCTACAATAATCTGAATAAAAAGGCTTTTAAGAACAAAGTAATGACATCATTTGTAAATGCTTCAAATGTAGCCTCTACATCAAAAGATAAACATCCCATTGTTTAGAAAATGCTGGGAACAAAGGTTAATTGTAAGAAAGAGGGACTGGGTTACAATCCAGTCATGAGAAAGGTTGATGGATCCAACCTGAAAACTATTTTTGTTAAATCTTCAGAACAAGAAAAGCCTTCTACCACATCTCCACCTCAGAACAAGGCTAAGAAAATAGAAAAACAAAATAAAAATCATAAAACATCAAAAATTCAAAGGAACAATCTGCATGCTAAGAACTCATCAGAAAAATGCCATGTTTTAAAGAAATCAAATGGCTCCTGTCATTATTGTGGTAAGCATGGACACTTTATGAGTAACTATTTTATGATGAAACAAGATGACAAAAAGCATGCTAGAAAACATGTGTCCGGTCAGAAAAAGGATAATCTGAATGTTAAAGAATTTCATGCTAGAAATCATGTTTTTCAAAATAAAAAAATTCATTGCTCCAATTGTGGCAAGATGGGCTACATTGCAGCTCATTGCTGGCATGTTAAAGGGAAGAAATTTCATTATGAGTTCGTTAATTTCCATGACAACAAAACTATTTTTGAAAGGAAAACTCTTGCATGTCTTGAGTGTGGTAAGTTAGGCCACAGAGCTAGAGATTGTTGGCATGCTCAGAAGAACTATGTTAACCCCTATGTTATCAAATTCTATGCCAGAAAATCTGTGAGTTTTTCATGCTATAACTGTGGAAAGCCAGGTCACAGGGCTGTAACCTGTTGACCGGCAGGATATCAAAACCAAACTGGTTTTGGTAAACAGAATTTTTATTTTGTTAACAAAAAAGTTCATGCATATGCACATAGAATTCATGCTAATAAGAATGTGCATAAATCAAATCTGAAATCTGCTGGTTCTTGCCATCATTATGGCAAATCTGGACATTTGATGGATGGTTATCCTCTAATGAAATTTAATGATCATCAAGTTAAAAATGTACTGAGAAAACCTGCTAGAAGTGATACTGTCATGTCAGGACCCAAGAATTCTTCGGTGCCTATTTGTGTAAAATAGTTTGCTAACTTGCAGGTGTGCCTTGGAAGCTGATTAATAAAGAGGGGATTAATCCAAGGCACTCAAGAATGAAAACCCCTTCTTGAACTTTTCAGGTAAATTTCTTGCATTTCCTGTTTTTAGTTTTACTGCATAGCACATTAAATCTATTTTTGCATATTCATTCATCATCTGCCATTTGCATTATTTTCTGATCATGCACTTGCTGAATGTTCTGTGCATATATGAGTTTAAAGGGTTGTCTGCATCTGATGCATACATATGCCAATTACAGTTGTTTGTTAATTGTTGATATGCATAATCTCTGAAAACAAATTGCAACTTCTTAAAATCTGAACTGCATATGAATGTTGTTTGAAATCTATCTGTTGCATAGCTCACTGAAAATCTGGATTGCCTATAGGACTGCATGTTGAATTATCATGATTGACCTCTATGGTATATTAAATAGTAAGCCACTAAAAGGTAGGGAAATCTGTCTGGAAGCTTTTACTATGTGTGAGATGGTCTTTTAGACCAGGTTGTCCGCCTAGTACCATGGGTCATAATGCTTGATAGGGCAATCTGAATGAGCATGAATCACAAATCCATATGTTCAGTTTTCATGGCAAACATTGCATGTTTTCAGGGGTAGTTAATTGCATGTCTTTGCATGGAAATCAATGTTGAGTCCTTGCATGTCTTTGCATACATGTAGTTAATAGCATTGCATTTCACTACATTGAAAAATCCAAAAAGATTGACTGAATGCATATTGTGAGGGGGAGTCAATGCATTGCATGTAGGTTGTCAAATGCATACACTTGTCAGAATTCATTGCATATCATTCCTTATTGATTTTGTAGACAAACCTTGATCATATTCTGAAAGCATTGACCTTCAAAATCTCTTCTATCATTTGGTATCAGAATTCTGTCAGTCTTTCATAAAGATTTCAATGGGGCTATCTCGATTATAAATATGAAAACACTTGAACTAGGAATCTTCTATTATACGATTTTATGAATGTCTGAAATAACTCATGTGCTTTAAGTTTAATGTATTCACTGAGTTTGACTTTAAAATCTCTTAAAAATATCTGAATTATGTTTAATAAACTTTAACCATCTGTTTCATGCTGTGTCTTGTAAAATCTTCTGAAATCTGCATTATTGAATACATGGCTTTATTTGGTTAAGTACATGAAATTATTATTGATTTGAAGCAAATGAGTTTTTATGAAATGTCTAAAGGGTAAATTCTGTCAGAGCAATGACTTTGGTCACTGAGAAACACATGTCCAAAGGACTGTGTCATGAGGTGCCATAGTTAACTCTGCTTAATAATGAGTGTTAATCAGGCAGAGCAATGGCATGCACACTGAGAAATACAACTCACTCATCAAGAAATGATTTGTAGTGTGTCATGATGTGTAAATGTTATCTCTGTTCATATAAAGCATGACTGTTAGTTACACTAAGTGCTTAAGGATATTGGCGTCTGATCAACGTATATCCTCGAGTTATAAGGTGTACACTGAACAAGAGTGCTCGTAAAATTTGTAGCATGAAAACTTGTTGAACAAATTACAATATTTGAATATTGATGCAAAAATCAAATTGCTACAACCCTAGACAAAATCATATGACTTCATTATTGCTTGATCTTAATACTAGTGCATGTAATTCCGAAAGAAGTCAATAAATTTGATTGTGTAAGAGAAAGGGAGGTTAATCAAGATATGTGTATGTGGGCTTGGTTCATTTTTATTAAACCATGGTTTTAGATATCAATACAGAATTTTATTGATAAACTTTGCATACATCATGTTTAAACCATGCTGATCAATAAAATTCATTCATAAGCCCTTATAATGGAAGACTTTGAAAAATTATGTTTTGGATTTATGAGATTGATATCTCCTTGAAGATCTTGTTGAATTCCTTGTGTTTGGAGCCTAGTTGAAAATCTTTTTCTCACTGTCCTTGATTCATCATGACCTGAACTAACCTTTGATTGCCCCTGTGGTCTCCTTCTCATTCATTTCATAAGGTTCCAGTTATTGAGGGGGAGCCTCCATGTCATATGAATCATGCAGCATGGAAATTCATAAAGGGGGAGAATTGTCTTGCATTCATATATTTAGGGGGAGTTCTTGCATTTCAAGTTGCATCTGCATCTCTACATTCATACATGCTTAATTGTTATGAGTCATATTGCTCTTTGGGGAAAAATGTGCTTTCACGTAGTTAAAGGGAGAAATGTCATATCAATTGGTATCACCTCTGCTTACTTTTCCTCTCTCTAACTAATGTCTTTTTGCTGAAGTCAAAGGGAGAGAATGTTTTTGACTTACGTCTGTGTGACTCATAGTGTTGCCATCATCAAAAAGGGGGAGATTGTTGTGCCCCTGTGATCTTGATAATTGGTTTTGATGATAGCAAACACTATAAGTCACGATATGCATGTGAGCATGAAAGACCTTGTTGATTCATTTAAGTGCATTCATATTTCATATGTGTTCATGTATTTGTTAATGTGTGCATGTGAATGGCATTCCGTTGTTCTGTCTGACAACTGGACAGAAGTGGGTCGACCCCCCCCTTCCAGATGGGTCGACCCCCCAGATTAGCAAGTCTGCAAAGTCTATACATTGCATAGACTACATGCATTAGAAGTCCATACAATGCTTCGAGCATGCACACACACACCCAAGTATATACACTGCTGCATGCTCACTGCATTTGATGTCATGTCTGCACATTGCTTAAGTCTGTACAGAGTTAACATTGTCTCGCACACAAATTCACTTCCAAGTCTATACATTCTTACATATTGTGCTTCACGCTTTGTTCAAGTCTATACACCCTGTTGCATATTGAACGTGAAGTCTATACATCATCCAGAGCCTTGTTACATTGTGTGCCAAAGTCTATACACTGCCAGCATACAAGTTCAAAGTCTCTGCATTGAAGTCTGTACAATGGCCATGTCTGTACAGAGTCTTTTGCATTCCTTCATATGAAGTCTATACACTGTATTGTTAAGTCCTCACATCAGTTTCCAAGTCTGTACAGCCCAAGACTGTACATCCATCGTCTCATGCAGTATCTCATCCAAAGTCTAGACATCCACATGTAGGCAAAGTCTGCACACTGCCAAAGTCTGGACATCCACCGTCTCTTTCAGCGTCTCACACTTGCAAGTCTATACATTACCTTTGGGCATCCAAGTCTATACATTGGCAGCACTGTGCAAGTCTATACATTGGCAGCGTGTCTGTATTTCAAGCCATTCGTCAAGTCTATACATTCCCAGCCTTTACGTACGTTCAGAACCCCAAGTCGATACATTGGTCGGTGGCAAGTATGTACAGTGCACTGTTTCAGTCACGCAAGTCTGTATAGAGTTCAAAGTCTACACATTGTTCATTCAGCATCTTCAAGTCTATACATTGGTCGGTGGCAAGTCTGTACATTGCACTGTTTCAGGCATTCCTGTGCAAAGTCTGAACATTGTATCTTTGCCTACGTTCAAGTCTGTACATTGTCCCCGTGTTCACTTGCCTTAAAGTCTATACATCGTAGGGCTTCGAGTCTTCAAAGTCTGTACATCCTTCAAGGGGCCAAGTCTATACATCGTTTGCTTAACTTCAGCATTTGCATCGTTAAGTCTATCCAGTGGCATTTGCATTGAAGTCTATACACTGTTCTTCACAGCAACTCTGTACATGGTCTTGGCATGTGCATTCATAAAGTCTATACATCGCTCAAAGTCAGTACAACATGCTTTGTCATTCAAAGTACAAAGTCTATACATAGCAGTGTTCAAGCTTTCAAAAGTTTGTACATTCCCTTCTGTAATGTTCATGCATCGATTGTCAAGTCTGTACAGCGTTCGCTTAAAGTCCATACAGCAGTGTCTATACATTGGCTTGCTTCTTCATGCATTTGCTAGTCTCTACAGCAACTAAGTCTATACGTTGTGTTGCATCGCATGCATTACCTAATGTCTATACATTGTGTCCCACAGCCTGCACAGCATGTCTATACAACGTCCAGTTGCCTGCCGCAAAGTCTGTACATTGCGTCCCACAGCATGCATCGAAGTCTATACATTGTTGACAGCCTGCACTGCATGCCACTTTAAGTCTATACATCCATATGTGCATTGTGCATTGTTCAAGCCAAAGTCTGTACATCGATATGTTGCTTTGATGCCGTAGCCAAGTCTATACACTCGCTGGTGTGCATATGCAAAGTCTGAACATTGCCACAAGCATTACCTTTGGCAAAGTCCATACATGGTCAGGCAACCTGTCGCAGCAAGTCAATACATCGACTGGCAGTCTTCAGCAAAGTCTGAACATTGCATCATTGTGCATGCATTGTTTTCATCAAGCCTATACACTGCATCATATGCATTCTACAGCATGTGTTATCAAGTCTATACACTCGTCCTCCTTCACATGACTAACTTTATACATCTGTTGTCTTGCCTGTTGAATAAAGTATGTACACTGTCTTCAGCTGATATTGTTCATCGACTGAACTTTTAATTAATCTTGCAGGTGTCTGGGCACGTGATCCGAGGTTGGCACCTGGCACGTGATCCAAGGAGCTGAGATGCTGACACGTGGCAGAGTCAATTGGGCGGGAGATGTGGAAGACACACGCCCTAGTTGCTGCTGCTATATATATGAAGTTTCTTCATCTGTAGAAGACGATCGAGAAGGAAGAAGGCTGATCGAGACTGTGAGTGAAGAAAGAAGAGTGCAGCAGAAGAAAAAGAGAAAGAGAGAGAGCTCGTGAGGATTGAGAGAAGAAGAGAAGACAGTGAGAGAAAGAATAAGAGAAGTAAAAGAAGAGTAAGAAGAAGAGAGATCGAGAGATAAGAAGCTTCATCAGCAGATCAGTTCATACTAGACCGTGGATCATATCCAGGCCAGTCAGCTCCTGCGAGAGCCAAATTGTGATTTCTCTTTACAGCTTTCTGTTTGCTGTGATTATTTTCGTTTCTTGTTTGTTTTTCCTTTTGTTACTCTGGTTATCTTTGTTCTTCCGATTCTCTGGATAGAGGTCGGGTCCCTCCTGGTCTGGAGGAAGAGAGGTCTGTGACCTCTAGTTTGCTGGTGACGGCGAGTCACTGGTGGGTTCCCTCCTGGTGTGGAGGAAGAGAGACCTCGTTCTCTGGTTTGCTAGTGGCTGGGAGTCACTAGTGGTTCCCTCCGGTTGGGTGGAAGAGGGGAGGTTGTTCCCCTGATCAAGCTATTTGGCTGCAAGTGTTCGCAGACTGAGTCTGCTGGTTCTAGCATTAGCTAGTGAAGCCTCACTCCGATTTGGAGTGAGGGGTGGATGTAGGTCTTGGTGACCGAACCACCTAAAAATCTTCTGTGCAGTGTGGTTGTGTTTTTGCTCCTTGTCTTCTACCTCCTTCACAGGTAGCCTTAGCATTCTCGTTTCTATCTGTGCTGCTTCCGCTAGCTGATAGTTTAGGCGCGCCTTATATATTTGCTCTATTGTCTAAGCCATCTGTCTTTTAATTCTGCAATATTGTTTGAGCGAAAAGTTTTTCAACGGTGGGATTCATTCACCCCCCCTCTGAATCCTTCGCATCGGTCCTATCACTTCAAATAAAGGTTACAGGACTCTTTTTATAGACTCCATAAAGAGACCAAAAGATAACTCACCTAACACCTACTCTCTACTCCACGTAACTACCTTAAATGACACACAAAAAAGACTCTTACGTGATATTTGTGGACATAATTCCTATAAAACATAAAACATGACCCATTAGGCCCAAACAGGTGGCCCAATTAACAAAAGACGACCAAACATAAATATTTATTTGATAACTCTTTTTTCTGGAGCCATTTTTCCGATCTCGTCAAACCCCTCCGCTTGGAGGAGGTTCGACCTCGAACCTCGTAGCTCTGGATCCCGATTTGATGGAACAACCAGTTCCCTAAGCTCTGATACCATTTGATGTATAACGAGCCTCCGAGTCTGAGATTTTCTTTTCATTTCATTTTTTATCACTTTTATCCTTATCTTCACAAAATATTTTTCCTCTCTATTCTCATTTTTTTCCCTACAGTATCACACAAAATATCCCCCCCTTTTTTTCTCTCTATATTTTTTTAAATAAAATAACACCATGAGAATAGAGATAAGAGAGAGGTTACGTGAGAGAGGGATTAAGGGACAGAAAGAGAGTATCGAAGTGAGGGAGGTGAGGAGGAGTTCTGTTCTATTATATATATATATATATATATCTACTATCCAGCTACAGTACCATGCAACAGAAAGATGCAGCGAGAGAGAGGACGAGAACGCTAGGAGGGGAGGCGGTTGACGAGGCCGGGGTGGGGTAGAATGAGCGCCATGCTCGATGGTGAGGAGGGACGTCGTGCTTTGCCAACGTGCTTGGCCTGTGGCGCTCGAGCACCGACGATGTGCTTGGAGGGTATGGCACGTCATGCTCGGTGGGAGGGGGAAAACCACGAGCCAGAGGGGTCATTCGAGATGAGTAGCATCTGCCCCCCCGGTGGCCAGTGTTCGGCGAGGAGCCGTGCTTGACGACAGCGGCAATAGCTTCGGACGTGACTGCAAGGGCGTGACCACCCGGCGCTCATTGCTTCCCACAATAGCAAGGTGGGCAGTGGCTCCTAACAATGGGGAGGGGAGTGGAGAGGCTAGCCCTTGGTGGCGAGGACGATTGTTGGGATCACTACCGAGGTGCGAAGGGTGCGGGGAGCAGCTGGACGATGCCGGCGAAGAGCCGCTGCAACGATGGCGGGTGGATGTAGGACGCCGGTGCGTGAAGGGCTGTAAAAGTGAGATGGGGCGAACAGTGGGTGTGTGGGCGAGGGGAGGCTCTCGTGGTGGGTGGTCGTGAAAGAGAAAGAAGGCGGCGTTGGGCAATCGGTGACGATGGTGAGAGGTGTTCTCGATGGTGGACGGCAGGCAGGTGGAGGCAAAGGCGGGAGAGAGTGACTGGGTTGCAGGGGGTGGGTGCTAGCTGCTTCGGGTGTGGACAGTGAGAAAGAGACTGGGAGAGATGAACGATGGAAAGGGGCAGGGGGGCGCGGTGGATGCGAGAGTGGTAGAGAGGGAGGGGAAGCCGCCTGGGGGGGGGAAAGGCTAAGAGAGATAGGGAGAGGAGGAGCAGTAGGAGGGAAGGGAGGGGACGATCTGGGCATCGCACCTAGCAGGGGGGAGAGGGAGAGAGAGGGGCATCGCACCCCTAGGAGGGAGGAGAGGGAGAGCGCGGGAGGGGAGATGGGGGAAGAGAGAGGGAAGAATGGAGAAGCCCGCGGTTTAGAGAGAGAGAGAGGGTTGTGAAGGCGGGGGGGAGGAGAACCGGAGGCTATGGCCCTGTTCCGTTAGCAGGAGAATGGTTGTGCAGAAGAAGTTAGAGGGGAGGGAGGGAGAAGAGGGGTGACTGCAGTTGCAGGGAGAGAGGGGGGGATGAGGGCCGGAGGAAGGGGGTTGGGTAGCTTGGCCATACTGTGGATCTGAGGGAGGGAGAATGATGTTGCAAAGGGAGGGGGAAGAAGATGAAGAGGTCGAAGGCTAGGGGTGGTTAGCAGGAGGGAGATGGTGCAAGTTGGTGCGGTGGTGAGAAGAGAGTGAGAGAGGGGGAGGTGCAGGGAGAGGAGAGGTCGTATGAGGAAGGGAGAGGGAGAGATGGACGGCTGGTGCCGGTGAAAACGTGAGGGGAGCAAAAGGGAGGGCGGGGGGGAGAAATGGAGACGTAGGGGAGAAAAGGGAGGGGAAAATAGATAGAGAGAGTGGGGTTCCCACCTATTCCAAAAATTTAACTTCATTTCATTGCTTCAAATAAAGGTTACAGGACTCTTTTTATAGACTCCATAAGGAGACCAAAAGACAACTCACATAACACCTACTCTCTACTCCTCACAACTCCCTTAAATGACATACAAAAAAAGACTCTTACGTGATATTTGTGGACATAATTTCTATAAAACATAAGACATGACCCATTATGCCAAAATAGGTGGCCCAATTAACAAAAGATGACCAAACATGAATATTTATTTGATAACTCTTTTTGCTAGAGCCATTTTTCCAATCTCGTCATGTAAACTGCTCATTCACCGTGGTTTTAACGCATGCATGGGTACCTTATATGTTAGTTGAAGAATATGTATTTTCATCATACAAGTTATTTCAAGTAGATGATAATGATTGGATTATGCTATTAGTAACATCTGAATTATGTATATAAATTGGCTATACAGATGCTAGTTAACCACGATTTGTTTAGGTTGCCTACTAAGCGTCACACTCACCCCTTTGTGACACACGTTTTCAAGAGACATAGAGAAGGAGGTTGAGGAGGAGGCTACAGCTGAGGAGTAGTGCTAGTTCATGGTTCGTCGGGGGATGCTATGGATGAATGTCTCTATTATATGTATATGGGGTGGTGGGCCTATGTGAACTCATGTTCAATCTGGAACAACCTAAATGTACCATCTTTGGAAAGTATGAATGGTTGAGATGTTACCTGCATTTCTTGTAATCTGTGGTTTCTCTCTCTCTCTCATGTGAGTGTATGCATGTTTATATAATTGTGCTTTCGCGATACGTGCGATGTAATGTCTCGGGGTCTGATAGAAAAACAAATAATACCAATAATTTGGGGATCAGATATCGCGGCGTTACAACTGGGCTACTGCAACTCCGGGATCTGAGCTGGTCCGGACTGCTCATGTCTAGATCAGAACAGCAGCGGGCTGTTGTAGAGGTTGCACGGGCTCCACCGACCTCTGATGGAGACGAGACTGGTGCCAACAGAACCGTAGAAAAGCTGGCGACGCAAAGGAGCTGACGGGACCACGTTCTGAGGTTGGAGGTGAGCACAGTGGTCCGGGAAGCAGAGGGGGGTCTGATGTTGTTTAAGCAGGGACAATCTGCGCATGCTGGGAAAGAAGACCAGCACGGGGTGCTCCAGGCTCCGAATGACCTCTTCCTTCTTGGAGCTGAAAGAGAATTGGTAGAGGATCTCCTCGGCTAAAGGGATTGCCAGGAAACTCAGAGGAGCGGCCGTGGGATCTTCTGCAACTCATCTCTGTCCCCAGCCGGGGTCGATCTCGAGCAGCCTAACGAAAACAGGCCTCCTGGTCAGCTCAGACGTCGGACGAAAGTGAAAGACCTCTTGTTGGAAATCTAGCTTGGAGACGAATCTTGTGGCTATTGGGATGTTTGCCTAGATTTGCTCGGACGAGACAAGATTGACGCTGTAAGTTGCATCTAATTCTGTTACAATTGTGGGTGGGGTGGGGGGTGGGGATGGGATGTGCTAATGGGGGAAGTGAGAGAGGGAAATGGGGTGGGAAGAGTCCTGGTTGATAGGGGGTCAAGGGGGGATGATCCAAGCATGTGGGAGGGGCAAAGAGGGTGTTGGAGGTGGTTCTACTAAGGGGTGGAAGGAAAGCTATGAATTTTAGTTGTGGGGTAGTAAGGGTTGGAAAGTGGCATGGGGATTGGTGGGTTCCATCTTGGGATGTGGGAGATGAAATTTGTAATTTGAATTAGGAGGGGATGGGTAGTTAGTGGGTGCCTAGGGAAGGGTGGAGGAGGTATTGGGAAGAGAGAGGGGGTTGCTTTGGGAAGTAGGAAATGAAATTTGAAACTTGAAATGGGGAGGGGGTGGGGAGTTAGTGGGTGCCTAGGGAAGGGTGGAGGAGGCCTTGGGAACGGGGAGGGGGTTTTGGGAAGTGGGAATGGAGGGAGATACAAATTTGATGTAGTCTTGGGGATGGTGATGGGAAAAAGAAGGGTCAAGGGAAGGGTGGGTGATGCCTTGGGAAGAGGGAGGGGTCTCTTGGGAAGTGGGAGGGGGTCTTGGGAAGTGGGAGTAGAGGGAGATACGAATTTGAATTAGTCTTGGGGAAGGTGATGGGGAAAGAAGGGCCTAAGGAAGGGTGGGTATGCCTTGGGAAGAGGGAGGGGTAGAGAGAGAGGGTGAGAGAGAGAGAGAGAGGGAGAGAGAGAGAGAGAAGGGGAGTCACACTCCTAGAGGGGGAGGGAGAATTCACTCAAAGTTGATTTCAATTTCTCAAGCATCAGTTGTTAGAAATGGAGGGGGGTTGGGGCCTATTTATAGGCACTGATGTGAAATAGAAGTGGAGGGTCTTCTTCATTCTGCCCATGGTCGCGCTATATCCTTTACGCGTGTTCTAAAGATCACGCTATATCGTTCTAGCGCGTTCATAGACGTAGGCAGAACGACGGACCTTGACGTTGGGGCGCCCGTGGAAGTCTTCGAGGGAATGAATCACAGGGGGAGAAACACATTGGAAGGTGGGTAATACACGAGGGATCCTAAACAGACACATGAGGGACCCTAAACAGGGATTAAACTAACCTAATACTAGCTAGGATAACTTGGTGAAGGTGGCTACGGGGGTGGGTGACGGGGGATAAAGAGGATGTGATGGAGCGAGCTAGGGCCATGATGGGGCTTGACTGGGGCCTCTCGCCCAGACCCATCGGAGGACCGGTGCAACCGAGCTCCATCCTAACCTTAGCAGCATCCTTGGCGGTGGTGAGGGGAGATGAACGGCGGTGGAGGAAGAACGGAGATCCGAATGGGGCCTCACACCCGACCCCGTCTCAGAGCCGGTGCATCCAGAGCTTCGATCATCCTCCATTGAGGGGGAAAAGAGAGAGGATCAGGAGAAGAGAATTGGGCATCGCACCCGGAGAGGGGAGGAGGAAAGAGGGTTCCAAAGATTGGGGGAGATAGCCATGGCTACACTCATAAACTCTCATATATTCATTGCTTCTTTTTTTTTATCAAACGAGATGGGATACATATATAGGGGAAGGGGAAGACACAACAACGCTAGAACATTGATTACAACCATGGATGTCACGCCCCGAGCCTTTATTATAGCGGAAGACTCACTCGAGAAACGTGAACAGCCAGTATGGTAAGCCTCTTGCAAGCAAGAACGACCAGAGCGCGAGAGAATCACACACATAAATGCAATTGCACAGAATTTAATCAAACTCGAACTTTATTTCATAAATGATCAAAGTATTCCTTTACAATAATCACCTTTTATTCTACTAGACTAAAGAAATAAGAAAATTACATTGACTCAATCTAAACATTATAGACTTCCTAAGTCTTCGCTCATAGCTTTACAAGACTTTCACTCACTTCCGGACCCGCCACTAGTATAGCCCGAATCCGAATCTGAACTACTTCCATCTCCTGAAAAATGTTGGTAAATAGGTAATGAGCACACTTGCCCAGTAGGTATCTTCGCATCAACATGAAAGCACTATTAAAGTGATTAATATTTTTGCTCTAAAGAAATAAGGCAAAATCATGCAATGCGATGATCACGTGATTAAACCATAGTGACGAGATAATCATGTAAGATAGAGTGAGCAAGAATGAACTTATCAAGAATATAACAAGAACATGATATTGGCCTTTTCATGAACAAGAATGTAACAAGAATGCACTATCAAGCCACATAATCAACACCCAGCATCTTATGCTTATGAGCAAGTGCTTCGTGAATTTCTGTGGAATATCGAGCAAAAAAGTCATGTACAAGAACTTGATCATGTTGCATCGCGTTGTGATTTTTCACTTCACGAGCCGTGGATAATTCACTTATTTATAAAAAAAATACTCTCAGCGCAATGCGACGCCAGTAGCATCATACCCCATGGTTTATAAAATAGTATGTTTCCGACAATCAGCCGAGGGGACTAGCATAGAGCCCTTGAACACAATCAGTGCTCGATCGCATCTTCAAGTATAAATCAAGCTCTTACCACGCATGATAATAAAGTATAGCCAAAAATATAGCAGTATCAAATAATGAAAATCAATGTATGAACGCTTCAGTTTGAATATGAGGAATTCAAGAATGACATTAAACAAGGTTATGCTCATAAAATAAATTGACAGCATAACGGTACATTCCTTTCTCTTTCCAATCCTTATATTAAGTTTCTTGATTAATATTATAAGTTCTAGACTATCATTAGTTCATCTAGAACCTTTGGCACATCAACCCTTGGGTCAAATCTTGGGTTAAGTACATAAGCAATGTGACGGTCATTCTCTGGGCCGTTACATCATGTAACGCTCCAGTAGAGGGCCGTTACAATGATCATAGTCTAGAACTATTAAAATAGACTCAGAGAAATGTGACGGTCATGCAATGGGCCGTTACGTGATTCTGACGATCCAATGTAAGGCCGTTACATTACTAGATCCAGAAACAATGATAGTGTATTCTAGTTAATGGGCTTTAATGGTACAACCAACTCGGCGTCCTAGTGGGAATCCCAGGCTCGCGGAGAATTACGGAGGCCTTGAAACAAGATTTCCTAGTCCATTGGAAGGAATATTCAATAGAGAGGTCCTCATGTCCAAGAATATGTTCCTATAGTGAAAAATGTGAACTAATGGTCAACATACCGGAGTATGTGCCATGTACTTATAGAAATGACTCTATTGATAGAGAAAGAATATATATATATATATATATATATATATATATATATCGATGTGAAATCATGATAAAAGTTCTATCAATACATCATTCAAAATCATGTTTCTACTTACAAAACTATAGAGTTTTGGGCTCATGAAATTAACATAACTTAAAGCAATAGTGAGATACCAAAACATGAAATACCTATCATGAATGATTAAATAATCTCAAAGTCATGTAATCAGGTTAAAACTTAGGTAACTAGGCATAATAATAATTAAATTTGGCAGGTTTCTAATCTGTCTTGAGTTGATAGTACACAGGCACCTGACAGTCTAGCCAAGGCGCGTCACAGGGAGTGTGACGGTCTATCGAGCAACCGTTACAGAATGTAACGCTCCTGCATAGATGCATCAGAGTCAACAGAGAAATCAATAGGCAACCAGGGACTGTGACAGTCCATCGTATGGCCGTTACTTGAGTGTGACGGTCCTACTAGGGTGCGTTATAGTATCTGCTGACAGAAAAAGATGTGAAACCTAAGAGATCACTCACATCATGTCTAAATCAAATACCATGTCTATTCTAGGTATGATAACGAAGTATAGGCTATCTATATGCATGGGTTCTAGTGAATAGACAAGATAACTTCTTTTATTTCTATTTAAGGCTAAGAAATGTTTGAAATGCATGGAACTATGAAAACATGAAATTGATGATCTAAGATGCATGGAATTCAGTCAAATCAGAGGGCTTTTAGTCATATCAAGATGTTTTTGCCATTCATGAGATGACCTATCTCTTCTAAGACCTTTAACCTTCGAATTTGGTGCTAGGTGCTACTCTTTGATCCTTGTACTTCCTGTGATAATTCAGCAACTTCCTTGGGCTCTAACTCCACGACCTCTTGACCTAAATATGTGGAATTTTGAGAGTAGTTAGTCTAAAGTATTGTAAATAAATTCCTCTAAATAACTTACCCGAGATTATGACTCCTTACCTTGATTCCATGCTAGCAAAAGTAAGGGTCGCGCAGTTCAGAACTAGGTCCTATTTATAGGGTTCTAGCTAGGGTTTGAAGATTAGATCGATTCTAGAGTCCTTAATCTGCTAAAACCTGATCTCTAAGAGTCCTTAGTAATGTCATAACCCTTCCCAAGTTGATCCCCAGTGGATAAGATCATCAAGTTCCCCTCTTTTTATAAGTTCTTCAACTTACGGAATTCATAGAGTGTAACGGTCGTAGACCCATGCGTTACAAGCATGTGACGGTCGTACGCTTGACCGTTACATTCAACGTATATAGAGTTTCAAATAAATAAAATTATTTTATTCATTTATCCATATAATTATCTTAGATAATTAGTCTTTATCCTTAAAAATCCGTAAATAAGCTAAATAACCTTCTAGATCATGGGCCAAACTTAATGGGCTTGGTCCTTAAACCTTTTGGATAATTAATTAGATATGCTAGGTTAACTATTTTAACCTAATTGTGCCTTATAATTCTACCAATCCATTTATAAATTTATTTAGGCCTTTATAAATTCTAGAAAAGTATCTTATAATTCAAAAATTATTTATATAAATTCTGGGGCACTACAATGGAAAACAGCAAACATTGAAGACTTTTGGGAGTTCCAAGCGCCGAAAAGTTAGACCGTCAGCAACTGCGTTTCTGTCTGAGATCACGCTAGGGAAACCTAGCGCCTTCTTCGAGGTCGCGCTACCCAAGGGTAGCGTCTTCATCCCTGGGTCAGGCAGCTGTGTGGATGCTCTTCGGCCTAGCAGGTAGCTTGATTCCCATCAAAACCCCTCCACTTGGGAAGGTTCATCCTCGAACCTTGTAGCTCAAGATCCCAGTCTGTGAGAACAGCCTGGTTCCCTAAGCTCTGATACCAATTGATATGAAACAGAAGTGGAGGGTCTTCTTCATTCTACCCATGGTCGCGCTATATCGTTTACGCGCGTTCTGAAGATCGCGCTATATCGTTCTAGCGCGTTCACAGACGTAGGCAGAATGACGGACCTTGACGTTGGGGCGCCCGTGGATGTCTTCGGGGGAATGAATCACATGGAGAGAAACACATTGGAAGGTGTGTAATACGTGAGGGATCCTAAACAGACACATGACGCACCCTAAATATGGATTAAACTAACCTAATACTAGCTAGGATAACTTGGTGAAGGTGGCTACGGGGGTGGGTGACGGGGTATAAAGAGGATGTGATGGAGCGAGCTAGGGTCGTGATGGGGCTTGACTGGGGCCTCTCGCCCGGACCCATGGTAGGACCGGTGTAACCGAGCTCCATCTTAACCTTAGCAGCATCCTTGGCGGTGGTGAGGGGAGATGAACGGCAGTGGAGGAAGAACGGAGATCCGAATGGGGCCTCACACCCGACCCCATCTCAGAGCCGGTGCATCCAGAGCTTCGATCGTCCTCCATTGAGGGGAAAAGAGATAGGATCAGGAGAAGAGAATTGGGCATCGCACCCGGAGAGGGGAGGAGGAAAGAGGGTTCCAAAGATTGGGGGAGATAGCCATGGCTACACTCATAAACTCTCATATATTCATTGCTTCTCTTTTTTATCAAACGAGAGGGGATACATATATAGGGGAAGGGGAAGACACAACGACGCTAGAACATTGATTACAACCATGGAAAATAGCAAGCATTGAAGACTTTTGGGAGTTCCAAGCGCCAGAAAGTTGGACCGTCAGCAACTGCGTTTCTGTCTGAGATCGCGCTAGGGAAACCTAGCGCCTTCTTCCAGGTCGTGCTACCCAAGGGTAGCGCCTTCATCCCTGGGTCTGGCAACTGTGTGGATGCTCTTCGGCCTGGCAGCTAGCTTGATTCCCATCAGGCACCCAATCTTTTACAAGACAAAAATGCCCCTGGCATTCATACAAAAGACCAAAGGTATCCTAAACAACACTAATGGGCCCAACTAGGATACTAAGGCCCAATGAAGCACAAACAAGGGAAATTGGACTCATGTCCACATGACTCAATAAAGGAAAATACATAAATAAGACATAAAAGTAAAGATGACATGAAATAATTATCGCCGAGCTTCCTCAAGGATGTGCGGGCTACCCTAACCATATGGAGTGGTGCGAGATGTCCCCATCAAATCCCCCGGGGTGAGAAGATCTTGACCCTGTCGAGTATGGGTCCAGCTAGCTGTGGTAGCGCTCTAAAACGTCCGGGTCTAGGCGCAGCAGGTCCTCCCAGCTCAGCCACCTGTCCTCAGTCGGAGGACGGTTCTTCCACCTCACAAGATAGCGCTGGTGCACCCTATTCCTGGTGAAGGTGCTCTGCTCATCTAGTATTGTCACGCCCCAAGTGCGGAAGGAACCCGAAGACGCGTGACAAGTTTATATCGATCATGTCAATCAGAGCGTTAGTGTATTCGACACAAAGACAGAGCGCGCAGAGTAAAGATAACCCAATCCTTTATTTCATCAAAACCTTCAAAGTACTTCTATTACAATCCTCTTAATGAAAGTGCTAAGACTCAATAAAATGAAAAAGTACAATGATTGACTCACGAATGTAGAAAAGTCAAGACTAGACAACGCTTGGATAGTTGGAGTAGCTCTAATCTCATCACTCTTGACTTTCCCCATCTGAAAGAGTTTCGTCCTCGGACTTACCTGAAAAATAAGGGAAAAACACTATGTGAGCGAACGCTCAGTAGGAATTATATCTCAAGAGCTAGCTTGTTTCAAGTAAATTACATGTTACATGAAATGCAATAAGCTATGCATGCTCGCATAAAATGACAATAGAGAACGTATGACAAGAGAGAATGAGTGAACCAGCAAGTCTTTTCAAGAACTCATGTCAATATAGCAAGATAAGAAAGTACGTATAGTTATCATGTCATGTGATCATGTCATGTCAAGAATTGGCTATTATTTCAAGCAGGAAAATAATACCCTTTCTGGGTCACACAAGTCAGGTCATGTCAAGTCAAGTACGAGAACTATGGAATGTCTAATCAAGCTAGTCATGCACTTCGGTACAATGCCATACCGTGATCATTACAACTCCCATGGGCACTAGTACTTTCGGGTGCTCCTCCCAGTACCAGATCGGGCCCTATATGCGCCGACATTGATCATGTATTTTTGACATCCACTATAGTTATACCCAATATAGAATTTCAAAGGAATACACTTGTAGGAACTTTAAGGTAGATCTTGTGGAATGGAATCTCATGGATTAAACATGATGTGTAAGGACGTACTACGATAGTAATGGTATAACCATGATTCACATTAAAACTCGGTGGAATCGACTCCCTAACTGGGTACCATTAAGAATAAGCGCTCATACAGATATGGTCGCTCATTCTTGGACATGATAAGCTAGATAGAATTGAGGTCCACAAGTATGGCACATAATTCATAGAACACTAATGGCATGGTTTCCCATTCCATTAAATCTTAAGGATATTCTCATGACATCATGATTGCTATATGGATGTCATGAGGGCTGGTTTACCATGTTTCTCTAGAGTGACATGGCAATCAACAGTGTCATGGGTCTTAATGGTACAACTTGCTCGGCTGCCTAGAGGGAATCCAAGGCTAGCAGAGTCTTACGGAGGTCTCTATGGTAAAGTCACCAGTCCAAAGGAATGGAATGTCCCATGGCGGGTTCATCTATCACCGAGAAATAATGGGTAATTGATAAAACGACGTGAAACAGGGGACTATATTCATGGAAAAGAATATAGTGCCTAAATATAACCAACTCATAGTGGGTTATAGGAATCCATGAAAAACAGGAAACAAGAAATTGACGCCTTAGGTCATGTCTTCAATTCATGAAATGGCACCCTTGTCCGGGTCGTCAGTTCAATAATTAACGATTGTTCACTCAGTCGTTATAATCAGATTACTGCTGATATTAAAATTTGTAAATATTTTCAATTTTTAAATATTATATAAATGGCGACTTATCCCAAGACTTCAATTTAGTAAACAACGCCCTAGTCAGAGGCGTCATATATCAAAATGATGGCAGGATCTATGTCGTTAATTCCAATATCCAGGAAAATATACATGTCTCTATAATTCACAGTTTATCACTAAATTGGCGCCCGTTTACATGGGCGTTCATTCAATTGACAACCTAGATGGGGTCGTTATTTATTTGTCATCCGATTTGCACCAGGCAGGTACAATCATATACACATGGATTTTGGAGTATTACCAATCAGAAAACTAGGGACATAGACAGATAGAGAAAAATAGCAGGAATTTTCTAGTATGATTATGCATTAGTTTACATGTAAGTATTCATCGTTATTAAATTTTGAACATTGTATTATTATTAACTATCTAAATAAAAGACGACTGTTTGCACGGTCGTTGAATTAAATAACACCCTAGCTTGGGTCGTTATTTCCATTTATGCAGTAAACAGAGAAAACTCAATCCAGCAACGAAATCTATAACACCTACAGACCTATATGCATGTTTTTAACCTAGGAATTACAGGGTTTTGCTAAGTCTTGAAAAAACCTACCTTGATTGATGATTTTGTTTGACAGATGATGAAGAATCGATACTCTATTTTAAACAGAGGACTTGGTAGTAGAATAATAACAGCAGCTTCACCACGATAACAGCTTGCTTCCTCTAGCAGAAGAACAGCAACATAGTAGGAAACAGGAAGAAGAATATGATTCTTCCACGTTCTCGGCAGGAAGGAGACGGCAAGAGCAGCAACGCAGCAGCCCCTTTTGTCCACAAAAATTGAGAAGCAGAAGATGGCTCCCCCCCCTTTTCACCGTATCGGCAGCAAGAGGAAGAGGAAGAAGACGAAGAAGGACTTGAGTAGCAGCAGGACGTCCTTGAATAATAGTGTCAATAGGGTGTTCGATGGAGGGGGTGGTATTTATAGGAGAAGGAATCCTAATGGGTTCGAGGAGTTTGATTAGAACTAGGATTTCTTATGTAGAATCCTGCTTAAACTGAGATACCCACGTATTGATCCCTTTCCTTAAACAAAACTTACCCAGATAACATCCTTGTTCGAACCAAACACTAACGGGTTAGTTTGGAAATGATGCCTAAGGTTGGGCCATTATTTTAAAATGACGCCTCTGTACACAGTCTTCAATTTCTTTATATGACATTTGTCAAGGGGGCGTCAATTATTGAATTAGCGCCTACTTGAACAGTCTTTAATTAAATGACGACCTGCCAGGAGGCGTTATTCTCTTATGACCTATTTGTTATATGTTTTAAGTATATATATGAGTTGGGCAATTATTATTGGTTTATTCTTTTAATCTATTTAGGATTTTATACCTTTAATTTACCAGGGTTGCTACAAGTATAATCTTCACTTGCTCGCGTCGGTCCCTCTGGCCGATAGGTGGATTCTCACCAGGGGTGTCTCTCGCAAGGGTAGGTATTGGCTCAAGATTGTCACTAGGTGCCACCGCGGGGCCCTCATAGGGTGCTAGGTCTGCCACATTGAACGTAGGGTGTACCCCATAGCCCTCTGGTAGGTCCAGCACATAAGCATTATTGCCAAGTCATCTCAGAACTTGGAAAGGTCCCGACCCTCATGCCCTCAGCTTAGAGGCAGCCCCGGGGAAGAGCCGCTCCATCCTCACCATCACAGTCGCCTATTTGGAATTCTAAGTGGTGCCTGTGAGCATCTGCCCGTTCATACAAACGTGGTGACCGTGATCAAAAGATTCCTCCCGGATCTCACGGCTCAAGATCAGCACGAGATTATGCCTCTTTATCTGGCTTCGTCTGTGGGAAACGAACAAAGAGCCATCATGGTGCGAAGAAACTCTGGTAGGAAGGTCGCCGACTGCATAGGAAAGATCGCAGTGGCTAATGGGGAACCTGCGCCCTCCCACCCCGCAGAAAACCTCCCCGCCGATGACAACAATCGAGCTGACGAGCTGCCTCCACCACCCGCGGAGGTGCAACCCCCTAACGGGAGTCCTGACGATCTCCAAACCCTCAACGCTAAACTGGATATCCTCATAGAGCTAATGAGGACCCAGGCGGCTAGGGAAGAGAAGTCACGACTCCCACGGTAGAGCCCTCCCCGTGGAGAAGCTTCCTAACACACGGTTGGAGGCCATTTCACCCTCCGGGGATGACGGGTTATACGCAACAGGTCAGGGGGACATTCGCACGCCCCCCCTCCAAAGCAAGAAACCTCCTCAACCCCGAGGAGAGAAGGAACTGGGACGCGTCGGTAGCACCCGGAGATTAATCTCCCCGAGGGATGATGCGGCAGCCCGCAGGGAGGCCCCCGCAGTCTCTCGGACCAGTGACATCCAGAGTTATCCCTCCAACTGCGAGATTTCGAGCGACGATTTACGGAGCAAGAGCGCGCCCTCCGCGCCCTGCAAAAAATGACCACTCAAGAAGATGAGGAGCAATCCCCATTCTCCGACCATATCTTGAAGGCCGAGATCTCTCCCAGAATCCTGCTTCCAACCTTCAAATTGTATGATGGCCAAGGAGACCCGGCCGACCACTACGACAGCTTCGACGCTGATGGGGGCATCTCTCACCCTTCATATTTTACACAGCTCCGATTGCTCGCCGGCATGATTCCATTGTGTCCGTCACACTTTTCTGAGTCAAGTCAAGTAATTTTCATATTTTCTTTGAGTCATAACTATGTAATTTTCCTTTTATTTGAGTCCAGTACCTAGGTTAATGAGTCATCTACCTAAGTTAAGTGTCATAGGGTTGATTAGTTTGGTTAATGGGCCCAATTATATGGGCTAGGCCCAGGGGCACCCCCTTCCCCTTGGTTATTTGTCAATGGTCCAAAAGTCAGGGACTTGTTGTAAATTGTGGGATCCCTATAAATAGGACCCCCATCTTCCCATTTTAAGTTAATGAATGAAGATCTATTATTATGAATCCAGAAAATTGAGTTCATTTGGTGAGAAGCCATTAGAGCGGAGTGAGAAACTCCCATCCCCTATCCCCTATCCCCTTTCTCTCCCCTCCCCCTCCCACCTACTTTCTCTCTCTCCTCCCCTCATTCAATAGTCACCACAACTTTCCACAACACCTCTTTACTCCACCCCAACCCCAAGAGATTCCCACTCAATCCTAGCTCCACCATCCAACTCCCAACTACCCACTTCCTCTTCCCAAGCAAGTCTCCACCTTCCGAAGGCAGAACACCCCTCCCCAAGCATCCTTTCCCCTCCCCTAGGCCAGTATTAACCCCACTCATTAAGCCAAATTCAAATCCACCTCCCTCTCCCTCCCAACACCAAATTCGCAGCTCCCCCTCCCACCATCTGCTAGACCCCCTTCCAGACTCCATTCTCCCCCTCCCAAACCTTGAAACTTCCCCTCCTAGACCCCGTCAAAGCCAGGGGTTGCCCCTACACACATCCACCTCATTTCCCCTCCCATCTCCCCATTCCCCCATTACTTATCTCCACCATTTCATTCCAGTTCGTAGGTAGCAGAGAAGCCACTGGTTGCATAGCCTGCCACGACCTCATCTCGGTGCCCCTGGCCCCTGGAAGCACAAGAGGAACTTTTGGAAGCGTCTCCCAGTCCTCTTCGCAATGGTGGTGGTCTCATCCCTATCTGAGTTCGGAGCTGCCCGGAGGAGCCATCATCGCGGGACTGTGCAACTTCTTCTTGACAGTTAACTAGAAGCAAGTTGCAGAGGCTCCCACGGCCAACCTCCTGAAGTTCTGAAGGTGGGCCTTGGCTGAGAGCTTCTACGATGCGTCTACTTCCAGAAACAAGAAACGGCACGCCGTTCGGCGTCCAGAGCTGTGAGTTCTCATTTTTCTCCCCCAGGTGCGCTGGTCTGTTCCCTCTGTAACTCATCTAACACCCCACCACTGTTCAGGTCCTCTACGCCTACTCCGGCCTCCTCCGGTGCCCCCGTGGGTCTCCTTTCGAAGAGGACTCAACCACAAATCCAACAACTCCAGCCACGCTTGAATCAGAGCTTGAGAACATCCGTGCCGGCTTCATCTTTCTGCTGCGGAGGTGTAGAAGATACCACAACCAGCAAACAGAGACCATGTTCGCGCCTCTGCCCCGACCAACGCCATCATTCAGAAATTCCCCCAAAAATTGGACATCCTCCTGGGTCAACTACGAAGGTTTTGCCACTATTTTTGTCACAATCGGAGTTCGGGGGAGTCCAAAGCCGTGCCGACAGTGACAGTCTGTCCCCTGTTCCTGAGAGTGGACAGAACCGACGATCTTCTTCCGCTTCGGCTTCTAGCGTAGTTTTCCCCACCCCGCCTGGCCACCTGACCACCCCTCCCTGCGTGGAGGTATGTTTTGGTTGTAAAACTAATCCCCACCTTTAATCCAACCCCCTTGCAAGGGGCGTAGTGCATGTTAATTAAAATTTCAGGTTGAAGCTTCATCGGCGCGGCGTGCGGGTAAGTCCACGGTTCCTCACTCGCCTCATCTCCGACCGGGATCGGTGTCTTCACACCGATCAGGTGAGCTCCTGACCACACTCCTATGCTGGATTATTTGTGCTTGTTTAGTCTTGCTTCTAGTGTGCCGTCGGTCGGTGAGGAGTGCTCGGACTCAAATTGCTACTATGTGAGTGTCCACCGCGGGTGAGTTGTGAGTGAGACCAATTTACCCACGCCCTCGGCGTGCTTACCGCCCGTGAATTTGGGCAACCTCAGGCCCTTAGGGGTCCTCCCCAAGCCAGCCATACCCTTGGAAACCTCTGGGTCCATTCTCGGACCCTCACCTCATCGTCAGTCCACCTACGGACCCGAGTGTGCCAAATGCGAGTGAGTCCGCTTGTATGACATTGATGTGTCCGCTGCATTGCTTGCAATATAGGTCTTAGGTTGTGTCACATCAATTGATATCAGAGCAAGTTCTAGACTTGTCTCTACTAAGTCTTGTCCTAGGGCCATTGCATTTATCACTCGTTCATTATGGCCACTTCCTAATTAGCTTACTCATCTCGCTTAAACCCAATAGACGTCTTTGTGTTTGATGGATCCCACCCTAGTTTATATCTAGAATGGGAAAGCTCCATAGATCACCACTTTGGGAGGTTCACCCTGTCAGGGTCTATGCAAGTCAACTATGCCAAAATTTTGCTCTGGCACCAAGCTAGGAATGAATGGCAAAACATTGTAGGCTTAAAGGAAGTTGGAAAGCAAGAGCCCATCGACTCTTGGGTTGAGATGAGAAATGAACTTAGGAAGATTTATGCCCATCTGGACCCTCTTATCACCATAGAGGAAGCCCAAGCTCTCACCAATAAGGAAGAAGAGCATCAATCTTCCCCCACCTCTCATGGTCCGGATCCTCAAAAGACATGCACCATCACACATGGCACCCTCACCATAGATGATTCAGTACTCCAATGGCTCAAGCAAATTCCCACCCTCCCTAGCTCACCACCTTTGGGATATCAATCCCAAATTGTTCCCACCCGGTCTCCCCATGTCACTTTCCAAACCTTCTACTTCGCGGGAGACTTGGGAGACCTACTGGATTGCCTATGTTGGCAAGTCCACTTGACCGGCTTGCTTGCCATGGGACCATCGGAGCCTAGCACCATTAACTTTGCCCACTCTACCATTGGCTCCATCACCTCCATTTGCACGAGTGGGCATTGCACTATTGAGAACCTCCTATTTCTCCCCTTAGAGGAAGAATCCACTCCGGTCTACTCCCCACCCATTGAGACCCCAAATGCCTTAAACGGACAACTCACTAGAGATCTTGGACCAATTACTTTGGAGGAGGATGACTCACCACCTTGTGAGAACCTTGGGGATATGGAGTTCCTCTCTCTAGGTAGCCCTTACCATGATCCCTTTGGCACCTTCCAATGGGAGTACGGATACCCATGTGGCCCAACCACCTTACCCACCACCCACCTTTCCCTACCCCAACCCACCATGATGGATCAAACCCACCCCTTCCTAGACGCGGGTTACACCATAGGAGCAATGACTTTGGGCAATATTCACATAAGGATTAAGGAAGTGTCTCACTCCGTGCTATCCACCTTCTTAGATCCCTTCGATCTTTTCAAATGGAAGTTCAAAGGTCATCCCATAACCCCTCACATAGAAATCATCTTTGGAATAGGAATGCCTATGTCTTGGAACCTCCCACCACTTGACATGATTAGTAAGTCGGGTCCATTCATTCATATCACCCACATGTCAAGTAGGAAGCATGAGTGGTCTATATTCGGATGTAATGGTCCACCTTCATTCATCATGAGTCTTAAGCATGTTAGGAGCATTCATGGATGTCCGGGTCCTCCGGCACTCATCACACCCATGCATGATAGGTTCACCTATGGATGCCCCGGCCCTCCTAAGTCCGTCAAAGTCTTCATGGCATCAAAGAATGATCGGTCTACATTTGGCTGCCCTGGTCCACCTTTGCACACCATACTTTTCACACCCACACCGCATCGTAGTGCCTGGCATATGCATTCACGCAAGCATCTAGCAACGAGCGGTGAGGATCACAAAGAGCGGGCAATAGCTCGTAAGCGCCACTTAGGATTCCAAGTAGGCAACTTGGTGATGGTGACATTAGTGTGGCTTTACCCTAGGGTTGTTGAGTGGTGATAGACAGATCTAGAGGGGAGGGGTGAATAGATCAGCCCCTTTTTGCCCTTCTTTGCCAAAATAAAAATTAGATCAAACACAACTGATAATGAGACATATATTAGTTAATAGCTAAGAAGCTAGAAACACACACGATGTTAGGAAACGGTCCTATCAAGCTTCTACCGTTGGAATAGAAGAGAAACAATCCACAAGACAAGATCTTTTAAGGTGGTTCGGTCTCAATCTAGAGACCTACGTCCACCCCTAACACAATATGGTGAGGCTTCACTTGTGTTAACGCACACCCGCTGATTCACAGCTTCTAACTGTGAGAAACACTCTCACACTCCGCTGCCACAGAGCTTGAGGTATCACAACCCAAAACACAGACCGGTGTCAACATCGTCTGTCTTCCTACACGCAGGTAGGGATCAAGTGCTATGGAGTTTGTTTTGAAGAAAAGCAAATTGAAAATGGAACTGCCAGACAGAGTATCATAGTAAAACACAATGAATGGAAAGTCTCATGTCTGGGAAAGAGCTTGAGGGGTCCTTGGCTTTCTTCTTCTTCTTCCTGGATCTTCACCACCACCCTAGAGGAAGAAGGTTGATCAAGCTTCAAGCTTTTTAAGAGATCAGGATGGAGCTTCACGAAACCCTTCTGCTTGTAAGAAGATCTCCCATTGTGAGGAAGAGGATCATCTTCTTCTTCAAGTGCTCACACCAGTAGCATCAGGAAGGAGGCTGGCTTCCTCAGCAAGTCTTCCACCTTTTTCATTTTTCCTCTTCCTTGCATGATACTCTTCGAACTAGAGCTCATGCTCCTCATATATTGGTGTCCTAGGGCGACACCAACGTTGTCCGCTTTTCAAGCAACACCCAGAATGTCGCATCCACATTATTTGATCTGCTTCTATTTGCACAGTTGACTCCTATTCTGTCAAGTCTGTAAGAATGTGGGTAGGTAGGAGACCATAGCAGCAAAGGTACGATCTTTTTCAGAGGATATCTCTACCAAATCACAGTCTTTTGACACAAAAGCACTTTAACGGCTTTTACCAGAGCAAACGGATCCTCTGGATTAAGTTTCGGATCTTGAAGATAGCTTCCGTCGGATTCAGATCCATTCTGGTAGAACAAGAGTGTGTCGACACTTCACACCCAGTGTGCCAGGACATTTAGTGAATGTATGGCTGATGTATCGAGACAACACCAAAAGGTGTCGGGACATGTGAGTCATGCGCAGAGTTATTGTAGGAAGGTGTCGAGACTGAAGCGCCTTGTGCAGAGATTATCACATGAATGTGTCAACACTTTTCACTCAGTGTGTCGAGACATCGGTGAAACCAGATGCTTAGACAGAATGGCTTCAGCTTGATTTCTTATGGATGTGTCGAGACATGGGTTGGATGTGTCGACACATTCTTTTATGTCGGAGCTCAACCGTTGGAAGAATCAACACTTTCTTTCTAGATGTGTCGAGACATCATTAGGCTGTGTCGAGACATCACTTAGAGAGATTCTTCTGCACTAGTTTAGTCGGTTTATCAAACCAAAATAAGTTAGATATTTCTCAAATATCTACTAATGATTTATGATTTGTTATCATCAAAACCAGGGGACACAACATTCTCTCCCTTTTTAATGATGACAAGCATGAATCATTATGTCCCAGCATACATATAGCAATACAATCAAATTGGTTTGAGGAGCCATTACCCAAGCAAAATTCATCCATTCACACAACCACTGAATGTTAGCATTTTTCAATATATAGCATTTTAAGCAACAACAACAAAAAGGCTTGATTCATTAATCAACCATAGTTTTATACAGATCAAGCAAGGATGTGTGTTCAAGTAGTTATAACAGCAAATCTACATGCAAAATCTAGATGAAAAAGCTAACTACATGCTAGATTCTTGATGATGCTTGTCTTCTCAGAAGGACCATCTTCAGTATTTCTCCCCCTTTGTCATCAGCAAGGAGGGGGTGAAGGAGGAGGCTGCTGTGGTGGAGGCATGGAGCTGGTGCTGGCAAGGTGAAGGATCTGTGCCTCTTGGAACTCATGTTGCAGGTGGGAGATGGCTGTCTCTAGAGAGTCAATCCTGTGATTTAACTGCTCATCCCTTTGGCTGACAAAACAGTGTAAGGTCTGGACGTTTTCTTTGATATCCTTGAGCCAGTTATACATCATCTCACAAATGTATTCTGTTTCAGCCCTCTGTTGGGAGCCTTGTGGTGGAAAATGAGAAGAGGAGGCTTCTGTTTGAGGAGGAGGACCCCATTCATCACCTGCGTCCTGCAGGGCTGGTTGGAGTTGAGCTTTATGCAGACGAATGAGCTCCAAGATTTTAGTACCAACCATATCCAGTTTCTTGTACACGACGTCCATCTTGGCCTCAGCTTTGGTGGTGCTATTGACTACTCTAGCTGTGTCAGTATAAACTATGTTGGCAAGCCTGGAAGAGGCATCAAGTAGCTTATTGGTGTCAGAATACAGTTTCCCTTTCAACCTTTGGGAAGCATCCAGTAAGTGAGAAGTAGTGGCATTGATGGTTCTCTCCAGATTGGAGGTGGCATCAAGAGATTTGTTGATCTTTGCAGTCACATGTGCTCGGATGGATGTAGTTGCGCTAGTCGCTTGTGCTTTGATGGATGTAGTGGCGCCAGCCACCTGTTCAGCTAGCTGATTGGATGACTCCATCAGTTTGGCACACTTAATGTTGAGATTACCTTGATATTCTCTAATGTCATAGGCATGCATGACCATTTCAGCATTTTTCTCTTGGGTTTCACTGTGGATCTCTCGTAGTCTTTTCATGATTTTGTCTGCTCGTTCACACGCATTTATCAAGGAGTTCATGAAGCTTTTCATCCTTTCATCTGACTTATGTTTGTCGTGCACAAATTTCTCCCATCTGTTGGTTTGTACTTGCTCAAAATGGAGTTTTCTGGCTTCTATTCTATCCACCTACAGACTGAGTTGACAAAAGGAGAAATTCATACTCCCAAATTGAGCAGTGAGGAATTGAATAAGTGCAGGGTGAATATCCATAAGACTGCCAGTGGCACCAAAAGTAGGACCTTGTGAGGTGGAGGCCTCGGTATGAAATTCAGGAGGGGCATCCCTGGCACTAAACACTCTAGGCTCATTGTCTGGAGACAGAGGAGGTTGGATGCCAAAAGCCATCCTCATCCCAGGCTGGTCCATGGGATCTGCAGACTGCTGCTGCTAAGGGGCCTGCTCAAAGTGGATATCTGCATGAAACATTTCCTCATGCTGATGTAGCTATGCATCTGAAGCTGGCTAGTCCTGTGCTGGCTGATCCTGTGCATGTTGTTCCTGTGCAGGCTGTTCCTGTGGAGTTGGCTGTACTGGAGGGTCAGGTAGATGGCCAAGCAGATTCCTTACTAGTTTGTCACCTTCCTTTTTAAAGTGCATGTAATTTTCTATAAACCTCATGCTGTAAACATTACTTCTGGAGATTGGTATGGACTTTTCATTTTCAAGAGAGATGCCAACCTTCTGAAAAATAGCAGTTAGGTGTGCAGCATAAGGAAGGGTGTGCCGGTTGCAAGTGCAATTGTCCATAATCTGGAGCATGATCTCAGGTAAACAAACATGGTAATTGTTGAATAAGCAGTAAAACAGGAACCTCTGGGTCTCTGTAATTCTACTTCTGCCACCCCCTTGTGGGGTAATAATGGTAGTGAAAGTGTGATGCAGAAGATGCTGTAAGGGGGGAAACTGGTTTGTGTCAAAGTATTTGACAAGAAGTTGAGTAGCATCCTGAGGGTCTCGAGACTTTCTTGTAAGGAGGGTGTAAGCTGCAGACAGATCAATCTGAACCTCAGATTCTATTTCCCCATCACAGGGTATGTGTAAATCTCTTTGAAGAAGTTTTATGGTGAGCTTGATGGAAACCCCCTTGACTTCAGTCCGAAGGACTTTCTTATTCTCATCAAAAAACAAGTTCTTGTAGAACTGCTGAACTAGAGATGGGTAGTGTACCTTGTAATCAGACATAAACCGTCTCCAACCTTGGAACTCATAGAAAAATTCTCAAGCATTTCACGGTCACTAAAATCCACATTGCTAGGGAAGAGAATCCTGGTGGGATCACTGTCTTCTTCACTCACGTAGGCAGCAATGCTGGGCGTCGGAGGGACTAACTGAGCTTTGGCCTTCCCTTTTTCTTTGGCTGACAGCCATTGCTGCTTAGGCTTTGGTTGCGACGGTGAAACTGTTGTGCCTCTTAGGCACAAGCATGTGCTATGTTGCTTTGATGATAGTAATGTTATTTGGTTTTGATGATAGCAAGACAGTGAGTGCATTTGAGTGCATTTGATATTGTATTTTGATGATAGCAATGTTATTGTGTTTTGATGAATGCAATAAACAAAGTGCATTTCTGTGCATTCTTATTCCTGAGCACTCTGCATATGATAGCAACATGAATGATGATGTTTAGCATTGATGGCATTTGTTCTTTATACATATGCATTGCATTCTGTCAGATATCATGTCTCTGCATGTATCTACAGTCTGAACTGTAGTGGGTCGACCCACCCTTGCTGATGCGTCGACCCATCAGAACATTGGCTGCCGGTTGCATAGCCTACACATCAGACTACATTGCATTTATTCGTGGCTAAGAGTCTATACATTGGACTTTCATTCAAGCCTATACATTGCATTGGCTAAAGTCCGTTTCATTTAGAGTCTAAGGCAATGTCCATACTCTGGACTTGAAGTGTGTACATTGAGCGTCTCACTTAGCGTCTAAGGCAAAGTCTACACGTTGCTACTGTAACGAAAGTCTATACATCCGATTGTGCAGTGTCTTAGCCAACGTCTCACATTCTTCAAGTCTACACATTGGGTTTTCACATGAAGTATGTACAGCCGTTCACTGTTGAAGTCCATACACTGGTCGGTGGAAAGTCTGTACACTGGCTTCCGTCTTCAAAGTCTATACAGCAGCTGTCTTCAATTTGAAGTCTGTACACTGACTCGTTTCATTTCCTCAGAGTCTGTACATCCACAGTGAAATCCAAAGTCTGCACATTGGTCTTCGATTTCAATGTCTATACATTGGGCTTTTACATGAAGTCTATACATTGTTGTCTGCATTGCAAGTCCATACATCCTCAGCTGAACCCCATGTCCATACAACGACACTGTAGCTTGCATAGCTCATGTCTGCACATTGGTCTTCATCTCCTGTAGTCTAGACATTGGAAAGTATATACACTGAGCTCACAAGAAGACTTCCAAGTCTATACACTCTCTCAGTGTACATACTTGCCCATTTGCTGTTTCAGAATATATGATTTAAATAACCACTTGTTCTATGATATGATTATAAGATTTTTGTGTGTGCAGGGTTAACGCAGAATGTCCACAGCGTCCACGCAGCAAGTATACTAGTAGAAGTATTAGCTGCTGGAACACATCACTGCGTCAACGCCACGGCCTGGTAGCGTCCACGCAGCAAGCAAACAAGCTAAAGTATTAGCTGCTGGAACACCACTGCGTCAACGCTATGGGCTAGCAGCGTCGACGCAGCACGCCTATATACTGAAGACATTGATCACTAGACACCAATGCGTCAACGCCTTGATCAAGTGGCGTGGACGCTGTAGTTCAAACAATCAAGAAAGAAGCCTTCTGGATTACTCTGATGCGTCAACGCTGCGGGTTGGAAGCGTCAACGCAGCAGACTTGAGCTTTGCTGATAAAGTATCTCTGAAGGCTGCGTCAACTCCTTGGAGCAAGTGGGTTGACGCCATCTAACTTCAGTTGCTGAGCGTACAGGTGCTGGGCACGTGATCCGAGGATAAGGAGAGTGCCCAGATGAGGACACGTGTACTGACAGCCTGCTGGATGCTACCACGTTGTCCGAATTCTTAGGGCGGGAACTGTGGAAGCCACACGCGCCCTGCTACTGCTGCTGCTGCTCGTATATAATAGAGCCTTCGTCTTCAGATGGACGGTGATCGAGATCGAAGCCTGAGAGCAGAAGCTGAGAGAAGAATAAGAGAAAAAGGAGAGAGAGCTTCCACGATCCAGCAGAAGAAAAGAAGAGAAGAGTAGAGAGTGAAAGAAGTGTGAAGAAGAAGAAGAGAAAGAAGAAGGAGAAAGAGATAGAGAGCTCGAGCAGAGTGTGAAGAAGAAGAAGAGAGAGAGTGAAGAAAGAGAGTGAGATCAAGGGAGATTTGTTCTTGATGGACCGTGGATCAAATCCAGGCCATCCAGCTCTTTAAGAGCCACATCGTGCTTCATTGTTTACAGCTTTCAGATTGCTGTTTATTTCCATTTTCTGTTTTCTATTTTACATCTTCTTCAAGCTGTTAGTCAGCGGATTGCAGAGGTGCTGCCTCTGGACGGCTAAGCTGTATTGCCCAGCGGTTTGCAGTGGAGGATTCCATTGGACAGCAAGCTGTGTTGCTCAGCGGGGCGAGGAGGATTCCTCGGACGGCAAGCTGTGTTGCCCAGCGGTTGTAAGGCAAGCTGTGATGCCCAGCTGTTCAAGCTGAGTCAGCGGAATCCACACTCGGGTTGAGTGTGGGGTGGATGTAGGTCTGGAGGACCGAACCACCTAAAAGCCTTTGTCTACTGTGTGATTGTTTTGTGGTTTGCCTAGCTTCTATATTTCTATCTTCGCACAGTAGATGTATGCTTAGGACGGTTCTTCATCTGTTCTAGGTGGCATTCGCATTGTGCCCATTATCTGTTCAGTAGAAGTTTTCATTCCGCATTTGATTCTGCTGTAGTAATTTTTTAACGGGTGATTGATCTATTCACCCCCCCTCTAGATCACCATTTAGCGTTCCAACAATTGGTATCAGAGCCTAACTCTTTGTGCATGACTAACATCCTAAAGAGGATCGGCCATGGATGCTGGAGGGCTAACAGCAGAGGGTCAGTCCACTACGAAGCCACCATTCTTCGATGGTTCCAACTTCCCATATTGGAAGAACCGGATGCAGGTCTTCCTCAGAGCCAAAGACTACGAGGTATAGAAAATTGTGAGCAAAGGTGCTTATGAGCTACATGAGAATGAGGAATTATGGACCAGTGAAGAAGTCCGAAAATCTACTCTGAATTGGAGCGCTATCAACGCCATTCAGTGTGCACTCCATCCCACTGAATTTGACAGAGTGTCATCCTGCAAGACAGCGAAGGAGATGTGGGATACCCTCGAAGTTATCTATGAGGGAACATCTGAAGTGAGAGAGACGAGGGCAAATATGCTAGTGTCAAAGTATGAAGCATTTCGGATGAAGCCTGGTGAGACAGTGACCGAAATGTATGCTCGTCTGACCATCATCACAAATGGTCTAAGAAATCTGGGAAAGAGTTATACTGATCATGAAGTTGTAAGGAAGATCCTTCGATCGTTGACTCCTATATGGCATACCAAAGCAATTGTGGTTGAGGAGTCAAAAGATCTACAAAAGATGAAACCCAATGAGCTGATAGGTTCCTTGATGGCGTACGAGATGATTTACTACAAGCTGAAGAGCTTGAAAACAGGAAGCCAATTGCTCTGAAGGCCAAGCATGGCTGCTCAAAACAGTCCAGCAGCATTGGATCATCCAGTGATCGGAATTCATCTGGATCAGATCTTGAAAAGGATGAAATAGCTATGATCACAAAAGAGTTCAGTAGATTTCTTAGAAGAGAAGGGAAGAATCTCTATAGAAAATACCACAGCAGGAAGCAAAACAGGTATAAATTTAACCCTGCTGAAAAATCTGATGTTAATGCTTGTTATCATTGCAGGAAGACAGGTCATATGAAGGCTGATTGTCCAGAGTTACATAAAATGAAAGGAAGACCATGGAAGAAGGCGCCAAAGGGAAAGGCCATGGTCAGTACATGGAGTGATGAGGAAGAAGGCACGCTGAGTACTTCCTCAGATAGTGGAAAATCAGAAAAGGACATCTGCTTGATGGCTAGAAATGGAGATGAAGAAGAAGAGTCTGATCAGGTATCATCCCTTTTCGAACATTACACTATTTCTGATTGGGCAGGTGCTTATGGAGACCTGTTAGATAAAGCTAATGATATTAAAAAGGAAAACAGACTCTTAAAGAAGAAAATGAACTCTCTGGTTAATGATAAATCTCTTTCTGATATAGTTGCATGCTTACAATCAGAAAATGACAAATTGAAAAATGCATGTTCTGATTTTGATGAATTAAAGCATGTTGTGATTGATTGTAGGAAAGAAAATAATTTGCTGAAAGATGTTGTTGATGAGTTGAAATTGAAAATTCAGAAGTCTGAAAATGAAATAAAGACTTCAAATGAAAAATATGAAGCTGTTTTGTAAGTGAATGTTGAATTAAAGAAAACTATTGAAAATCTGGAAAATGAAAATTCTGACAAAATGAAAATCATTGAAAGCATGACCCAAGGAACTGAAAATCTAAATGCCTTGCTGGGGTCAAAAGTTAATTTCAGAAAGGAGGGTCTTGGTTTTAATCCCTCAGCTAAAGAGAGCTTTGAATTGAAAACCATTTCATGTGTGGGAGAAAAGAATAGAGGACCACTCATAAAAATGGTCAATGAAAAATTTGCCTTCAATAATGTTAAATCAAAAGTGTCCAATGCTAAGGACAAGAGAAAGCAGAAAGTTGTAGAGCCTAGATCTGCATGCTCTTCTTCCAAGGATAAGTCCAAGGCTAGGGGTCAGCCAGCTAGCACATCAAAACCCCAACCCAAGGCTGCTAAGTCTCCATCACCATCAACTGCTCAGAAAAAGATCAAATATAAGTCAGTTCAGAAACCTAGAGGGTCAAAGGTGGCAAGGAGACCAAGTGCAGCTAGGAACCCATTTGTTCATCCCTATTTCCCTAGAGCCCAAGTCTATCATAACTTTCATCCTCAACCACTTAATAGGCTTGGGTGGAACCATGTACACATGAGGTTCGGGTATCAGAATTTCCCCACTTGGTATCAGCCATATAGACCTCAGCCAGCTAGGAGATGGGATAGTCAGTTTAGGACATGGAGTCCTAGTCACCAAAGGTTTTTTGGTCAGCCTAGGACCAATTTGGGCCATAACCTTCAGTACATTCATTGGCCAAGGCACTGGCAGAAAAATAAAAACGTTTTTAATAAAATGAATGCCAGGACTACACAACAACCATCAAAGCACCATAAAAAGAAAACTAAACCTGTTGGTGCTGAGAAAATGAAAAATAACCAAAAGAACTTTCAAGCTGTAGAATCCACTAAACCTTCCATCGTTACACAAATGTGGATCCCTAAACAGCTGTTGTCTTGTTTTCACTCTCAAGTATCTGGTTCTATCTTGGAGCCCAAAATATCTTGGGTTCCAAAACCTGCTCCCTAAGTGTGTTTGCAGGTATGTCTAGTAGCCGGGAACAAACTGATGAAATAGAAAAAGCTACTTCAGGCATATGACAAGAGACAGGGCCAAAATCCTAAGAGCTGAAAGAAATTGGAGGCCTTGTCAAAATATCTGGTGCAACACCAAGGGTAAAAATAAATCAATCTGGTAAAGCAGGTAAATGATTTACCTTCAGAATTGAATTGAGAAAGTCATGTTGATTTGATTGTTTGATGTCTGATATTCTATTCTTGTCTAGCTGATCAGTCTGCATATCTGGTGCTCTTCTCTTGCTATATGTTGAACTCAATTTGGATGCATAAACTTGAATTGAGTGCATACTTGCCTCATATATCATTGGTGCATAGTCTGCATGTAGAACAGTGTGTTGCATAGCATATCCCTTGCATCATGTTGTCAAGGGGGAGCTGAGAGTTTAGTTCAATTCATTGAATCCTTGCTACTCCTCATTGTCCCCATTTAGTTCTTTCATATCTTTTGACATCAGATGCTCCTGGAACTCAATGCCTATCGCTATCATTTCCCTAACCTTCACTGAACAACAGTTCTGTATCTGGTTTAGTACATTGAGTTGTGATTATCTCAATTGTTCTTTTATAAGAATCACTCTTACAAATTGAAAGGAACTAAAGGTTTAACCTTTATAAATTAGAGAGTTAAGTGTCTGCACTTCAGAATTTGAGATAAAAGATAACTTTTATAGCTCTTAATCTTTGTCTCATGGCTAAAATAGAAAAAGGTTTTGTAATGCCTAAATGTGTTGAACTGGATATGTCTAGAACATGCTAATAAGAGTGTGTACTGATTTTTTAAACAATCACTCTAAAAGTGATAAGGGCAGTAGTAAATAAGATCATTAATGCTAAGAACTGAACACAGTGACAGAGCAATGGCTGATTGCACTGAGAAACTGTGAACTCCTCCAAAAAGGCAAGAGAATTCACATGTCATGAGGTGCTTTAGAATATATCTGTTCATAGGGTCAAATCTACAGGGGGAGTCCTCACCAAGTAACTGAGGGTACTGGCCTCTAATCAAGGTGTACCCTTAATGTCAAAAGTGAAGACTATCCTTTGTGGGTTCTGATCTGAAATAGGTCTAGTAGTTTATGCCTAGTAACTCGGGGTATCTGCCTCTGATCAAGGTGTACACCTAATGTCAACAGCATAAATGCCACTGATCTATTTACTTAGTTCAGGTTCTGAAAAATTCAAAAGAGAAAATCAAACTGTTGTAACCTTTCGAAAAATCAAAAGTCAATGAGTGAAAATTATTTTTATCAATACATGTTCAAGTTGTCTCTCTTGAATTTCCTTGTTTAATCATAAAAGGGTATTATTTCTGACTTATCTATTAATACCATGTGCCCTAGATTCATTGCTATAAATGGAATCTATAAACTCTTGTTCAGGGGTCAAATGTTTTACTCTAAGATTTATCACTGTTAAACCTAAATTTTTGTCAAAATTGTATGCTGCTGATTCTTATACTTTAACAGTTGTTTATAATCATGCTTCCCTTCTGAACCTATGATTCAGCTGTTGTCAAGTGACCCTCCTACCTTCTCTACCTTGTTTATCTGTTCATATTCCTTCTCAAAGGGGGAGCATTTATTTAGGGGGAGAAATAATTCAGGAGAGTCTTACTTTCAGGGGGAGAATGTTCTAGAGGAATTTGCATGCATAATGTAATTTGCACTCTTGTTTTTACTATTTTTTTCTCTTTTTGATCATGTCAAAGGGAGAGAAAATCTTGTGTGTGACTCACTGTCACATTGTGTTGCCATCATCAAAAAGGGGGAGAATGATGTGCCTCTTAGGCACAAGCATGTGCTATGTTGCTTTGATGATAGCAATGTTATTTGGTTTTGATGATAGCAAGACAGTGAGTGCATTTGAGTGCATTTGATATTATATTTTGATGATAGCAATGTTATTGTGTTTTGATGAATGCAATAAACAAAGTGCATTTCTGTGCATTCTTATTCCTGAGCACTCTGCATGTGATAGCAACATGAATGATGATGTTTAGCATTGATGGCATTTGTTCTTTATACATATGCATTGCATTCTGTCAGATATCATGTCTCTGCATGTATCTACAGTCTGAACTGTAGTGGGTCGACCCACCCTTGCTGATGCGTCGACCCATCAGAACATTGGCTGCCGGTTGCATAGTCTACACATCAGACTGCATTGCATTTATTCATGGCTAAGAGTCTATACATTGGACTTTCATTCAAGCCTATACATTGCATTGGCTAAAGTCCGTTTCATTTAGAGTCTAAGGCAATATCCATACTCTGGACTTAAAGTGTGTACATTGAGCGTCTCACCTAGCGTCTAAGGCAAAGTCTACATATTGCTACTGTAACGAAAGTCTATACATCCGATTGTGCAGTGTCTTAGCCAACGTCTCACATTCTTCAAGTCTACACATTGGGTTTTCACATGAAGTATGTACAGCCGTTCACTGTTGAAGTCCATACACTGGTCGGTGGAAAGTCTGTACACTGGCTTCCGTCTTCAAAGTCTATACAACAGCTGTCTTCAATTTGAAGTCTGTACACTGACTCGTTTCATTTCCTCAGAGTCTGTACATCCACAGTGAAATCCAAAGTCTGCACATTGGTCTTCGATTTCAATGTCTATACATTGGGCTTTTACATGAAGTCTATACATTGTTGTCTGCATTGCAAGTCCATACATCCTCAACTGAACCCCATATCCATACAACGACACTGTAGCTTGCATAGCTCATGTCTGCACATTGGTCTTCATCTCCTGTAGTCTAGACATTGGAAAGTATATACACTGAGCTCACAAGAAGACTTCCAAGTCTATACACTCTCTCAGTGTACATACTTGCCCATTTGCTGTTTCAGAATATATGATTTAAATAACCACTTGTTCTATGATATGATTATAAGATTTTTGTGTGTGCAGGGTTAACGCAGAATGTCCACAGCGTCCACGCAGGAAGTATACTAGTAGAAGTATTAGCTGCTGGAACACATCACTGCGTCAACGCCACGGCCTGGTAGCGTCCACGCAGCAAGCAAACAAGCTAAAGTATTAGCTGCTGGAACACCACTGCGTCAACGCTATGGGCTAGCAGCGTCGACGCAGCACGCCTATATACTGAAGACATTGATCACTGGACACCAATGCGTCAACGCCTTGATCAAGTGGCGTGGACGCTGTAGTTCAAACAATCAAGAAAGAAGCCTTCTGGATTACTCTAATGCGTCAACGCTGTGGGTTGGAAGCGTCAACGCAGCATACTTGAGCTTTGCTGATAAAGTATCTCTGAAGGCTGTGTCAACTCCTTGGAGCAAGTGGGTTGACGCCATGTAACTACAGTTACTGAGCGTACTGGTGCTGGGCACGTGATCCGAGGATAAGGAGAGTGCCTAGATGAGGACACGTGTACTGACAGCCTACTGGATGCTACCACGTTGTCCGAATTCTTAGGGTGGGAACTGTGAAAGCCACACGCGCCCTGCTGCTGCTGCTGCTGCTGGTATATAATAGAGCCTTCATCTTCAGATGGATCGTGATCGAAGCAGAAGCCAGAAGAGCAGAAAGCCCTTTGATCCAGAATAAGAGAAAAAGGAGAGAGAGCTTCCACGATCCAACAGAAGAAAAGAAGAGAAGAGTAGAGAGTGAAAGAAGTGTGAAGAAGAAGAAGAGAAAGAAGAAGGAGAAAGAGATAGAGAGCTCGAGTAGAGTGTGAAGAAGAAGAAGAGAGAGAGTGAAGAAAGAGAGTGAGATCGAGGGAGATTTGTTCTTGATGGACCGTGGATCAAATCCAGGCCATCCAGCTCTTTAAGAGCCACATCGTGCTTCACTGTTTATAGCTTTCAGATTGCTGTTTATTTCCATTTTCTGTTTTCTATTTTACATCTTCTTCAAGCTGTTAGTCAGCGGATTACAGAGGTGCGGCCTCTGGACGGCTAAGCTGTATTGCCCAGCGGTTTGCAGTGGAGGATTCCACTGGACAGCAAGCTGTGTTGCTCAACGGGGCGAGGAGGATTCCTCGGACGGTAAGCTGTGTTGCCCAACGGTTGTAAGGCAAGCTGTGATGCCCAGCTGTTCAAGCTGTGAGTCAGCGGAATCCACACTCGGGTTGAGTGTGGGCTGGATGTAGGTCTGGAGGACCGAACCACCTAAAAGCCTTTGTCTACTGTGTGATTGTTTTGTGGTTTGCCTAGCTTCTATATTTCTATCTTCGCACAGTAGATGTATGCTTAGGACGGTTCTTCATCTGTTCTGGGTGGCATTCACATTGTGCCCACTATCTGTTCAGTAGAAGTTTTCATTCCGCATTTGATTCTGCTGTAGTAATTTTTTAACGGGTGATTGATCTATTCACCCCCCCTCTAGATCACCCTTTAGCGTTCCAACAGAAACCCTTTCACTGTTCGAGCCTTGGGCCTCGGCAGCTCGTCTCTTAGCTGGTTCTACAGCTGGGTGGTCCTCAATGCACTTGGATCGCCCCTCTGTGTGTGCTTTTGAGGTTGCGGCCTTCTTGGATGAAGCCGCGTCTTTCTTCTTGCCGCGGGTGACCGGAGGAGCCATGGAGAGGTTAGAAGATAGGGAGGTGAGGAAGCCATGGAGAGGTTAGAAGATAGGGAGGTGAGGAAACAGAGGGCAGCTGGAGCTAGCAGTGGAGAGGGTTTTACATGCGAAGGAGAGGGAACAAGGGCGTCGACCTCCAAGTGAGGATGTGCCGGGTCGCCGGAGAGCGTATGCAGGAGTGAATAGGGTTAGAAAAGTGGAAAGGTGAGGAAAATGATTTTCACTGTCGAGGAAAAGGAAGTTGAAAATTTTGACTTTTGAAAAAGAGAACCATGAGATTAGAAATGGTGTATATACCCCTATGTTAAGTTCAGAACGGTTTAAGGCTTATAAGCTCATTTTTGAGTAATAAAAGATTAAGAAAAACCATTTTTGCAACAAATAATAAGATTGAAACATTTGAGAAGGTTAAGAGAATGGAACCAAGCCCATTTGACTTACTCATCACGTTCATTTGGCATGATTGGAAAAAGAAGATAAGCATGTATTGAAAGTAAACACAAACCTTTTTTGTTTTGAAGCAAGTTGTAGAGTCACCCCAAACCATTTTTTTTATTAATTAAGTAGTCCGATATAGCATTCACTTTTTGACTTAAGGAAACACGTTGTTTAGATGCCAGAGTCCCTGGTTACTCAGTGTAGCTTATCTTTCTGAATTCTTTTGAACAGAGGTGACTTTCCTCATCATGACTAGATTAACCTTCATTTCATTGATGGATGATCTAATTTCTCTGAAGAGAGGTCATTGCTTTGAAATTATAGCAGCATGGTTTTTAGAGGCGTATTCTCTAGTAGACTTCAAGTTAGGAACATGTTTAAAGACAATACATGCTAATCATTTCAAAAGCCAAGGAGCCTAGTTGCAGTGAACTTTTAGACACAGGGGCAAAGGTCATTTTCAAGGACTTAAGAAATGTTGCAATCCTATTATGAATGCAAGTTTGGTAGAACTCAATGCAATGATTCACGAAAATGAGGATTATAAACAAGAAACCACTTCTTTAATAGGAGTAATACAAATGAACTCACCCAGGGTTGTATAGATGAATGAAAGCATTCTCAACTCCCCCTCACTTAATGCTCGATGAAAAGTGATGGTTGAGAGGTAAAAGATTTGAGGTAGAAATGAAAGAAGCAATGGGAAGAAGGAGTCATTGAAACTCTCCATTTGATCTTCAAAATCCAAGGCGGCTGTGAGACAGTCTCGACACATGACTTGAAGGTGTCGATCATAACAACATGTTCTAAGCTGCATGTCTCGACACATATCAGTGGGATGTCGACCTGTTCAACAGGCATTGTTCAGCATGTGTCGACACATATCAGTGGTGTGTCGACCTTTTCAAGGGTTTCTGTCCTGCATGTCTCGACACCTGACTGTACATCGAACTATTCTTTGCTAGCTTTTGTGAGTCTTCATTTCTGACAGACACCTGCCATCTTTTACCTTCTGTGAGTCTTCATGTCTAATACCAAGTGCCTCTGACTTTCTTCTTTCAGACTGTCATTCAAGAATGGTTTTACCTTATACTGCCACTGAGAAGTGCTTTATCGGATGCTAAAGCTTTAAACATGCTTATGCACTAGAGATCAAATATGCAGATAGCAATATGCAATTTTGACTCATGGCACTTGATGGAGACCTGTCCTCACGGATGAGGAGAGTTTCTTGACAGGCGTAACCTGTCATTTCACTTCTCAACATTTGATATACCATGCAGTCGGAAGATGATGTTCAGTTAAAAACATTCAAAAGTACAAGCAGACTCCCCCTGAATGTGACCATTATTCAAAGCACGGTTCATACACCAAACGGACTACATCTAAATCAAATCAGATATGCTTGTTCCAATCATGGCATATACATTCGGTGCATGTTTTGCGCAAATATGAAGCACAAACGTGCACTGACCCTAGGTGTGCATGAGACACAACACTGAGACGCAAACGTGCACCGTCTTCAAATGTGCATGAGGGAAGAAATGCACCGACCTATGTATCCCTTCTACAGTGACTTGTGCAGACGTTGTATGCTGACAGATGTTCACTGACCTGAATGAGGCAAAGGATACACTGACGTGTATATGCTCAAAGTGCAAAAGTGCACGGACCTATGTATGCAAAGTACAAAAGACTAGTACCAATGCAAAAGTTCCACTGACCCTAATAGCATTGCTATAGGGATATGCACAGACTTGGATACAGAAGATGAAGAAGTGCACCGATGTTATCTGCCTAGTGCAAAGTATGCACCATGCTCACAAGTTGCTCGATGAAAATGTTATGCACACTAACATGACATGCACACAAAGTGTTCGATAAGATGACATGCATCGACCTCCATGAAGTGCTACAGGAACTAGCACCGACTTCATACGTTCATGTGAATAGAGGTGTGAATTGATAGCTCAAACCAGAGTGGACTGAGGTCTGCATAGACCAAGCTCTCTCTTTAGTGTTGTGAACCTGCCATTGCTTAAGGGCTTTGTGAAGATATCTGCAAGCTGATTTTCTGAGTCTACAAAATGGATCTCAAGGTGATTTTTGAGAACTTCATCCCTTATAAAGTGATGCCTAATTTTAATGTGTTTAGCCCTAGAGTGCATGACTAGATTTTTTGTAAGATTTATAGCACTTGTGTTATCACACAGAATGGGTACACGGCCAAGATCTATTAGATAGTCTTGGAGTTGGTGTTTGATCCACAGTACTTAGGTGCCACAACTCCCTGCAGCTACATATTCTGCTTCTACAGTTGAGAGGGAAACCGAGTGCTGTTTCTTGGAAGCCCAATAAACCAAACACCCACTGAGAAATTGGTAATAGCCACTAGTGCTCTTACGGTCCAGTTTGCATCCTGCATAATCTGCATCTGAATATGAAATAAGTGAAAGATCACAAGATGTAGGATACCATAATCTCAATTCTTGAGTGCCAGCAAGGTATCTAAAAATACCCTTGATAGCAGTCAGGTGAGACTCTCTAGGATTAGACTGAAATCTAGCACAAAGGTAATAATTGAACTGAATGTCTGGTCTAGATGCAGTTAGATAAAGTAATGACCTAATCATACCTCTGTATTTCTTTGCATCTACAATAATACCTTGTTCATCTGCATCTAGTGAAGTGGCAGTCCCCATTGGAGTTCCTAATTATTTGTAGTTGGTCAGATCAAACTTTTTCAGCAACTCCTTCACATATTTGGCTTGATTGATAAAATAGCCTTCATTACTTTGATTAATCTGTAGGCCAAGGAAAAATTGTAGCTCACCCATTAGACTCATTTTAAACTCATTGGTCATGAGTTTAGCAAATTCCTCACACATTTGAGGTTTTGTGGATCCAAACACTATATCATCCACATAAATCTGAACTATCAAGATATCTTTACATTGTTTCTTGGTGAATAGTGTCTGATCTACATTACCTCTTGAATACCCTTGTTCGATGATGTATGAGCTTAGTCTGTCGTACCAAGCTCTAGGTGCCTACTTCAAGCCATATAAAGCCCTGTCCAACTTATAAACATGATCTTTGAAATATGTGCATTCAAAACTGGGGGGTTGCTCTACATAGACTTTTTCTTTAAAAAGACTATTTAGAAAAGCACTCTTGACATCCATTTGCTACAGTTTGATTTTATGAGAACATGCAAATGCTAGCAAAATTCTAATGGCCTCAAGTCTAGCAACATGAGCAAAAGATTCTTCATAATCTATGCCAAATTCTTGATTATACCCTTGAGCCACCAATCTGGATTTGTTTCTTACTATCTTTCCATCTTCACTTAGTTTATTTCTGAAAACCCATTTGGTTCCTATGACTGATTTATCTTGAGGTCTAGGAACAAGATGCCAAACCTTATTTCTTTAAAACTGGTTTAGTTCATCATGCAGGAATTGATCTAGTTTTCATCTTTTAAGGCCTCTACAATATTTTTGGGTTCAGTTTGAGACACAATAGCAAGTTGTTCAATTTCATCCATAATTTTGAACTAAGACCTAGTTTTGGTTCGGTCATGCAGATTTCCTAAGATGTTTTCTAAGGGATGGTCTTTTAACACTCTTAAATCAGGCTGAGTGTTACCTTCATCTGCTTCGATGACCGTATCATTGCTTGGCTCTTCTTGGTCTTCATTTGTTTGTGTATCCTCATGTGGAAGTTCTTCTTTTCCTTTTATATTCAGAAATTCCCCATCATCATCTTCCCTGCAAGTGTTGTCATGATCAATCTCGTCAAAAGTGATGTGAGGGGATTCTTCCACACAAAGGGTCTTAAGATTGTAGACTCTAGAAGCCCTAGACTTGTCGGAGTACCCAAGGAATATCGCTTCTTCACTCTTGGGCTCAAACTTGTCCAGAACTCTTTTATCATTGTTATGAACAAAACACTTTGACCCAAACACTTTCATGTGAAAGAGAGATGGCTTTTTACCTTTCAGCAGCTCATATGGAGTCATTTTGGTGAGGGGCCTTACCATTGAACGGTTGATGATATAACATGCAGTGTTTATCGCTTCTGCCCAAAATCTCCTTGGGAGATGCCTTTCAGCAAGCATTGTGCGTGCCATCTCTATGAGAGTTCTGTTCTTCCTCTCAACAACCCCATTTTGTTCAGGAGTCTGTGGTGATGAAAACTTGTGAATGATTCCTTCAATCCTACACAAATTTTCAAAGTCAACATTGTCGAATTCACCACCATGATCTGAAATAATGTTAGAAATTTTAAACTTACCATCTTGCTTCACTTGCATATACAGTGCCTGAAACTCATCAAAGGTATTATTCTTATGTGCAAGATAGAATACCCAAATGAATCTAGTAAAATCATCTGGCAAGACATAACCATATCTTTTACCACTTAAGCTAGCTATTTTGGTTGGACCAAACAAGTCTATATGGATTAGTTCAAGTGGTTTAGATGATGAATTTTCAGTTCTATTTTTGAATGACTTTCTAGTCTGTTTTCCTTGAGCACATGCATCACAAATCTTAGCGTTCAGTTTGAATTTAATTTCAGGCAGACCTTTGATAATGGAATGCTTCACCAATTTATGAAGAGTGTTATAACTAACATGTCCTAGTCTGCGATGCCACAAACAAGCTAATTTTGATTTGGGTGCAGTAAGATAAAGATTTATGTGAGCAAGGTCATCTAAGTCAGTCATGTACACGTTAATGACTCTTTTACCTGAAAACTTGGTTTCTTTTGAATTTGGTTGCAAGATTCTACATTCATTAGAGTCAAAAACTACAGTATGACCTTTATCACATAGTTGACTAATGCTTAGCAAGTTGTACTCCAGACCATCAACAAGTAATACATTATCAATTGAGTTGGAGGGGTTCTTACCAACTTCACCTGAACCAATGATTTTTCCTTTGTTGTTTCCTCCAAAGGTGACATGTCCAGCTTCCTTTTCAACCAGGAGACAAAATTTGGTTTTGTCTCTAGTCATGTGTCTTGAGTAGCCACTATCAAGATACAAATAATTGTGCACGGCTGCAAGACACTCCTACACAAGGAATTGAGTGATAATGTTTGGAACCTAAGGACAGTTGGGTCCCAATAATTTCTTCATTTCTGTAAAGCAGAATAACACAGATTTTGAAATCCAAACTTTCTTAGCATCTTTGCTTTGTTGGGAGTTCAGATTTTTCTTCTCTTTAGTCTTTTGGACTTTGTGAGTTTTGGAAGTGGTGGAGGAGGATTGTTGATTATATCATCTGTTCCAGTTGATTGGTCAAGTTGAATAAAAGGTATCATATTGCCTAGGTCGTTGAGGTTGAGTGAACCTATGATCATAGGGAACATTTTTGTTTCTTACCCATGGAGGTGTCGGTCTGTAGAAGGCAAAGTCTCGACCTGTCCACTGTCTATAACGGTCTCTGGATAAGGGATGTGTCGACCTCTTGTATGGAAACGGTCGACCTGTTGGTGCAACCCTGGGGTATTGTTGGGCGTTTGACCAGGTGGGTGTCGACCTATTCCATGGAGTGTCCTGACCTGTTCTAGCATTGTAACTGTCTCTTCCTTTGTGATGTGCAGGCTGACGCTTGGACGGGTGTCGACCTGTTTGGGATTGTTTGTGAACCTTTTTGGGTTGTTGGAAAGATTTGTTGATTGGTTCTCCCATCTTTTATTTTCCTTTGTTTTCAACGTTTTCTTGGTGAGTTGATTTGGAGGTTGATGCTTCGGAAGATGATACAAAGGTGGTGGTCTTTAGCCCAAATGTTTTCTTTTTGGTAGGCTCATATCCTAGCCCTTCTCCGTTGAAGTTTATTTTGGTTCTTAGTAGGGCATTCAAGTTTTCACTCCCATCAACAAATTTTTCAAGAGAGGTTTGTTTATCTGCTAGGGCCTTTTGAAGTTTCTCATTTTCTTTCAACAATTGAGAATTGACCTGTTTAAAGGCTTCAGACTTTTCATTGCACAGATTGTTGTCTTTTACATAGCTTTACATTTTTAATTTCAATTCATCAATTTCATCTCTTAGCCTTTCATTTTCATCTTCCAAATCTTTCATTTCTTTGCTTCCTTCTTCAAGATTCTCATTCATTTTTCTTAAATCTTCAATTTCAGTTTCTAAAGAGATTATCTTTTCATTGAGAGTTTTATCATGCCCACAGGATTCAACCTTCTTCTTTAAGGTTTTGTTTTCTTTTCTATATACTTCATATTTGTTCATCAATTCAAAGTAAGCTTCTTCCCAATCATCGGTGGAGAAGTGCTCAAAGGGAGAGCTCACCTCGCTGTCGTTTTCTCCTTTGGCCATTAGGCAGAGATCATCTTTTTCCACTTCAGAGGAGTTGTCTTCAGTTTCTTCTTCTTCATCATCACTCCAAGTGCATACCATGGCCTGCTTCTTCTTGCTCTTCCACCTAGGCATGGCTTTCTTTTTTCTCTTTGGACACTTAGACTTGATGTGTTCTGGTTTCCTGCAAGAGTAGCATACAAGCTTTTCAGACTTTTTAGCATTTTTAGGTCTTGGCCTGAAACCTCTTTTTACCTGGGGCTTCTTCTTAGTGAAGCATGTACCTTCCTTTCTTAAAAACCTTTTGAATTTTTTTGTCAATAGGGCAACTTCATCTTCTTTAGTGTTGTTGCTTGAAGGCTCTTCATCATCAGATAGGTCCTTGGTGCTTGGTCTAGCTTTGAGAGCCAGATTCTTCTTTTTACTTACCTCAGCTTCTTTATTTTTCATATTCATCTCATAGGTCATCAGGGACCCTATGAGTTCTTCTACCTTGATGGTAGTTAAGTCTTTTGATTCTTCAACTACAGTGGCCTTTGTATGCCAAATAGGAGTTAGTGATCTCAGAATTTTCCTTACTATCTCCTGCTCAGAATAGGTCTTACCTAGCTCAGTCAAGCCATTAGTGAGCAAGGTTAGCCTAGCATACATGTCCGAAATGGACTCATTAGATTTCATTCTAAACTTCTCATATTCAGATACCAACATGTTAACTTTGGTTGCACGTACCTACTGTGTCCCTTCATATATTACCTCAAGGTGGTCCCACATTTCTTTTGCAGTGTTGCAAGTTGACACCCTTGAGTACTCAGTTGGAGGAAGGGAGCACTGCATGATGTGCTTAGCACCCCAGTTCAGAGTTGATTGTCTGATCTGTTCTTTAGTCTATGTATCTTCGTCCGAAGGCAGCTCAAATGGTCCTTTGCTGATCACTCGCCAGACTTCATGATCTTGGGCTCTAATGAAGACCTGCATGCGGTTTTTTCAGTAAGGATAATTTGTCCTTGTGAAAAAGGGAGGCATATTTACGGAATGCCCTTCGGCCATAGCACCTTTATTAGCCATATCACCAGTTCTCTCAAGGTCGTTAGACCACATACAGAGTGACTAGCTCTGATACCACGTGTTAAGTGGTGATAGGCAGATCTAGAGGAGAGGGGTGAATAGATCAACCCCTTTTTGCCCTTCTGTGTGAAAATAAAAATTAGATCAAACACAACTGATAATGAGACAGATATTAGTTAATAGCTAAGAAGCTAGAAACACACATGATGTTAGGAAACGGTCCTATCAAGCCTCTATCGTTAGAACAGGAGAGAAACAATCCACAAGATAAGATCTTTTAAGGTGGTTCGGTCTCAATCTAGAGACCTACGTCCACCCCTCACACAATACGGTGAGGCTTCACTGGTGTCAACGCACACCCGCTGATTCACAGCTTCTAACTATGGGAAACACTCTCACACTCCGCTGCCACATAGCTTGAGGTATCACAACCCAAAACACAGACCGGTGTCAACACCGTCTGTCTTCCTACACACAGGTAGGGATCAAGTGCTATGGAGTTTGTTTTGAAGAAAAGTAAACTACAAATGGAACAGCCAGACAGGGTATCGTAGTAAAACACAATGAAAGGAAAGTCTCATGTCTGGGAAAGAGCTTGAGGGGTCCTTGGCTTTCTTCTTCTTCTTCCTGGATCTTCACCACCACCCTAGAGGAAGAAGGTTGATCAAGCTTCAAGCTTTTTAAGAGATCAAGATGGAGCTTCACGAAACCCTTCTACTTGTAAGAAGATCTCCCATTGTGTGGAAGAGGATCGTCTTCTTCTTCAAGTGCTCACACCAGCAGCATCAGGAAGGAGGCTGGCTTCCTCAGCAAGTCTTCCACCTTTTTCGTTTTTCCTCTTGCTTGCATGCTACTCTTCGAACTGGAGCTCATGCTCCTCATATATTAGTGTCCTAGGGCGACACCAACGTTATTCGCATTTCAAGCAACACCCAGAATGTCACATCCACATTATTTGATCTGTTTCCATTTGCATAGTTGACTCCTATTCTGTCAAGTCTGCATGAATGTGGGTAGGTAAGAGACCATAGCAGCAAAGGTACGATCTTCTTCAGAGGATATCTTTGCCAAATCACAGTCTTCTGACATAGAAGCACTTTGATGGCTTTTACCAGAGCAAACAGATCCTCTGGATTAAGTTCCGAATCTTGAAGATAGCTTCCGTCAAATTCAGATCCATTCTGGTAGAACAAGAGTGTGTCGACACTTCACACCCAGTGTGTCGGGACATTTAGTGAATGTATGGCTGATGTGTCGAGACAACACCAAAAGGTGTCGGGATATGTGAGTCATGCGTAGAGTTGTTGTAGAAAGGTGTCGAGACTGAAGTGCCTTGTGCAGAGATTATCACACGAATGTGTCGACACTTTTCACTCAGTGTGTCGAGACATCGGTGAATCCAGATGCTTAGACCGAATGACTTCAGCTTGATTTCTTCTGGATGTGTCGAGACATGGGTTGGATGTGTCGACACATTCTTTTATGCTGGAGCTCAACTGTTGGAAGAATCAACACTTTCTTTTCTAGATGTGTCGAGACATCATTAGTCTGTGTCGAGACATCACTTAGAGAGATTCTTCTGCACTAGTTTAGTCAGTTTATCAAACCAAAATAAGTTAGATATTTCTCAAATATCTACTACTGATTTATGATTTGTTATCATCAAAACCATGGGACACAACAAGGGTCACTTCTAAATCGAGGGCACGAGGACTTGGACCTTCCTGAGTTCTAAGTGGCTTTGGTAACCCGGCTTACAAGTTGGACTTTCTGATGGCTTTTTGGATTCATCCCACTTCCCACATGGCAGATCCAGCACCCTCTATGGGCACCGCGGTGGATCCTAGTGAGAACCTCGAGACCCTACCTACCTTTGAGAGTGACACCTTCGGAGAACCTCCACCAATCAGCCTGAGAGTCCGGTGTGCGCACACGGAGGCAATACTAGGCAAGCAGGGCACCATCACCAGCAAGAGGGTGTGCCCGAGCCACCTTGAGAGGATGAAGAGCTGTCCCCCGGCTGAGGACGTGAGGTTGAGTTTGAAGGTCGTGGCTCGCCCGGAGCTGCATTGGAGGACCTCTTCCCCGGCGGACCCATACTCGACGGAGTCGAGTTCTTTGCACCCCGGGGGTATGATGGGGGCATCTCCCACCCTTCACATTTTTCATAGCTCCGATTCCTCTCAGGCATGGTTCCATTGTGTCCGTCACACTTTTCTGAGTCAAGTCATGTAATTTTTATATTTTCTTTGATCATAATTATGTAATTTTTGTTTTATTTGAGTCCAGTACCTAGGTTAATGAGTCATCTACCTAAGTTAAGTGTCATAGGGTTGATTAGTTTGGTTAATGGGCCCAATTATATGGGCTAGGCCTAGGGGCGCCCCCTTCCCCTTGATTATTTGTCAATGGTCCAAAAGTCATGGACTTGTTGTAAATTGTGGGATCCCTATAAATAGGACTCCCATCTCCCCATTTTAAGCTAATGATTGAAGATCTATTATTGTGAGTCCAGAAAATTGAGTTCATTTGGTGAGAAGCCATTAGAGAGGAGTGAGAAACTCCCCTCCCCTATCCCCTTTCTCTCTCCTCCCCCTCCCACCTACTTTCCCTCTCTCCTCCCATCATTCAATAGTCACCACAACTTCCCACAACACCTCTTTACTCCACCCCAACCCCAAGAGATTCCCACCCAATTGTAGCCCACCATCCAACTCCCAACTACCCACTTTCCCTTCCCAAGCAAGTCTCCACCATCCCAAGGCAGAACACCCCTCCCCAAGCATCCTTTTCCCTCCCCTAGGCCAGCATTAACCGCACTCATTAAGCCAAATTCAAATCCACCTCCCTCTCCCTCCCAACACCAAATTCACAGCTTCCCCTTCCACCATCTACTAGACCCCATTCCAGACCCCATTCTCCCCCTCCCAGACCTTGGAACACCCCCTCCCATACCCCCTCACAGCCAGGGGTTGCCCCCACACACATCCACCTCATTTCCCCTCCCATCTCCCCATTCCCCCATTACCTGTCTCCACCATTTCATTCCAGTTCGTAGGCAGCAGAGAAGCCACTGGTTGCATTGCCTGCCACGACCTCATCCCGGTGCCCCTTGAAGTACAAGAGAAACTGTTGGTAGCGTCTACCAGTCCTCTTCGCAACGGTGGTGATCTCATCCCCGTCTGAGTTCGGAGCTGCCCGGAGGAGCCATCAATCGCCAGACTGCGCAAATTCTTCCTGACAGTCAACTAGAAATGAGTTGCAGAGGATCCCATGGCCAACCTCCTGAAGTTATGAAGGTGGGCCTTGGCTGAGAGCTTCTACGACGACTCTAATTCTGAAAACAAGAAACAACACCCCGTTCGGCGTCCGGATCTGTGAGTTCTCATTTTTCTTTTCTGGGTGTGCTGGTCTGTTCCCTCAGGAACTGATCAGACACCTGACCATTGTTTGGGTCCTTGCCGCATACTCGGCCTCCTCCAGCACCCCCGCAGGTCTCCGTTCGAAGAGGACTCAACCATGAATCCAACAACTTTAGCCACGCCTGAATCAGAGCTCGGGAGCGTCCGGGCCGGCCTCATCTTCCGACTGCGGAGGTGTAGAAGCTACCACAACCAGCAAACAGTGACCCTGTTCGCGCCTCTACCCCGACTAACGCCATCATTCAAAAATTCCTCCAAATATTGGACGTCCTCCCAAGTCAACTACGAAGGTTTTGCCACTAGTTTTGTCATAATCGGACTTCTAGGGAGTCCGCAGCGGTGCCGACAGTGACATTCTATCCCCTGTTCCTGAGAGTGGACAGAACCGACGATCTTCTTCCGCTTCGGCTTCTAGCGTAGTTTTCCCCACCCCGCCTGGCCGTCTGACCGCCCCTCCCTACGTGGCGGTACATTTTGGTTGTAAAACTAATTCCCTCTCCTAGTACAACCCCCTTGCAAGGGGCGTAGTGCATGTTAATTAAAATTTCAGGTTGAAACCTCATCGGCACAGCGCGCGGGTAAGCCTACGCTTCCTTGCTCGCCCTCGTCTCCGACCGGGATCGGTGTCTTCACACCGATTAGGTGAGCTCTTGACCACAGTCCTATGCTGGATTATTTGTGCTTGTTTAGTATTGCTACTAGTGTGCCATCGATCGGTGAGGAGTGCTCGGACTCAAATTGCTACTATGTGAGTGTCCACCGCGGGTGAGTTATGAGCGAGACCAATTTACCCACGCCCTTGGTGTGCTGACCGCCCATGAATTTGGGCAACCCCTGGCCCTTAGGGGTCCTCCCCAAGCCAGCCATACCCTTGGAAACCTCCGGGTCCATCCTCGGACCCTCACCCCATCGCCAGTCCACATACGGACCCGAGTGTGCCAAATGCGAGTGAGTCCGCTAGTGTGACATTGCCGTGTCTGCTGCATTGCTTACAATATAGGTCTTAGGTTGTGTCACATCAGACGCCCTGATGACCCTGCACGGAGCCTCTGACGCTATCAAATGCTGAGCGTTCATGACCACCTTGGTCCAGGGTGCTCAGGACTGGTTTGGAGCACTTGCCCCCGGCAACATTCACGACTTCAGACAATTCGGGCGAGTATTCAAGGAAAGCTTCACCGGCAATGGCCCACCAAGGTCAGTAGCGGGGCTGCTGGTACTAAAGCAAGCACAATGGGTGAAGCTACGGGCCTACATCAACCGATTTAAATCGGAAGGCCTGCATATCCCCCGCTTGGATGTCACCTCAGCCATCACCAAGCTGACCGGAGGCACCCAAGATGAGAACATTTAGCGAGAACTGGTCCTCCATCCCCCCACCTCCCTCGCCGATCTGGTGACCCTAGTCCTACGCCACGCAGAGTGCGAAGAAGTTCTTAGCGCCTGTCGCGGCCCAACAGGCTCGGGTCTGGAGGGGGATAAGAAGCGACCATCCGAGCAGGCCTCGGGCCAAGGAAAATGGCGGAATCAAGACGGGGACCGAAGGGAGCCCCCTCTGAAATACAAGCAGTACACTCCTCTATCCGCTCCCATCTACGAGATATACAAAGACATCAAAGGCTCGGGCATTCTCCGCCAACTCGAGCCTATGAAGGCGAAGCGCCGCAACCGACGCAAACATTGCCAGTTGCACAACGACCACAGGCACCATACCGAAGATTGTCACCAACTCAAGGATGAGATCGAGCATCCTGTTCGCCAAGGAGACTTATCTCGGTACGTGTCCGAGCGCCAGAAGGAAGACCGTGGCATTCCGAAGGTGATTGACAATCAATCTCGCGGGGTCCACATCAAGGTCATTTCTGGCGGCGTGGCATCAGGAGGAGACAGTAGCCGAGGAAGAAAACGTCACGCAGAGTGGGCAAGCAGGGCCTCCGAGCCCCCCAAAGACCCACCAGCGACCGAGCAGCAGGCCTTGGCATTCTCCGACCAAGACCTGGAAGGGTTATCTACCCCGCACGATGGCGCTCTTATAGTATCGGCTACTATAAACCATTGTAACGTAGACAGGATACTGGTCGACAATGGTAGTGCCCCTGATGTACTTTCATACGAATGCTTCCTCTAGATGGGTGAAAATCCATCCAAACTCTGCCCAGTTCGAACCCCCCTTTGTGGGTTCAACGGCCAGGCAACCTATACCGAGGGAACCCTGAGTCTGTCGGTCACCATCGGCACCCCCCCCAAAATCATTACCATTATGGTTGACTTCATCGTGATCAAGGGGATGTCGGCCTATAATGCCATCTTCAGACAAGGTATCCTCAGGCGGACAAAGACAGTGCCCTCCACCTATCACCAAAAAATGAAGTTTCCCACTAAACACGGTATCGGGGAGGTCCGAGGTAACCAGGCAATAGCTCGGAGGTGCTACATAACCTCGGTCGAAGCCATAAGGCCAGAGGGAAAAAAGATAAAGGGCGAGGGCGTTGAGTATGTACCAACAATATCCGAGCCTGGTGGCGAATTGTTGACGGTCTTCCTCAAAGATGACCCAGCCCTGGGAGTAAAAATTGTAGCTGACTTATCACCTGAGGAACAAAAGCAATGCAAAGATTTTCTTTCGGAGTATATCCAAGTCTTCGCATTGTCTGATGAGCATCTTTTCGGGATCCCTGTGGAGAGGGTGGTACACAAGCTCAACCTTGACCCATCGGTGAAACCCATCCAGCAATGTAGAAGAAAGCATGCCCCGGAGAAGCAGATGATCATCAAAGAGCAAATTCTTAAGGGGAAGAAAACTAGCCTATTTCGACTGGTCCTTTACCCGACATGGCTCGCCAATGTTGTCTTAGTACCAAAGGCTTCGGACAAATGGCGAATGTGCGTGGACTTCACCGACCTCAACAAAGCCACTCCGAAAGACTGCTACCCACTGCCAGGCATCGACCAGCTAGTCGACTAGACCTCCGGTAACAAGTTGCTCAGCTTCCTGGATGCATACTCTGGCTACCATCAGATCTTAATGGATCCTGAAGACGTCGAGAAGATAGCCTTCATCACTGACTTCGGCGTGTACTGCTACACCTGGATGCCTTTCGGGTTGAAGAACGTCGGGGTGAGATATCAAAGGCTGATCAACCACATTTTCAAAGGACAAATCGGTTGGAATGTCGAAGCCTACATCGACGACATGCTCATGAAGACACCCAAGACCGAAGACCACTTCACTGACCTGGAGGAAACCTTCAACACACTCCTGAGGTACGACATGAAGCTCAACCCAGCTAAATGTGCCTTTGGAGTTCGATCCAAAAAGTTCCTGGGCTTTCTAGTCACTCACGTGGGATCGAGGCCAACCATGACAAAGTCCAGGCTATTCTGAATACGCAACCACCCGCTTGTGTCAAAGACATCCAATGCTTCACTGGGCGGATTGCTGCGCTCCACCATTTCTTATCCCGAGCGGTCGAACGATGCCTGCCCTTTTTCAAGCTATTGAAAGGGCTTAAATTGGCATCTGCTACGTTCGCTTGGGACGAGGAATGTCAGAAAGCTTTTACAGAACTGAAGGAGTTTTTGGCCTCGCCCCCGGTGCTATCGAAGCTGGTCCCGTGCGAAACACTACACCTTTACCTCTCGTCAACCCCTTCTACGGTGAGCTCGGTTCTAGTTCGAGATGACGCAGGAGTGCAGAGACCAGTATATTACACCAGTAAGGTGCTCGGCGAGGCCGAACTACGGTACCCCACAACCGAGAAACTCGTGCTAGCTTTGGTAACCTAGGCCAAGCGCCTCCGCCCCTACTTCCAAGGATACTCCATCATAGTGCTGACCAATGAGCCTTTCAAGAGGATCCTCGCTCACCCTGAAGCTTCGGGTCGCCTCATCAAGTGGGCTATAATGCTCGGGGCCTACGACATCTCCTACAGTTCCCGCTCGGCCATCAAGGGACAGGCGCTCACAGATTTCATCGCAGAGAGTACTGCCCCGACCGAGAAAGCTCATCCGCCAACGCCCGGGCCCACCTGGGATCTTTTCGTCGATGGATCCTCCAACTCTGCTAGTAGCGGCACCGGTGTTCTTCTCCGATCCCCGGAAGGATCAGAACTGTAATACGCCTTGAAGTTCAACTTTTCGGCATCTAACAACGTCTCCAAGTATGAGGCTCTCATCTCGGGAGCCAGGATGGTGCGACGACTGGGGGCCGAACGAGTCAGAATCCACACCGACTCCCAATTGGTCGCCAGCCAGGTCAACGGTGACTATGAAGCTCGGGAAGCACCGATGGTCAAATACCTCCAACTGGTAATAGGAATAGCCCCATTATTCGAGAGCTTTCAGGTTATCCAGATCACTCGGGAGGAAAACTCCCGAGCGGACGCCCTATCTCGATTGGCCTCCTCTGCTGCCCCAGAAGGTACACGATCGGTTTTCCTCGAAGAGCTAGAACGACCGAGCATAGAAGCGGAGCTCATGATCGTTGACTAGGCATTATCAAGCAACTGGCAGACCCCCCTATATATCCTGGCTCCGAGATTCCCGAGAGCCCTCCAACCCTCGGGACGCTCGAAGACTGAAGTATCAAGCTCGGTGCTTCATCATCTTGGATGATGCTTTGTACCGAACATCTTTTTCTGGTCCCCTCCTCAAGTGCCTCGGTATCGAGGAAGCCGGTCGAGCAATTCAAGAGGTCCACAAAGGCATCTGCGGCGCACATCACGGAGGGAGAGCACTTGCCAAGATCTTGTTGTGGCAAGGCTACATGTGGCCCACTCTCCAACGCGACTGCTCAGCCTACGTACAAAGGTGCGATCGATGCCAACGTTTTGACCATCTATTCCATCAACCTGCCTCGGAGCTCGTCACCCTTACCGAGCCATACCCTTTCGCTCGGTGGGGGATCGACATCCTGGGGCCGTTTCCCATGGCCCGAGCCCAGAAGAAGTTCGTCATCATCGCCATCGATTATTTTACGAAATAGATAGAAGCCGAAGCCACTGCTAGGATTACCGAGTCGGCTGTATGGAGTTTCGTGTGGAAATCAATCATCTGTCGCTTTGGCATCCCCCGAGTGATAGTGAGCGACCTTGGTCGGCAATTTGATTCCCATTACTTCAGGAACAAATGCACCGACCTTCATATTCGCAACCATTTCACTTCGGTAGCCCACCCTCAAGCTAATGGACTGGTCGAAAATGCCAACAAAATTATACTTAAAGGCATTAAGGCCAGGCTCGGTAAGGCCAAGGGTAACTAGGTCAAGGAATTGCCGAGCGTACTATGGTCGCACCGAACTACTCCAAGAACTGCCACCGGTGAGACTCCTTTTCAGTTGGTGTATGGCACGGATGCCGTGATTCCTTTGGAGGTCGGTAGCCCATCTCTCCGAGTCATCAACTTCATGCCGGAGGCAAATGAGCAAAAACTTCTAGAAAACCTCGATATGGCAAGCGAGATAAGAGAGATCGCGAGCATCCGAGCCATGGAATATCTACGGCACCTTACTCGATATTACAACGCCAGAGGCTGGGATAGACTTTTCCATCAATGAGACTTCATCCTAAGAAAAGCCAAAGCCTCTCGACCACTGGAGGCATTGGGGAAGCTGGCCCCTAATTGGGAGGGTCCCTACCGAGTGGTCGAGACGCTCGGGAAGGGGGCATATCGAATATCTACCATGGAAGGAGCGCCTATCCCCCGGATGTGGAATGCAACAACATTACGAAAATTCTATTTTTGAGCTTTTCACGGACATGTAAGCAACAAATGGTGACAATTTTCCTTTCATTAATGTCTCTTCATACATCAAATAGGCCACAGCCAATACATCGCATATCAAAAGCAAAAATATTACATCCACTGATACTACAACACGAGCTGATGACTCGGCGTAGACATGGCTGGCACCCTCAGACCAAGCCACTGACTCTACCCGGTGTAGAAACTGGCTCGGATAACGGGCCAACTGACCTCGTTCACTTGAGAAACTCATAAACAAAAAAAAGAAGAGAGGTATCAGAGGAGGAAAAGGAAGGAAAGCAAGAGAAGGCCTCCTCTGCCAACTCTTTGGAAGGAGGACGGAAGCCGAATAGAAAGTAAGCACCCTCAAGTGGTGCGAACAAGGATAAAGGCATCCTTTAAAGATTGAAAGAAGAGGGAAGAAGTTGGTGGAACAGCAGAAGAGGGAGAAAGAAGACGGCGGGAATGGAAGAGAAGGGAGAAGCGGGCCGAGGTGAGGAAGGAGCAGGGCAAGGCCGTCGTGCCGGATGCCGTATTTCCTCGAACCTCCCTTTGCTTCTACCTTCCCCCTAAGATGGTGGTGGTGGTCCAGTGATCGGGAACAGGTGCGGTATTACACGTTGTCCCTTCTTGCATGCCGCCCGCCCATCACTGTCCCTTCTACCACGTCGAAGTAGCACGAGCGCCTATGGCGGCCGCCAGGATTATCGTCTTCCGCATCGCCTTCCATGTTTCGCTAATAACTTTCTAGCACAGAGATAGGCACTTCGCGAGAAGGGAGAAATAGGAAGAACTGCAATAAATGCCTTAAGCGTTGAAGAGGAGTGGAGGCTCCCTCCGGGACCTTTCTTATAGGCCGGCAGGGGGAACGCTTGCCTTAAATGATCCTCCCCTCGAAAAAATGCGAAAGGTAGCAACCCTTCCCCGAGGGACAGTTTCTTCGTCCCTCCCTCCAAAGACCTCTCCCCCAGGACACGTGAAATAGCAAGTCATTCAAGGCATGGAATGTCGGAAAGGCGCCAGTACTGCGACAGTGGCTGCACGCAAGATATCCATAAATAAAAGCCCCACCTTTTTAGCAACCGCAGATACGGTGGTCAAATCAGGTCAAAGGCAGTAAGAAATAGTCAACTCTGAAGTAAATAACATTGCCATTACATATCGCAAGGGCCAACCTTGCACAAAAAAGAAAGGGAACAATTCCTCCTAGTATATGGAAATAGGGGGACTCCAAGAGCACCGCGGCCTTTCTTGAGGTTCGGCACATGGAGGATCATCAGCGCCAAGGGATCTGTCCCCGGTACCCTCGGTGACGGCCGGTCTAGACACTGACCCCACTTGTGTGGGAACTATCTTGACTGCGTGCCCTCTAGAGGTGACCGGAGTTGGCGATCCCTCTGCTGAGCTGCAAGCATCCCCACTACCTCCTTCGCTCGACGTCGAAGAAGGAAAATCCGTGGTATCCGCGCCCGAGTCATAGCGTTGCCCAGAGGGAAAGACAAGCTCTTCGGACACCTGCTGTTGGGCCTCAACGACCGCTCGATGGTAACATTGGGCAAATCCATTCCGCAGCCCCCGACGGTAGCCTAGCTCATAATACGAGAATGTGACCTCCTCGAAAGTTGCATGATAGCCACTGTATCATTCAATCACCCCCGCCTCGGCTTGCTCAACCTCCTTCTCAAGCTTGGCTAATCTCTGCTCGGCCTCAAGCAACTTCCTCTCGGTCTTGGACAGCTTCACCTCAGCCTCAGTCCCCGGGACCTCGGCTTCCTCCCGCACTTGCTCAGCCCCCCGGACCTAGTTGCTAAGTTCCTCCCGCTTGACCCTCCACTATTCGGATCGCTCGACCTGAGACTGGCGCTCCTCCTCTAGGAGCTTGCCCTTCAGGTCAGCCATGTAACGAGCCTAGGCTAGCTGGTCAACCAGCGTCCGAGCCTCCTCTTTGCTCGACCGGAGCTGAGCCCGGAACGAGGTGGTCTCCCGCCGAGAGACTTCAAGCTCGGAAGCCAATTGACTGATCTTCTGGTCAGACTCAGCACGAACACGAGAAAGGGACCTCTCTTCACTGTCCCGCCGAGCAAAGAGATCGATGTTAGGATCGGTGCGATGGATTTAGAGGGGGGGGTGAATGAATCCCTCTTATAAAATTCTCCCAATTAAAATCTATAACAATCAGAGATGCAGAATTAAAGCACAATGGAACCTAGAGAGACTTGGGTCCTCACTTCATGCAGCGAGAAAGAGATCAGATGAATTAACCTCTTGATCTACCCTATGTAAGCTACATAGAATACTTAGCTCATCTAAACAAATTGGTTCTCATGGAACCGGAATCAAGTGTTCACTGTGCAAACCAAATTCCCACTAGACTGAAGAAACAGATTGTGCCTAGGCATACATCTAGGAGATCATACAAAGTAATCAAACCACTGCACAAAGAATTTTTTGGTGGTTCGGTCCACCAGACCTACGTCCACCCCACACTCAACCCGAGTGTGGATTCCTGCTGATACACAGCTTAAACTACTGGGCCTCACAGCTTGCCTACAACCGCTGAGCAACACATCTTGCTGTCCAGAGGAACTAATCCTCTGCAACGCTGAGCAACACAACTTGTTGTCTAGAGAAATAGATTCTCTGCAACCGCTGGGCAATACAGCTTGGCCATCCAGAGGAACCGATCCTCTGCTACTGCTGAGCAACACAGCTTGCTCCGCTGATGAACAGCTTGAAATAAGGTTCAAAAGAAAACAAAAGATAAGAGAACACAGTAACTGAAAGCTGTAAACGATAGCAACACAGATGTGGCTCCCATGGAGCTGACTGAATTGGATTTGATCCAGATTCCTGTAGGGATAGATCTTCTGATAATGCTTCTCTTCTTCTCCTCGAACTCTCTATCTCTCTCTCTATCCTTTTTTCTCTTCTACTTCTTCTCTTTCCTCTCTCGAACTCACGAACTCTCTTCTTTTTCTTCTGCTCTCTATTAGGCTGGATCTACCTAGCTCTTTTTCTCCGTCTGCTTCAGTTCTTCTTCTGCTACCAAAAGCTTTTTCGATCTTCCAGCCACTTCCTCTAAACGAGGAATCTTCTATTGATCCTGGCAGCAAAGAGTGTGGCGCGTGGTCTCCACGTTTCCCGCCCAAATGCCTGATCCAGATCTGACATTCTTAGGCCACGTGGCAGCATCCTAATTCAACATCTTTCGACGTGTCACGATCCTGGCACCTCCTCCATTCTTGGATCACGTGCCCTTAGTAACCTTCACAAAAAAGTACCTGCCAAGGCATCAGACATAAAGTCATCTTCAGACAGTTATACAAGATATAAAGAGATTGCACGGAGTAGATATAATGTCAGAGCTGAAGTGCACAGATTCAATGTGGTGTTTGCACATAGTCATGCATGGACTTGATTCCAGTATATGGCCAATAGATGCACTGACTATGAATATGCAGAGTACAAGCGTTGCACAGACTTGAAATGCCTTGAGATCAACATGCACAGACTTAGTTGCGTGCATTAACAAAGGTTGCACCGACTACAAACCTGCACTGACCTAGATATGAACTAACATAAACATGCACCGAGGTCATGTGACAGAACTTGCACCGACTGTGTGCAAGCGTGCAGTAGTAAAAAATGCACCGACCTTTTATTGCCTAAGACAGGACTTGCACCGAGATCAGATATGCAGTCTAAGCAAACTTGCATCGAGTTGCCTGAGGAGAGTGCATGAACTGAATGATGCACTAACCTACCACGTTGTGCAACATTGATGTGCACCTATTTTAACTTATACACAGAAAAACACTTCAATGACTTAATCGTGTGCAGTCACAGATATTGCACTAACTTAATGAGATAGAAAATAGATAATGCATCAAGTATGAGAGTGCAGGATGACCAATGCACCGACTTACTGTGAGAGTAAGCAGGACTTGCATCGAGGGGATCGTGCAAGTAGAAGTATTACACAGACTCACTGTCGTGCAGCGCCAATGTTTGCACCGACTCAATCGAAAGTGAAACACTAAGTAGCACCAACTTATTACATGCACAGGCTAGGAATGTACTGACGTTGAAAACTCCTTAGACTTAAGCTTGCATCGACCTAAGTATGTTGTGCTCACGACCAACATTGCACCGAGTGCACATATGCACCGAAGTAAAACATGCACTGACTATTCTATATAAGACGCAAAATAAGACCATATGTCAAATGCAAAGTGATGGGAATCCACGCCAAGCACTGACATTTTTAATTTACATTTGCGTCCTTATAGTTTACTTTTATATCCTTGGAAAAGTATGTTTACAATTGTAAGGCTTTACAAGCCAATGTGTCACTCCCTAAGGATCTTTGGGTTTATTTGCAAAATGTTAGTAGGTCCAGCAAGGGGGCCCCCACTCCTTCCCCATTGGTCCACCTAAGCCATAGGGGTCCATGTGGGGCTGGTCAACTATCCTAGGTGGCTTCTAGATGGTTTGACATTCAAAGGGGACACGTGGTATTAAAAGTCCAAGTTGGATGCTTCATAGTCAATGGGGCGCCCCCCTCTTAATGCTATTTTAATATGGTTCCAAACCACATGGGAGAATAACTTATGAACTCCCTCTTTTACCCCTCTCAATTCTAGATCTAGGGATATTTAGAGTCTTTTTACATTTCATACAAATAGGTTGTAATTCACATTTTATGGGAATTAATGATGAAAATTTGGTGAAAATTCTTGGAGCTCCTTGAAGGGTGCGCCCCTCTCCCCTCTCTCTCTACTGTGCTTCTTTTTCCTCCAGCCTTCTAGGGTGTGAGACCCATTCTATCTCCCCCTATCATCCTGTGAATTCTGATTCTGCCGCCGCCGCCGCCGTCGCCATCGCACAGCCATCGCGCCGCCGCCACCATCGTCGGAGTTCTATCCAAATCAGGATAGAACCTCAAATCTAGACTTTTATCTTTTGTTTTTGCTATCTGATCAAGCCCAAACTTTGAGGGCTTGTTCTACCTATCTCCCCTAGTTTCCAGTTTAAATTCCGTGCCATTTGGACATTGTTTAGTATTTTTCCCATATTTCTTGTTCTCCCCTGTAATCTGCCATTCTGCAGATCCACGAGACAGTGTTCTCTTATCGTATTTTTCCCACCCCCTTACCAAATTTCAGAAAAGCCATGAAAATTCTCACGTGTTCCTAACATCTACCCCTTCCACGAGTAATTTTCGAAGCACCCATAAAATTCCCCTACCCACCGGTCAAATGTCAGTTTCAGGCAGATCCCTTCTGTCCTTAATGTTAGTAATCATACCCATAGAAAAAAATACAGTGTTGTAGAGTCTCCCATTTATAATCCCTTCATTGGATCGACCTACAAACAGTATATGTTGTAGATCTGGGAGTCCTCTTTCCAATGCCACTGGTTTTGCCTCGATCTGATTTCGTATCTGAGAGAATTAATTCTTGCAGCCGAGGCGCGCAGATATGTTCCCTGTGCAGGTCCGAAATTACAGTCCGGGAGAAATTCACAAATAAATACGATAAGTCAACTTCTGCGACCGCCGCTCCTAGGAGTCGACCAGGGACGTCTTGCCAACGTTCCAGCCAAGTGGCACCTCCATAAGATCTCAGGAAGGCGACGTTCCTTTGGAGGCCAAGGCTTGCTGTCCAGCGAGTCAGAACCGAGTCAGTGCAGCACCGAGTCGGTGCAGTACCGAGTCGGACCAGCAGGCCGAGTTCGCCCCAAACGCCCGTTGAACTTGCTGCCCGTCAACCCAAGGTAGGTTCTCCCGGTCCCCACCTATAGCCCTTTACCTCCCTGCGTGGAGTGGGCAATAAAATTCACTATTGTAATTAAATTTTTACCATTGTACCGGGAGTTACCGTAACTGGCCGGGGTCGTCTTCCCCACGCCCGGAGCGTGAAGGTATCGTGTTCGCTCTCTTACTCGGTGTTTGCTTTACTCGTATTTATTCGTATATGCCACTACATGTGATAGGTAACTAGCTCGATATCTATTTTTATCACCGCTGAGAGAGAGCGAGAGTGACCCGTCCCATGACTCCTTCGAGTACACGCAGAAAGCCTATACCCGAGACTCACTGTCGGTTTCTCAACCGTGCACGGTCCAGCGTTTCCCTCGCATAGGGACGATCACGAGCTAGAGTCCCAAGTCGCGTGTCCGTCCCGCATCAATTTGGTATCAGAGCGCCCGTCGAGTCTACGGTGTTTAAAAAAAATTATCTAAGTCTAAGTCTAAGTCGGTCGTTGCATTTGCATACCATTGTTCGATATATAAAAATGTGCCGCCCGACCGTTAGGTTACGCCTATCGGAGAGGTGATTCACTCGCGTGAGAGGATCTTCGGATCCCCGGACTCTACCTTGTACCAGATCTTGGTCGTGTCTAGGTCTGTAATAAAGTCTCATTCCAACTTTGCATTAGTTAGGATCGTGTCTAGTGTTTGTCACCAACTGTCGGCATGTCCACTGATGCGGGACAGACACGTGACTCGACTCCAAAGGGGTATGCGATCCTTGGACTCTAAGCAAGCTTGTGAACGTCCCTTAGCGAGGGAAGCATTACGGACGTGCGCGGTTGAGAAACCGGTAATGAGCTAGGGTGGTCGGCTCTTTCTTGTGCCCGGATCGGGTCACGGGACGGTATCTCTCTCTCTCTCACAGCAGGGATGATGTAAAAGTAAAAAGGGCTACGATCCTAGCATTCTCTCTAGCGGCGGCATATAAAGCATATACGAATAAAGCAAAATACCGAGTCAAGGGAGCGAACACGATACCTCCACGCTCTCGGCGTGGGGAAGATGACCCCGATCGAATCGGTACTCCCAGAATAACAAGTAATTAATTTAAAGCAATGAATATGACTGCCCACTCCACGTAGGGAGGTAAAGGGCGACACAATGGGGCCCGGGAGTAACGGGTTCAGGTTGACGGGCAGCTTCTTGTGTAGCTTCGGCGGCACTCGTACTCGTGACCGTGGGACCCACGTGCTGGTCAGTGAGGCCGTCTGGGCCCGGGGTGGCACCACTGTGGTGGGGACCCCTGGAGGGGCGCTCCCTAGGACGGCGGTGTGCTGGTTCACCGGACGGATGCCGGGCCGCTCCGATCGTCACCCGCCGGAGTTGCTGGCCACGGATCTGCAATTCTGTTTTACAGCGTGCGACCCGGCGAGATCTGCTGCTGCGGTTACTCCCAACGTCATATCGACGCACAAGAGGTACCGTTGGAAAGCTATTTTGAAGTACTTCGATTTAGGGTGAGAGAGATAAAATTGAATTTTCCGGATCTGGCATTAGTCGATTTTACAAGCTACTGGCTCACAGGATCTGAAAACTCAGGGTAGAACCAAGTTTTCCGGAGAGTTGGCATTGACCGCACTGTAGACCTTCGATTGAGCTTTTGAGCCCTTCATTAAGGTTGTAGATATCGAAGATAGGAAAACGGGGTTATATCTTATGAAAGGTTTGGTGGAAGTTTCGATTTTGTGTTGATTTTATACTGACCCTGGGTCGGATCTGGACAGTAGAGACAGAATTGAATTTGGGGAAAAGAAATAATTTCTAAAAATAGGTAGAGCGCTTTAGAAATTTGAAAAAAATTGTTGGAGGGTGGGGATGGTGGAAAGAACCTCCAATAAATTTGGGGTTTCCAAAAAAAATCAAAACTGGGGTCGAAAGGTGGAAGAACTAAGCTTCTGCTACATAGATCTGAAAAGGGACAGATCCAGAAGACAGAAAGACATGAAAATAGAAAAATATAAAACGAAGTCTAAAGGATGTGATTTTTATTACTGAAGGTTGAGAATTAAGAGAGGAACTAACCCTGAAAATCTCAACTCCAGATGATTTCAGATTTGGAGTTAAAAATCCCAGAGTAGGACTCTGTCCAGCCAAACAGAACCTTGGACAAAACTTCGGAGGCGGCTTCGCGGCGGCTCGATGGCGGCACGAACGGCGGCGGCGGCACCAGAGATGAAATCAGAGATAGAGGGGCTCAGGTAGAAGGGGTTCTCAACCCTGAAATATAGAGGGAAGAAGGAGGAATCAAGAGGAGAGAGGGGAGGGGCACACCAGCTCCAATGCTCATTCAACAAATTTTCTTCTCATTAATTCATGAAAAATGGAAATACATGCCTTATATAATAAATGGAAAATGACCACTAATACCCTCAGATCTAGGGTTGGGAGGGGTATACAAGGTATAGTTCTAATAGCCTTTTTTTACAAAAATTAAAATGGGACAAAATGGGGGTGGCGCCCCTTGACTTGGTAGGTAAGGTAGGTGGCCAACTTTGACATTTTACACCACTTGTCTCCTCATGTGTCAAATTGACTTGTCAAACCTTCTAGATGCCACCTTGGATTTTGACCAGCCCCACATGGATGAGGTGGACCAATGGGGAAGGAGTGGGGGCCCCCTAGCAGGTCCTACTGGCATTTTGCACATAAACCCACTAAGACTTACAATTGCGTATCCATATAACACAAGGGTATACACATAAATATAAAAGGACACAAATGAAAATAAAATATGAGCGGTCTTGCTTCGATGTCCCCATCAATTCTCCCCGGGTGGGAAGAACTCGAGCCCGTCGAGTAAAGGGGGTGACTACTCGAGTGGCTCCAGCGGATTCGTCACCGTACCAAGTAGCGTGGGTACGCTCCACTCCAAGTGATCGTCACCAGCTCATTCCGTGTATACTCGATATGCGCATGCTGCTATGGGAAGATGCTAGTGGTGGAACACTCTGGGGTGGGGTCACTCTCAAGGGGAAGGAGGCGGCTCGAAGACTCACTAGGAATCACCGATGGGTCCCTGTAGGTGACTAGATCCGGGACATAGATGTAGAACTGATCCCATACTCATCGAGCGGGTCCACTCGCCTCTTAAAGGACTGACATCAACGAGCTCGCACAAGACACATGCAGACTCCTAACAAACCACAAACCACACAAACAAAAAACTGACTCATGCATGACTCTAGACAAACCTATTGTTAGTCCGACCCGTACATGGGTGACGGCGGACCAGGACACCCGAACGTGTGCCATGCATGCATGTTATGTAACCGGAGATGGGTGGCATGGGGAACACCTAAACGTCCAAGTATGACCCAGTCATGCATGGACAGCCCTTTGGATTTGGGAGACTTGAGAGGGCTAGGAGAGCCGGGTGTGGAAGAGCCGGGTGTGGGTGTATCGACGATGGGCTTAGGTGGGCCGGGGAAACCAAAGTCTTCATTATCCCCAAATGATGGTTCGGACTTATGGCTATGTAGAGGTTGCTTGGCCCGAGTGGAAAAGGTGGGATAGTGAACTCCGCGGAAGAAGTGGAGTGAGTATGAAAGCTCGGGAGGTTCACTAGTGAAGGGGTCAAAAGGGTCGAAGAAGGTATGACCCCATGAAGTGGGTTCCCCCATGACTCGGTCCCAAGTTAAGAATTCATAATCACCGTCATACATAGTGATCGGTGGGACGACGGTCATGTCTAGAAAATAGGATTCCTCCCTTGGGCAAAAGGGAACAAAGTCGGACTCGGCCGGCATCGGGAGGAATAGAAGAATCTCCGTGGTGACACAACCCACAGTGCACACGGAGGTAATGGACCCTAAGGCCAGATGGGTGAAGCTGCGACTAGTGGGTTGGTCGAATCCTTGGGCCAATAAATGTGTCAACTTCCATTGCCAACCTAAATCAAGAATAAGGTCACCCAATGTGTCAACATGGTGACTAGATCGGAATGTAGTATGGTAGGAGTTGATGGGAACCAAAGGTAGAGTAGGGTCCATAGATGGGTAAGGAGGTGGGACCAAGCCATCATTGAGCCAACTAAGAAGCGACTCGGTTATGTATAGCGTACCCGTTAGAAACACGGGTGGCTCGGGCTTTGGTGGCTCCAAATAAGATGGTTCTGAATAAAGTTCAGAAGTAGAGGGTGGTAATGGAGCACTCACGGGTGGTGAAGAAGCGTGTGTCTTTTCCAACCAATCCCAAAACATTTTCTCGATTTCCTCAAAGGAGCGGGTTAGAGTGGGGACCTCGGAGTGGACTTGTTCCACGGCTCTCGGCTTGGGTGTGGACCTTGACTCGACTAGAAGTGGGGCATCCACTTGGTTGGAGGTGACGAGGTGGGATTGGATGGAGATGCCAAGGGGATGTTGGTTGGAGGTGACTGGGCGGACCACTTGATTGGGGTTGCTTTGGAGGGCATGAATGGGGGTGAAGGGGCGGGGTTGGTTGGAGGTGTGGCCCACTTGATTGCAGGTGAGTTGGTGGGGATGGCTAGTGGTATGACCCCCGTAGTTGGAGGTAGGTGGACGGGGAAGGTAGACCCTCCTAAGCGATCTCTTCATATCCCACCATGACTCAATGGGCCTTAGCCTCCTATCTTCTCGGAAGTACTTGATGTCCCTCCATGTTTCGGCGGCTTCATAGAAAAGTCACCTTTTGGCTAAGTCGACTTGCGCGGGACAGGATATAAGGTAACACTCAAAGTAGTCGTCCATAATGGCTTCCCACTCTAAGTAGTCATTCGGGTTTTCGGAGCCATAGAAGTCCCGGGCTTCGGGCCTTTTGGGGTGGTTCGGGTGGTCCTTCCATTTTAGATAGTATCGCCACCATGCAGAAGATGCGGCCCCTTGGTCGTCCATGGGACACGGGGACACTAGTGAATGGACATGCAAACACGTAGAGACAAGACAAACCAACTAGACAATGGACTAAACATGACCCTAAACGACAATGCAAGTTGGAATGCCGACTCGACTACCAACCTAGACACAACCAAGACTCGGTACGTGGCGGAGTTAATCGATCCGAAGATCACTCGCACAAGTGTGTGGCCTTCCCGATAGGGGTAGTCTAACTTTCAGACAACACCTTTTTATATACCGAACAATGGTATGCGGATGCAACCTTAGACCGACTTAGATGATGACTAGACGTAAATGACACTTTTTTTTATTTTTTTTGATTTTAGACACCCTAGACTCAACCTGGCTCTGACACCAGACTGATGCGGGACAGACACGTGACTCGACTCCAAAGGGGTATGCGATCCTTGGACTCTAAGCAAGCTCGCGATCGTCCCTTAGCGAGGGAAGCGTACGGACGTGTGCGGTTGAGAAATCAACAATGAGCTAGGGTGGTCGGCTCTCTCTTGTGCCCGGATCGGGTCACGGGATGGTATCTCTCTCTCTCACAGCAGTAGCGATGATGTAAAAGTATAGAGGGATACGATCCTATCATGCTCTCTAGCAGCGGCATATAAAGCATATACGAATAAAGAAAAATGCCGAGTTGAGGGAGCGAACACGATACCTCCACGCTCTCGGCGTGGGGAAGACGACCCCGGCCGAATCGGTACTCCAGGAATAACAAGTAATTAATTTACAGCAATGAATATGACTGCCCACTCCACGCAGGGAGGTAAAGGGTGACACAATGGGTCCCGGGGGTAACGGGTTCGGGTTGACGGGCAGCTTCTTGTGTAGCTTTGGCGGCACTCGTACTCGCGACCGTGGGACCCACGTGCTGGTCAGTGGGGCCGTGTGGGACCGGGGTGGCAACACTGTGGTGGGGACGTCTGGAGGGGCGCTCCCTGGGAGGGCGGTGTGCTGGTTCATCGGCCGGAGGCCCGGCGGCTCCGATCGTCACCCGCCGGAGTTGCTGGCCACGGATCTGCAATTCTCTTTTACAGCGCGCGACCCAGCGAGATCTGCTTCTGCAGTCACTCCCGACGTCAGATCGACGCACAAGAGATATCGTTGGAAAGCTCTTTTGAAGTACTTCGATCTAGGGGTAGAGAGATAAAATTGAATTTCCCGGATATGGCATTAGTCGATTTTACAAGCTGCTGGCTCACAGGATCTGAAAACTCAGGGCAGAACCAAGTTTTCCTGAGAGTTGGCATTGACCGCATTGTAGACCTTCGATTCAGCTTTTGAGCCCTTCATGAAGGTTGTAGAGACCGAAGATAGAAAAACGGGGATATATCTTATGAAAGGTTTGGTGGAAGTTTCGATTTTGTGGGGATTTTATACTGACCCTGGGTCGGATCTGGACAGCAGAGATAGAATGGAATTTTGGGAAAAGACATAATTTCTAAAAATAAGTATAGGGCTTTAGAAATTCGAAACAAAATTGTGGAGGGTGGGGATGGTGGACAGAACCTCCAATAAATTTTGGGTTCCAAAAAAAATCAAAAAGGGGGTTGAAAGGTGGAGGAACTAAGCTTCTAGTACACAGATCTGAAAAAGGGACAGATCAGGAAGGCAAAAAGACACAAAAATAGAAAAATATAAAAATAAGTCTAAAGGACGTGATTTGTTTTACTGGAGGTTTGGAATCAAGAGAGGAACCAACCCTGAAAATCTCAACTCCAGATGATGTCGGATTTTGGAGTTAAAAATCCCGGAGTGGGACTCTGTCCAGCCAAACAGAACCTTCGACAGAACTTCAGAGGCGGCTTCGCGGCGGCTCGATGGGGGCACGAACGGCGGCGGCGGCACCAGAGATGAAATCAGAGATAGAGGGGCTTAGGTAGAAGGGGTTCTCAACCCTGAAATGTAGAGGGAAGAAGGAGGAACCAAGAGGAGAGAGGGGAGGGGCGCACCAACTCCAATGCTCATTCAATAAATTTTTTTCTCATTAATTCATGAAAAATGGAAATACATGCCTTATATAATAAATGGAAAATGACCACTGATACCCTCAGATCTAGGGTTGGGAGGGGTATACAAGGTATAGTTCTAATAGCCTTTTTTTACAAAAATTAAAATGGGACAAAATGGGGGGGGGGGCGCCCCTTGACTTGGTAGGTAAGGTAGGTGGCCAACTTTGACATTTTACACCACTTGTCTCCCCATGTGTCACATTGACTTGTCAAACCTTCTAGATGCCACCTTGGCTTTTGACCTACCCCACATGGATTAGGTGAACCAATGGGGAAGGAGTGGGGGCCCCCTAACAGGTCCTACTGGTATTTAGCACATAAACCCACTAAGACTTACAATTGCATACCCATATAACACAAGGGTATACATACAAATATAAAAGGACATAAATGCAAACAAAATATGAGCGGTCTTGCTTTGATGTCCCCATCATCCACTCAATAGCTTCCCCGTGTCCCATGGATTACCAAATGCCCGGATCTTATGCATGGCGGCGATACTATCTAAAATGGGAGAACCACTCGGACCACCCCCTAAGACCCGTAGCCCGGGACTTCTATGGCTTCGAAAACCCGAGTGACTACCTAGAGTGGGAAGCCGTTATGGACGACGACTTTGAGGTGTACATTATGTCCGGTCCCATGCAAGTCGACTTTGCCAAAATGTGACTTTTCTATGAAGCCGCCGAAACATGGAGGGACATAAAATACTTCTGAGAAGATAGGAGGCTAAGGCCCATCGAGTCATGGTGGGATATGAAGAGAGCGCTTAGGAGGGTCTACCTTCCCCGCCCACCTACCTCCAACCATGGGGGTCATACCACTAGCCAACCCCACCAACTCACCCATAATCAAGTGGGCCACACCTCCAACCAACCCCGCCCCTTCACCTCCATCCAAGCCCACCAAAGCACTCCCAATCAAGTGACCCGCCCAGTCGCCTCCAACCAACCTCCCCTTGGCACCTCCGTCCTATCCCACCCAAGCACCTCCAGCCAAGTGGAAGTCCCACATATAGCCGATCCTAGGTCCACATCTGGGCCGAGAGATGAGAAGTGAGTCCACCCCTAGGCCCCTACTCCATACCGCACCTTTGATGAATTCATGAAAATGTTTTCGGATTGGTTGGATAAGATAGAAAGGACACGTGCTCCTTCACAACCTGTGAGTGCTCCATTACCACCCTCTACTTCCGATCTTTATTCGGAGCCATCATATTTGGAGCCACCAAAGCCAGAGCCACCCGTATTTCTAACGGGTACACTTTTCATCGCCGAGCCGCTTCTTAGTTGGCTCAAGGATGGCTTGATCCCACCTCCTTACCCATCCATGGACCCCACCCTGCCACTAGTACCCGTCAACTCCTACCACACTACCTTTCGGTCTAGTTACCATGTTGATACCTTGGATGACCTTGTTATGGGATTAGACTCACAATGGAAGTTGACACACTCATTGGCCCGAGGCTTCGACCGACCCACTAGTCTTATCTTCACCCATCCAGCCATAGGGTCCATTACCTCCGTATGTACCATGGGTTGTGTCACCACGGAGGTTCTCTTATTCCTCCCCATGCCGGCCGAGCTGGACTTCATGCCCTTTTGCCCGAGGGAGGAATCATACTTCCTACATATGATCACCGCCCCACATACCACACTGCATGAAGGTGACCATCTATACCTTCAAGACTTCTATACATGGGGCTATGACTTGTGGGAACCCACCACAAGGGGTCATAGTTTCTTTGATGCCTTTGACCCATTTCCTAGTGGACCTCTAGACCCACCATATATACTTAACTTCTTTGAGAAAGTCCACTACCACACCCCTTCCCCACGGGCCGAGTCGTCTACACCCACCAACCCGTTCACTTGCGAGATACACCATCTAGGGGAAAGGAAGAAGATGCATTTGGTACTCCTGGCCCTCCCATATCCAAGTCCAATGTGCATGCATGGTCTACTTTAGGAGGTCTAGGAATTCTCCATTCCGCCAACCACCGGTTGCATCTACTGTATGCATGGCACACATTCGGGTGTCATGGTCCACCATTGCATATGCATGAGTCGGACTAACCGTAGGATCATTTAGGGTCATGTGTCAGTCTTTGTTTCGTATCGTTTGTATGTCGAGTGCATGTGCATACGTCAAGTCGAGTCGGTCTTTTGTATGCTCGCGTTGTCAGTCCCTTTCGAGTGCGACACTTGTCAGACTTTGGGATCCGTTCTACCTCACATATTGGATCTAGTCACATAAGGGACCCGGTGGTGATTCCTAGTGAGTCTTTGAGCCGCCTCCCCTCATTTGAGAGTGACCCCACCCTGGAGTGTCCACCTCTAGCCTCATTCTCCAGCAGCGAGTGCATATCGAATTTATACGAGATGAGCAAGTGACGATTACTTGGAGTGGAGCATACTCCGCGCTTCTAGGTACGATGATGGATCCGCCGACGTCACTAGCAGTCGCACCCCTTACTCGACGGGGTCGAGTTCTTCCCACCCGGGGAGAGTTGATGGGAATCGACGCCAAGCACTGACATTTTTAATTTACATTTGTGTCCTTTTAGTTTACTTTTATATCCTTGGGAAAGTATGTTTACAATTGTAAGGCTTTACAAGCCAATGTGTCACTCCCTAAGGATCTTTGGGTTTATTTGCAAAATGTCAGTAGGTCCAACAAGGGGGCCCCTACTCCTTCCCCATTGGTCCACCTAAGCCATAGGGGTCCATGTGGGGCTGGTCAACTATCCTAGGTGGCTTCTAGATGGTTTGACATTCAAAGGGGACAAGTGGTATTAAAAGTCCAAGTTGGAAGCTTCATAGTCAAGGGGGCGCCCCCCTCTTAATGCTATTTTAATGTGGTTCCAAACCACATGGGAGAATAACTTATTAACTCTTTCTTTTACCCCTCCCAATTCTAGATGTAGGGATATTTAGAGTCTTTTTACATTTCATGCAAATAGGTTGTAATTCACATTTTATGGGAATTAATGATGAAAATTTGGTGAAAATTCTTGGAGCTCCTTGAAGGGTGCGCCCCTCTCCCCTCTCTCTCTACTATGCTTCTTCCTCCTCCAGCCTTCCAAGGTATGAGACCCATTCTATCTCCCCCTCTCATCCTCTGAATTCTGATTCTGCCGCCGCCGCCATCGCACCGCTATCGCGCCGCCGTCATCATCGTCGGAGTTCTGTCCAAATCAGGACAAAACCTCAACTCTAGAATTTTATCTTTTGTTCTTGTTGTCTGATCAAGCCCAAACTTTGAGAGCTTGTTCTACCTGTCTCCCCTAGTTTTCAGTTTAAATTTCGTGCCATTTGGACATTGTTTAGTATTTTTCCCATATTTCTTGTTTCCCCCAATAATCTGCCATTCTGCAGATCCACAGGACAATGTTCTCTTTTCGTATTTTTTCCACCCCCTTACCAATTTTTAGAAAATCCATAAAAATTCTCAGCTGTTCCTAACATCGACCCCTTCCACCAGTAAGTTTCTCAGCACCCATAAACTTTCCCTACCCAACGGTCGAAGGTTAGTTTCAGGCAGATCCATTCTGTCCTAAGTGTTAGTAATCAAACCCATAGAAAAAAACACAGTGTTTCAGAGTCTCCCATTTCTCATCCCTTCGTTGGATCGACCTAGAAAAATTATATGTTGTATATCTGGGAGTTCTCTTTCCAACGCCACCAGTATTGCCTCGATCTGATTTCGGATCTGAGAGAATTAATTCTTGCAGCCGAGACACGCAGATTTGTTCCTTATGCAGGTCCAAAATTGCAGTCCGGGAGAAATTCATAAATAAATACCAAATGTCAAATTCCCTCGACCGCCGCTCCCAAGAGTTGACCAGGGACGTCCTGCCAATGTTCCAGCCAAGCGGCGCCTCCAGAAGATCTCAGGAAGGCGATGTTCCTTTGGAGGCCAAGGCTTGCTGTCCAGCGAGTCAAAACTGAGTCGGTGCAGTACCGAGTCGGACCAGCAGGCCGAGTTTGCCCCAAACGCCCGTCCAACTTGCTGCTCGTCAAGCCAGGGTCGGTCCTCTCGGGCCCCACTTATAGCCATTTACCTCCCTGCGTGGAGTGGGCAATAAAATTCACTGTTGTAATTAAGTTTTTACCATTGTACCGGGAGTTACCGTAACTGGCCGGGGTCGTCTTCCCCACACCCGGAGCGTGGAGGTATCGTGTTCGCTCTCTTACTCGGCGTTTGCTTTACTCATATTTATTCGTATATGCCGCTGCATGTGATAGGTAACTAGCTCGATATCTATTTTTATCACCGCTGTGAGAGAGCGAGAGTGACCCGTCCCGTGACTCGATCCGAGTACACGCGGAAAGCCGATACCCGAGACTCACTGTCGGTTTCTCAACCACACACGGTCCAGCGTTTCCCTCGCACTGGGATGATCGAGAGCAAGAGTTTCCAGGTCGCGTGTCCGTCCCGCATCACAAAGTTGTTGCATCCCTATGGTTTTGATGATGTCTCACACTATAAATCAATCTTCTATCTCTAGATTAATTCACGTTTCATCATGTTAATGAGTGCAGTACATATGATTGTCAGATAATATGCTCCCCTGACGCTGAGAATGCTCCCCTGTGCATGAGTGTGTGCATGAGTGTTCTATCAGATTCGCATGTCTGTACATTGCATCTGTCTGTGCTATACTCATAAGTCCATACATTGTGTGTTTGTGCATCAAAGTCTATACATTGGTTAGGCTTGTTCATGCAACGTTCATCCAAGTCTGTACATCACCTTCAGACCTTCAAGTCTATACACTCCATGCTCATTCAAGTCTATACATCAACAGTGTAACTTCAAAGTATGTACAGCGTCTGCATTGTCTCGCTCACACTTGACAAAGTCTGAACATCCACAGTGTCTTTCATCGTCTCACTTTGCGTCTCAGTTTGCAAAGTCTATACATTCGCTGCAGAGATCACTGTCAAGTCTATTCATTGGTCCGTCTCTTGCAGCGTCTCATCTGGTCAAAGTCAACACATCACTTGAAGGCTTCTACATCAAGTCTATACATCGACTGTCTTGCTTTAGCTTAAGTCTGTACAGAGTCACCGTCTCGTTGACCGTCTCTTGCTGTGTCTCATGAAGCATTTCATTTAGCAAGTATGTACATCGTCCGTCTCAGCCAGCGTCTCATGCTGCATCTTAAGGCTTCAAGTCTATACATTGGATCGTGGTTCGCCAAGTCTATACATTGCTGAGCCATTCGACAAGTTTGTACATTGTCTTCAATTCCTCAAGTCTATACATTGTGTTTGGCTCTGCAAGTCTGTACACTGGTCGAGCATTCAAGTCTGAACATTCACAAAGTCCATACATCGACATTGTAGCTTGCATAGCTCAAGTCTGCACATTGGACTTTCACGTGAAGTCTATACATTGGTCTCCACTTGAAGTCTATACATTGGCTAAGGGTCTTCAAGTCCATACAGAGTCGTCTGATGCATATTGATTGAAGTCTGTACACTCAGTTAACCTACAAGTCTATACACTCGATTGTTAGGCTTTCAACCCAATACACTCGATTGTTAACCTGCAATTCGATACACTCTCTCATTTGAAACACTTGCTTAAACTACTGATTCAATGTCTACACATTCGATGCCTTCAAGCATTGTTCTCTTACAAGTCCATACATCCATTGTCATGTCTACTGAATGAAGTCTACACATTGAGATTGCATGAACACTTACAAGTCCATACACTGAGCTCGCTGAAGAACCTCAACTCTATACACTCTCACACTATGACACACTTGCCTATTTGGCATCCCTAAGTCTATACACTCGAAGGGCCTCATACACTTCACAGAAGTCCATACATTTCATCGTTTGTGCTAATGCATTCTTCAGTAAGTCTATACACTGAGTTTGCTTGAAGTCTCACAAGTCTATACACTCCTTCTGATCTAATATCCTAAAGTCTATACATTCGTATCTGACTGAACTAACTAATCACAGTCCTTTGTCTCAGCCTGCAGGTGATACAGGTCAATGATTGGGCACGTGAACCAAGGATGATACTTGGCACGTGATCCGAGAAGGCTCTAGAAAGGGAGGGAACGAGACTCCCTCGTGTGAAGACCTGAAACTCAGGTCGAAAGCCATATAAAAGATGCCCTCTGCTAAGAGATGGAGTGAACTTGAGAAAAAGCCTAAGAGCAGAATTCCTGAGCAGAAGAAGAAAAGAGAGAGAGCCTCCACGTTCCAGAAAGAAGATAGAGAGAAAAGATTAGAGAGCAGTCCTGTGAGAGAAAAGTCTGAGTGAGAGAGAAGAGTCCATTTACTTCTTCGGAAGCTACATTTTGTATTTGATTTTTCTGAAACGATTTGTGTTCATCGTTTGTTCTTGTTTGCATTTCTATTTTTCCTTTTATTTCTTCACATATCTGATCTTGAGTTGTTACCCTCCGGTGTTTGGAGGAAGGGAGTGTTACTCCGGTTTCCCTCTGGATTGCAGAGGAAGAGAGATCGTAGATCTCTAGTTCTGCTAGTGACGGGTTGTCATTAGCAGGTTCCCTCCAGGTTGGAGGAAGGGAGAGCTATCTCCGGTTCTGTTCTAGCTGGTAGCTGGAACAGGTTCCAAGCTCTGTGGGTAGCAGAGTTTGGTTGAGGGATTTGTTTCCCTTGGTTATTCAAGCTGTGTGGCAGCACATTGTTCGCAGACTGAGTCTGCAGGTTTCTAACATTGGCTAGTGGAATTCTTACTCTAGTTGGAGTGAGGGGTGGATGTAGATTGTGGACTACAATCGAACCACCTTAAAATCTCTTGTCTCCTCTGTGGTTTGCTGCAATCGTTGATGCTCTCTATCTGCTTGGCAATGTGCTTATGTGTGGACGGCCTATTCTAATCGCATCCTTTTACTCTATCTTAGTTTCTCACTGCATTGGCTAATTTGCTTAGCTATATTCGGTAGGGTGATTTTCGAAGGAGTGATTTTCCGCTGAAGTTGTTTAAATAGGGAGTGATCTATTCATCCCCCCCCTTCTATATCACTCTTGCTGCGCTAACATTTGGTATCAGAGCTGGTTCGCATCATGTGGCCGAACGGTTAGGGAAATGCTAATGGTCCTAAAAGCTTCATGGCTGAAGGTCAATCCATTAGTCGCCCTCCATTTTTTGATGGTAATAATTATCTGTTTTGGAAGAACAGGATGGAAGTGTTTATCAGAGCACAGAGCCACAAGCTGTGGAGGGTAATCACGGTTGGCCCATATGATCTGCCACCGAACGAGGATGCGTGGACAGATGGCCATGTCAAGCTATCTTCACTCAACTGGACGGCGCTGAACATCATCCAGTGTGATGTTCACCTAGAGGAATATGCCCGTATATCTGCCTACAGGACTGCCAAGTGAATGTGGGATGAGCTGCAATTAATCTACGAAGGTACAGCTCAAGTGAAAGCCTCGAAGGTAAACCTCTACACCTCTAAGTATGAACTGTTTAGGATGAATGCAGAGGAGAATATTACTGAGATGTATGCCAGGTTGTCCCTCATCACGAACACACTTAAGGGGCTAGGGAAGGATCTAGCTGAGGTAGACATAGTCAGGAAAATTCTTAGATCCTTATCCCCAGCATGGCACACTAAGGCCATCGTGATTGAAGAGTCAAAAGATCTGACGACCTTGACAGTGAATGAACTCATAGGATCCCTCATGACCTATGAGATGAATTTCAAAGGAGGTGGTGAAGGAAGTGATAGGAAGGCTAAGAATGTAGCACTCAAGGCATCTCGCAACAAGAATAGCAGTAGTAGTAGCAGTAGCAGCAGCAGCAGAAGTAGCGGTGAGTCTGATGGCTTCTTAGATCTCGACCAGAAGGAGCAGGCAATGCTCACACGTCAGTTCAGTAAATTTTTAAGGAGAAAGGGGAAGACCTTTAGGAGAAAAAAGCCATACTCCTTTAACAAGAATGTTGAATCTACCAATTATAGGGATAGAAATCCTAAGAGACTGACCTGTTATCATTGTAACAAACAGGGACACATGAAAGGCGAATGCCCAGATCTTCAGAAGAAGGGTCCCTACTTCTAGAAGAAGAACACAAAAGTGCAGAAGAAGAAGAAGCCGCAGGCGATGGTATGCACATGGAGTGAGGAGGAAGAAGATCCTGAAGATACTTCCTCAGAGGAGCATGAAGAAGGAATTTGCCTTATGGCAAACAGTGAAGAGGAGGTAACCAATGTTTTTGAAAATTTTACGATTGATGACTGGGAAGATGCTTATGCTGAGTTATTAGATAAGTTCAATTCTCTTAGTAAAGAGCATAGGGTTCTGAAAAGAAAATTTAATACTAATGTTGAAGAACAAACCCAGTCTGTGAGAAAAATCAGAAACTAAAAGAGCAACTAGAAGAAATGACCTCACTAAGAAAAGAAAATGATAAGCTCAAGGGAGAAAACCAAGAAAGTCAAAATCAACTCAATGAACTCAAAATAAGAATCGAAGAAAGCTTGAATGAAAGTAGAGTGAACTCAGAAAAATATGAAGCTGTTAAGAAAGTCAATGGTCAACTTCGAAAAAATTCTTAGTCCCTTCAAAAGGAGCTGGAACACAAACAGAAAGTTTTGGAAAACTTTGTCCAAGGAAAATCTAGTCTGGATGCTATACTGGGGGCTAGGGTTAACTTCAATAAAGAAGGTCTAGGCTACGACCCAACTAACAAAAGACCCCTATAATTCAAAACCATTACCTTCTGCCCAGAGAAGGGAAAAGAAAAGCTGGACACACCATCCAGCTCAAACAGCAGTAAGGGAACTCAAAGTCAGAATGAAGGTCCTAAAAACAGTGCTCGCCAACCATTTAAGATGGGAATGAATTCTGTGAAGAATTTCACTAAGCCTACCAATCAGAACATAAATGGTAAATGGACCAAGCAAGTGAATCAAAAGAAAAGCTAGAATTACTACAATCAAATGGGTCCAGAGAGGACCTACTAGAGAAATGATCATCATCTTCAAAAATCTGCTGATCAACAAACTTACAGGAGATATTCTAGAAATGGCAAGCCTAATGTATGGAATAAAACTTACTTTTCCAGACCAGCCGGCTATAATTTCAATAAAATAGAAGTAAAGGTGCCAGAGAAAACAATGCTGAAGCAAATTTGGATTCCTAAACACTTGATTAGAAGTTTAAATAATGTCCTTGGACCCAACTCATCTTGGGTTCCAAATCACTCTGCTTGATGTTATTTGTGTAGGTCGGCCTGGCAGCTGAGGACAACAAGAGGTACCTCGATAGTGGCTGCTCCAGGCACATGACAGGTGACCGATCCAAGTTCAGCAACATAGAGATGAAGGTAGGGGGTCTGGTCAAGTTTGGAGGAAAGAACAAAGGTAAGATTATTGGAGTTGGTACAGTGGGTAAGTCTTCCACAAACTCCATTGAAAAAGTTCTACTTGTGGAAGGTCTGCAACACAACCTGATTAGCATTAGTCAGTTATGTGACAAGGGTCACAGGGTTGTATTTGATGATAATTCATGCAAAATCTTTGAAATAAATTCTGATGTGGTTAAAGTTGTAGCTAACATGATTAATAATTTCTACATAGTAGACTTAGATGAGGAATCTCAATCTAATATTTGTTTATCTGCCAATTCTAAAAATGATGTTTTTGAATGGCATAGACGTATAGGTCATGCTAGCTTTACTACTTTAAATAAATTGGTCAAGCATGATTTAGTTAGAGGCATGCCTAGAATTAAATTCAATTCGATATCAAAAGCATGTGATGCCTGTGCTCTAGGCAAATAGACCAGAAACTCTTTCAAATTAAGATCTGAGCCATTATCCTCTAGACCAATGGAACTTCTCCACATGGACCTTTTCAGTCCCACTAGAACTCAGAGTCTTAATGGAAACAGGTTTGGCTATGTCATCATAGATGACTTTCTCTAGATATTCATGGATATTCTTCTTAGCAAATAAAAGTGATGCATTTCAAAAGTTTAATCTATTTTTTAATAAGGTCAAACAAGAAGGAAAACACAAGATCTGTACTATTCAATCTGATCATGGAGGTGAGTTTGAAAACTCCATGTTTTCTGATCTTTGTGAAAGAGAGGGACTAACTCACAGATTTTCTTCTCCCAGGACACCTGAACAGAATGGGATTGTGGAGAGAAGAAATAGAACTGTGGTGGAGATGGCCCGAACCATGCTGATTGGAAGTAAGTTACCTAGAAGGTTTTGGGCAGAAGCGGTCAATACAGCAACTTACATAATCAACAGGGCCATGGTAAGACCCATTCACAAGAAAACACCATATGAGCTTCTAAAAGGTAAGAAACTAAACTTGTTTCATTTCATAATTTTTGGAGCAAAATGTTTTATTCACAATAATGACAAGAAAGATTTAGACAAGTTTGAAGCTAAAAGCTCCCCCGGAATATTTTTAGGTTACTCTGAAGTGTCAAGGGCATATAGGGTATTTAACATATCAGATCAGAAAGTGGAAGAGTCTCCACACATTATTTTCAGTGAAAAGAAAGGTGTGTCTAACATTGAAAATTTTGACAGGGACTCCAATCATGATGGGGAATTCCTAGAAGACCAAGAAGAAGAGAAGACTCAGCCGAGTGGAACAACAAATCCCCTCAATCAAGAAGGGCCAAGAGAAACAGGTGAGTCTTCAACCAATGTTAGATTTCTTAAAGACCATCCGATAGATAATGTCATAGGTAGTCCTGAAGATCCTCTTCGGACTAGGTCTCATTTTAGGAATGTGAATAATGAGGACTTAATTGCTTTAGTCTCACAAATTGAACCCAAATCAATAGAAGAGGCCTTGGCTGATCAAGCTTGGGTCAATGCCATGAGTGAGGAATTAGGCCAGTTCGAAAGAAACAATGTCTGGGAACTTGTTCCAAGACCAGATAATGTTAATATCATAGGAACTAAGTGGGTGTTCAAAAATAAAATGAATGAAGATGGAGTCATCTCAAAGAATAAGGCCAGATTAGTAGCCAAGGGCTACTGTCAGGAATTTGGTGTAGACTCGATGAATCCTATGCACCTGTTGCTAGGATGGAAGCCATAAGAATGTTGCTTGCCCTTGCATGTTCAAAGAATATAAAACTCCAACAAATGGATGTTAAAAGTGCCTTTTTAAATGGAGTCATTAAAGAAGAGGTTTTTGTTGAACAACCCCCCGGATTTCAATTCTCTCCTCAACCTAACCAAGTTTTTAGGTTAAACAAAGCATTGTATGGTCTAAAGCAGGCTCTAAGAGCATGGTATGAAAGATTGACTGAATTTCTGATCAGCAAGGGCTACAAAAGAGGTAAGGTTGATCAAACTCTATTTACCAAGGGTATAAATAGAGATCTCATCATAGTTCAGGTATATGTAGATGACATAGTATTTGGATCAACTAAGCATGAACTATGTGATGAATTTTCTAAAATGATGTTTGCTGAATTTGAAATGAGTTTGGTTGGTGACCTAAAATACTTTCTTGGCCTGCAAGTACAGCAGCTAGAGGATGGGTGCTTCATCAACCAGACCAAATACACATTAGAACTGTTCAAGAGGCTTGGTATGGAAAACCTAAAGCACATTATAACACCCATGGGTACCAATACCTCACTGGATGCAAATGAGACGGGTAAAGAAGTAAATGCCAAACTTTATCGAGGTATGATTGAATCTCTTCTTTACTTGACAGCTTCTAGACCTGATATACAATTCAGTATAGGAATGTGTGCAAGGTATCAGTCTAGACCTACTGAATCACATTTAGCTACAGTGAAAACAATTTTCAGATACTTGTCAGCTACTCATTCTCTTGGTTTATGGTTTCCTATATTACACACATTTAACTTAGTTGCATACACAGATGCTGATTATGCAGGCTGTAAACTAGATAGGAAAAGCACTAGTGGTCACTGTGAATTCTTGGGTGGGTGTTTAGTGTCTTGGGGCTCCAAGAAATAACATTATGTGGCCCTCTCCACTGCAGAAGCTGAATATGTAGCTGCAGGGAGTTGTGGAACACAAGTCATATGGATTAAACACCAGCTTCAGGACTACCAAGTAGACCTGGGGTGCACACCTATCTATTGTGATAACACAAGTGCCATTAATATTGCCAAAAATCATGTTTTGCATTCACGCACCAAACACATAGAGATAAGGCATCATTTCATAAGAGATGAGGTTTCTAAAAGTAATTTTGAACTGATTCATGTAGGCACAGATAATCAGATTGCTGACATCTTCACTAAACCTTTGGATAATGAAAAATTCACAACACTGAGAAGAGAATTAGGCTTATACAAACTGTCTTAAATGTGAAGTCTATTATTTTTGTGAGGGGGAGTTCTGTCTATCTGTTGGTTAGCTTTCAGGACTGCTTTGAGAAAGGGGGAGCTGATTGAGCTGTGAGAGGAATAGTTCTTTGACAGATTCAAAAAGTTTGACAAGATATGTGTCTTTGCTGGCTTTCATGACAGATCTAGTGTGGTTCTCTCAGACAGTAGAATGTCACTTAATTCTTAAGTCTATAAGTCAGTGATTCTAAAATCCAGTCAGAATCTTTCCTTTAGTATTCTTTCAGAGATCTGGATTAATTGTAAAAGGTATATCTTCCTACATTGTTAATAATTGTAGTTCATGCCAAAACTTTTATGTCTTGACATCTGACCCAATCAGCTTAAAATCTAGACTTCAAGACTCACTTCAAGAAATAGTCCTTCTGGTATTGTTTTCAATCATTCTATCTCTTTAACACAAGGGCTTAACTGAACACACATGTCTTGTTTCGGGCACTGAGAAACTGGGAGTTTCATCAATGAAATGAATATTTCTCCTATGTCATGAGGTGTCAAATGCTTAAAAATGAATGAAAAGACATGACAGAGCAATGGTGGCTTGCTGGTGAGTAACTGGGGACTCTGGCCTCTAATCCAGGTGTTTACTCATGTCAAAAGCCACAGTTATTGTCTCTGTCCCTTAAAAAAGGGGGGGGGAAGTAATGAGGTACTCACTCTTAGTAACTGGGGATTCAGGCCTCTAATCAAGGTGTCTCTCTAATGTCAAAAGAGTGAATCACCAACTTACTCATTGATCTTCTTGAAAATCATCTCAAAAAATTCCTTGTTGTTGTGCAACTAATGGATTGCTTATCCTCAATACCTTGAGAACACCTCTCTGAATTTGTCTCTTGCTGTCTTGTAGGATAGTTGAATGCTCAGCTATATCAGGCCATACTTGTTAACTCCTGCTCTAAATCATACACTTTGTATGCTGATAAACCTTTCTATCATTCTATGTCTCAATTGAGTACTGGAGTTGACAGAATCTTTACTTGAGTTTAGAACCTCACTTATTCTCTTAAGACCTACTCATGACTTTCTGCACTAAGCAGTTATTGCACTTTGTCCTCATGTCTCTAGCACTTTCATACATTCTGCATTTCCTTTTGCTGATGTCAAAGGGGGAGAGAAGTTTAGCAATATCCGTAGATCAGATCATGAGTTTAGGGGGAGATTTGTTCTTGAGCCAAGGAAATTACTTGTCTTGTGAGGAAAAAGAGCTGAGAGTGAGTTGTGGGGGAGTGGTTTTTGAGAAAGAAAGAATTCTGCAGTAGCAGTTAATTTGTCTGTGCTTGCACTTGCTTTGAATTTGCTTTGTTTGTTGAAGCTGCAGTTAATTGCTTGATATGCCATGATATTGCTTGATTCATAGTGTTGCCATCATCAAAAAGGGGGAGATTGTTGCATCCCTACGATTTTGATGATGTCTCACACTGTAAATCAATCTTCTATCTCTAGATTAATTCATGTTTCATCATGTTAATGAGTGCAGTACATATGATTGTCAGATAATATGCTCCCCTGACGCTGAGAATGCTCCCCTAGAGCAGCGATTGCTCCCCTGTGCATGAGTGTGTGCATGAGTGTTCTATCAGATTTGCATGTCTGTACATTGCATCTGTCTGTGCTATACTCATAAGTCCATACATTGTGTGTTTGTGCATCAAAGTCTATACATTGGTTAGGCTTGTTCATGCAACGTTCATCCAAGTATGTACATCACCTTCAGACCTTCAAGTCTATACACTCCATGCTCATTCAAGTCTATACATCAACAGTGTAACTTCAAAGTATGTACAGCGTCTGCATTGTCTCGCTCACACTTGCCAAAGTCTGAACATCCACAGTGTCTTTCATCGTCTCACTTTGCGTCTCAGTTTGTAAAGTCTATACATTCGCTGCAGAGATCACTGTCAAGTCTATTCATTGGTCCGTCTCTTGCAGCGTCTCATCTGGTCAAAGTCAACACATCACTTGAAGGCTTCTGCATCAAGTCTATACATCGACTGTCATGCTTTAGCTTAAGTCTGTACAGAGTCAGCGTCTCGTTGACCGTCTCTTGCTGTGTCTCACGAAGCATTTCATTTAGCAAGTATGTACAGCGTCCATCTCAGCCAGCGTCTCATACTGCGTCTTAAGGCTTCAAGTCTATACATTGGACCGTGGTTCGCCAAGTCTATACATTGCTGAGCCATTCGACAAGTCTGTACATTGGCTTCAATTCCTCAAGTCTATACATTGGGTTCAGCTCTGCAAGTCTGTACACTGGTCGAGCATTCAAGTCTAAACATTCACAAAGTCCATACATCGACACTGTAGCTTGCATAGCTCAAGTCTGCACATTGGGCTTTCACGTGAAGTCTATACATTGGTCTCCACTTGAAGTCTATACATTGGCTAAGGGTCTTCAAGTCCATACAGAGTCTTCTGATGCATATTGATTGAAGTCTGTACACTCAGTTAACCTACAAGTCTATACACTCGATTGTTAGGCTTTCAACCCTATACACTCGATTGTTAACCTGCAAGTCGATACACTCTCATTGGAAACAATTGCTTAAACTACTGATTCAATGTCTACACATTCGATGCCTTCAAGCATTGTTCTCTTACAAGTCCATACATCCATTGTCATGTCTACTGAATGAAGTCTACACATTGAGATCGCATGAACACTTACAAGTCCATACACTGAGGTCGCTGAAGAACCTCAACTCTATACACTCTCACACTGTGACACACTTGCCTATTTGGCATCCCTAAGTCTATACACTCGAAGGGCCTCATACACTTCACAGAAGTCCATACATTTCATCGTTTGTGCTAATGCATTCTTCAGCAAGTCTATACACTGAGTTTGCTTGAAGTCTCACAAGTCTATACACTCCTTCAGTGTTCACAATTACTTAATCTGATATCCTAAAGTTTATACATTCGTATCTGACTGAACTAACTAATCACAGTCCTTTGTCTCAGCCTGCAGGTGATACAGGTCAATGATTGGGCACGTGAACCAAGGATGATACTTGGCACGTGATCCGAGAAGGCTCTGGAAAGGGAGGGAACGAGACTCCCTCGTGTGAAGGCTTGAAACTCAGGTCGAAAGCCATATAAAAGGTGCCCTCTGCGAAGAGATGGAGTGAACTGGAGAAAAAGCCTAAGAGCAGAATTCCTGAGCAGAAGAAGAAAAGAGAGAGAGCCTCCACGTTCCAGAAAGAATATAGAGAGAAAAGATTAGAGAGCAGTCCTGTGAGAGAAAAGTCTGAGTGAGAGAGAAGAGTCCATTTGCTTCTTCGGAAGCTACATTTTGTATTTGATTTTTCTGAAATGATTTGTGTTCATCATTTGTTCTTGTTTGCATTTCTGTTTTTCCTTTTATTTCTTCACATAAATGATCTTGAGTTGTTACCCTCCGGTGTTTGGAGGAAGGGAGTGTTACTCCGATTTCCCTCTGGGTTGTAGAGGAAGAGAGATCGTAGATCTCTAGTTCTACTAGTGACGGGTTGTCATTAGCAGGTTCCCTCCAGGTTGGAGGAAGGGAGAGCTATCTCTAGTTATGTTCTAGCTGGTAGCTGGAACAGGTTCCAAGCTCTGTGGGTGGCAGAGTTTGGTTGAGGGATTTGTTTCCCTTGGTTATTCAAGCTGTGTAGCTGCACATTGTTCGCAGACTGAGTCTGCAGGTTTCTAGCATTGGCTAGTGGAATCCTTACTCTAGTTGGAGTGAGGGGTGGATGTAGATTGTGGACTATAATCGAACCACCTTAAAATCTCTTGTCTCCTCTATGGTTTGCTACAATAGTTGATGCTCTCTATCTGCTTGGCAATGTGCTTATGTGTGGACGGCCTATTCTAATCGCATCCTTTTACTCTGTCTTAGTTTCTCACAGCATTGGCTAATTTGCTTAGCTATATTCGGTAGGGTGATTTTCGAAGGAGTGATTTTTCGCTGAAGTTGTTTAAATAGGGAGTGATCTATTTATCCCCCCCCTTCTATATCACTCTTGCTGCGCTAACAAAAGTTTGCAACGAGACAGAAAATGCACCGACCTTTTTTAGTGTGATGCATGCACAAGCATACCCTTGAACTGCTCATCAAACTCGTGATGCATACAGCAATTATACTCGTGATGCATACAACAATTATTCAACAGCACTGACTTAAGCAATGCATAGCAAGCAAACCTCATTAATGTATAGTGCAAAGAGCAGATGCATAAACATTCAATCTTTTATACAATCTTTCATGCAAACACATGGTGACTTATAGTGTTTGCTATCATCAAAATCACAGAGGTAAAATAATCTTCCCCTTTTTGATGATGGCAACACTATGTGTCAACATTGACTCTCATGGTAAATTATTCTCCCCCTTTGACTTCAACAAAAAGAAAATAGTTGGAGAGAGAAATATAAGCATGCATGAAATGATTGATTTAGAATCTCCCCCTTTTACCCATTATTAAGGCATAGAAGAACTATACTCCCCCTAGATAAATGAAGGTAATCAGAAATACAGGAACAGTTAAACAGACAAGCACTAATCAAGTCCATGTTGCAGAAGGATCACAAGCAAATCTCCCCCTTTAAGAACATCTAAAATGGAATGACACTGTGGAAGACTGTGCAGATACCAAATGTTATGGAATGAGAAGTCATCAAAAACATAGGCTTAGCCATAGATAATATCAGGTAGAACCCAAGAAGCATAAGAATCAGTGTGAGCTTTCAACTTGAATTTCAACAACATCTCGGAACTGATCACAAGAAATTGACTGAATTGTCAGTGAATAGATAAGACAAGAAGATTTTCAATGGGGTATCAAATTCATAAATCCTGATAAGCGAATTTCAGACTCTTCTATTATAAGAGATTATGAATGAGTCTGAACATACCAGCATGATTTAAGAATGATGTTTACAGAGTTTATCAAGAAAATTCAATACTCATATCTGAAACACCCTTTAATATAAATGAACCAATTGCACATATGACATTCTTGTTTAACCTCCTTCTATCTTACTCATTCAAAATCAATGACTCCATTGGGAGTTACACAAGATAGTATTGAGATTAAACAAATATGAATGTATATGAACTTGTCTTTAGTTTTTCAAAATTTTCTTTTGTTCAGCAACATTATTTTTCTTGAGCAAGTCGGGTTAATTCAACACCTTTTTACGTGAGACACAACACGTCTTAGGTGAAGTGACCCAGTTACTCAGTGTGACAACCATATTGCCTCTCAATGAGAACAGAGTTAGCAATTTGGAGTGTCTTTTTACATGAGGAGACACCTTGATCAGAGGCCAGAATCCCCAGTTACTTAACATAGCCATGTCATTGCTCTACCAGATTTTCAATTAGTTTTACAAAAGAGGTAACTATGGCACTTCATGACATGGGCTTACTCTATTTCTTTGATAGAGAACCCAGTTTCTCTGTGACCAAAGTCATTACTCTTACTTTATTTTCTTTCAAATGTTTTCAGGTTTTTCAGACAATACTCAGTACACTGAAATGTTTAAGAACAATACTTTCTACATATATCTTAACCAACGAAAGCCGTGTTTTTTTTTAAAAAAATTTCAGATTTCAGAAGGTTTTGCATGAAGTTACATGAGACAATTGGTTAAGATTTATTAAACATAATGATTCAGATATTTTCAAGACTTTTAAATCAAAACTTAATGAATACATTAAACTTAAATCAATTTGATTCATCAGAAATTCTTAAACTAGTATAATAGAAGATTCTTCTTTTCAAAATATGTCGGATTTATGATTAGGGTACACAGATTGAAATCTTCCCACATTTAGATGAATCAAAATAGACAATGCAGCCAATCAATGGAAATAACCTGAACTTTTATTTAGAGAGCAGTAGAGGACATTATCAAGCATGCATAGAAGGTGAAGGAATTAGAACACATGCTTATGCATCAAATAGACTTTTAGGAAGCAATGAGTTTACAAGGATGTAGCAGGAGGTATGCACTCAAGTAACTCAATTCAGAAACTGGTAGCTGAGTCTGGAATACAGACAGATCAGCTTGACAAGAATGAATTCAGATGATGTATAATTCAGAAGCCAATCACCACACATGGGAGAGAGAATAATTAAAGTGAGTAGACAAGAATGGTTCAGATTGAAAAAAACTTATGATTCTAAAATGTTCCCCCTGTTTAGATGTAATGAGTCATTTCTTTTTGGATTTTTCACATTTGATGATATGTAATACACTACTCTACATGTATGCATATACAGTGACAGTCATGACCAAATTATGCATCTACTCCCCCTGATTGCATGCAAAGATTTCCTTCTTTATGGAAGTTTTCAAAACCTTAATAAAAAGTATTGATATTCACTACATGCAAGCATATGCAATGACTCTTCCTAAAGATATTTCCTAAACATGAATGTCATGAACATTATGCAGGGATAACCAAACTCCCCCTGACTATATGCAATGTATGAAGATTTTAAATGCACCAAGTGCAATGACAGAATGTAGGGAGTTTTGACAAATTATGCATCATGAATGTGCAGACTATGCTCATGAGTTTCTAACCTTTTCTATGTGCACACTCAAGCACCAAAGCATAAGTGCATGAGGAATGAATTCAACATTTCTTTAATGAACATGTGCACACATAGCTCAAAGTATGAACAAATAAACTCATGTATCTCAATGCAAATGTCAAAACAAATAAAAGAACATGTATGCATGAAACTTTTGGACTAATCAGATTTAACATGATATCCAGTTAAAACATGTTCCTAAGAAATTCAATTGAACAGATGTGAAGAATGTAAAATATTACCTGCATGGGGTTTTACCAATTTGTGTGCCTTGGTTTATTTACCCCCTTTTATTCTTCATCCCCAATGCACACCTGCAAGAATAGTTCCTTATTTTGCAAACTTAGGAACCGAAAAATTCTTGGGTCCTAGATTGTCAGTGGCACCTCTAGAGGGTACTTTCCACATTTTCTGAGCAACTAGATCATCAGACTTCATCATAAAATAGTTAGACATTGAATGTCCTAACTGACCACAATAACAGCATGAACTAACAGGTTTTGTGTACTTTTTGTGCATGAAAGAATTAGCATTGAATTTCTGGTTATAATTAAACATGTGTTCATGCCTCCTATGAAACACTTTCGTTTCTTTAGCCCACCAACAGTCCTTGACTGTATGGTCATCCTTCCCACAATTGTAGCACTCTATGTGCTTACCTTTAGAACCAAGAATAAAAACATCTTTCTGTGCAGGAAAGTTGACAAATTTAGAATTAAATTTTCTACCCTGAGCATGCTAGCAGAAGACAGCAATGTGACCAAAATTGCCACAGCAATAACATTGAATTTTCTTTTTCTGGTCAGTAGAAGGTTTCCTAGGAAGATGATTTCTAGGATACATTCTAATAGCATTTCTTTCGTCATTTATCAATGTTAAACAGTCATGCATAATATGTCAAACCTTCCCACAATAGTGACATGTTACTACCTTTTTATTCACATTCACTTGATTGACAGAATTAAAATTCGCATGAGAGTGTGAATGTGTGTGTGAGCAGTGAGCAACATGCACATGTAAATCAGGGACAAGTTTGGACTTATTCATATTAACATTTTTCTTTGATTTTTGAAACTTTTTCTGATTTTTATCTGAATTTTTAACTTTCTTTGCAGTGAATTGAAAGATAGAAGAACTAGATTGGTTAGCCTATTCAGAACTTTTCATGAATGCAGGTTACTTCTTCTTTTCATTAGTCCATTTATTGACAGGCACATAACCGAGTCCTTCTTTCTGAAAATTCACCTTAGAGCCAAGCAGTTTATTCAAATTATCCTTTCCTTTCACAAATTTAGACATAGAAGCTTTTAGATCATCAATTTCAGTTTGCAATAACACAATGTCATCTTCACATGAGATTATTTGATTATGCAAACCATCATTGAGTCTTTTCAAATTTTCATTTTCCTACAATATCTTCAAATTCTCATTAGCTTCTTTGCCATTCAAAATTGCCTTGCCTTTTTCAATGTCCATCAAATTTTCAGAAAGCACAATGTTCAAAACCATCAGTTTCTTGTTTTGATCTTTCAAGTAACCATTTTCTTCAAATTCAATTTTCTTTTCCAACAATAATTTGTTTTCTTCTTTCAGGGATTTGATTAATTCCTTTTGCAAATTATCATCATGATCTATATCATTAATCAAATCTCTGAGAACGGCACATTCATTGCAAGAATCATTTTCTTTGATGAGCCTATTCCTTAAACTCTCATTCTCAGACTTCAAGTGTTTCACTTCATTTTCTTTTCTGTTCATATCTGACTTTAGGTTTTCATTTTCCACTTTCATACTTCTGATTTCATGCAGCATTTCTTTTCTTAGTTTCTTCTTCTCAGATTTAATTTTATCATACTTCTCAATTAAATGCTCATTCAACACAATCAAATCTTCGAGGCAGAAATTACCAGTGTCAGAGTTTGCCTGTGATGAAGTTTCCTCCATATAACCCTGGTCTTCGTCTGCTACCATGAGACACTTCACCTCATCCTGACATTTGATGGCTACAACCATATTAACAACTGCTGATGCACTACAACAATCAAGCACACATCGAAACTTGTCAGTATTTATAGCCCTTTGAGTTAGCTCCAGGGCCTTCTGATTCTTTGTGAATTTCAAGTGGTCTGAAGTTTTGCATAAGGAATTGTCCTTTGGAACTTCATAAGGGCTATGTGCAAATATTATCCATAGATCTGGATCAACTTGCATCACGTACTCTCTAAATTGATTAAACCACTTGTAAAAACTTAGACCCTCAAACCTCGGGAGATCAATCATGAATTCCATGCTCAGACAGGATCAGAATTCTAAATAGAGAAGAGATCAAAACAATGGAAGCGAACGAATCAACTCAAATCGCATTGAAGCCAATAACGGATCGGATCTATAGGTCGATGGATCCTCTGTGTAGACACCCGCTCTGATACCAACTGTTAGGACCGATGCGATGGATTCAGAGGGGGGGTGAATGAATCCCTCTTACAAAATTCTCCCAATTAAAATCTATGACAATCAGAGATGTGAAATTAAAGCACAATGGAGCCTAGAGAGACTTGGGTCCTCACTTCAAGCAGCGAGAAAGAGATATGATGAATTAACCTCTTGATCTACCCTATGTAAGCTACATAGAATACTCAGCTCATCTAAACAAATTGGTTCTCATGGAACCGGAATCAAGTGTTAAGTGTGCAAACCAAATTCCCACTAGACTGAAGAAACAGATCGTGCCTAGGCATACATCTAGCGGATCATACAAAGCAATCAAACCACTGCACAAAGAATTTTTAGGTGGTTCGGTCTTCCAGACCTACGTCCACCCCACACTCAACCCGAGTGTGGATTCCTACTGATACACAGCTTAAACTGCTGGGCCTCACAGCTTGCCTACAACCGCTGAGCAACACAGCTTGCCGTCCAGAGGAACTAATCCTCTGCAACGCTGAGCAACACAGCTTGCTGTCCAGAGAAACAGATTCTCTGCAACCACTGGGCAATACAGCTTGGCCGTCCAGAGGAACCGATCCTCTGCTACTGCTGAGTAACACAACTTGCTCCGTTGACGAACAGCTTGAAATAAGGTTCAAAAGAAAACAAAAGATAAGAGAACACAACAACTGAAAGCTATAAATGATAGCAACACAAATGTGGCTCCCATGGAGCTGACTGAATTGGATTTGATCCAGATTCCAGTAGGGACAGATCTTCTGATGAAGCTTCTCTTCTTCTCCTCGAACTCTCTATCTCTCTCTATCCTTTTTTCTCTTCTACTGCATCTCTTTCCTCTCTCGAACTCACGAACTCTCTTCTTTTTCTTCTACTCTCTCTTAGGCTGGATATACCTAGCTCTTTTTCTCCGTCTGCTTCAGTTCTTCTTCTGCTACCAAAAGCTTTTTCGATCTTCCAGCCACTTCCTCTGAACGAAGAATCTTATATTTGTTCTAGCAGCAGAGAGGGTGGCGCGTGGTCTCCACGTTTCTCGCCCAAATGCCTGATCTAGATCTGACATTCTTAGGCCACGTGGCAACATCCCAATTCAACTTCATTCCACGTGTCACGATCCTGGCACCTCCTCCATTCTTGGATCACGTGCCCTTAGTAACCTTCACAAAAAAGTACCTGCCAAGGCATCAGACATAAAGTCATCTTCAGACAGTTATACAAGATGTAAAGAGATTGCACGGAGTAGATATAATGTCAGAGCTGAAGTGCACAAATTCAATGTGGTGTTTGCACACACTCATGCATGGACTTGATTCCAATATATGGCCAATAGATGCACTGACTATGAATACGCAGAGTATAAGCATTGCACAGACTTGAAATGCCTTAAGATCAACATGCACAGACTTAGTTGCGTGCATTAACAAAGGTTGCACCGACTACAAACCTGCACTGACCTAGATATGAACTAACATAAACACGCATCGAGGTCATGTGATAGAACTTGCACCGACTGTGTGCAAGCGTGCAGCATCAAAAAATACACTGACCTTTTATTGCATAAGATAGGACCTGCACCGAGATCAGATATGCAGTCTAAGCAAACTTGCATCGAGTTGCCTGAGGAGAGTGCATGGACTGAATGATGCACTAACCTACCACGTTGTGCAACATTGATGTGCACCTATTTTAACTTATGCACAGAAAAACACTTCAATGACATAATCGTGTGCAGTCACAGATATTGCACCGACTTAATGAGATGGAAAATAGATAATGCATCAAGTATGAGAGTGCAGGACGACCAATGCACCGACTTACTATAAGAGTAAGCAGGACCTGCACCGAGGGGATCGTGCAAGAAGAAGTATTGCACAGACTCACTATCGTGCATCGCCAATGTTTGCACCGACTCAATCGAAAGTGAAACACTAAGTGGCACCGACTTATAACATGCACAGGCTAGGAATGTACTGACGTTAAAAACTCCTTAGACTTAAGCTTGCACCGACCTAAGTATGTTGTGTTCACGACCAACATTGCACCGAGTGCACATATGCACTGAAGTAAAACATGCACTGACTATGCTATATAAGACGCAAAGTAAGATGTATATGTCAAATGCAAAGTTTGCACCGAGATATAAAATGCACTAACCTTCTTCAGTGTGATGCATGCACAAGCATACCCATGAACTGCTCATCAAACTCGTGATGCATACAACAATTATACTCGTGATGCATACAACAATTATTCAACAGCTATGACTTAAGCAATGCACAGCAAGCGATCCTCATTAATGTATAGTGCAAAGAGCAGATACATAAACATTCAATCTTTCATACAATCTTTCATGCAAACACATGGTGACTTATAGTGTTTGCTATCATCAAAATCACAGATGCACAACAATCGGTTATTTCGGCCACCAATTAGGCCATGATCAGATCGCCCTCCATAACCCTCTCAAAGAGCAAAGAGGGAGGACCGCGTCTGATTTCTTCCCGATTCAGCGAAGCACCAGGGATCGGCACCGTTAATATAGGGAAGCCCAGACGATAGGTGCACCCACTGAAGGAGGAGGAATCCTCTCGAGAGGAGCCTGGACTGAAACATCTCCCCCGAGCATCCCCACTTCTGAGATGACCACACTCTGCGCGGACTGGGATGTCACCTCATCCCGCGCCCCACCAACTTTGTTTGGGAATTCAGAGGTAGTCGCCTCGATCTACGGTCTGTCAGGTTCGATAACACCTCCCCCAACAGTAGCAGCCGCCTCTGGCTCGACGGGCGGGAGATCCTGGCAGCGAACTTCCTCGGCTGGACGCTCCTCGACGTAGCGGGCGCGCCCCTCAGTCGGGCGAACACGCTCCTTGGCCGGACGGGAGACCCCCGCCTTCTTCAACCACTTCTTCTCAGCAGTCCGAGCCTTCATAAAAAATAGGAGCATCCTGTAGCGACCCGGATTCCGGATACCCGGCATACCCGGTAGGACTACCGGATACACGTGATACAGCTTGGAACCCGCGAGGCCTCCCAAGCGCGGGAAAGCTCTGAAGGGAAAAAGGCATGTGTAGAGTACATTGAAGCCACAGAGATGTAACAAGAGCAATTAAATTTCCTTAGATGGGTTTGCTAAAGTAGCAGAAATAAAATTACTTTTTAATTAACAGTTTCAAAATATCAATTATATCCCAGAGTCAGTCCAAAGCTGAAGACAAAAAGTCAAGCACGGTATAGTCGACAGAAAGGAAAGATGTACCAAAAGGTCGGGGGAAGCCCGACGCAGGTACCAGCTGGCAGCAACGGCACGCAACGAGCACGCACTCCAGGAACCACGCGGAAGCAGAACGAACAACGTCACCCCACCTGAAAAGCAGGGGTGAGCCACGTGTCACTAGCTCAGTAGGGGTCACGCGGATTCCCACTGAAAAACACGCAGTAACACAGAACAACAACAACAACGAAAACGGCAGGTGTAGTAAAGCATGAAAACTACACTACAAAGCTGTAAAACTACGCTACAAGCAGTAGTAAACAGATGGGAAGTAGGAGTAGGGAACAAGTAAGAGAGGGGAAGAACACGCGCCAGACAAGTGGCGGCTGAACTAACCTTGGCACCCCAGACTACTCCAAGCAGCAACAGAAGGGCGACTCTGATCTAACAAAGTCAGAAGTTACCGATCTACCGACCCAACACCAGGTCTAAGACAAAGACCTGCAAGAACAGACAAAAAGGTCTAGAAAAGACCACACAGACGACCGACAGACTCGATCACACAAACACGACTAGAACGTCGTGCACACTGTCCCACGCACGACCAGGACATCATGCATGTGACAGGACATTGACCTCGGGTGCAGCCACGGAAAGGCCAACCCAGAAAGGTCACGACGCGCAAGAAACGCGAGAGTAGTGGAGAGCCACGCGTCACAGACGGACGCACCTCCCCACCAGAGCAACGGCCAGCTGCGTCCACAGACGTCTTATGCTGCGCCACGAGTGTCTCGCTTGCAATACCGCTGAAACCACGGTAGAGTCGCAGACACCCTTACAGAACCAAACAACATCAAGTAACCAGTTAGGGTCACGCCCGTCGACGTAAGTCCTCAGTCCCTGACCACGTGTGCACACACTGGCTCTAGCCTAAGCCAGGTAGTCCAGCTAGTTTTCTCCCTCGGTAGGACTCTACCGTTGGCTGGGAGCCCACAGAACTACCTTACAAACCGTGTCTTGGGAACACCCCTCCGCCATCACCAGGCGAGTCGGCACTCAAAGGCCTAGGGCAAAAACAATCGGAGGCGTACAAAACACAAAAGTCCGAGCACAAGTGCTAGAGTACTAACAGGCAGACACACTATCACACATACTATGAAGCACCACCGGCAGTACGGCAACTGCCAATAGACTCAGGACTAGGCAACTAGACCTACCACGTAATGATCCTGAGTCGAACGACTCAAAGGCAAGATCGTCACAGACAGCGGAACAAGCCGCCAATCGGTCTAATCCTAAGCCACAAGAAACGACACTCCGCAGAAAACAACTCACGGAGACCTGAGGGAACACTGAAGACCCTCAGACACGCCTGGACATGCAAACCAAGGTAAGATGATACCTCAAGGCATCCAGAACCAGTGTCTCGGACTGGACGAAACGGCCAAGACACCCACACACAAGGTCGCCCGTCAACCGCTGGGTCACCTCGGGTTGACCAGAACCCCACCAAAGACACACACAAGAGTAGGATAGGGAATCCAACCACAAGCAAGAAGACTACTGGCTACCTGACAACGTAGTCTTAGCCCTCATAGGACGTCAGGAGACATCCACGGGACAGCGGGCAGACCACAAGGACAAGCCAAGACAAGCAGAAACTAAAACGACGGCAATCGGGGTAGAAGGATTGTAACGCACCACCCCTAGACCGTTACACAAACGTGACGGTCTAGCTCAGGCCGTTACACTCCAACCGTGACGGTCCAACGCAGACGCGTCACCAACACGTGACGGTCACAGGGGAGCCGTCACACACACCGCCCTAACCAACCTCAAAAACGCACAAGACACGTAACGGCCTACATCAGGTGCGTTACACCGCTCTGACGCACCCGACCCGGGCCGTCAGGGCCAACAGACCACAAACACACAACGAAACTCGAGGCACGTAACGCACGAGACCAAGCGCGTTACACCGGCCCAATGCAGCAACACAGGCGCGTCAGAGCCAACAGACCTCAAGCCAAAACAATACTCGAACCATGTAAGGCACGAGACCAAGGGCGTTACACCGGCCTAACGCTCCAAGACGGACGCGTCAGGGCCAACAGGCTCAAGTCAAGAAAACAATGGCTGACAGGCACGTAACGGTCCATCTCGGACGCGTTACAGACACCTAACGCACAAGGGCAGGGCCGTTAGAACCAACGACACAACACCCACTCAGCCAGAATAGCATGTAACGGCCTGGGGCAGGCACGTTACGAGGCTGTGATGCACGGGGACACCACCGTTACACAAACCGACTCATGGTCAAACACAAAGTCAAACAGAACGTAACGGCCTACACCAGGCGCGTTACACCCACCTGACGTACAGGGGCAGGCTCGTCAGGGGAACCGACTTAACCAAAGCACTAAACGACAAGATAGGCGTAACGCGTCTCACGGGACGCGTCAGAGGGCTGTGACGCGCCACGCCTGGGCCGTCACACCCTCAAAACCACCAAGAACTAAAAATCGCCCAGACGCTGTGACGGTTTGTCGTGGGGGCGTCAGGGCATGTGACGGTCCCTGGAACGACCGCCACACCAGTCACGGCGGGAAAAGAGAGGGTTGGCCAAATCGGCCCATTCCACGCCCCATTCACACCGAAGCGCAGGGGAAACAACCCTCGACGATGAAAAACGACTCTAGGAGGCTAAAAAGCCCACATGCATGGGTTAAAATGCTAGATCGGGGCGATTTTAACAAATCGACCCTAAAAGAGTCAACGAGGTTCCCTAGCTCCTACCGGCCTCGAATGACCACCGATCAACACAAAACTAGCAAGAATGGGATCCAGACATCCCAACGGTCAGTTCAACACTAACCGAGCTACAAATGGTTGCCGTTCTTTGGCGAACCCTACAAAACCTGAAAATCACGGTTTAGGCTAAACAAGCCCAAACTCGGCCGTTTTTGCGCCAAACGATGTGCAAGGGCAGGGAAAACGGAGAGGAGGAAGTGAGGAACCATCACCCTACCTCCACCGAAGAAACCGTGCCCCGAAGAGACTAAACCGCGCCGAAAATCACGCCGCGAGCTCAAACGTCGGCTTTGAATCCACCGTTCGGGATTGCGCTAAATCCATCCAGATCCTCGTTCCATCGCGCACCCAGCCAGCTCCACAGCATCCCCAACACGTGCCTCTAGGTACCCCGTCTGTAGCCAGAGCCGAGGAGGGTCGAGAGGAGAGAAATGAAGAGAGAGAGATGACGGCGGCAAATGAGAAGGAGGAGAGAGGAAAAGGAAAGAAAAAGGAAAAGAAATTAGGAATTTTCCTAATTTTCAAAAAATCCGATTTCTGGCCCTATCTCCGAAAAATACGCAAAAATAGTCGAACCGACTAGCTCGGAGAGTATATCGTCTCTGTAGCATCCACGAGTCGAGGAACTGAGAAACAAACTCACCATAGGATTCCGTAACTAGTACGAGAGAAAAACCCACACGGATCGTAAAACTCAACTCGGAAGCCACCAAAGCGAACCGAAACTCACCGAAATAAATCCAAAAGATCCAACAAAGATCCCACAAGACCTAGAAAGGATCCAGGGCATTACATCCTCCCCTCCTTAAGAAATTTCTCCCTCAAAATTAAGGACTAACAAAGGAGAAGCAGGGAAGAACAACCCAATAGCACAACCACGAAAACAACATAAATCTCGAGGAACACAGCTCAGAGGAACACCATCAGACTATAGTCACGAGAACATGTTCTCGATCGAGCACGACACAAGTGAACACAAGTCTGACACCTCCGAAACAAGGGCAACGTCGCTTACGTCTCAAAAAAAATAGAGACACGACTGCCACAACAACAAACAACCAACCGAGAAACACAACGACAACACGGCAAGCGGCAGCTTACACGAGGAGACACAATCCTGTCAGCTCGACCACATCATCGGCTCTAGTGCCAAAGGCAACAGGGAACACCTGGCAGACAGGACGCCAATGACAACACCATTGGACCAAAAGCACAATCGAGTCAGTCCTCACTTAGATATTATATCCAATCGAGTCGCGAGCTAACTCTAGGAAAAGAGTATAGCAAGGCTAACCGACAAGACTTGGTCTAAAACAGAGACATAAAATCATAGAGAAACAGCACCAAAACAATAACCACGATCTCGGGGAACGCATCTCAAGGACTACCAACACGCCTCGAGAGCACAACACCCAAGAAAAGAAAATGCAGAGTAGAGGGTACTCAATCAGCAAGAATGCCGACAAATTCCCCAACACTCACAATTGCCAATGCCAACACCAGACAAACACCAGCAATAGCACGGCAACAGACGAAGTCAAGGCACAAGAAGCCAAGATGAAGTCTCATCGAGAAGAAGCAAACCTCTCGATCAGTAGGTAGCCAACCCACACCCTTCCGCTGCACTCTCAACAACGCGCACAAGCAAAAGAACAACCTTGATAGTCGCACCTCAGCACACACCAGGCGCCATCGCAATCAACAAAGATTGCAATTAACACGCCACGAGTGCCGATCTCGCGAACAACCGATCACAAGGAGCCTAAATGCAACAGGAGAAGAGCACCAGCTTCAGCACAAAGCACAAGGAAAAGCGTTAATCTCAGCTTACCTTCACGTCCTGAAAATGATAAATGAGCCTTCACGATACATCGGCCGCTGGACACGGCACGACAAATACGGTACACAATAGCTCTTAACACCATCATGGAGTCCAAAGCCAAGCAACCGCATAACAGAGAGCAGATCAGGCTCAAAACAAAGCTGTCCACACTTAAGCAGACAGGACAAAGGCATCACCAAGACAGCAATTCCAAGGCAACACTCGAAAAGATTCCACTAGAAGGGACGAGAAGCAAGAAGCTCAATCACAAAAGCTCACCAGGAAGGGAAATCCTAGCTTGCCTGAGCAACTTCTCAAACACGAATCTAATCGAGCACTTCGACAGAAGCGAGACACATCAGGAGCTGAACAGATTCAAGCCGGGACGACCAAGACAACGTGAGAACATGTACAGTCATCAAACCAAGGCTAAAGGTCAACAGCAACCTGAACAACACACAGAGAAAACCTCGAACAACGTACTACAGATTCAAGCCTTCCGGCGACCACTGCCAAGTACAACATGATCGAAACAAACACAACGACAAAAAAAACACCTCGTCACAACCTGACGAGAGCAGGACCATCTCGCACAGTGCCTAAACAGCACGCACAAGACAACATACAATGAAAACAACGTAATAAACCATCGCAACACCAAAGCCACCTGAAGACTGTACTGGACTTTCAAGACTCTGGAAACTGTGTATCTCGGATTCCCATGTACTTCACACAACAATGCTCTGATAGCTCAGAAAAGAACTCTGAACATCTCAGAACACTGCTTTGATACCAAGCTGTAGCGACCCGGATTCCGGATACCCGGCATACCCGGTAGGACTACCGGATACACGTGATATCGCTTGGAACCCGCGAGGCCTCCCAAGAGCGGGAAAGCTCCGAAGGGAAAAAGGCATGTGTAGAGTACATTGAAGCCACAGAGATGTAACAGAAGCAATTAAATTTCCTTAGATGGGTTTGCTAAAGTAGCAGAAATAAAATCACTTTTTAATTAACAGTTTGAAAATATCAATTATATCCCAGAGTCAGTCCAAAGCTGAAGACAACAAGTCTAGCACAGTACAGTCGACAAAAAGGAAAGACCTACCAAAATGTCGGGGGAAGCCCGACGCAGGTACCAGCTGGCAGCAACGGCACGCAACGAGCACGCACTCCAGGAACCACGCGGAAGCAGAACGAACAACGTCACCCCACCTGAAAAGCAGGGGTGAGCCACGTGTCACTGGCTCAGTAGGGGTCACGCGGATCCCCACTGAAAAACACGCAGTAACACGGAACAACAACAACAACGAAAACGGCAGGTGTAGTAAAGCATGAAAACTACATTACAAAGCTGTAAAACAACGCTACAAGCAGTAGTAAACAGATGGGAAGTAGGAGTAGGGAACAAGTAAGAGAGGGGAGGAACCAACGCCAGACAAGTGCCGGCCGAACTAACCTCGCCACCCCAGACTACTCCAAGCAGCAACAGAAGGGCGACTCTGATCTAACAAAGTCAGAAGTTACCGATCTGCCGACCCAACACCAGGTCTAAGACAAAGACCTGCAAGAACAGACAAAAAGGTCTAGAAAAGACCACACAGATGACCGACAGACTTGATCACACAAACACGACTAGAACGTCGTGCACACTGTCCCACGCACGACCAAGACATCATGAATGTGACAGGACACTGACCTCGGGTGCAGCCACGGAAAGGCCAACCCAGAAAGGTCACGACGCGCAAGAAACGCGAAGAGCAGTGGAGAGCCACGCGTCACAGACGGACGCACCTCCCCACCAGAGCAACGGCCAGCTGTGTCCACAGACGTCTTATGCTGCGCCACGAGTGTCTCACCTGCAATACCGCTGAAACCACGGTAGAGTCACAGACACCCGTATAGAACCAAATAGGATCAAGTAACCAGTCAGGGTCACGCCCGTCGACGTAAGTCCTCAGTCCCTGACCACGTGTACACACACTGGCTCTAGCCTAAGCCAGGTACTCCAGCTAGTTTTCTCCCTCGGTAGGACGCTACCATTGGCTGGGAGCCCACGGAACTAGCTTACAAACCGTGTCTTGGGAACACCCCTCCACCATCACCAGGCGAGTCGGCACTCAAAGGCCTAGGGCAAAAACAATCAGAGTTGTACAAAACACAAAACTCTGAGCACAAGTGCTAGAGTACTGACAGGCAGACACGCTGTCACACGTACTACGAAGCACCACCGGCAGTACGGCAACTACCAATAGACTCAGGACTAGGCAACTAGACCTACTACGTAACGATCTTGAGTCGAACGACTCAAAGGCAAGATCGTCACAGACAGCGGAACAAGCCGCCAATCGGTCTAATCCTAAGCCACAAGAAACGACACTCCGCAGAAAACAACTCATGGAGACCTGAGGAAACACTGAAGAACCTCAGACACGCTTGGACACACAAACCAAGGTAAGACGATACCTCAAGGCATCCAGAACCAGTGTCTCGGACTAGATGAAACCGCCAAGACACCCACACATAAGGTCGCCTGTCAACCGCTGGGTCACCCCGGGTTGACCGGAACCCGACCAAAGACACACACAAGAGTAGGATAGGGAATCCTACCACAAGCAAGAAGACTCATGGCTACCTTACAACGTAGTCTTAACCCTCATAGGACGTCAGGAGACATCCACGGGACAGCGGGCAGACCACAAGGACAAGCCAAGACAAGCAGAAACCAAAACGACGGCAATCGGGGCAGAAGGATTGTAACGCACCACCCCTAGACCGTTACACGAACGTGACGGTCTAGCTCAGGCCGTTACACTCCAACCGTGACGGTCCAACACAGACGCGTCACCAACACGTGACGGTCACAGGGGGGCCGTCACACACACCGCCCTAACCAACCTCAAAAATGCACAAGACATGTAACGGCCTACATCAGGTGCGTTACACCGCTCTAACGCACCTGACCCTGGCCGTCAGGGCCACAGACCGCAAACACACAACGAAACTCGAGGCACGTAACGCACGAGACCAAGCGTGTTACACCGGCCCAACGCAGCAACACAGGCTCGTCAGAGCCAACAGACCTCAAGCCAAAACAACACTCGAACCACGTAACGCACGAGACCAAGGGCGTTACACAGGCCTAACGCTCAAGACGGACGCGTCAGGGCCAACAGGCTCAAGTCAAGAAAACACTCACCGACAGGCACGTAACGGTCCATCTCGGATGCGTTACAGACACCTAACGCACAAGGGCAGGGCCGTTAGAACCAACGACACAACACCCACTCAGCCAGAACAGCATGTAACGGCCTAGGGCAGGCGCATTACGAAGCTGTGACGCACGGGGACACCACCATTACACAAATCGACTCACGGTCAAACACAAAGTCAAACAGAACGTAACGGCCTACACCAGGCGCGTTACACCCACCTGACGCACAGGGGCAGGCGCGTGAGGGGAACCGACTTAACCAAAGCACTAAACGACAAGATAGGCGTAACGCGTCACACGGGACACGTCAGAGGGCTGTGACGCACCACGCCTGGGCCGTCACACCCTCAAAACCACCAAGAACTAAAAATCGCCCAGACGCTGTGACGGTCTGTCGTGGGGCCGTCCGGGCATGTGACGGTCCCTGGAACGACCGCCACACCAGTCACGGCGGGAAAATAGAGGGTTGGCCAAATCGGCCCGTTCCACGCCCCATTCACGCCGAAGCGTAGGGGAAACAACCCTTGACGATGAAAAACCACTCTAGGAGGCTAAAAAGCAACATGCACGGGTTAAAACGCTAGATCGGGGCGATTTTAACAAATCAACCCTAAAAGAGTCAACGAGGTTCTCGGGCTCCTACCGGCCTCGAATGACCACCGATCAACACAAAACTAGCAAGAATGGGATCCATACATCCCAACGGTCAGTTCAACACTAACCGAGCTACAAATGGTTGCCGTTCTCCGACGAACCCTACAAAACTCGAAAATCACGGTTTAGGCTAAACAAGCCCAAACTCAGCCGTTTTTGCGCCAAACGATGTGCAAGGGCAGGGAAAACGGAGAGGAGGAAGTGAGGAACCATCACCCTACCTCCACCGAAGAAACCGTGCCCCGAAGGGACTAAACCGCATCGAAAACCATGCCGCGAGCTCAAACGTCAGCTTTGAATCCATCGTTCGGGATCGCGCCAAATCCATCTCGATCCTCGTTCCGTCGCGCACCCAGCCAGCTCCACAGCATCCCCAACACGTGCCTCTAGGTACCCCGTCTGCAACCGGAGCCGAGGATGCTCGAGAGGAGAGAAATGAAGAGAGAGAGACGGTGGCGGTGAATGAGAAGGAGGAGAGAGGAAAAGGAAAGAAAAAGGAAAAGAAGTTAGGAATTTTCCTAATTTTTAGGAAATCCGATTTCTGGCCCTATCTCCGAAAAATACGCAAAAATAGTCGAAACGACCAGCTCGAAGAGTACATCGACGCTGTAGCATCCACGAGTCGAGGAACTGAGAAACAAACTCACCGTAGGGTTCCGTAACTAGTACGAGAGAAAAACCCACGCGGATCGTAAAACTCAACTCGGAAGCCACCAAAGCGAACCGAAACTCACCGAAATAAATCCAAAAGATCCAATAAAGATCCCACAAGACCTAGCAAGGATCTAGGGCATTCCACATCCGCTCCCCTGAATCCTTGCGCTTGGCCCCGCGGTGCTCGGAGGCATCTCCCCGAGCAATCTGCTTGCCCCGGTCTCGCATGCAGGAAGGGTCCTCGGAAGCTTGGGGTTCACTCGGAGCAGGCGTCTCCTCCAGGCCGATGATCTCTTGCTCCGACGGCTGTTCCCCCTCGTCATTCGTCCGCCTATAGTCTGAGCAGCAAAAGTCAGCACATCAGAACACTACAAGAAAAAGTGGCTTTTGCGACGGCCATATTCCGTCACAATTCCGTCGTAAAATCCGTCGCTAACAAATTTTGTGACGGATTTACGACGGAATTATGACGGAATAGGGCCGTCTAAAAAAATTAGTCACAAATAATCGACGGATTTCATTCCGTCCTAAATTTCAGACGGAATAAAAATCCGTCGCAAATTTCGTCGGTACTTCGGACGGAATGTTCCGTCTTACAATCCGTCTGAATTTTGTGACGGTATAATTCCGTCTAAATATCCATCTCAAATTTTCCGACGCAAATTAATTTCTGTCATGATATCCGTCGCAAATTATAGACGGATCCGTCTCAAAATCCGTCTGATGTTTGCGACGGAAACATTCCGTCTAAATATCCGTCTGTACTTTCGTCTGAAATCCATCTTGCATTTCAGACAGATTTATTTCCGCCGTGATATCCGTCGCAAATTTCAGACGGATCCGTCTCAAAATCCGTCCGAAATATTTTTTCTCTTTTTTTAAAACAAAGAATTTGTATTAAAAACCTGTTCACAAAATCATCGAAAACAAAAAATACACACGAACAAAAATAAAAAATCTGTTTAATTAAAATTACATCAAATATCACAGTAAACTCATCAGCGTTACATAGAAAAATATACAACAAAATCAACAAATATCCTCCAGATCGTCCATATCTTCATCCCCCCCGCCCTGCTCATCTCCTGTGCTGCCGCTCGCAGAAGAATCCTCCTATATTAAAAAAAACATACATAGAAGATAAAGTAAATATTTTATTAGATTACATGAATTTAAATCAAACATAATATCAAATCGATGACTGTAAAGATATCCAATTGTAGACCCCCGTCAGCTCTGACAAGTCACGTCTACCTCCCAGGTCGTGTTGGAACGATCGAAATGCCGATCGGATCAATATTTCACATTCTGGACCCCGGACCCGACTGCTTTAATTTTAAACAAAGTGCATTTACAAAATGCACTTTTGAGCGTCAGGCTCAAACCGGATGTCGGATTTGGAATCCGTCAGCTCTAACAAGTCACGTCTACCTCTCAGGTCGTGTTGGAACGATCGGAATGTCGATCGGATCAGTATTTCACATTTTGGACCCCCAGGCCCGACTGCTTTAATTTTAAACCAAGTGCATTTACAAAATGCACTTTTGAGCGTCAGGCTCAAACCGGATGTCTGATTTGGAATCCGTCAGCTCTGACAAGTCACGTCTACCTCCCAGGTCGTGTTGGAATGATCGGAATGCCGATCGTATCAGTATTTCACATTCTGGACCCCCGAACCCCTACTTTTTTGAATTATTCTAAAGTAAGTTATTTTTGAAAACTAACTTAGTTTTGAATTGAGTTATTTGAGCGTCGGGCTCAAATCGGATGTCCGATTTGGAATCCGTCAGCTCTGACAAGTCACGTCTACCTCCCAGGTCGTGTTGGAACGATCGGAATGCCGATCGGATCAGTATTTCACATTCTGGACCCCTGAACCCCTACTTTTTTGAATTATTCTAAACTAAGTTAGTTTTGAAATCTAACTTAGTTTTGAATTGAGTTATTTTAGCGTCGGGCTCAAACCGGATGTCCGATTTGGAATCCGTCAGCTCTGACAAGTCACGTCTACCTCCCAGGTCGTGTTGGAATGATCGGAATGCCGATCGGATCAGTATTTCACATTCTGGACCCCCAAACCCCTACTTTTTTGAATTATTTTAAACTAAGTTAGTTTTGAAAACTAACTTAATTTTAAAATGAGGTATTTTAACGTCGGGCTCAAAACGGATGTCCGATTTAGAATCCGTCAGCTCTCACAAGTCACGTCTACCTCCCAGGTCGTGTTGGAACGATCGGAATGCCGATCGGATTAGTATTTCACATTCGGGACCCCCGGACTCAACTGCTTAAATTTTAAACCAAGTGCATTTACAAAATGCACTTTTGGGCGTCGGGCTCAAACCGGATGTCCGATTTGGAATCCGTTAGCTCTGGCAAGTCACGTCTACCTCCCAAGTCGTGTTAGAATGATTGGAATGCCAATCGGATCAGTATTTCACATTCTGGACCGCCGGACCCGACTGCTTTAATTTTAAACCAAGTGCATTTACAAAATGCACTTTTGAGCGTCGGGCTCAAACCAGATGTCCGATTTGAAATCCGTCAGCTCGGACAAGTCACGTCTGCCTCCCAGGTCATGTTGGAACGATCGGAATGCCGATCGCATCAGTATTTCACATTCTGGACCCCCGGACCCGACTGCTTTAATTTTAAACCAAGTGCATTTACAAAATGCACTTTTGAGCGTCGGGCTCAAACCGGATGTCCGATTTGGAATCCGTCAGCTCTGACAAGTCACGTCTACCTCCCAGGTCGTGTTGGAATGATCCGAATATCGATCGGATCAGTATTTCACATTCTGGACCCCCAGACCCGACTGCTTAAATTTTAAACCAAGTGCATTTACAAAATGCACTTTTCAGCGTCAGGCTCAAACCGGATGTCCGATTTGGAATCCGTCAGCTCTGACAAGTCACGTCTACCTCCCAGGTCATGTTGGAATGATCAAAATGCCGATCGCATCAGTATTTCACATTCTGGACCCCCGAACCCCTACTTTTTTGAATTATTCTAAACTAAGTTAGTTTTGAAAACTAACTTAGTTTTAAATTGAGTTATTTTAGCGTCTGGCTCAAATCGGATGTCTGATTTGGAATCCGTCAGCTCTGACAAGTCACGTCTACCTTCCAGGTCGTGTTGGAACGATCGGAATGCCGATCGGATCAGTATTTCACATTCTGGACACCCGGACCCGACTGCTTAAATTTTAAAATAGATATACCTATAGCGGGAGGTGGTGGGGGTGGCGTCTCTACAGGTGGTGGGAGGGCACTAGGACCTTTAAGAATTAATTCACATTAGATAAATGAATATTTTACTAGAAATTCAAAGAAATACATAGGTCGGAAAGCATTAATTTGCATAAGTAAGTGCAACATGTTACTGAAAATTAAAATAGATATACCTGTAGCGGGAGGTGGTGGGAGGACACTAGGACATGTAAGAATTAATTAATATTAGATAAATGAATATTTTACTAGAAATTCAAATAAATACATAGGTGGGAAAGCATTAATTTTCATAAGTAAATGCAACATCATCATCATCAGAGCCTTATCCCAATTAATTGGGGTCGGCTACATGAATCCTGTTCCGCCAAAGATTTCTATCAAGTGCAATATTCGTATTTAACCCCAAGAAACTAATGGCCTTCCTAATAACATCGCACCATCTCATTTTAGGCCTTCCCCGAGCTCTTTTACTAGCATTCACTAAGATTTGGTCACATCTTTTAACCGGCGCCGAGTTAGGGCGACGACACACATGCCCAAATCACCTGAGTCTATTTTCTCTCATTTTACTATCAATTGGAGCTATCCCTAAGTCCTTACGGATACGCTCATTCCTAATCTTATCTTTCTTAGTCTTGCCACACATCCATCTCAACATCCTCATCTCTGCTACACACATTTTATGGATGTATTCCTTTCGTACTGCCCAACACTCGGTACCATATAACAAAGCAGGTCTCACAGCCGTTCTATAAAATCTCCCTTTGAGTTTCACAGGCATACGACGATCACAAAGGACACCTGATGCACTTCTCCATCTTAACCAGCCTGCCTTAATCCTATGTGTAACGTCATCATAAATCTCCCCATTCTCTTGTATGATAGACCCTAAGTATCGAAAGCTACTAATCTTCTGAATGTTATGTCCATCAATTAGAACCATGTCTTCCTGAACCACTCTCCCATTACTAAAATTACAGTGCATAAACTCTGACTTACTCCTACTAATTTTAAAAACTTTAAACTCTAAGGCAAGTCTCCAACGCTCTAACTTAGCATTTAGAGCATCAATACTCTCATCAATTAAAACAATATCATCTGCAAAAAGCATACACCAAGGGATATCCTCATGCAATTGTTTAGTTACTTCATCCATAACTAAGGCAAAGAGATACGGACTTAGTGCAGAACCTTGATACAAACCTATAGAAACAGGAAATTCACTAGTCTCCCCAGCAATAGTTCGAACACTAGTAATAGCGCCGTCGTACATATCCTTAATCAAATCAACATATCCTTGAGAGATTCCTTTCTTTCTTAATGTCCACCAAATCAATTCTCTCGGTACTCGATCGTGCGCCTTCTCTAAATCAAGAAAAACTATATACAAATCTTTTCTCATCTCTCTATACTTCTCCATTAGCTGCCGTAGTAAGAAAATACCTTCTGTAGTAGATCTATTTGGCATAAAACCAAACTAATTTTTCGATACAGTAGTCATACATCAGAGGCGTTTTTCAATTACTCTTTCCCAAAGTTTCATAGTATGACTCATAAGCTTAATTCCACGATAATTGTTACAACTTTGAATATCTCCTTTGTTTTTATAGAAAGAAACTACAACACTTTTTCTCCAAACTTCTGGTATTCTCCGTTCCTTTAAAATTTTATTAAAAAATTTAGTTAGCCACTGAATACCAATATCTCCTAGGCCTTTCCAAACTTCAATAGGTAAGCCATCTAGTCCTAAGGCCTTACCCACTTTCATTTTTCTTAAAGCATCATCCACTTCTGACATCTTAATACGCCTGAAATATTGATATTTATCAAATATTGTGGACTCTTGGGTATCTTCTAAAGATAAATCATTGACGGAATCTCCATTAAGTAACTGCTGAAAATAGCTATGCCACCTCCCTTTAATCTCAAGATCCTTAGTTAAAACCCTTTGATCTTCACCTTTGATGCACCGAACATGATCTAAATCTCTAGTTTTCCTTTCTCTTAATTTAGCAAGTTTAAATATGTCCTTTTCACCCTCTCGGGTTCCTAATTTATTATATAAATCTTCAAATGCCTTTGATTTAACTTCGCTAACTATTTTCTTAGCTCTCTTTTTAGCGATTTTATAGGCTTCTAGGGTTTGATCATTTTTGTTAGTTTGCCAAACTTTAAAGCATTCCTTTTTTACTTTAATGATATTTTAGATTTCCTCACTCCACCACTAAGTCTCTTTTTCTAAAATCTTTTTACCTTTAGATTCGCCTAAGAGTTATTTTGCAACCCTCGTTATACAATTTGTAACATTATTCCACATTACATTAGTTTCTTGTTCTAAATTCCAAATATTTTCTTTTAATAGATGATTTTTAAATGTTTCCAAACTTTTACCTTTTAAATTCTACCATTTAATCTTGGAATAATTATTTATAATGATCTTTCTTTTGAATTTAGGGATAGTGACATCCATTACTAACAACCTATGTTGAGGGGCTAGACTCTCACCAGGAATAACTTTACAATCTTTACATAAAACTCTATCGACCTTCCTAATGAGAAAATAATTAATTTGACTTATATGTGTTCCACTCTTGTACATTATTAAGTGTTCGTCTCTCTTCTTAAAGAAGGTATTAGTAATTGTTAGATCATAGGCTATAGCAAAATCAAGAATAGTGTTACCCATATCATTTTTATTGCCAAAATCAAGCCCTCCATGAATCCTCTCATAGCCTCTATTATCTTTACGCACATGACCATTAAGATCCCCTCCAATAAAGACTCTCTCTTCACTAGGGATATTTTGGATCAAACTATCAATAGCCTCCAAAAATTACTTTTTAATGCTCTCTTCTAATCCTACTTGAGGTGCATATGCACTAATTATATTCAAAGTATCCTCACCTAAGATAAGTTTAATTAACATTAGTCTATCCCCCAATCTATTTACTTCCACAACTCTGTCTTTTATGTTTTTATCTATTATTATAGCAACACCATTTCTAGAATTATTATTACCCGTATACCAAATTTTATATCCATCAATGTCTTTAGCTTTATGTCCTTTTCACCTAGTTTCTTGTAGACAAGCTATGTTAATCCTCCTGTCCTTCATTAACTTAACTAATTCTAAACTCTTACCCGTTAAAGTTCCTATATTCCAAGTAGCTAGACGGATCCTATGTTTTTGGACTTGCTTCTTTACCCGTGTGCGTCCAACCCCACACGAGAACCCTTGCCTATTTGACACCGCAATCGGGCGCCATTGCGGCGCGTCGCTTACGGGGAACGCCCTAGCTAGCCCTTGCTCACTTGTCATTCCATCCGAGTTCCGATGTAATGCGTCGCTTACGGGGAACGCCCTAGCTAGCCCTTGCTCACTTGTCATTCCATCCGGGTTCCGATGTAACGCGTCGCTTATGGGGAATGCCCTAGCATTATCACATAATGTATTTGGATCAGAATTCATGTTGGAGATGTGACACAATTTTACTGCTGGCTTACGGGCAACATGTTACTGAAAATTAAAATAGATATATCTGTAGCGGGAGGTGGTGGGGGTGGCGTCTGTACAGGTGGTGGGAGGGCACTAGGACCTGTAAGAATTAATTCACATTAGATAAATGAATATTTTGCTAGAAATTCAAAGAAATACATAGGTGGGAAAGTATTAATTTTCATAAGTAAATGCAACATGTTACTGAAAATTAAAATAGATATACATGTAGCGGGAGGTGGTGGGAGGGCACTAGGACCTGTAAGAATTAATTTACATTAGATAAATGAATATTTTGCTAGAAATTTAAAGAAATACATAGGTGGGAAAGCATTAATTTTCATAAGTAAATGCAACATGTTACTGAAAATTAAAATAGATATACCTGTAGCGGGAGGTGGTGGGGGTGGCCTCTGTACATGTGGTGGGAGGGCACTAGGACCTGTAAGAATTAATTCACATTAGATAAATGAATATTTTGCTAGAAATTCAAAGAAATACATAGGTGGGAAATCATTAATTTTCATAAGTAAATGCAACATGTTACTGAAAATTAAAATAGATATACCTGTAGCGGTAGGTGGTGGGAGGGCACTAGGATCTGTAAGAATTAATTCACATTAGATAAATGAATATTTTGCTAGAAAATCAAAGAAATACATAGGTGGGAAAGCATTAATTTGCATAAGTAAATGCAACATGTAACTGAAAATTAAAATAGATATACCTGTAGCGGGAGGTGGTGGGAGGGCACTAGCGGGAAGTGGTGGTGCCGTCTGTACAAGTGGTGGTGAGCCGACACTTGGACCCATAAAAAAATTCTTTTAAGTTAGTAAATAATTAAAATATTCATATAGCTAACTTATTGATCAAATATACCTGTGTCTGAAGAAGATGCTAACGAGGAGGGAGTAGCGCCCCTCTCACTGCCTTGTCTCCTCCCACTCCTAGTATGACCTCCTCGCACCATTTCCTTATTAATAACAACGCAATTAATACATATTAATCCACAATTATATAAAGCTAGACAAATGTTATTTAAAATTATGCTTAAAAAGTAAGAATCAGCTTACTAAATTTTCAAAACATGCCTCCCTCATGTTGATATATCTAGCTCATCATCATCATCTTCGTCATCCATCGTAGTCTCCTCAGATTCGAACTCTTCCTCTTCATCTGACTCCTCCTCCCCTCTAACATGAACATTTAACTCCGTCGGATCGATTTCTTCCACTTCATCTTCCTTACGTAATGACAGTGGCTCATCAGATTCATCTAGATTAACATGTGTGCAGCTGATAAGGCCAACTTCATCTGATTGAAAATATCCGGCGCTGCCAAGCTCTGAGACATTTTCACTCATATTTAACTCATAAGTGGGAAAATATTTTGCTTTAACCTTGCAAACTGCCCACCAATCTTTATTCTTGGACGATGGATACCTTGATTAATACACTTGGTGGGCTTGTGCGGCTAAAATGAACGGTTCATAGGCATTAAGTTTGTACCTATGTTTGACATCGACAATCCCAGTAGACGTGTCATGTCGAACTGAATTAGGATCAAACCAATGAGTTTTAAATAGGTACACATGATTGTCTCGTCCCAAATACTGAAGTTCTATGACTTCCTCAAGAATACCATAGTAGTCTAATTCCACTTCATTGTATACACTTCCCTTAACAGATACGCCGCTGTTCATCATAGACTTACTTCGTCCATAATCTCTCGTATGAAATTTGTATCCATTCACAATATATCCTGGATAGGCACGTGCAATGTTGGAGGGGCCATAACTTATCTCTTGTACTCTCTGATCACTAATGAGACCTTGTTCAACATATATGTAAAATAGAGTAGTTAAATATTTTTGAACAATTACGTCAATATTAGTAAATGTAAACATATATATTGAACGATCGACACTAACTTGATATCTCAACCATTTCACAAAAAATTTCTCGCGTTCTTTTTCAATCTCTATGTCCTGGATATTTGGACATTTTTGTGCTAATTCTGAATCAAATTGTCTGCAATATAAATGCACTACTACTTTAAATGAACTATAGAAGAAGGATGAGAAAGTTATGGCATTGCTGGAAATGTGAGTTAAGAACTTACTCAACATAAGGTTCAATCTCATTACAATTCAGAAGAATATATATCTCAGCAGCATACAACTCTCTATCTTCGAGCGTGCGGGTCGAGCAACATCTGAAAGCACGTCCAGGATGCTTAAATATAGAGAGCCGATCTGACAAATCATCAACTCTCCCATCATCATTACGTGGAGGTCGAGTATGACGAGTTTGAATATCTGGCTCAAAGTACATGGAATAGAAGTTCAAAATTTCTTCAATAACATATGCCTCAGCAATCGAACCTTCCACCTTTGCCTTGTTGCGAACTTTCATTTTCAATTCATGCATGCACCTACAACAATAATTCAGATGGCAATGACATGTAGCGACCATGGACAACATGTATGTCTTCATGAAAATTCTCACATACCTCTCAAATGGATACATCCATCGGAATTGTACTGGCCCTCCGACAATAGCCTCATATGGCAGATGGACGACCAGGTGCTCCATCGAATCAAAGAATGCCGGAGGAAATATCTTCTCTAACTTGCAAATAGTTTTGACCATATTTTCTTCAAGAGTTTGTACGTCCCGAAGTCTGAGTTCTGATGCACATAAAATCTTGAAAAATTGACTCAGCTCGGTCAGTGCTCCCCATATAGGCTTCGGCAACAAATCACGAAATGCAATGGGCACTAGCCTCTCCATGAACACATGACAGTCGTGACTTTTCAGACTATATATTTTTCCATCATTAACATTCACACAACGGGCTATGTTGGATGCATATCCATCTTGAAATCTCAATTGTTTCAACCACTGGCACACTTCCTTGATTTATGTATCATTAAGCACGCAAGTTGCTTTTGGCTGCACAACCCTTCCATTTATGTTTTGTAGTTCCAGTTCTGGACGTTTACAAAGCATCTTTAAGTCCATGCGCGCTTTGGCGTTGTCCTTTATTTGCCTTTAACATTCATGACCGTGTTGAACACATTATCAAAACAATTCTTCTCGATATGCATGACATCTAGATTGTGTCGTACAAGAAGAGTTGACCAATAAGGTAATTCCCAAAAAATGCTTTTCTTGTTCCAGTTGTGATCCTTTCCAAAACTATTCAGTTGTCGTGTGCTACCAGACAATTCTACTACATCTGGTAAATTTTACACCCGTGTCGCCATATGTCGACCCGACACCCGTTGCAAGTCTGCTTCATCTACTTCAATAGTATTTTTTTTAAACGAGTCTTTTTGCCTTCGAAAAGGATGGTCACTTGGTAGCAACCGCCGATGGCAATCAAACCATCATGCTTTTCCACCATGTTTCAATACGTAGATAGCATTCCATATGCAGGGAAGTCACTTATTGTCCACATCAGTGCAGCCTTCATAATAAAATTTTGCTTCCTACGTGCATCATAAGTAACAACTCCATCAGTCCATAAAAAATGAGCACATCAATTAACGGCCTGAGATATATGTCCAAATTTTTTTCGGGACTTTTTAGACCAGGAATTACTAAAGATAAAAATAGATTTTCTCGCTTCATGCACATGTCTGGTGGAAGGTTGTACGGTGTCATGAACACTGGCCAACAAGAATAAGATGTCACTGAACCACCGAATGGATTAAAATCATCTGTGCATAAACCCAACCTAACATTACGTGACTCCTTTGAGAAAGCAAGATGAGTACGATTGAAGTGGGTCCACGCTTCACCATCGGCAGGATGACTTATTATATCATCGGCACGTCGTACTCTTTCACTGTGCTATGTCATATGAAGAGCTGTCTTTGAGGACATATACAGTCGCTGCAGCCTAGGCACAAGAGGGAAGTATCGTAATGCCTTGTAAGGTACATCTTTTCGCTTTGAATTAACACCTCCCTTAGGTTTGAATCTGTCATGGCCGCAAATAGAACATGATATCTTATCTGCATCATCTTTGTAATATAACGTACAATGATTCGGGCATGCATCTATTTTCACATATCCAAGTCCTAGCTCATTGATCATCTTTTTTACACGATAATAAGTTTCTGGCAACTTCTCGTCTCGAGGCAACATACTCTTGATCAAGAGGAGGAGACGGTCAAAACAAGTCTCACTGATGTGAAATTCATATTTTAAGTTCAACAATTATGACACTACAGACAACCGAGTGTGCTTTTCACAACCATCCCATAGCGGCTCATCAGCATCACTAAGTAGTTGATAAAATATTTCGGCTCTCTTATTCGGCACTTCTTCCATATATGCATGTTCGCCATTAACATTAAAACTAGGACTAGCTGCATCCACAACCATATCCACGTAAGAACTTCTGGTTGCAATATTGTCAGGCTCAAACCTCCAGAATTCCTCACCATGACACGTCCAATTCGTATAACCATCCGCAAACCCTTTCTTGTACAAATGATGTTGCACATCCCATGGTGAACGCCACCTCAAGTTTCTACAACTTGAACAAGGGCAACAAATGTGACTGTCGCGGTCTATTGATGCGTTTGGATTCCCCAATACAAACTGAATGAAACTCTCAACTCCATGCTTAAAATCATCCGACACCACCAAGTCAACTATTATACGATACATCCATGAACGATCTGTCAACATTTCGCCTGCACCCAATAAATGTTAATACACAAGTAACTTTTAAATCATTACTCTTAAAAATAAACCCGACCCATTCCTCACATCATTGGTCGCAGACCATTTGTAGTTGGATGAGGACTATTATTTAGATTATCACTTTTTAACCCATCCATGAAGGTTTGATCGCACAATCACTTACTATATGTGTTGCACAATTTACTGAAAATTTCGGTAGCATCTCCCCACACTTCTCCGATATATCAAAAATATTTATTGATTTTAAAGTTTTCTTAAACACTTATAAGTAAGTGGTTAAGAAAACACTCAAAATCAATAAAGGTATATCGAAGAAGAGTGAGGAGATGCAACCGACATTTTCAGCAAACCATACAAACACATATAGTAAATGACTGCCTAAGTGCGATCAAACATTCACAGACTGTCCAAATGGGACAATTCAAGACTTTGAGGTAGATAGATACATTCTCATAAAAAACTGAGAACATACACATCAATCCCAAAGTCTTGAACGGGAAGATTCATTGACACGGGTTTAACATGCTCTCCTGAGGTGCATGTAATGTTAGGTCGCACCCACACACCTCAGCTCACATGGAATACCCCATGTGTTTATATAACATAAAATTAAATAACATCGCACTTATCATTCTGCATACTTCCGTCTAAATAATATCTAATTTAATAAAATATTCAAATGAAGAACATCAAAGCTAAACAATCCACATTTTTGAGTCAGATCAACATCAAATTTCTGTTAAAATCAGATTTAAAAACACATTTATATGCAATTAAAATCCACAAAGTTTGAAATCACAAGCACAATTTTTGGAGTATTTACCTATTGCTATAAGTCGACTGTTGCTGTGGACGCACTAAATTTTAAAAAATGATTTTATTCATCTATTTATCTGGTTGATTGGTTTGTTTAGTGCGAGGGCAGCCCAGAGGGTCCCTTTTTTTTGAGGTGAATGATCTCATTTAAATGAGTTCGGGTCTGCCGACCTAGGGAAGGGGCAGCCTAGAGGGTCCCGTGACCTAGAGATGTGTCGCTATGATTCCCTCTTTTTTTCTTCTTTCTCTCTTTCTCTTCTCTCTTTCTTTTTCGTTTTACACAAAGCAGAGAGGGGAGGCCAATGGGAGAGGCTAATTGCACAACCCGGAGGTGGGACCTCCGAGTCTTCTTCTTCCCCATTTTGTTGATGTCCCCTTTTGTTCCTATTCAGGTTGCACAACACAGAACCCTTAGGTGGGACCTTCAAGGCTTCTCTTTCCCCTTTTCTTTTATTTTTCTCTTTTGTTCTGCTCTCTTTTCTTTTTCTATTAAGACCACCACATCGCAGAGAGAAAGGGGGAGAGGCCCATGGGCCCTCCACCCTTCTCTGCTGCCTGTGCAAACCCAGAGGAACCTCCGAGTCTTCTTCCCCTTCCTTCTTTTTTTTAGGCTGTTCTGTTTCCTTTCTTGGGGGGGGGTTCAAACTGCAGAAAGAGGGGAACCCAAAAATGGACTAATTTGGATGTGACATGGCTTGGTTCATTTCATGCCCTTGTGTTTCTTTATTTCTCTTTCTATTCCCCCCTTTCCTTTTTTTTAAAGGATGGACATGCTACAAAGAACAATAGGGGACACGTTGCAAAGAACAGTACGATCGGCTGGGGAGGTGTCGACTCCCAGAGTCGACACCCCCAGTCAGCGGGCTAGACAACGGAGGGGGGGGCTGGGAAGGTGTCAACTTCCAGAGTCAACACCCCCCAGCGGCCCAAGCGGCAACAGGGAGCCGGGCGGGAGTCGACTCCTTCCCAGCAATAGGTGAATTTTATTTTTTTTCTTGGCCTTATGCATGCGAAGCCCAAAAAGGGAGACATGCTGAAGGCAATAGCCATGGAAGGGTCGACCCCCCGGTCTGCAAGGGTCGACCCTTGTGCAGTGTACCCCTACACAAATAGCATCGGTGGTAGGGATGTGGAGTTAGCAGATACACAACTTGGCAGTGCTGTGGTTGCCACGCATGAGAGCCACATGGGTGTGCTTAGGACTTCCAGCCAGAGGAACATCAACTGTCGCATACGCTATCCCTCCATGGCGCCCACCACGGGCCTCAGCCTCGCATGTCTTCCCTTGTCCTTCCCCTTCATGATAGGGAAAGAGGCGACAAATCTAAAAGGGGGTCGTGGCAGAGAACCTTGGGCATGAGAGGGGGCATCTCTCACCGCACCGATGCCACCACCAAGGAGAGGATGAGGTGGGTGGCCTAATAATTTCTACGACATATTCACACGAACATATTCTTCCATCGTTAACAGCATGAGAACCACATGGGTATAATCTCAGACATTTTAGATATATCAGGGATACCTATAGTAAAACGTCTAAATGCGGGATTTAAATATATAAGTTTATAAGGGTACATATGTTAAAAAATCCTTTAACCTTTTGGGTTTTTCTCAGTCCTCCACACTTCAGTTTGCACATGATTATATATGGGGTTAGGGTGGAACATGCACACCATTTAATGTGCAGAGTTATGTTGCCATCCGATTGTAGTCATCTCCACATAGAACATTTCTAAAATTTCTTTTAAAAAAATCCCTAATAAACACTCTTATTGATAGTGGAGCTCTAATAAAAACATTATCTAACATTTTAATAATAAAATAAAGATTTAATTCTCAAATCCTCCTAGAGACCACTCTAAGAAATCTTCTCCTTCGGCCGTTGCCTTCATCCAACCTTATATATATAAATATATATATATATTGCTCGATGAAATATATTTCTTAATTAAAATGCCTAACAAATATAGGTGGATAGAAAAACTATTCTCACTATGAAAGTCTCAACAAAAGAAATCAATGGTATAACTTAAAGAGCATAAATATTAATAAACTGTCCGATTAAATTGAATACAAGTTGGAAATCTCTTGTAAAAAATAGGCCCTCACTATAGCCACCGTCCCCGATCGCCCATCGCCCTTGGCCCCGTCTAGGCTTGGCTTGTTCGCCCCAGCCGCCCTCCGTTCGGCTGGCTCCACAGACGCCACGCCGATCCCACCGCACCCTCCCTGAACCCCCCTCCCCACCGAGCTCCACCCCCCCACCCTCCCTGAACCCCCCCTCCCCCTCCCACGAGCTCCCCCTCCCCCCCTCCTACCGGCGAACTCCCCCTCCCCCCCCACCCTCCCTGAACCCCCCCTCCCCCTCACACGAGCTCCCCCCCACCCTCCCTGGACCCCCCCTCCCACGAGCTCCCCCTCCCTGAACCCACCCTCCCCCTCCCACGAGCTCCCCCTCCCTGAACCCCCCCTCCCACGAGCTCCCCCACCTCCCCCTCCCATGAGCTCCCCCTCCCTGAACCCACCCTCCCCCTCCCACAAGCTCCCCATCCCTGAACCCCCCCTCCCACGAGCTCCCCCTCTCCCCCCTCCCACCGGCGAACTCCCCCTCCACCGCCACCCTCCCTGAACCCCCTCCCCCTCCCACGAGCTCCCCCCCTCACTGAACCCCCCCTCCCCCTCCCACGAGCTCCCCCTCCCTGAACCCCCCACCCTCCCTGAACCCCCCCTCCCCCTCCCACGAGCTCCCCCTCCCCCCCTCCCACCGGCGAACTCCCCCTCCCCCCCCACCCTCCCTGAACCCACCCTCCCCCTCCGACGACATCCCTGAACCCCTCCTACCCTCCCACCGGCGAGCTCCCCCTCCCCCCCCACCCTCCCTGAACACCCCTCCCACCTCCGAGCTCCCCCTCCCCCTCCGAGGTCCCCCTCCCCCCCCCCACCCCACCCTCCCTGAACCCCCTCCCACCGACGAGGTCTCCCTCCCCCTCCGAGCTCCCCCCCCCCCTCCCCTCCACTCCCACCAACGACCTCCCCCTTCCCCCCACCCTCCCTGAACCCCCCCCACCGGAACCCCTCCGATGATCCCCAACCTAAAAAAAAAGAAAAAGAACAACGGCACTGGCGCTGGCGAGAGAGGGGGAGGGGACTTACCAGAGAGATTGCTGGCCGAGGATGGTGACGACGCAGTCCGGCGACATCGGCGCTTCTCCCGTGACCAGGAGGGTGGGAGGGAGGAGGTCGGAGGCGGCGGCCACGACAAGAGGGACGGAGGCCGACGGCGACGGCGCAGATGGCGGCAACATCGTGCGGCGACGACGAGAGGGAGGGAGGACGACGGTGGCTCCCACGGCGACGACGGAGAGGAGAAAGAGTGAGAGTGAGAGGGAATGGGGGGAATGGGGGGTGTGGATCGAGGGGGGGATGAAATTTTGCGACTGAAATTCGGACGGAATGTATTTCCGTCTCAAATTTAAGACGTATAATTGTGAGTCTGAATATCCATCTCAAATTTCAGACGTAATATTATTCGTCTGAATCTCCGTCGTAAATTCCATCACAAATGGAGATGGATATTCAGACAGGTAATATTCTGTCCGAAATGTAGATAAAATTTGTGATGAAATCATCCGTCTAAATTTACAGACGGATTTGCGACGGAAATTAGTTCGTCGGAAATTTTCGTCACTAATAGACCTTTTTCTTGTAGTGGAAGAGAGCCTACATGTTCGACCCGGAAGTGGCGACGCGGGACCCTAAGGTTCTTACCGTGAGATGACAACGCACGAGAGGGATATTCCTCGATATTGACCACGGTCATCAACTCGGCGGTCGACCGACGATTCTCTTGGAGAACCCTAATCTCCTCCCCCAATTCCGGAGAAATCGCCGCCTACTTCGGTGGAATAGACGGATGGAAATTAATCACCGTCGGGAAATCCTAGGGGGCATCCTCCAAGGACGAATCCACCCAAAAAAATTGGGTCTTCCACCCCTTGTGAGAAGAATCTTTGGCGGAAAGGGACACGCAAGTCCTTCCCCTCCTCGCCTGAAGATAGAAGAAGCCCTTACCCGCGTGGGTCTGCTCCTTCAACTCAAAGAAAGAATTGAAAAGCTCCAAAGAAGCACGGAGCCCGCACGAGCGGCAGAGAAATATGAAATAAAAGATAAAATTATACGAGTTGGAGACCAACTGGATAGGATCTAGTTGGTAAAATTGAAGCAATCACACAACAAAATGGTGAAGAGGGTAGCAGAACCCACTCTTCCAAGCCAAAAGGAAAGTACAGAAGAGGCCCGGACGATAGGACAAGCTGGATTCATGAGGCTGCGGCGGAGAGAAGAAATACTTCCACGGAAACCCATACAGCTACTCCATCCTCTTTACTTTGGCCACGCCTAGCTCACTACGCATAGGATGCTCAGGCTACGGCACCAAACTTCCCGTGCCAGGCCCAACTTCGCGTATCTCGGATAAAGGATGTTGCTCCGCCATGGAAGAAAGAGAGGAACTGGAAGAAGAGGAAAAAAGCTCCAAGTTCGACAATTCAGGATGAGGTGGAAGCTAGCGAATCGCCGCCGCCGTAATCTCCACTAGCTCCGCAAAGGCCTCCACAAGACGCTGCTCTTCCCGATCTCTCTCGTGGCGCATGGGCCCTTTCGAAATACTGATGTGGTGGAAAAAGAAAACCCTAAACGAAGGCTGTTTGGGACGCAAGCACTCGCAATATTTATCTCCCCATAGACTTGGCGGGAAACGGCGCGACGTTCTGAAACCTAAGGAGGGGGTTCCTCTCATCGACTCAAAAGAGTCATCATTACAGGCAAACTCCTAGGACAACTGCATTAAGTGGCCCCTGTCAGAGATAATTCCCCACCCAAACCGAGCCACCAATGTCATCCCCATAACTACTACTCATCCGGGCCCAATCTTGGCTCGGGAGTAGGAGGGGGACAAGTGGAGAGGGGAAAAATCAACCATCCGAGAGCACGGCCCAACTAGGTACAATTCGACCAAACTAGGCCTAGCTCTCCATAGCGATAGCCCCATTTTGGGCCCACTTACTTCAAACTTAAAAACCCACTCGGAGCAGCACTTCCTAGGCAGCCCTCGGGTCTGGAAGTCCAAGCAACAGAACGGTCGAGAGATCCCCTGTGGGGACCCGATGTGGCCTACTCGAGCCATACACTCATCGCTCGGGACAAAACCCCGAGCTAACGCCTCTAGCTCAGACCGACTGTCGGAAGCTCATCCCAGCGTCCGTTACGCATTCAGCAGGAGCAAGGAACTCCAAAGGGTAGGGGAGGGCAAAAGTCCTTACGCCATAATGAGCCCACTATAAGGACGCAACCCCCCTGAAGCCCCCTCAGCTCTCTGGACTATTACGTTAAACAGATTGCTATATAAACTATAGGGAGACCCCCTGAGAAGGCAAGGCAATGGTCCTGAGAAAAAACCACCACACCTTTTGGTGGAGAATAATCTCGTATCCCCTCTCTCCTACCCTCTCTCTTCACCTTCATGCTCTATTGCACTTGCTGACTTAAGCATCAGAGGGTTTTCCCTAGGGAATCCTCCTAGGCACCTATGATCTGTTTCCTGCCTTGTAGTTCATACGGACATGGTGACCGTGATCAAAAGATTCCTCTCGGATCTCACGGCTCAGGATCAACGCGAGATTATGCCTCTTCAACAATCAAATTGTACCTTCACGCATGGAGGGGCTTTCAACCTGCCAGGCGAGGGATGGGGATTGGCCGAGACCCGGATCTATCCGCACAGACTAGGCAAGGATAGCAGGTTGAGGAGGACGGAGCCATGATCTCTTCCGGCCTCTGATGATAGCGGGATCGACGTTGAAATGCCGGTGGGAGGTCAGGGAACCCCTATTAGGAATTTGGGGCCATTTGGGTCTCAAGCTGGGCTGCTGTAACTCCGGGATCTGAGCTGGTCCGGACTGGTCCGAGAAGCAGAGGGGGGTCTGATCTGGTTCAAGCAGGGACAATCTGCGCACGCTGGGAAAGAAGACCGGCACGGGGTGCTCTGGGCTCCGAATGACCTCTTCCTTCTTGGAGCTGAAAGAGGACTGGTAGAGGATCCCCTCGGCTGAAGGGATTGCCAGGAATCTTGGAGGAGCGGCCGTGGGAGCTTTTGCAACTCGTCTCTATCCTCAGCCGGGGTTGATCTTGCGCACCCTGAAAAAAACAGGCCTCCTGGTCAGCTCAGACATCGGACGAAGGTGAAAGACCCCTCGTTGGAAAGCTAGCTTGGAGAAGAATGTTGTTGTTGTTGGGATGTTTACCTGGATCTGCTCGGACAAGGCAGGATCGATGCTGCAAGTTGTGTCCAATTCTGCTACAGTGGTGGGTAGGGTGGGGGGTGGGGATGGGAGGTGCTAATGGGGGAAGTGAGAGGGGGAAATGGGGTGGGAAGGGGCTGGGAAGAGCCCTGGCTGATAGGGGGTCAAGGGGGGATGAGCCAAGCATGTGGGAGGGGCAAAGGGCGTGTTGGAGGTGGTTCTAATAAGGGGTAGGAGGGGAGCTACGAATTTTAGTTGTGGGGTAGTAAGGGTTGGAATGTGGCTTGGGGATTGGTGGGTTCATCTTGGGATGTGGGAGATGAAATTTGAAATTTGAATTGGGAGGGGATGGGTAGTTAGTGGGTGCCTAGGGAAAGGTGGAGGAGGCCTTGGGAAGAGGGAGGGGGTTACTTTGGGAAGCGAGAGATGAAATTTGAAACTTGAATTGTGGAGGGGGTGGGGAGTTAGTGAAAGCCTAGGGAAGGGTGGAGGAGGCCTTGGGAAGAAGGAGGGGGTTTTGGGAAGTGGGAATGAAGGGAGATACAAATTTGAAGTAGTCTTGGGGATGGTGATGGGGAAAAGAAGGGTCTAGGGAAGGGTGGGGGATGCCTTGGGAAGAGGGAGGGGTCTCTTGGGAAGTGGGAGTGGAGGGAGATACGAATTTGAATTAGTCTTGGGGAATGTGATGGGGAAAGAAGAGCCTAGGGAAGGGTGGGTATGCCTTGGGAAGAGGGAGGGGTAGAGAGAGAGGGAGAGAGAGAGGGAGAGGGAGAGAGAGAGAGAAGGGGAGTCACACTCCTAGAGGGGGAGGGAGAATTCACTCAAAGTAGATTTCAATTTCTCAAGCATCAATTGTTACAAATGGAGGGGGGTTGGGGCCTATTTATAGGCACCCAATCTTTTACAAGAAAAAAATGCCCCTGGCATTCATACAAAAGACCGAAGCTATCCTAAACAACACTTATCGGCCCAACTAGGATACTAAGGCCCAATTAAGCACAAACAAGGGAAATTGGACTCATGTCCACATGACTCAATAAAGGAAAATGCATAAATAAGACTTAAAAGTAAAGATGACATGAAATAATTGTCGCCGAGCTTCCTCAAGGATGTGCGGGAGACCCTAACCATATGGAGTGGTGCGAGATGTCCCCGTCAGTTTGTTCTTGGATTGTTTTATCAGCACTGACGTATGTATTTGTAGTTGCTTTTCCAACACACCTTTACACTGACTTCACTCATGCAGGTAGCATGTTCATTCATCGGGTTGGAATCTCATGAGATCTCTGCAGACTAGTGTAGCAGATCTCCCTTGGCTTTGAACTTGCTCTGAAGGAGTGTCAACCTCACTGTATAGTGGTGTCGACCTCGGCTGTCAGTGCATTATGGTTTGCTATTTCCATTTGAGCTATTCCCTTTTTTTCCGCTGTGCATTGTGCCCAAAGTAGTCTATTTGTATTATAAGCAGTGGGTTCTCTTTAATGTAGCTAAGAATTTAATTGGGTCATTGTTCTAGAAATGATCTATTCAACCCCCCTTCTAGATCCATTGCACCCCTTGGGACCTAACAATACGATCCTGCATGCCTGAGTGTTCATATGCCACGACCCCTTTGGTATATCAAATGGTGTGTGGAAGAAATCCAGATTACGTTCGTACGGAGACCCTCACTATGCATGAGTAAAGAACTCTGCCCCATACCGGGGAGTACCCTGCATGGATACATGCTCAAAACCTTGCATGATCATCAAAACTTGCATTACAACATTTCATGATGTCTCAAAAGAAGAAAAGCGGCAATCTGGTCACCAGTTGACGACAAGTCGACTTGGCCTTTGCCTAAGTTTACTTGCCCGTGATCCCAGCTGTAGACGACTGCTCACTGTCTGGGGACAAGTCGACTTGGCCTTTACCCAAGTCGACTTCCCCTTGATCCTGACAGTGGACATCTTCTCACTAGCTAGGGACAAGTCGACTTGGCCTTGCCCAAGTCGACTTGCCTGGTTTCTAGGAAAGGAGCAATGCCAGTAGCCCGTTGTCTGCCAATCCCCCACAGCTACAGGCTTGATCCTGATCAAAAAGAAAGAAAATTGAACTTGTTTTTACATATGTTCATGCACGTACTTGCATATGCATTACGTGTATGAATTCAAAAATGCATTTGTATGCATAAGCTAAGGAGATGTATTTGCATGCATAGACTCACAAGCCCATATGCAAACGCGTGCTTTGCCCATACAAAATAAAGAAAGTAAGAAGATGAATGAAGAGAAACAATAGGAAGCCAAGAAAAGAAAGAAACGATGATAATGACAACAAAGAAAACGAATGGAATAAAAGATGAGCGAAAATGAAAATGTATCCTCATGAAATCCAACAAGAAAGGATGATTCTATATGTTTGGCTAGTCGAAGGAATTCTGATTGTGTCGACCCACTTGGATTATGGTGCTGTTCTATGATCTTTGAATCAACCCTTGTGCTTAATAACTTGGTTGTAAATCTCTGAAATCTCTGCAGTAGCTTTTTACACTTGGTGATATTGTACGTATGACAGGTATTGATTCTGAAAGCTTGAACTGTTGTTCCTCTATTCTGTAGTGCTGAAATGTCTAAATGGTTCTTTGAATAATTCTTGCTTGGAAGTGCATGAGCACATTTGAGCTTAACTGCATATCTGGTGATGGGTGAGTAGGAACAGATCTAGAGGGGGGGTGAATAGATCTAACCCCAAAGAAAACACACAATAGCAGTTTAAAAGAACTAGTGCGGAAATTAAATGAACTGCTATAAACTCATACACAAATTCAGAAGATGAACGATCCAACAAGCGCGTTAAATCAACCAGCAGTAGTGACTTAGTTGAGGCGCAAGATGGAGAGAGGCAGATGAATAAGGCAGATAACGTTTATCGAATCAAACACATGCTAAACCATTAGGCGAGCCTAAGCATTCATCTACTCGGTGATAAAATAGTAAATCATCCACAGGACAAGAGAGTTTTAAGGTGCTTCGGTCTCTATCCAGAGATCTACGTCCACCCCTTACTCAACCGAGTATGGCTTCCTGCTGCCACACAGCTTGAAAACCGCTGATTCACAGCTTTGGGGATGAAAATCTCTACAACCACTGAGCCTTACAGCTTGCTATCCGAGGAACACCCTCGCCCGCTGAGCAATATAGCTTAGCTCTGCTGATACACAGCTTAAAGTGGATTTGAAAAGAAAACAATGGAATAAACGAAATATAGATAGAAGATAGAAATGTAGCTCCACGAATGGAGCAATCTGACTCTGGATTTGATCCAGAAGTCAAGAAGAGTTAGCCTCACCTAGACTCTCTTCTTCCTCTCAAATCACTTCTTCTTCTTCCTCTCTCTTCTACGATACTCTATTTTCTCTCCTTTTTCTGAACTCTGTCCTTCCTCTTCTTCTCTCGTGATTCTCCTGCTTTTGTTTTCTCTTGCTATTCTATGGTCGCATCCTTATCCACTTCAGTCTTTTTGGTCGCAGAAGATGCCTTCTTATAGGGCTTCAGGCTGGGTTCCCAAGAGCTCATGCGTCCGGCATGTGGAAGGTTCGTTTCTGCTTTTTCAGAGAAGCCACGTGTCGGCTACAAATGGGACATTGATCCTCATGGAGGAATGTCGAATGATTACACCCCTTGGATCACATGCCAATCATTTGTTCTTTTTTAATCCATCAGCTCACGCTTCAGCTGTAAGTTTATGTGATCACGTGACAGACGAAGATGTCTACACCTCTGCAGTTCAGATGATCGAGAGTATGTCAAGTTGAAAGAGATGCTCTAGCCTGTAGAAGAAAGTGAAAACATGGTTAGACCTTATATACGTAGCATAGACAATATGCACTGACTTTATATAGGCCCAAGGCAGATGAGCACTGACTTTATATATGCTCGATAAGAAAAATGCACTGACTTTGTATGCAGGTGACAAAAATGTGCACCGACTTGATATGCATGCAGCAAAGTGTGCACCGAATAGTTATGCATACAGCAAAGTGTGCACCGACTAGTTATGCATGCAGCAAAGTGTGCACCGACTTTGTATCGCTCAAGTTAAAATGTGCACGGACCTTAGTAAACATATATGCACAGACCTATATGCACAATGCAAAAAGAAATGCACCGGCCTTCATATGCCTGAATGTAAACATGCACTCACTTATATGCGAAAATGCAAAATGTGCACCGACTTCAAATGCAGACCAACAGAGTGAGCACCGACCTTATAACAACTAGCATAGAAACGTGCACAGACCTTATGCATTAACGTAAAAACATGCACCGACCTTTATGTATGCATGTGAATAATGATATGCACTGACCTTGATTTGTGCAAAGGATGACATGCACCGACCTTGTTTTCCACAGGCTAGGCGTGCACTGACCTTATATGCATGAGATAGAAATGTGCACCGACTGCATTTGTAGACAAGTAAAATGTGCACCGATGTTACTTGCTGAACAACAAGATGTGCACTGACGTTACTTGCTAAACAACAAGATGTGCACTGACCTTCTACATGTATGAATAGTAATGTGCACTGACCTGTCTATATGCATGAACAGTAACGTGCACAGACTATATGCAAGCACAATGCAAAACCTGCATCGACCTATATGTAGACAAATAGAATGTGCACATACTTTGCACACAAAAGATGCATGAGCTTCGAGTATGAATGTGCATGTGAATAGTGATGTGCACCGACCTTTATGCGAGACAAAGCATGCATCGACCTTATTCTGTCTTAAGATGAAACATGCACCGGCCTTGAATGCTACAGCATTCTAAATATGCATCGACCTTCTGACAGCAACTGAGACATATTCTGACTTATACAGAGATGATGTTGTCAAAGTCAACTAGTGGTCAAACCACTGTTGCAAATAGTCAAACCACTGTTGCCAATCATTAAAACCAGACATGAATGACACCAAATAAGAGGAGACATAACATTCTCCCCATTTTTGATGATGGCAACATTACAATACTTTGATGACAACACAGATACATTATGAGTCAGAAACAACAAGGGGTCACAGTTATGCATGGATAAATATAGTCAAATCAAGAACAATCTCACTCTCTGCATAGTCTACACTCTCTCTCCCCCTATGATAGAGAGAATTCTCTTCCCTTCAAAGCTTCAAAAGATTTCTCTCCCCCTTTGCCATCAGCGAACAAGGAACTGCAGAGAGACAATGGGATCTAGGATTTGAAAGCAAGAGATTTGATTGACAAACTGAATAATCTTTCATTAAACAAGCATACAGAGATCAGACTCTTCTTAGAATAAGAGTATAGATAATGCAACCTTGATAAAATCTGATTTATGGGTAATGGAAGTTAGAGTGTAGCAACTCTACTCTTTAAAAAGGTTTGAATTAGCCATTAATAGCAATAAACCACACATACACTAATCATGTCAGAACAATCTATCTTCAACTTACTTATGTAGAATTCAAAGAGGTTCTTAGGAGGACCTAGAACAAGTGTTGAGATTAAACAAGTTGTGGAAACTTTGTGTAGGGGTCAGATGAATTCAATTATATGTCCACAAAAACTTGTGAGCAGGCAGGTATAATCCATACCTTTGTACATGGAGATACACGTTGATCAGACGCCAGTACCCCTAGTTTACTCAGTAGGATGTACCATTCTATTTCAATTGTTGAACATAGATAATTGAAGCACGTCATGACATAGGTTCATCCTATTTCATTGATAGAAAACCCAATTTCTCTATGCATTCAATCATTGCTCTGCCAATTACTGTTGACACAAAATTTTATACTTTTTAAAAAGAGTAAACTAAAGCACATCATGACATGGGGTTATCCTCTTTCTTTAATGGAGGACCCAGTTTCTCTGTGACTTAAGCTATTGCTCTGCAAATTAATTCTTGACTCAAAAGTTATATATATATATATATATATATATATATATATATATAGCTTCCCCTTTGGTTTTGTTTAAAAACAACACTCAATAACTAAGTTTCTCGACTAAGAGTCCTTGAGAATTTTTTATATTTTAGTTTCAAAAAGATAGAAACACACATAACATGTAAAAGATGGTTGAGAGCTATTAATTGTAATGAACTATCCTTTTTCATTGAGCAAACCTTTAGACTCTAAGGTTCCTTAACCATAAATCATCAGTTCATTCATGGTGCATTCACATTCTTACAGAAGTAGGTAACTGATTTTAGTAGCTTAGAGTAGTGAACTTATTATCAGTTTGTCATTCTTCCAGATTCTCAGAAGTGAAAGTAGATGAGATGCTAAGTGATGTCCAGTTGAAGGTCAAGGTGTTGAAGATCAAGATGACAGGCATGTGCTGCCAAGTGATGTGTATCAACTTGATACAGAGGGATCCCAAGTGAATTTATCTCAAAAGAAGTAATCTGAATATTAAGTAATACTCAGAGATATTGACTGAATGAGACTTTAGTTCCGAGAAGTTCAGATATGAGAATAAGAATTGATAGACAGTTTAAGAACTCTCTTTAACAAAAAAAACACAAGCTCCCCCTGACACTATGCAACACTTTTGGACACAACATGTTAACCTATCATACTTCTATGACAATGCTAGACACAATGCATGACTCAACATATGACTCTTGACTCAAGGTACCAGGTGGAGGACTAGCCTCTACAGATGATGTGGGTTTCCAAATAGAAGATATTTTCCCTTCTCCCAACTATCATTTTATATACCTTTGAGAACAAGATACCAAGTGATGGTTATGATGCAAGGTATGCAGTTATGCTATAGACAGATTAACTCTAAAGACAACCTGAAGCATGTGCAAATGAAGCATTCATTTAGAGGCAATTTATTCAGGATAGACAAGAATGAGTATTTATTCATCATGCTGAAATTTACATAACCCTAGTTCCCTTCTTAAGAATTTAAATCTATCATTTCCAAGGGGCTTAGTAATGATATTAGCAATCTATTTTTCTGATTCAGTGAAGTGAAACTCAATTTCATTCTTACTTACCTCATCTCTTAAGCAGTGATGTTTAATCTCAATGTGCTTAGTCCTAGAGTGATGAATAGGATTTTTGGTTAATGAAATAGCATTGGTGTTATCAGACAAAATAGGTGTGCATCCTAGATTGATGTGATAATCAACAAGTTGGTGCTATATCCATAAGACTTGGGCTGCACAATTCTCTGCTGCAATATATTCTGCTTCAGCAGTGGAAAGAGCAACATTATGTTGCTTCTTAGATGCCCAAGATACTAGACAACCAGCTAGATATTGATAAAATCCACTAGTGCTCTTTCTATCTATCATGCACCCAGCATAATCTGCATCAGTGTAAGCTACAAGGTCGAACTCACACTTAGCAGGAAACCATAGACCTAAGTCAGGGGTGCCTGATAGATTCCTAAAGATCCTCTTCACTGCACACATGTGTGATTCTCTAGGACTAGCTTGAAATCTAGCACATAAATATACTGAGAATTGAATGTCAGGTTGAGATGTAGTAAGGTACAAAAGGGATTCGATCATACCTCTATAAAGCTTGGTGTCAACCAATTTACCTTTTGGGTCACCATCAAGACTAGTTGAGGTGCCCATAGGTGCTGTTATTGCTTTGAGGTTTTCCATTTGATATTTCTTCAGCAGGTCCCTTAGGTACTTGGACTATGTGATGAGCTTCCATCCAATTTTGATTGACCTAAAAACCAAGGAAAAACTTCAATTCTCCCATAGAACTCATTTCAAATTCATCCGTCATTAATATAGAAAATTTCTCACACATTTCAGATTTAGTTGACCCAAACACTATATCATCTACGTAAATTTGAGCAATAAGAATGTCATTGTTACTTACCTTAGTGAATAGGGTCTGGTCAACTTCTCCTCTTGAAAAATCCTTACCTGTGAGGAAGGAGCTCAGCCTGTCGTACCAGGCCCTGGGAGCTTGCTTCAGTCCATACAATGCCTTATCTAATTTATAGACATGATCAGGAAAATCAAGGCATTCAAACCTAGAGGTTGTTTAACATACACATCCTCCTTTATCAACCCATTCAAAAAGGCAGATTTCACATCCATCTGCAGCAATTTTATTCCTAGGCTGCAAGCAAATGCTAAAAGTTTTCCGATAGCTTCTAATCTGGCAACATGAGCAAAAGATTCTTCAAAATCTACCCCAAAATTCTTAGGTGTAACCATGTGCCACTAGTCTAGCTTTATTTCTAACTACCTTTCCCTGCTCATCAGTTTTATTCTTGAAAATCCATTTAGTGCCTATAACTGAGCCATGTGAGGGATTAGGGACTAGGTGCCATACCTTGTTCCTTTCAAATTGGTTCAACTCATCATGCATGACATTTATCCAATGCACATCCTCTAAGGCACTATCTATGTTTTTTGATTCTATTTGAGAGACTAGTGCAAAAGAATTCAACTCATTTTCAATCCTAAAATGTGATCTAGTCCTAGGGTGTTCATTCAGATTACCAATTATATTCTCTAAAGGATGATCTTTAAGAACTCTAACATTGGTAAGCTGATTACCTGGTTCTACATTTTCTTCCCCCTGAGGTCTAGACCCATTTGTCTCACCATTTTCTGCAGGTTCAGTATTTGGCTCTTCTTTACTCTCAAGAATATCACCATCAGCTTTGTCTCTGTAAAAAATAGTTTCTGATTTGTTAGCATGCTCATCGAAGACAACATGTGGTGATTCCTCTACAATTTTAGAGTTAAGATTATATATTCTACAGGCTCTTGACATTTCAGAATAACCTAGAAAAATTCAAGGTTCACTCTTAGGTTCAAATTTATCAAGGTCTCTTTTAGCATTCACATGAATAAAACACTTACAACCGAAGACCTTGAAATGTGCTAGTGAAGGTTTCTTACCTTTAAGAATTTCATAGGGAGTCTTTTGAGTGAAAGGTCTTACCAAGGCTCTGTTAATAATGTAATAGGAAGTGCTCACAGCCTCAGCCCATAACTTCCTAGGCAGATTTCCTTCAACCAGCATTGTCCTAGCCATTTCCACCAGAGTTCTATTCCTCCTTTTAACTACTCCATTCTGTTCTGGAGTTCTTGGAGAAGAGAACCTGTGGTTAATCCCATTTTCCCTGCAGAAAACATCAAATTGTGAGTTTTCAAACTCACCTCCACGATCAAACAAGATATACAGAATTGAATGCTCATTAATCTGATTTATTTTGTGACAAATTTTCTAAAATTCCTTAAATGCATCATTTTTATGAGTCAAGAAAAATACCCATGTAAACCTAGAGAAGTCATCTATTAAAACATAACCATATCTTTTACCAGATAAGCTGGTAGATCTAGATGGTCCAAATAAATCCATGTGTATCAGCTCAAATGGTTTAGAAGATAGGCTTTCAGTTCTTGACTTAAGTGACTTTCTAGTTTGCTTATATTGAGTACATGCCTCACAGATTTTATTGTTTTTCTTGAATGACATTTCAGGGAGACCTTTTACCATGCTGTGCTTATTTAATTTGTGCAATACATGATAGCTAGCATGACCTAACATACGGTGCCAAAGACAGGCTAAGTCATCCTTACTGACAGTGAGGCATAAATTTGTGTATGCCGCATCATCTAAGTCTACCATGTAGATGTTATTGATTCTCTTACCAGAAAATTTGACAGATTCAGAATTAGGTTCAAAGATTGTGCATGCAAGAGAGTCAAAAATTACTTTGTGACCTTTATCACATAGCTGGCTAATGCTAAGCAAATTATAGGCAAGGCCTTCAACCAACAGCACTTCATCAATGCAACAATAAGAACACTTACCTACTTTACCTGATCCAACTATTTTCCCTTTGGTATTACCTCCGAAGGTAACATGACCTGCATCCTTCTCCACCAACATGCAAAATTTGTCTTTGTCCCTGGTCATGTGCCTGGAGCAGCCACTATCAAGATACCATCTATTTTGATTGGCTGCCAGGCATACCTACATGAAAAATCAAGTGGAAAGATTTGGAACCCAAAGCTGTTTGAGCCCCAGAAAAGCATTTATTTGATGTAGACTTGTGACTAGGTGCTTTGGTATCCACATTTCATTTAGTTGCTTCATTGAAATTATGGATCTTTTATCATTCAGTTTAGTCTGCCGTTTCTTGCCACTATTAATCTTGGAGGATTGCTTTTGTGGTGTGGCTTGTTTCTTCTTTTTAAAATCATTTTGAAAATTTGTTTGCCAGCGTTTAGTACAATAGGCATTCGGAGTAGAGGGTGCTCTATAGACCCTAGACTGACTAGGCATGTAATTGACAAAGCCATAAAAGTTCTAGATTTTGAAATCTTTGTGCCTAGTCTGCATGTGGGAATTCTAAGGGTGAGGCTGATGCATCTGAGTGGAATATGGATTCTAAAAATGATGTTGCATTGGCCGCGTGTAGAAGCTACTTAGACCTCCCTTACTAAAGTTATGGTTATACGAGTTGTAACATGTAGAGTAGGTGGGAGCTATTTTGTAGTAGCCTTGACCTGGGGTTCTTCTACTCGGCCGTTGATTCCTAGAGGACTTATACCCAGAAAGGGTAGAGGTCGATGCACCTTGATGGGTGCCTCGACCATTCTGTGGTGATTGGGTTGTTTTGGCCTTGGGGCTTCCTTGAACTCTAGCCTTAGAAGACTGACCCCTAGCTTGTCCCTTGGTCTGAGGCGTGGGAGTGTATGATCATGATTCCCTAGACACCTTTATCTTCCCTTTGCCCTTATCCTTGGCACTGGGCTTAGCTTTCTCAATGTTTTTCATTTTGTTCTTATTCTGACCTTCTCTAGAAGTCATATTTATCAGGGCTTGAAATGTCCCCTTTTCTATCAGAAAGGTGATGGTTCTCACGTCAAACCTCTCCTTATTAGTTGGGTTGAAACCCAAACCTTCCTTTCTAAAATTACTTTTTATTCCCAAGATGACATTCAGATTTTCTATACCTTGTGTCATGCCTTCAAGGGAGTTTTGTTTGTCTGTATTTTCTTTTTCTAAATTTTTTATTTTCTTTTTCAATTCAACATTCACACCGTTGACAGCTTCATATTTTTCAATGGCTATCCTAGTTTCTTCTTGAAATTCATGTATTCTAAGTTTGAGTTCATCAATGGTGTTCATCAGATTTTTATTTTCAGATCTTAAGTCAATCAAGATGACTTTATCACACTCGGTTTCATCAAGAGATTTTTTTCAAATTGAGATTTTCAATTTTCAGACATGCAATTTTATCATCCAGAGATGTATCATGAATTACAATTTTTTTTCCTTTTCAAATGTCTATATTCTTTTCTCATATCATCATATTTATTGAGTAACTCAGCATATGCTTCTTGCCAATCATCATGAGTGAAATTTTCAAAAGGTGAAGTTATCTCATCATTGTTTTCGTTGTCTTCATCACTTTTGGCCATCAAGCATAGCTTGTCTTCTTTCTCACTGTCAGAGGAGCTGCTCTGACTTCCTTCATCTTCATCACTCCATGTGCTAACCATAGCCTTTCCTTTCTTGTTCTTCCACCTGCGTTGCTTGTCTTTCAACTCCAGATAATCTGCCTTGAGATGTCCTGCCTTCCTGCAATTATAACAGACATTGCTATCGATTTTCTTGGCAGCATCATATTTATGCTTTGGCTACCTTTTGCCAGAAAAATACTTTTTCCTAAACCCCTTTCCTTCTTTCCTCAAAAACCTTTTGAAATTCCTAGTAAACATAGCAAAACCATCATTGTTTTCATCTGAGCTAGAGGAGCTGTGTTCACTAGACGACCCTTTGTTGCTTGAGGTAACTTTAAGAGCCAGGGGTTTCTTTCTTTTCTCAGACTCATATACCCTCTTAAGGTTCAGCTAATAAGTCATAAGAGAGCCAATGAGCTCATCTACGGTCGTGGTAGCAAGGTTCCTTGACTCCTCTACTACGGTGGCCTTGGTATGCCAAATAGGTGTCAGAGACCTAAGGATTTTCCTAACCAGCTCGTACTCACGATATACTTTACCCATGTTTCTCAAGACATTAGTGAGCACCATTAGATGGGCATACATTTCAGACACGGACTCATCATGCTTCATTCTGAATGCCTCATACTCAGAGACCAACATGTTCACCTTGGTTTCCCTAACCTGAGAAGTCCCTTCATAGATAATCTTCAACTTATCCCACATCTCCTTGGCTGTGGTACAGAAGAAAATTCTGGAGAATTCGTTGGGATGAAGTGCACATTGTATGGCATTAATGGCTGCCCAATTCAAGGTGGACCTACGGATGTGCTCCTTGGTCCAGAACTCTTCATCTGGAGGAAAATCGAAAGGACCCTTATTGGCAATCTTCCAAATATCATAGTCCTTAGCACGAAGGAATACCTCCATGCGATTCTTCTAGTAAGAATAACTAGATCCATCAAAGAAAGGTGGCTTGCTAGTGGAGTGGCCCTCAGCAGTTAACCCTCTAACATCCCTTCTAAACTCTTCGGGATGTAAAGCCCTAAGGGAGAGGTAGGCTCTGATACCAAGTGATGGGTGAGCAGGAACAGATCTAGAGGGGGGACGAATAGATCTGATGGGGACATCACCTCCCATGCCCACGTTCACAGCTCGTCTCCTCGCCCTAGTTACATCCAACATGGTCTAGTTATTTAATTTGAGTCCTATGTAATTTTTATTTGAGCCATTTGATGTATTTTCCTTTTTATTTGAGTCTTGTACCTAGGTTAATGAGTCATTTACCTAGGTTCAGTGTCATTAGATTGTTTAGAATGGTTATTGGGCCCAATTCTTTGGGCTAGGCCCAGGGGCGCCCCTACCCCCTTGGTCTTTGGTCATTGTAGCAAGAGTCAGGGACTTTTGTAGAAATGTGGGTTGCCTATATATAGGACCCCATTCCCCCCATTTCAACTTAATGAATCAATGAATGAAAATTGCCATTTGAGAGTTCAAATTTCCAATTGGAGAGATTCCATTAGTTGGGTGAGAAACCCTTGGGAGTGATTCCCCCTATCCCCCCCTCTCTCTCTGCCTCTCTCTCTCTAATAAGTCACTTTCTCTCTCCTCCACTTTCTCTATCTAAAACCTGCGCCCCTTTCTCTCTCCTCCCCTCCCAACCACCTTTCTCTCTCTTCCCCCCCTCCAATAACTCATCCCCAACTCCCCACCAACCCACCTTAACTCCACCCTAGCCCCAAGGGAGATTCCACCACTCCCCACTCCACCCTCCAACCACCAACCACCCACTCCCCTTCCCCAAGCACCCTCTCATCTCCCAAGGGAGAATTCCCACTCCCCAAGCCCCCCTTTACCTTCCCCACACACCTCTTCCCATCCCCCAAGACCAAAATTTAATCCCACCCTTAAACCCATTTTCAAATACCCTTTCCCTCTCACCCACCTTCCCAAATTCGTAGCTCCTCCTCCCACCACCTATTAGACCCCCTTCCAGACCCCATTCTTCCCTTCCCCCACATTGGAACACCCCCTCCTAGACCCCCTCACAGCCCGGGCTTTCCCCACACTCATCCACCCCCATTTCCCCTCCCATATACCCCATTCCCCCCGTCATCTTCAACATACAGTTCCCAGTTGCAGATCTACAGAAGAGTAGCAGCTTGCAGAGGCGACCACGATTTCTCCGGATGTTTCTGAAGGATCAAGAGCCATCGTTGGAAGCGTCTCCCAGTCCTCTTCGCAACGGCGATAGTCCCATCCCGTTCTGAGTTCGTGATCGCCCAGGGGAGTCATTCTTCCCCGACTGCGCAAAGCCTCCCTGGCAGGAGACCAGATTCGGAGTGGAAGCCCGACTGTGACGGTCCTGCTTGTAATCTGATCGAGAGTTCTTCTTCAAAAAGCTTCTACTACGAGTTTTCTTTCTTCTCCAAAAAGGAGAGCTCAGTTTGGCATCTGAAACCAGGAGTTATTAATTTTCTCCCCCGGTTTTGCTTCGAAGAGGACCCGTCAACGGTTCCAACGGCTCTGGCGGCACATGATTCTGAGTTCGGGAGCGGTCGTGGCATCCTCTTCTTCCTGCTGTTGGAAACCTGAAGCTGTCAGAACCGAGGGTCTGCCACCCTATGCAAGCCCCTACCCCGACCAGCAGCGGTGCCCAAAGAAATCAAAAAAAATTCAAGCATCATCCCGATCCAGCTACGAAGAATCTCCAAGTGGTCTCGTCATCGGAAAAATTATGGAGTGGCCACAGCATCGTGATAACCATCAGTCAGTCCTGAAGCACAGACAGCGGATAGAACTGACGTCGGCTTCCTTGTTGATCGCTAGTTCGGTGTCACCCCTCCCCGCTTGGCCGGCTGAAGGCCCCTCCCTGTGTGGAGGTAGTTTTGGATGTAATATCAGTTGACCCCCACCCCTAGATCCCCCCCCCCTTGCATGGGGTGTAGTGTTGTAACAATTTGAGCAGGTCAAGCTACCTCGGCGCGGCGTGTAGGGAACCCACGCTTCCCCGCTCGCCCACGTCTCCGAGCGAGACCGGTTTCTTCAAACCGGTTGAGTAAGTGCTCCACTCCTAGCTCCATTTAGTGCTTGTTCTTTCTAATATTAGTTCATAAACTCCGCTGGCCGTGAGAGTGAGAGCCCGATCCTTGAGCTCCTTGCTTCAAGAGATCACCGTGGGGTGAGGAGTGTAACCCGTGCCTTGGCACCTCGTCGGCTCCCTTGAATTGGGCTGCCATTACCCTTGGGAATTAACCTAGGCCTTGCTGGCCCTCTACCAGGAAGGGCCCAACCCTCACAACCTCTCCTTGGCATTTCCAAGCTACCCCGGGTCTTGGGTGAGCATCGGGTGAGCGGTCGCCATTATCGGTCCGTTTGAATTGCAAATTGTGCTGGTTCATTTTGGTCCAAGGGTGTGTCACATCAAGATCTAACCCCAAAGAAAACACACAATATCAGTTTAAAAGAACTAGTGTGAAAATTAAATGAACTACTATAAACTCATATAGAAATTGAGAAGATGAACGATCCAACAAGAGTGTTAAATCTGTTGGGTTCGGTGCAAGTATTCAGAGGGGGGTGAATGAATATAGCCTATAAAAATTTCACCCAATATAAACTTTCGCTCAATTAGAATTTTGCTCACTCAACAGATTAAACACTTAGAACAAAATCTGATCAAGTCATCTAATGAACCTGTGATCAAACACTTGGAGCGCCCCTATGCAAACATCTAGCGGAAGCAAACCATAAGCAATCAAACCACAATGCAAGAGAGGTTTTTAGGTGGTTCGGTCTTCTAGACCTACATCCACCCCACACTCAAACCGAGTGTGGATTCCGCTGACTTACAGCTTGAACAGCTGGGCATCACAGCTTGCCATACAACCGCTGGGCAACACAGCTTGCTGTCCAGTGGACTCCTCCACTGCAAACCGCTGGGCAATACAGCTTAGCCGTCCAGAGGCAGCACCTCTGCAATCCGCTGACTAACAGCTTGACAAAGAAAGTTCAAAAGAAAACAAAAGATGGGAGTAAACAGCATCGGAAAGCTGTAAGCACTAAGCACAGAATATGGCTCTTAAAGAGTTGACTGGAGTGGATCTGATCCAACTTCCAGCAAGAACAGATCTCCCTCGATCTCACTCTCTTTCTTCACTCTCTCTCTTCTCAACTCCTTCACGTCTGCTTCTCTCCTCTTTTCTTTCTCTTCACACTCTGCTCGAGCTCTCTATCTCTCACTTTTTCTCTTCTGCTTCTTCTCTCTTTCTTTTCTTCTTCTTCTGCTGGATCGTGGAAGCTCTCTCTCCTTTTTCTCTTATTCTTCTCTCAGCTTCTGCTCCCTGGCTTCGATCACGATCAACCTCCATCTGAAGACGAAGGCTCTATTATATACCAGCAGCAGCAGCAGCAGGGCGCGTGTGGCTTCCACAGTTCCCGCCCTAAGAATTCAGACCACGTGGCAGCATCCAACAGGCTGTCAGTACACGTGTCCTCATCTGGGCACTCTCCTTATCCTCGGATCACGTGCCCAGCACCAGTACGCTCAGCAACTGGAGTTAGATGGCGTCAACCCACTTGCTCCAAGGAGTTGACGCAGCCTTCAGAGATATTTTATCAGCAAAGCTCAAGTCTGCTGCGTTGACGCTTCCAACCCGCAGCGTTGATGCATCAGAGTAATCCAGTAAGCTTCTTTCTTGATTGATTGAACTACAGCGTCCATGCCACTTGATCAAGGTGTTGACGCATTGGTGTCCAGTGATCAATGTCTTCAGTATATAAGCGTGCTACGTCGACGCTACTAGCCCATAGCGTTGACGCAGTGGTGTTCCAGCAGCTAATACTTTAGCTTATTTGCTTGCTGCGTGGACGCTACCAGGCCGTGGCGTTGACGCACTGCAGTATTCCAGTGAGCTATGGACTCTGCCTCATTAACTACTACGTCGACGCTGCTGTAGCATGGAGTTGACGTAGCCAGGTGAAGCTCTGAAATCCTCTTCAACTGAAGCGTGGACGCATTGAACTCCCAGCATCGACCCTGTTCTTCATTGGTGTCATCATCTGAAGACAGTGTATAGACTTTAGAACTAGTGCACGATGTACATACTTCATGATACTCGTCCAATGTATAGACTTAGCTGAACAAGACACACAATGTATAGACTTGCAGCCATGAACAAATGCAATGTATAGACTCTTCAATCGACAGGCAGCCAATGTATATACTTGCTCAACCTGAATCAATGTCTAGACTTCAGCTCAAGGCCAGTGTATAGACTTCAAGCTTCAGAAACGAATGTACAGACTTCACTTAAGAAACGTATGGAAAGACCCCAGTGTATAGACTTTGCCTTGAGCGAAGGTCAGTGATGAGTGTATAGACTTTCACGATGTGTAGACTTGGATACGTGAAAGCTACAGTGAAGGAATGTATACACTTGACCAAAGCAAGGGCAAATCAAGTGTACAGACTTCATGCCATGAGACGCTGAGCAAGACGCTCCAATGAATAGACTTTGGCTAATGCATGAAGACAGACGCTGTACGGACTTGGGTAGCGTGAGACGCTGAAAGAGACAGTCCAATGTATGGACTTCAACTCATGCGACCAAAGCATCAATGCAATGTGCAAACTTCGCCTGAGACAATGCATGAGACGGACAATGTATAGACTTCAGCAACAATGCATGACTTGTAAAGACTTGTGTTCTCAACGAAACACAAACACAACATAATGTATAGACTATGCTGAGTGTCTAGACTTGTGAAATGCATAGAACACACAGAGGCTGTATAGACTTGGAAACCAATGCACACGGCTGACAGACATGAAGTGAACTGAATGAACATGATGTACAGACTTCAAAATACTATAGACAATGCAATGTACATACTTCCTATATGAGGGAGCAGTGTATTGGCATGCACGATGTACAGACATGCAAATCATTCATTCATTCCAGCACACTCATGCATTCTCCACAGAGTATATCAGTTATGCATTATACACATGCATTCTTCCACAAATAGGTCAGATATATTCAAAATAATGTTTTGACTCATTCATGTTGCTATCATTAAAACACCACATCAACAACAAGACACAGGGGGCACAACAATCTCCCCCTTTTTGATGATGGCAACATAATGAGTCACACTGACTCATCAAACTATTCTCCCCCTTTGACATAATCAAAAAATAGGGAAGTTGTTTGATAGTCAAATACAATGCACAGAAAAGCACATAAATGCAAAGAGTGACAATGAAACAGTTCTCTCCCTATCAACATGCAGGCTCGACTACTCTCCCCTTAGATGCAAAGAAACCATAACTTCCCTTGAAGCACAGGAATGAACTCTAGTTATCCAATGAATCAAGCTAAATTCTGCCATTACAGAATCAGAACTTATGGCAGAATAAGATGGAAGATTCCAACAGTGTGGAGAGTACAGAGATTTGTGATGGAAGATTCCAACAATATCACAAGATATCTCAATGAATAATCAGACTGAATCTGATCAGGCTATCTGGAAAATCTGATCATGAGGGATTTTAATGCATACATCACTTCAATAAGTCTTAAAAGATGTAGACTCTTCTATCATAAAGGGTTATGAAGTGGCAACTTAACCAATCTGATTTAATTTTGATGTATACCAAATTTGTCAAATTAAACTCAATACTCATATCTGAATCCAAGTTTTAATAAAGGTGAACCAAATATTTAGATAACACCCAAAATCAATCATCTTTTATCTTACACATATGATCTCAAAAGCACCTTTGAAAGATACACAGATTAGTACAGAAGTTAAACACTTTTCAAGAACATGAGTTCACAGATTTTTCAAGATAATTTCATTTGAAGCACATTATATCTTTTCTTGAGCAATTTAAGTTGATCAACACCTTTTTACATAAGGCACAACAAGTCTTAGTTGAAGTGACCCAGTTACTCAGTGTGTTAACTATCATTGCCTCTCACTTTGAGAGCAGAGTTAGCAATATGAGTGTCTTTTTACATGAGAAGACACCTTTATTAGAGACCAGACTCCCCAGCTACTCAACATAGATAAGCTATTGGTCCGTCAGGTTTTGTTTCACTAAATTTTTATCAGAGATAACTATGGCACTTCATGACATGAGTTGCTTTATTTCATTGATAAAAAACTCAGTTTCTCATAGACCGAGTCATTGCTCTGAATTCATAATTTCTTCATTTAGTCAACATTTTCAAATTAATGTTTAACAACAGTACACACTATATGCATCTTAGCCAAAGAAGCCCTAAATTCAAATTTTTAGATATCTGATGAGAGAGTCTAAGGTTTACATGAAACATGTGGTTAAAGTTTATTAAACCTTATCATTCAGATATTTTCAATTCATTTAATTACAAATATGAGAATACATTAATCTTATATCAGTCTGATTCAGTGATAATTCTTAAACCTATATGATAGAAATTTCTTCAATGTTCTCAGACTGAATTGCATGACATGCAGCTTTAAGTTCCTCAGATCAGAAAAATAAGTTTAACTGACCAACAAATCAATAGTAGAGCCAATTCAATCACACCAGCTGAGATGAGTGTGAAAGGTGAGTGTAGGCTGGAATTTAGATAGATAGTATCATGAAGGGAGTTGAAAGAAACTCTTCTTTAACAGCTCAACAAATAGAAGGCAGAATCCTTTTTCAAGAGAGAGAAATATGACAACAGATGAGAGTTGATCAATTTTTAGGCAAGGGGTGTTCAAGATGTGACAAACAAAACACCAATTCTAAGTGCTCCCCCTGTCTAGATGCAATTAAATTTCTTTTCAGGTTTTTCAACTCCACTACACTTCATATGCAACATTAGTCAAACTCCCCCTGACAGAGTGCATGAAATACAATTAATGAACTGCTCATGATTTTAGAATATGCTCAAGAAGAATAAATGCTTTGTTCAATCAGAGAGAGAATTTATCAAATGCATCATTTTCATTTCAAATTTTTCATCATATGATGCAAATCAGCCCTATTATGCATTGAAAAACATGCAGTCTACGACAATGGGTAAATGACAGTCATGCAAATGATGTATGCAAGTACTGGACACATGCATTGACTGTATGCACTAACTGACCCGTTCAAGCTCAGTCCAAGTATGTAATCAAGCATGCAATGCATTGACACCAGACACATGCATTGACTCTACAAATGATTGTGCAGAGCATCTATCAGCCTATTTATTCAGTGTAATAATCAGTGAGAGAAGAGCATCAGATATATGCAAGGTAAAACTCAGTAGCTGAGTGTGGAATGCAGACTGATCAGCTAGACATGAAGAGATCATCAACAATCAATCAAGCAAATCAATATGAAACTCACAATTTTCATGCTCACAATTTCAGATAATGGAATTTAAGCATAGAGTTTTGGAACTGACCTGAATTTTGCTATCATGGGGTTTTCATCCTTGAGTGCCTTGGTTAACCCCTTTTATTTCTCCCACCAAGGCACACCTGCAACATATCAATCAATATGATCTTGCAGGGACCCAAGAGGTCTTGGGTCCTGAATTACCCCTATCAGGTGTTCTAAATAATTTCTTAGCAATATTGTCATCAAATTCCATCAGTTTACACTCAAACATTGAATGTCCAGTTTTTCCACAATAATAACATGAAGCCACATAATTTTTGTTTTTATTCTTCATGTTAGCAGAAACATGATGCCCATGTGCATGCATATGAGTATGAAAATTATGTGTATGAGCATGAGTATTTCTTTTATTGACTTGAAAATTTTTCTTTCCATGCTTAGCCAGCCGACAGTTGGTAGCTTTGTGGCCTAGCTTACCACATTCAAAACATGCAAAGTTTTTCTTTTTATCTCTCAAATTATTTCTAGCAGAATTATAGAAAGCAGGGAATTTGACAGATTTAGAGTTTAATCTATTTCCCTAAGCATGCCAGCAATCTTTGACTGCATGCCCAAGCTTACCACATTCAAAGCATTTAAGATGCTTTCTTCTTGATTCATTTTTACCCCAATGATTTCCTGACCAGCACTCATTAGCCTTATGCCCAGGCTTGTTGCAAGTGAAACAAATGATATGCTGATTGAATTTGAGTTTGTTTCTTTTGTACTCATGATGATTTGGGGTGTACCTGGCATGCATTCTGTCATCAGATTTCAAGGCATAGCACTCATTCATTAAATGACCATACCTACCACAATAATAGCATGAAGCATTAGATTTCCTAGGGACATGGTTTCTATCAGATGAATTCACAGATGCATGTGAATGAGTACAAGAAGCATGAGCATTTTGCATTGACCCATCAGATTCAGCAGAGCTAACAAATTTCAGAGTATAACCAGAATTATTCTTTGCCCTTTTTGATTGACTCTTTCTTGTCAATTTCTGATTATCCTCAACAGGTTTTATTTGTTTTTCAATTTTCTGAGCTTTAAACTGAAAGACAGATTTTGAAGGTGACTTCTGATTTTCATTTTGTTTTGTGGATTGCCTTGAAGTACCAGCTACATCAGTGCTTCGAACAAAAGTTGTATATAGCTGGTTTTTAGTGATTTTCTTAACATCAGAACAGCAATTTGTTCCCCCTTCAGAATTATCATCCTTCCTCTTCCCAACAGTTTTCATTTTTCCTTTAATCTTGGCAGACTCAATAGCTGAATTTTCTAGATTATGAATTTTATCTTCCAAGCTAGCAATGTGAAGTTCATAACTGGCTATTTCCTGTTCACTGCAATTAACACATTCGCTTAGAACTTGGTTTGCAGTTTTATACTTCTCAATTTCTTGTTCTAGACTGTTCAAAATTTTTGAATTTTCATCATAAACAGCTTTTCCTTTTTCTGTGGTGAGAAGTCTTTTAGACAAGCCAGTGTTTAACCACTTCAGTTTTTCAACTTCAGCTTTTAATTCAGTATTTTCTTCCTCAAGATCTCTAGCCTGAAATTCATTACCCTCACATCTCTCTCTTCCAGACATTAGCTCCAGTTTTTCAATTAATTCCTCTTCTCTTTCCTCCACTCTAATTTTCTCAGCCACCAAGCTTTTGTGATCCTCTTTAAGTGAGATAATTTGTTTACTCAGCCATTCATTCTCACTATAAAGATCTTCATTTCGTTCTCTTAGAGCAGAGCACATATGGCAGGTTAATTCAGCAGAAGAAGAATGTGAAGCCTCCCCATTGATTTCATTTATTCTACCCATAAGATTTTCAATTTTCTTTTGAAATTCTTCATTCTCAAGTTTCAGTTTATCCAATTCAGAATTGACTTGAGTGAATTCCTGCATGCCTTTTAGATGCTCTTTTTTCTTATCATTCAACTGATTCTCTATTTCTGACATTTTATCCAACCATGTTTGTTTTTCGATTTTTAAAGAATCATTTTGTTTCTTAAGATTCTGAACATCTAGCATGCAAGCATCATAAGACTCTTTCATATTTGCACAGTTTTCACATGACTCTTTTAGATTTATTCTATCACATTTCTTTTTCAATTTCTTATTTTCAAATTTTAATTTCTTGGAAACTTCTAACAAATTTTCATACATCTCTATCAATTCATCGAAGGAGTATCCTTCTGATTCAGAGCTTACCTCGGATGAAGTTTCATCATCAGCATTTCTATGATCAGCCATTAAGCACTTGCTGTGATTCCTGATTAGCTTAAGTTTATCCAAAATGTCTTTGGCAGACCTGCAAGATGAAATGCATTCAATTAGAGATCTGTCAATTGATTCTTTTAATAAAATTACAGCTCTATTATTGACATATTCTTTCAGCTTGTCCTTCTTGGTCCATTCAGATTTATCCTTCGACAGTTTGTATGGGCCGTGAGTCATTACCTTCCACAGTTTTGGATCAGTAGACTTTACATACCGATGGAGGTTTTTGAACCAAGAGTCAAAGTTATCACCTCTGAATATCGGAGGATTAGCCATCGAATCAGATAACAACCAAATTCAAAGCACAAAACACTAGAGAATAAAACCAGATAAGCAAGACACGGTACTAACTCAGTGAAACTAAGACAGTAAATCAAGACGATTCCAAAAGACCCACTCTGAAATGCACTAAATAGTTAGCAGGATCCTCTGCAGATTGTTAGATCTGTTAAGTCAGAGACCGCTCTGATACTAATTGTTGGGTTCGGTGCAAGTATTCAGAGGGGGGGGGGTGAATGAATATAGCCTATAAAAATTTCACCCAATATAAACTTTCGCTCAATTAGAATTTCGCTCACTCAACAGATTAAACACTTAGAACAAAATCTGATCAAGTCATCTAATGAACCTGTTATCAAACACTTGGAGCGCCCCTATGCAAACATCTAGCGGAAGCAAACCATAAGCAATCAAACCACAATGCAAGAGAGGTTTTTAGGTGGTTCGGTCCTCCAGACATACATCCACCCCACACTCAAACCGAGTGTGGATTCCGCTGACTCACAGCTTAAACAGCTGGGCATCATAGCTTGCCATACAACCGCTGGGCAACACAGTTTGCCGTCCGAGGAATCCTCCTCGCCCCGCTGAGCAACACAACTTGCTGTCCAGTGGACTCCTCCACTGCAAACCGCTGGGCAATACAGCTTAGCCGTCCAGAGGCAGCACCTCTGCAATCCGCTGACTAACAGCTTGACAAAGAAAGTTCAAAAGAAAACAAAAGATGGGAGTAAAAAGCATCGGAAAGCTGTAAGCACTAAGCACAGAATATGGCTCTTAAAGAGCTGACTGGAGTGGATCTGATCCAACTTCCAGCAAGAACAGATATCCCTCGATCTCACTCTCTTTCCTCACTCTCTCTCTTCTCAACTCCTTCACGTCTGCTTCTCTCCTCTTTTCTTTCTCTTCACACTCTGCTCGAGCTCTCTATCTCTCACCTTTTCTCTTCTGCTTCTTCTCTCTTTCTTTTCTTCTTCTTCTTCTGCTGGATCGTGGAAGCTCTCTCTCATTTTTCTCTTATTCTTCTCTCAGCTTCTGCTCCCTGGCTTCGATCACGATCAACCTCCATCTGAAGACGAAGGCTCTATTATATACCAGCAGCAGCAGCAGCAACAAGGCGCGTGTGGCTTCCACAGTTCCCGCCCTAAGAATTCGGACCACGTGGCAGCATCCAGCAGGTTGTCAGTACACGTGTCCTCATCTGGGCACTCTCCTTATCCTCGGATCACGTGCCCAGCACCAGTACGCTCAGCAACTGGAGTTAGATGGCGTCAACCCACTTGCTCCAAGGAGTTGACACAGCCTTCAGAGATATTTTATCAGCAAAGCTCAAGTCTGCTGCGTTGACGCATTAGAGTAATCCAGTAAGCTTCTTTCTTGATTGATTGAACTACAGCGTCCACGCCACTTGATCAAGGCGTTGACGCATTGGTGTCCAGTGATCAATGTCTTCAGTATATAAGCATGCTGCGTCGACGCTACTATCCCATAGCGTTGACACAGTGGTGTTCCAGCAGCTAATACTTTAGCTTGTTTGCTTGCTGCGTGGACGCTACCAGGCCGTGGCATTGACGCACTGCAGTATTCCAGTGAGCTATGGACTATGCCTCATTAACTACTGCGTCGACGCTGCTATAGCATGGAGTGGACGCAGCCAGGTGAAGCTCTGAAATCCTCTTCAACTGAAGCGTGGACGCATTGAACTCCCAGCGTCGACCCTGTTCTTCATTGGTGTCATCATCTGAAGACAGTGTATAGACTTTAGAACTGGTGCACGATGTACATACTTCATGATACTCGTCCAATGTATAGACTTAGCTGAACAAGACACACAATGTATAGACTTGCAGCCATGAACAAATGCAATGTATAGACTCTTCAATCGACAGGCAGCCAATGTATATACTTGCTCAACCTGAATCAATGTCTAGACTTCAGCTCAAGGCCAGTGTATAGACTTCAAGCTTCAGATACGAATGTACAGACTTCACTTAAGAAACGTATGGAAAGACCCCAGTGTATAGACTTTGCCTTGAATGAAGGTCAGTGATGAGTGTATAGACTTTCACGATGTATAGACTTGGATACGTGAAAGCTATAGTGAAGGAATGTATACACTTGACCAAAGCAAAGGCAAATCAAGTGTACAGACTTCATGCCATGTGACGCTGAGCAAGACGCTCCAATGAATAGACTTTGGCTAATGCATGAAGACAGACGCTGTACGGACTTGGGTAGCGTGAGACGCTGAAAGAGACAGTCCAATGTGTGGACTTCAACTCATGCAACCAAAGCATCAATGCAATGTGCAAACTTCGCCTGAGACAATGCATGAGACAGATGATGTATAGACTTCAGCAACAATGCATGACTTGTATAGACTTGTGTTCTCAACGAAACACAAACACAACATAATGTATAGACTATGCTGAGTGTCTAGACTTGTGAAATGCATAGAACACACAGAGGCTGTATAGACTTGGAAACCAATGCACACGGCTGACAGACATGAAGTGAACTGAATGAACATGATGTACAGACTTCAAAATACTATAGACAATGCAATGTACATACTTCCTATATGAGGGAGCAGTGTATAGGCATGCACGATGTACAGACATGCAAATCATTCATTCATTCCAGCACACTCATGCATTCTCCACAGAGTATATCAGTTATGCATTATACACATGCATTCTTCCACAGAATAGGTCAGATATATTCAAAACAATGTGATGACTCATTCATGTTGCTATCATTAAAACACCACGTCAACAACAAGACACAGGGGGCACAACAAAATCGATTGGCAGTAGTGACTTAGTTGAAGGCGCAAGATGGAGAGAGGCAGATGAACAAGACAGACGAACATTTATCTAATCAAACACATGTTAAACCATTAGGCAAGCCTAAGCATTCATCTACTTGGTGATAAAATAGTAAATCATCCACAAGACAAGAGAGTTTTAAGGTGGTTCGATCTCTATCCAGATATCTACGTCCACCCCTTACTCAACCGAGTAAGGCTTCCTGCTGCCACACAGCTTGAAAACCGCTGATCCATAGCTTTGGGGATGGAAATCCCTACAACCGTTGAGCCTTACAGTTTGCTATCCGAGGAACACCCTCGCCCGCGGAGCAATACAGCTTAGCTCTACTGATACATAGCTTAAAGTGGATTTTAAAAAAAATTAACGGAATAAATGAAATACAGATAGAGGATAGAAATGTAGCTCCACGAAAGGAGTAATCTGACTCTGGATTTGATCTAGAAAGGCAAGAAGAGTCAGCCTCGCCTAGACTCTCTTCTTCCTCTCAACTCACTTCTTCTTCTTCCTCTCTCTTCTACGATACTCTATTTTCTCTCCTTTTTCTGAACTCTCTCCTTCCTCTTCTTCTCTCGTGATTCTCCTACTTTTGTTTTCTCTGGCTATTCTATGGCCACCTCCTTATCCACTTCATTCTTTTTGGTCGCAGAAGATGCCTTCTTATAGGGCTTCAGGCTGGGTTCCCAAGAGCTCATGCGTTCGGCATGTGGAAGGTTCGTTTCTGCATTTTCAGAGAAGCCACGTGTCGGCTACACATGGGACAGTGATCCTCGTGGAGGAATGTCCAATGATTGTACCCCTTGGATCACATGCCAATCATTTGTTCTTTTTTAATCCATGAGGTCACGCTTCAAGTGTGAGTTTAAGTAATCACGTGACACACGAAGATGTCTGCACCTCTGCAGTTTAGATGATCGAGAGTATGCCAAGTTGAAAGAGATGCCTTAGCCTGTAGAAGAAAAGTGAAAACATGGTTAGACCTTATATATGTAGCATAGACAATATGCACTGACTTTATATCGGTCCAAGGCAGACTAGCACTGACTTTATATATGCTCGATAAGAAAAATGCACTGACTTTGTATACAAGTGACAAAAATGTGCACCGAGTTGATATGCATGCAACAAAGTGTGCACCGACTAGTTATGCATGCAGCAAAGTATGCACCGACTAGTTATGCATGCAGCAAAGTGTGCACCGACTTTGTATCGCTCAAGTTAAAACGTGCACGGACCTGAGTAAACATGTATGCACAGACCTATATGCACAATGCAAAAAGAAATGCACCGACCTTCATATGCCTGAATGCAAACATGCACTGACTTATATGCGAAAATGCACAATATGCACCGACTTCAAATGCAGACCAACATGGTGAGCACCGACCTTATAATAAATAGTATAGAAACGTGCACAGACCTTATGCATTGCAGTAAAAACATGCATTGACCTTTATGTATGCATGTGAATAATGATATGCACTGACCTTGATTTGTGCAAAGGACAACATGCACCGACCTTGTTTTCCACAAAGTAGATGTGCACTGACCTTATGTGCATGAGGCAGAAATGTGCACCGACTATATTTGTAGACAAGTAAAATGTGCACCGACGTTACTTGCTGAACAACAAGATGTGCACTGACGTTACTTGCTAAACAACAAGATGTGCACTGACCTTCAACATGCATGAACAATAATGTGTACTGACCTGTCTATATGCATGAACAGTAACGTGCACAGACTATATGCAAGCACAATGCAAAATATGCACCGACTTATATGTGACAGATAGAATGTGCACATACTTTGCACACAAAAGATGCATGAGCTTCGACTATGAATGTGCATGTGAATAGTGATGTGCACTAACCTTTATGCGAGACAAAGCATGCATCGACCTTATTCTGTCTTAAAATGAAACATGCACCGACTTTCAATGCTACAACATTCTAAATATGCATTGACCTTCTGACAGCAATTGAGACATATTCTGACTTATATAGGGATGATGTTGTCAAAGTCAACTAGTGGTCAAACCACTATTGCCAATAGTCAAACCACTATTGCCAATCATTAAAACCAGACATGAATGACACCAAATCAGAGGAGACACAACATTCTCCCTCTTTTTGCTGATGGCAACATTACAATACTTTGATGACAACACAGATACATTATGAGTCAGAAACAACAAGGGGTCACAGTTATGCATGGATAAATATAGTCAAATCAAGAACAATCTCACTCTCTGCATAGTCTACACTCTCTCTCCCCCTATGATAGAGAGAATTCTCTTCCCTTCAAAGCTTCAAAGGATTTCTCTCCCCCTTTGCCATCAGCGAACAAGGAACTGCAGAGAGACAATGAGATCTAGGATTTGAAAGCAAGAGATTTGATTGACAAACTGAATAATCTTTCATTAAACAAGCATACAGAGATCAGACTCTTCTTAGAATAAGAGTACATATAATGCAACCTTGATAAAATCTGATTTATGGGTAATGGAAGTTAGAGTGTAGCAACTCTACTCTTTAAAATGGTTTGAATTAGCCATTAATAGCAATAAACCACACATACACTAATCATGTCAGAACAATCTATCTTCAACTTACTTATGTAGAATTCAAAGAGGTTCTTAGGAGGACCTAGAACAAGTGTTGAGATTAAACAAGTTGTGGAAACTTTGTGTAGGGGTCAGATGAATTCAATTATATGTCCACAAAAACTTGTGAGTAGGCAGGTATAATCCATACCTTTGTACATGGAGATACACGTTGATCAGACGCCAGTACCCCCACTTTACTCAGTAGGATGTACCATTCTGTTTCAATTGTTGAACATTGATAACTGAAGCAGGTCATGACATAGGTTCATCATATTTTATTGATAGAAAACCCAGTTTCTCTGTGCATTCAATCATTGCTCTGCCAATTACTTTTGACACAAAATTTTATACTTTTTAAATAGAGTTAACTAAAGCACATCATGACATGCGATTATCCTCTTTCTTTGGTGGAGGACCCAGTTTCTCTGTGACTTAAGCTATTGCTCTACAAATTAATTCTTAACTCAAAAGTTATATATATATATATAGCTACCCCTTTGGTTTTGTTTAAAAATAACACTCAATAACTAAGTTTCTCAACTAAGAGTCCTTGAGAATTTTTTGATTTTCAGTTTCAGAAAGACAGAAACATACACAACATGTAAAGGATGGTTGAGAGCTATTAACTGTAATGAACTATCCTTTTTCATTGAGCAAACCTTTAGACTCTAAGGTTCATTAAGCATAAATCATTAGTTCATTCATGGTGCATTCACATTCTTACAGAAGTAGGTATCTGATTTTAGTAGCTTAGAGTAGTGAACTTATTATCAGTTTGTCATTCTTCCAGATTCTCAGAAGTGAAAGTAGATGAGATGCAAAGTGATGTCCAGTTGAAGGTCAAGGTGTTGAAGATCAATATGACAGGCATGTGCTGCCAAGTGATGTGTATCAACTTGATATAGAGGGATCCCAAGTGAATTTATCTCAAGAGAAGTAATCTGAATATTAAGTAATACTCGGAGATATTGACTGAATGAGACTTTAGTTCCTAGAAGTTCAGATATGAGAATAAGAATTGATAGATAGTTTTTTTTTGAGTAAGCACCGACCAACAGAGTCAAAGTCCCGTCAAGTGCACCATTCCCAGCAAGGGACAATGTTCTCACTTCCCCAGACTAACACTGTGGCCAAGGGAATTTTTTTATTAATATTGGAAAAGAATACAGGCTTAGCGGGGCATACCTCTGTCAGTCTCTACAATCAACCATGAGAACCAAAAAATAGCTACAAAACCAAAGAACCAAAAAATAAACTAATTACAATTGCGAATGGCATGCAATCCTACTTTATCTATCCTCAAAGCACCCCTAGCCAGTCGGGGCAGATCACTGACTCGAGTATAGATGGAATTGAAATGATTGGCACAGATATGGGAGGCCAATGCATCAGCTACTTGGTTGCCCTCCATAAAGACATGCTGCACTGTGCACGCACTTCTGGTTAACAGAGTCAAAATTTTCCTCCACCATGGAAGAATAGTCCAGCTGGGAGGCACCCCTTTTTGGATTGCATCAATTAACAATGCCCAGTCACTGTGAACAGCAACTAACTGAAGACCACCATTTAGAGCTATAGATAAACCATCATGAAGAGCCCTTGCCTCGGCTAGAAGGTTGCAACCATGGCCATAGTAGAAGGCAACTCCGACTAATAGATTCCCAGCAGGGTCGCGGATACACCCTCCTCTACCACTCACACCTGGATTGCCCTTGGAGGCCCCGTCCACATGTAGGGTCAGTTTAGAAGATGATAGATTACACCGCACTACAATCGGGCATTTCTGGATTATCCTTGGACTTAAATGGAGCTGAGCCAGATAATTCAATTGCTCTGTTAGTATCATTGCTGAAAAGGAAACTTTACCAAGGGAATGATAGACAGTTTAAGAACACTATTTAACAAAAAAAACACAAGCTCCCCCTGACACTATGCAACACTTTTGGACACAGCATGTTAACCTATCAAACTTCTATGACAATGCTAGACACAAATGCATGACTCAACATATGACTCTTGACTCAAGGTACCAGGTGGAGGACTAGCCTCTACACATGATGTGGGTTTCCAAATAGAAGATATTTGCTCTTCTCCCAACTATCATTTTATATACTTTTGAGAACAAGATACCAAGTGATGGTTATGATGCAAGGTACGTAGTTATGCTATAGACAGATTAACTCTAAAGACAAATTGAAGCATGTGCAAATGAAGCATTCATTTTGAAACAATTTATTTAGGATAGACAAGAATGAATGTTTATTCATCATGCTAACATTTACATAAGCCTAGTTCCCTTCCTAAAAATTTAAATCTATCATTTCCAAGGGGCTTATTTAAGATATCAGCAATCTGTTTTTCTGATTCAATGAAGTGAAACTCAATTCCATTCTTACTTGCCTCGTCTCTTAAGAAGTGATGTTTAATCTCAATGTGCTTAGTCCTAGAGTGATGACTAGGATTTTTGGTTAATGAAATAACACTGGTGTTATCATAGAAAATAGGTGTGCATCCTAGATTGATGTGATAATCAGCAAGTTGGTGCTTTATCCATAAGACTTGTGCTGCACAATTCCCTGCTGCAACATATTCTACTTTAGCAGTTGAAAGAGCAACAGTGTGTTGCTTCTTAGATGCCCAAGATACTAGACAACAAGCTAGATATTGACAAAATCTACTAGTGCTCTTTCACTGGCTCAGTAGGGATCCCGTAGAACCCTACCATGAAACAACACAGTAACAACAATGCTAATCACTAAAGCAAAGTAGTAACATCAGGAGTAGGAACAAGAAAAGTAAAGAGGAAAGCCATAGCACAGAAACACGGCAGCAGAAGGAACCTCGGCCCTCTAAACTACTCCAAACAGGAACAGAAGGGCGAACCACGTTCTCACAAAGTCAGGCGTTACCGATCCATTGTCAAATCACAAAACCCTTTCATGAAGGCCTTCAAAAATAGGCAAAGGCCTTCTGAAATATGATGGGGCATCCCTTGCCCCTTCACATTTTTGAGGCTCAGATTGTTCGTCGGCATGCGTCATTGTGTTTGTCATATTTTTCTTGAGCCTAGTCATGTAATTTTTATATTTTATTTGAGTCATAAACTGTGTAGTTTTCCCTTTATTTGAGTATGGTACTTAGGTTAGTGAGTCATTTACCTAAGTTCTCTATCATATGGCTGATTAGGTTTGCTATTAGGCCCAATTCAATGGGCTAGGCCCAGGGGCGCCCCTCCCTGGTCTATCTGGTCATTGTGTCAATTGTCCAAGGTCAGTATGGTCATATGAAAAGTCTGGAGTCTCTAAATAGCCCCCTCTCCTCTCTCATTTGTAACATTTGATGATCAATATAATAAATAATTCCGTTGTGGAGTTTTCTTCTCTCTCTCTCTTGATATTTCTCTCTATCTCTCTCTCTCTCTTATGTCTCTCTCTCAAAGGGGGGAACCCCCATTCTCTCTCCTCCCCCTCCCACCTACTTTCTAACTCCCCTCCCCTTATTCAAGAGCCTTCCCAACTCCCCACAACCCCTCTTCACTCCTTCCCAACCCCAAGGTAGCCTCCACCTATCCCCACTCCACCCTCCAACCACCAACCACCCACTCCCCTTCCCCAAGCACCTCTCTCATCTCCCAAGGGAGAATTCCCCACTTCCGAAGCACCCCTTCCCTTCCCCAACACAACCCTTCCCATCCCCAAGACCCCCATTAACAACCCCCATTAAGCCACATTCCAACCTTGAGAAAGATCTCTCCTTCCCTCTCTCCTTCCCAACCCAAATTCGTAGCTCTTCCTCCCTCCACCTGTTAGACCCCATTCCAGCCCCCATTCTCCCCCTCCCTCACCTTGGTTTGCAGTCCCAGACCCCCTCACAGCTAGGGGTTTCCCCCACACCCATCCACCCCATTTCTCATCCCATCTACCCCTCCCAGGATAGGAATGTTCGATTTGCCAAAATGCAACTAACCAAAAGGGCTCAAACCCATTGGTTGAAAATTGAAGGCTTAAGGATAATTAGAAGGGAAGCTCCCCTCACCACATGGGGGGACATGAAGGATCAACTTAGGGCTAGATATGTTTCCCCCTCTTACCCGGGTCACCGTAACCCAAGAAGCACTTCAACTCCTCCATCCCCACCCGGCCAACCCAAGACCCCAATTACCCAATCCCCACCGCCTTCCACCTCTCCTACCCTAGCAACTACATCTACACCCTACCTCCAAGTCCTCACCACAACCATAGCTCCACAAGCCCAAGTGGACTCCGTGTCCACCCCTCCACAGAGGCCCATAACAGCCACCACCCCCGAACCCAAAATTCCTCACTAAACCCATACCCCACAAACCCCCTTGGGCCCCACCACTACCCCTCCATCGCCCCCCATAAGAGACACACCTCCTAAAACCAATCAACCCAAACCTCGTCACCCAACTCACCTTCCACTTCCAACCCCAATCTTACCCCAGCCTAGGCCTCCACTACTTCCACTCTCAACCCCAACCCAAGTCCGACCTCGGTCACCACCCCGGGTGCGCTCTGCACTGGCTGTCATCAAACCACCCACGATAGATCCTCCTACCCCATTGGCATTAGAAAAGGTGTCCCACACACTCGGCCACGTGGGGACAAATGCCCCTCCAGACCCTATCCCCACCATGAACATCACCTATGTCCAAGTTGAAGGAGAAGCCTCACACGGTGGTCTCCACCCTCCACCACCATCTCTAGATGGGGCCAAGCTCATCTTAGGGGAACCCCTTCTTAATTGGCTAAAGGAAAGCCGAATTAGAGAGATCAAGGCCCATGTTTGCCCTCCTATAGAGAAAAACCTCCCTATAGTGCCCTTCTCCTATCGCACCACCATCCAATCATCCTACCATGTGGAGACTTTAGAGGATCTTCTTAAGGGCTTAGCATGGCAAATGGAGTTGACTGGCATGTTGACCACAGTGGCTGACCAACCTAGGAGCCTTGACCTCCAACACCTATGTGTCGGGTCTATCACCGCGGTTTACACTGTGGGTCGCTACACTAGTGACCTCCTTCTATTCCTCCCTACACTCGATAAGCTAGATTCTATCCGTAAATTGGAGTTGCTTATCTCGGGTAGAACGTCAAGCCCTCCATTCATGGCCGACCATCCCACCCAAATCACCAGCCCAATTATCCCGATGGAGGAGGATGCCTCATCATCTTTTGAGGACCTTGAGGACTTAGAGTACCTCTCTCTAGGAAACCCATTCCATGATCCCTTCGACCCCTTCCTATGGGAGCCTAGATACCCATGTGACCCACCCGCCTTACTCACCACCCACTATTCCCAACCCTCACCCACCATGTTTGACCACGTCCACCTCTCCCAAGTCCTGGGCGACACAAGGGTAGCCATGACCAAGGAAGATCTACACCAAGGGAACAAGGAAGTGCCTCTTCCCATGATGACCACCTTCTATGATCTCTTCAACCCTTTCAAGTGGAAGCTCAAGGGCCACCCCACACCCATGCACATGAAAGTCATCTTTGGGATAGGAATGCATGTACCTTGGCATACCGCACCACTTGGCATGATTCATAAGTCGGGTCCATTCATTCATATCACCCACATGTCAAGTAGGAAGCATGAGTGGTCCATATTCGTATGTAATGGTCCACCTTCATTCATCATGAGTCTTAAGCATATTAGGAGCATTCATGGATGTCCGAGTCCTCCGGCACTCATCACACCCATGCATGATAGGTTCACCTATAGATGCCCCGGCCCCCCTAAGACCGTCAAAGTCTTCATGGCATCAAAGAATGATCGGTCTACATTTGGCTGTTCTGGTCCACCTTTGCACACCATACTTTTCACACCCACACCGCTTCGTAGTGAATGGCATACGCATTCACGCAAGCATCTAGCAACAAGTGGTGAGGATCACAAAGAGCGGGCAATAGCTCGTAAGCGCCACTTGGGATTCCAAGTAGGCAACTTGGTGATGGTGACATTGGAGTGGCTCTACTCTAGTGTCACCTCCAGATCGAGGGCACGAGGACATGAACCTTCCCGAGTACTGAGTGGCTTTGGCAACCCGGCTTACGGGTTGGACTTACCGATGGGTTTTGGGATTCACCCCACATCCTACGTGGCGGACTCGGCACCCTATATGGGCACCGCGGTGGATCATAGTGAGTGCCTCGAGCCTCTACCTACCTTTGAGAGTGACACCTTCGGAGAGCCTCCACCAATCAGCTTGAGAGCCCGACGTGAGCACACGGAGGCAATACTAGGCAAGAAGGGTACCATCGCCGGCAAGAGGGTGTGCTCGAGCTACCTTGAGAGGCTGAAGAGCCATCCCCCGACTAGGGACGCAGAGTTGAGTTTGGAGATCGTGGCTCGCCCGGAGCTGCATTTGGTGTACTACTTCCCCGGTGGACCCATACTCGACGGGGTCGAGTTTTCCCCACCACGGGGGTATGATGGGGGCATCCCTTGTCCCTCCACATTTTCGAGGCTCGGATTGTTTGTCGGTATGCGTCATTGTGTTTGTCATATTTTTCTGAGTCTAGTCATGTAATTTTTATATTTTATTTGAGTCATAATCTGTGTAGTTTTCCCTTTATTTGAGTCCGGTATCTAGGTTAGTGAGTCATTTACCTAAGTTCTCTATCATATGGTTGATTAGGTTTGCTATTGGGCCCAATTCAATGGGCTAAGCCCAGGGGCGCCCCTTCCTGGTCTATCTGGTCATTTTGTCAATTGTCCAAGGTTAGTATGGTCATATGAAAAGTCCGGAGTTTATAAATAGCCCCCTCCCCTCTCTCATTTGTAACATTTGATGATCAATATAATAGATAATTCCATTGTGGAGTTTTCTTCTCTCTCTCTTGATATATATATATATATCTCTCTCTCTCAAAGGGGGGCGCCCCCATTCTCTCTCCTCCCCCTCCCACTGACTTTCTAACTCCCCTCCCCTTATTCAAGAGCCTTCCCGACTCCCCACAACCCCTCTTCACTCCTTCCCAACCCCAAGGTAGCCTCCACCTATCCCCACTCCACCCTCCCACCACCAACCACCCACTCCCCTTCCCCAAGCACCTCTCTCATCTCCCAAGGGAGAATACCCCACTCCCCAAGCACCCTTTCCCTTCCCCAACACAACCCTTCCCATCCCCAAGACCCCCATTAACAATCCACATTAAGCCGCATTCCAACCTTGAGAAAGATCTCTCCTTCCCTCTCTCCTTCCCAACCCAAATTCGTAGCTCTCCCTCCTTCCACTTGTTAGCCCCCATTCTCCCCCTCCCTCACATTGGTTTGCTCCCTCCCAGACCCCCTCATAGCTAGGGGTTGCCCGCACACCCATCCACCTCATTTCCCATCCCATCTACCCCATTTCCCATCACCTATCACCACTATGTTCATCCTAGTTCATAGGCAACAGTCAAGGGTCGAGTTGCATAGGCGGCCACGTCTTCGCCGCCCATCTTCAAGTGGTGTACCTTATACTGTTGGAAAGCTTGACGAGGCTGCTTTGTTGGCGAGGTGGTCTCGTCATCGTTCGACTTTGGGGCTGCTCGGAGAAGTCATCTTCGTTAGACTGCACATTTCCTCCCAGGTAGACAGCTAGCAGCGACTTTCAGAGGCTCCCACGACCATCACCCTGGGCTTCTTGAGGAACCATTTGGCTGAGGACTTCTCCTGCAAGTTCCCTACCATCTCCAAGAAGCAGAATAATTTTTGGAGCTCGGAGTCAAGAATTCCAGTTTTTCTCCTCGATGGTGCTCAAGGTCAGCTCCCCAGAACCTGGTCCGACCTCCTTCCACTGATCCGGTCATCACGGTCAGCTCCAACCTCCAACGATGGTCGCGTTAGTCTCTGTTCGAAGAAGACTCGACCATGATTGTAACGGTTCTAGTCTAGCCTTCAACAGAGCACGATACTTTTTGTGGCGCCCCCGTCTTCCAGCAGCACCACTCTGGGAGCAACCAGAGCCAGAGCGGTCCAGCCCTGTTCCAAACCCTGCCCCAGCCAGCGACATCATTAGGAAATTCCACAAAAAATCAAGCGTCATCCTGGGTCAAGTCAGACAGATTCGGCACCAGTCTCGACCTCTTCTGAGATCGGGAGAGCCCGTGGCGGCACCACCATCGACTATCTGTAAAGCTATTCCTGAAGCTGGCAAAACCGGCGGAGCTCGGCAATTCAGTTTCTAACTTAGCTCCCCCACCCCGCCTGGCTGGCTTACGTCCCCTCCCTACATTGAGGTAGTGTTTGAATGTAATCGTACAGTCCCTCACCCCTAGTCCACCCCCCCTTACAAGGGGCATAGTGAATGTGAATCATTAATTCAGGTTGAAGCTTCATCAGCGCTGCGTGCAGGTAAGCCCACGCTTCCTCGCACGCTCTCATCTTCGGCCGGGATCGGCGTCTTCACGTCAATCAGGTGAGCTTCTAGCCCCTCTCCTTGCTGGTTTTATTTTGCTTAATTAGTATTGCCTCTTAGCTCCGTCGAATGGTGAGAGAGTGCCCGGTCCCGTTTTGTCATCAAATTGAGTGCCACCGCGGGGTGAGTTGTGAGAGAACCCCTACAACCCACGCCCTCGGCGTGCTGGCCGCCCATTGGTTTGGGCAACCAAGACCGTTAGGGGTTCAATCTCAAGCTAGCCAAACTCCGGAACAGCGAGGTCCAACTTCGGACCCTCTCCACCATCGCCGATCCGTCTACGGATCCGAGTGTGCACTTCACGGGTGAGTCCGCTAGAGTGTGTTTACCGATCCGCTGCTTGTTTGTGAGTATAGGTCCAAGGAGCATTGGCCTTGTGGATATCACCCCCAAGGTGGTGTCACATCAAAAGACCTTCATGGTCAAAGGCACAAGACATACATGATCTGATCATCGTGTGTGCTACACTGACCTCGGGTAAAGCCAAACATAGGCTACCCGGACAAGTCACAAAAGCATAAGTCATGCGTCAAGTGACAGAAGCACCTCCTCACTAAAAGAATAGCCAGATGCGTCGATTGACGTCTTACACTATGCCACAAGTATCTGCCACTCACCTAGAGCGGCGGTAACTGAGACACTCAATTGGAACCCTGAAAAAAATAATGAGTGACTAGTCAGGGTCACGCCTGCCGGCGCTCGTTCAACGCCCCTGACCACATGTGCACACACAAGCTCAATGTCTTGAGCCAGGCCTCTAGCTAGTTTTTCCCTCCCGTAGGACTCTCACGGCAAGACAAAGGGGCCCACGGCAACCAGCCTATAAACCGTCTCAACCTGGAACTTCCCCGCCACCACTCCCAGGTGGGGCGACACATAGGAAAGTGTCATCATGTTACGACTAGTGGAGGCTCACTAGACACAAAGACCTAAAATAGTGAACACTGAAGTACAGGTAGGGTAAGCACACACCTGTCACACGTACTACGGAGCACAAAGCAGTATACAACTTCTACCAAACTCAAGATAGTCAAGTAGAATTGCTGACACAACAATCCTTGAGTCACAAGACTCGGGTCAAGATCGCTACACATCAGGGCAACACGTCGTTAATCAGCCCAGTCCCTAGGCCAAAAATCATGGGAAACACATCATGGAAGATAATATACATAGCCGCATCCACACATTAATGAAAGTCCATGGCCTGCGGGCTGCTCACCGGACTCACAATTCTACATAACACAAAACCCGGAACATGAGGGATTACCAAAGCCCTCAAACCACATGGACACGTAAACTAAGATAAGACAATACCTCCAAGCGTCCAAAACCATGTCTCGATCCTCACAAGATAGACGAGACACTCACGAGGTCACGCGTCAAACACTAGATCACATTCGGGTTGACCAGGAACTATAATGAACCTCAAAATAACATGGAATACCGTTCGGTACAATGGCACTCCCGAACACCCTATAACACGGTCACAGTCCTCATAGGACGTCCAAGACATCTACAGAAGAATGGGCTAACCAAGGGGTCGAAGCCACATTAATCAGAAGCCAAACTGATGAAGAAAACACCTAGAAGGCAGCCGCGGTTGCGAGCTAGCCACGCCAACACCAGACGAGGTTCTCAGCAAGCCGCGCTCACCTAGACGCAGTTAAGGACTAGCCGCGTTTACACTGATGCGGTTCCAAGTAAACCGCCTCAGGCCTACGAATAGAAAACTCATAAAAAAGGAGAAGAAGACAGAGTTGACGCTTCATGAAGTGGAGTCAACTCAAGAAAGACGCGGTTCCGAGATAGCCGCATTAGTCCAGACATGGTTAGGCGTTGACCACGAGAATCCCAAACGTGGTACGCCAAAGACCGTGTCAGGAAGAAGACAAGGCACGGGTAATGAAGACATGCAGACGCGATACCAAGCCAACCGCTTCAGCCAGACACGATTAAACACCGACCGCGTTCTTCCACCGCCATACACTCGAACTGACAAAGACCGATAAGTAGACGCGGTTTAGGATTGACCGCTACAGAGGTCGAGAGATGAACGCGGTTACTGGTGGACCGTGACTCGTCCTCCGATCCGAAAATCGTAGAATCACACAAAACCCAACTTTTCACGCCCCAATCGCTCTTAAACGACGGGGAAACATCCCTAGATTCAATATCCACCTTCCACAAGCTGGAAGGGATCAAACCGACCACAAAACGGCTAAAAATGGGTGATTCCCACGAATCGATCCAAATCGAGTCACATGGACAAACGGCCTCATACTGGCCCCAATTCACAACCGAATGGAGTAAAACTGGCGGGAAACGATTCCCAACATGCCAGTGGTTCAAATGAATCCAATTAAACTACAAACCGTCACCTGGAACGGCGAACACAGCTCACACCCCCCGAACATGCAATTTGCCCAAACATGGTAAAACCCACTCAAACTCACACCGTTCAGCTCCAAACCGCGAGAGAACGCAGGAAAAGGGTAGGGCATCCATCCCCCTACCTTCACAGAAGATCTCATGCGCCGAAACGGCTAAACCTCGCCGAAAATGATCACACAAACCCACGCCGGCATTGAATCCACTGAACGGGATCGCGCCTACACCACGCTCCATTCTTCACTCGATCACGCTCCACGACACCTCAACGGCACCTCCACGACATCCCCGGGCCTCCTCCGTCTGCAGCCGGAGTAGAGGGGGTGAAAGCAGAGAGAATGGAGGGAGATAGGGTGAAAACGGCGAGAGAAGAGAGAAGAGAGAGGTGAGAGAATAAAAAGGAAAAAGGAAAATAGGAAATTACCAATTTTCCTAAAATCTGATTTTTGGCACGAAATTTCATAAATTCAAAAAATACGCAAAAATAGTCTCTACGATCCTTGGAACGAGCATAACGCACCTGTAGCGTCTCGGAGTTGCAAAACTCAATGGTTCACTCTCCACGGGGTTTCACAAGTTATGCAAGGGAAAAACCCGAGGGGATCGTAAAACACGTTTCAGGACCCACGAAAGCACTCTAAAAGCTCTCCGATTCCGATCCGAAGAATTCAGGGTATTACAGTTGTTGTGTATGTGATTTTGATGATTATAAAATGTTGTTATTGTGATTTAATCATGTGGATGCTTCTATGATTTTGTAAGGCGCATACATGTCTTGATGCGAGCTCATCGCATATACACTTGGTGAGATTGCTTTGTGTTGATGAGAAAGTTTTTGTGGAAAATAATGCTTCATGAATGTTAGTTTTTATCAACAAGAATGTCATTTAAATGAATGAGTTCCCATGTTTTCCTACATGCTTTGCATTTGGCATGATTGTTAACATTTGGGTATTGAAGCATTTTGATGTTGAAATTATGAAAGATACATGAAAGTGATTGAATGGTTGAGCTCCCATGTTGTAGCAACCCGGATATATATATATATATATATATATATATATATATATATATATATATATATATATATATATATATATATATATATATATATATATATATATATATATAATATAACTAAACAAAACCTACAATAGGCCTAACCCACATACGTGAAAAGGCCACCCACACATATAGATAGTTAACCCTTAATGGGCCTTAGTAATCAAAAGCCCAAATGCCTCAAACGCCTTTAAGCCACCTACGTGGGAAATAGTATGGGGTATGTACATATACACATATTACATAAAAGGTTATTTATAAAACCAAAACCCCATCACATTCGAATGAGCATGGCTTAGGGTTTTTAAGCATCAAAAAAGATAGCGGCTACAAACAAAGAAAGTATAATTCCATTAGGATTCTTACATAGGACATTTGTATAATATTAGGATTCTAAACCCCAAATCCTATAAATAAACCCCCATCGAAGCATGCAATCCCTATTGCTACTATTTCGTTGAGCGATTTCCTGATGTTCTTCATCCTTTCTTTCTTCCTGATCGTGCAGAACAGTTGTTGCCTCTGCATAAGCTGTGTTGCCGTGGAGAAGCCTTGCTTTATCCATCGTCATTGGTGCAGCTACTGCACTTGTTGTTATTGCTGCACGAAGAAGAGAATTTTTTCTTGCCGCTTATATATCTCTTCTTCTACTTCTTCTTTCTGCTGCTGCTGTCGTCGGTGCATACGAGGGGAGCACACATCCTCTTCTTCCTGTTGCCATAAAAAAACCTGTTGTTTCTTTCTCCTTCCGTGCTCTACTCCTACTGCCGTGGCAGTTGCTGAAGAGAGAAGCCTACTGCCATTGCTTCTTTTGATCTTCACCGTCAGTTGCAGGGTCGCTGTTGCTGATTCTTCTTTTCTTGTCTCTACTTCGTCCGTTGACTAGATCAAACCCAAAGAGGTAGGTGTTCTCAAGTATCAAGCCTAACGAGTTAAACTCATGCATATATATTACATAGCATCGTTATCATGATCTCTGTTTTAGCATATGTAGATTTTACAGTGATTTAGTAAATAGCAACAAGGACAAGGGCATTAATTTAATTAACGACCCTGCATGTAGTCGCTAATACCTTATAAGATTTAATAATTACCCATGTTAAAAATTAAATAACTATGCAACCTAATACTAGATTTAATGCATGGATATAGATCTGGATTCCTGATAATTTTCTATACATGTTCATGTCTGTAAATTTCTGATTCTGTCAACTTTACAAATTGTGAACAGTGACTTGTGTCTATGAACGTATCTGCCCGATGCGTATCAACAAACAAAGAATTAGCGACAATACCATAGTCGCTATTTTAATAATGAACGCCCTTATACATGGGCGCTAATTTGTATATAATTAATTTAATCAAAAATTTGACCATAAATTGAAAAATTATGAATATGTGACCAAGGACAAGGCATCATTTAAAGAATGAACGCCAATGTACCCAGTCGCTATTTCAAATATTAATTATTAAATTTCTGGAAAATCCTGGAATTAATGCCTTTATACAGTGTTGTTAATTTTAGATATTCAAATGGAAAATCTAAAATTTAGCATGATTGAACGATCGTTCAGAAGGGCGCTATTTCATTAAATGACGACTTCTATTGAGGCGCTATTTTCCTATTTTCTTGTTTCACCAGTTTTCTGACCCATATCGCAAGTTTATGGCACTATATCTCAGTCCGTAGAGGTAGTCTCACATTTCACGATGTTTCACGTATAGCCCTTAATTCTCAATGATGATTTAGCCCTCCGCGGGATATTCCTTTCTTCGGACTGGTGATTTCATCATAGAGACCTCCGTAAGTCTACGTGAAGCCTTGGATTCCCTCAAGGCCACCGAGCAGGTTGTACCCTAAAAACCCATGACACCGTGTTCTGTCACGTCACTCTAAAGAAACGTGATGCATTAGCCCTCTTAGAGCGCTGTTCTGGCCTCTATGAGAAGTGTTCTATCTATCGATAATTAACGACATTTACCTGGGCGCCAGAAGGAATTGGCGACCTCCTCAGTGCCGTTATTCACCTAAATAGCGACCAAGGTCTGGGCGCTATTCCTTCTAGCTTGTTCTGTTCACAGAAATAAGGTGACCATTCGTATGGACGCTAGTTTCTGAAATGACGACATCCTAATGGGAGTCATTTACCTAGTTTCATGACATGTCTTGACTTTCGTAATGATTAACGAGGAGTCATACTGGTTCAAAGTTCTGTCCTTGAATTCCTTCATTGATGAAGTCTACCTTATCATCCTACAATGGTTATTCCTTGGAACTCTAAATTGGCTATAACTATAGTGGATGTCTAATTATATACATGACTCAATACCTACGCATATACGGCCCGATCTGGTCCTGGGAGGAGCACCCGAAAGTACTTGTGCCCATGGGAGCTATATTGATCACGGTGTGGCATTGCACCGAAGTGCATGACTTGCTAGATTGACATTCAACGACTCGTACTTGACTTGACATGACATGACTTGCGTGGCCCAGAATGGGTATTTTCTTGCTTGATAACTTGATAGCCAATTCATATGACATGACTTGATATGTTTACATGCTTGACCCTCTTGAAATATAAATCTTGAAATTTAGCTAGTTCATTCTATTATCTCTTACAATACTCTCTCTCTCCCTTGTTGGTTTCATGCATACATGCTTAGCTATACTTGCATTCATGTAACATGTAATTACTTTCAGCACGCTAGTACTTGAGATATAATTCCTACTGATCGTTCGCTCACGCTAGTGTTTCCCGTATTTTTCAGGTAATTCCGATGACGAGGATCACTCGGAAGGGAACGGCCATGAGTGAAGAGCTTAGTGCCACCCAACTCTTGAAGCGTCTAGCCAGTCGTGTCTTGTTACTTTATTGAGTCAATCATTGTAATTTTCTTTTATTGGAGTCAGGGTTGTCCTTCATTCTTATTTAAGGCTATGTAATGGATTTTCCTTAGTAGTTATTAATGAATAAAGGATTTTGGTTTATCTTGCTATTTGTGCGCTCTGTCTGTGTGTTGAATACACTTGTGCTTTGATTGACATGATTAATATAAACTCGTCACGCGTATCGAGTTCCTTCCGCGCTCGGGGAGTGACAGTTTTTATGGTATCAGAGCGTAAGATATTTAATTCCTAGGAAAACCCAAGTCCAAGGATAGGTTTATACCTTTACCCGGTGAGATTGGGTAGAACCATGGTTAACGTAGGGACTTAGACTCTTGGTTAATCTAATACTTATATAGCTGTTAAAATTCTTGTAGGATCATGGCTGCCGAATGTGCCCAATGGCGTGAGATGCAATGCACTGTTCAGGGTTTTACTCAGGCGCTACAACAAGTAGTGCAGGGCGGAGCAAATCGGGGAGCAGAAGATATTCATCGTAGTTTTCGTAACATGTGAAGTCCCGCGATCAATGACACCCAAGCGGGGGGTGATTTGGGTGATTACAAATTTTAAGAAAAATTTAGCCGATTTAAAACAAGTATGACGAACAAGCTACTCTCAATTTTAGATCTAATGCAACGAAGAATGAATCTGACAAGATTAACCACCACAATATATCTTTGGTACTATGCGGAGTTACGGAATCTGAAGATTCTCTCACGCAAGGTGTTATCTTCGTGACAAGACTAACCTCGTCGATCCGAACCCACCTTTTGATGTACCAGAATTCTAGTGTGAAGTTAATTAACTATGCTAGATGTGTTACGGGTGATTGCTACTCTCCTAGTTGATGTTTGGTGTTTGGTTTTAATGATAACAAAATGATTGTGCTTGGGTTGTGTGCATCATTTAGCATGCCTATGTGTGTTTCATTGAGCAACAAGTATACATCTTGGTTAATGAGTTAAAAAATGAGTTCAAGATTCTCACTATGAAGTCATATGAATGATTGTTGTTTAAAGAACTCATGCTATGTTATCTTGACTTGCAGGATCAAAATCAGCTTGGAACTCAAAGGAGTCCATCAATGAAGCTCTTCTTCAAAAAGGGAGTTAACCTTCTCATTGCATTGCATCGACTCCTTCTATGTTTCATGTATTTCATCAAAAAGGTTTTCAATGCCATGGTTGGGTATTTTCATACATTTTCCGTATAAGATTTTTGGGCTTGAAAAGTACTCAACTTATTAACTTGAAACTTGATGAATGTGATTTGAATGATGCTCTCTCATTGTATGGATTCATGATCATATGGTTTTGGCAATTCTATTCAATGTGCTCAATGTATGCTTGAAAATTGGCTAAGCTAACTCATGTAAAGTTTGGAACAATTGGATTTTATGAAGCTCACATGTGTTGCTTATATGCATGTCAAAATGATCACATCTCTAGTTGAGGATTTGATGGTTTAAGAATATGTTTCATGCACTCTCAATATTCTAGGTTGCACGGCTTGCTAGCATCATAAGATTTGCTTAGATGTATGGTTCTTCATTCTAATCCCTAGTTGGGTAAATTTGTGTAATTCACATCCTGACAATTGTCTAGAAGGGTTCTTTTGTGAATGAAGGTTTCATGGTTATTTTGCAAAGCTTTGAATGCTTCCTATGCACACTCTTCATGGAGCTAGGTTACATGATGCATTCATATTGGACAAATGCATATCTATTGATCTTGACCTTTAGTCTATCCTGCTTTCAAAGTGTTCACTTGTATATGTGCATGGATAAATGGTTCTCATACTTTGCTCACTTGCATAGAAATAATTCTTGACCTTTAGCTTAAAAACTTTTATGGTTCAAAGTGTTTGTATGCACCTTGAACATGGGATTTCATGTATGCATTTCATACTTTTATCATATTAATTATTAAGCTAAAGTTCTAATCATTTTTATTATGGTTTTGCATGTTAAATTCTTTGTATAATCCGTCCAAGATGAAAGGAGTTTAATGCCACAGAGTTTGGAAGGGTTGCAATGGAGTTTGGGGCTAAAATGTGATAGTCTAGAATTTACTGTAGCTTGCGGTCGACCAACCCTGTAGCTCCGGTCGACCGAAATTCCTAAAAAGGGGATTTTCAGTCTTGTAAAATTCCAGTCGACCGCCCAACCCGTGTAGGTCGACCGACAACGGCGAAAACCCAAAAACGTGGTTCCGAAACCCATGTAAACCAAGTCAACTTGTGCTTAACTCTTACCCCTTGGCCCTTGGGTTGGTGGGAGACCCATTGGAGGTCCTTTTGGAGGTTTCTAGAAGGGCTATACTAGTCTTTTGATGTCTCCTATATGTATACATAGGAGAGCTACGAATTTGACAAGTTATAACCCTAATGTGTTCACTATTTCTATCTTGCAGGTGAAGGGAAGGAGAAAGGAAGGAGAGGCTATTGTGGAGGATATTTCATCTACATCCCGGAGGATTTGGAGATCGTGCATGAAGAGAAAGTGAAGCGGATTGAAGAGAGGAATACGTTGATGTTCAAATCGACAGCAACCGACTTACCTCCAACCCGGGCATCAAAGAACATTATCATTTGGCCTTGGAAAACAAAGAGAGGTCATTTCCACATCTTATATCTGTTCTTTGTGCTGTGTTCCATGATTTATAATCTGGGTTGAGCTTGCTTTGAACATTTGTTTAATTTCTGAAAGCATACTCTATGTGTATGTGACTGTCAGTGTATACGGTCATGCTTGATTGCCTACGTACGATCATATGTGTCATTGTGCTGTGTATGTTGCAGCGTGTGTGTGTGAGTGTTGTGATCCGGTCATCGGATCGTGTTGGAGACATCGTCTCCGTGTGTGTGTGCAGGCGTCATCCTGTGTGTTGTTGCAGCGTCGCCTCTGTGTTGGGGATTTATCCCCGTGTGTGTTGGAGCCTTGCTCCGTGTTGGGGAGTCTTCCCCGTGCTAGTTTATCCAGCGAGTGAATCCTTACCGATTTGGTAAGGGGTGGACGTAGGGAGCCGGTCGTGGCCCTGAACTATCTTAAAAACTCTTGTGTCTTGTGGTTTGCAGTGTGTGATTGTGTGTTCTTTGCTTACTCCGTTTAGTCGATCGTGTAAGATCGGAGAGATTGAGTGAACTTAAATTACTTTGTTAGTCTATTTCTTTCAATCTCGTCAAACTTGTTAATTCTGCTTAGTTACTTTTTAATTTGCCATTTTTATTAGGGGACAATTCAACCCTCTCTTCTTGTCCACTCGCCCACCCAGGACCAACAATTGGTATCAGAGCACGGCTCTAATTTCGTGGGTTTAACGACCTTTAGAGTGATCCCTCGGCGAGTTTCATTGAACATCGTGTCTATATGTTGCTTGTCTTCTCCTCCTCCTCATTTTGATGGTCACAGCTACATTTCCGGGAGAAATAACATGTGTGCTTATCTTAGAGTTTATGAACCAGAAATGTTGAAAGTGATATTTAATAGTCCACAAAAATTCCCTGAAAATGAAACCAAGTGGAATGAAAAACACATTAAGAAAAATGCTATAAATGTTACTGCATTAAATATTTTGAAGAATAGCATAGAATCTGATGTGATTTCATGATTTCCAAGGTGCAGATCAGCAAGGGAGCTTTGGGATGAGATGGCATGCAAGTATGAAGAAGATACAAAGGATATATGCATTATGCCTCATGGAGAAAGTGAAGGTCAGATAAATTCTGATTCCAAAAAACTTTCAATTGAAGACTGGCAACTAGCATATGCCGATTTGCATGACAGATGCAAAAAATATAAATCTGAAATCAAGAGATTGAGAAAGTAAAATGATGAAAATCTGCATACTAATTCTTCATGTGAAAACTATAAAACTTTAGAATCAAAAGTGGAAAATCTAGAAGAACAAAATGAATCTCTTGAATCAAAAGTTGAATTATTTTCAGATGAGATTTCTTGCATGACTGAAGAGCTTGAAATGGCTAAAAAATCTAATACATCATTTAAAATTGAAAATAACTGTCATGATTTGATTGATCAGAACAAACACTTGTTGTCAAAGATTTCATTACTTGAAGAAACAGAAAAATATCTTAGAAATAAGTTAGCTTCTTTGTCTGATGATGATAAATTGTTTGAAAAATTACTTGATTCTGAAATTGATAGCAAGAGCATCATGGATGAAAATGAAGATTTTAAAAAGAAAAATGGTGATATGTTAATTCAGAATTCCTTGCTAGAGGGAAGATTGAAGGGTTTTTTGTATGAAAACCATTGTTAAAAGTGAATTTACAAAAAAACCATTCCTAAAAATGTATTAGCAGGTATATCACTGTGTAATCTAAATTGTGCAAAAATGCCATATTTATTTGCATGCATATCACTTCTTTTTACTAATAACTTGTAAGAAAACCACGCTTAAATGGCATTTATGCACTATTTGAATTAACTCGGTGATATACCTACTAATGCATTTTTAGGAATGGTTTTTTTGCGAATTCACTTTTAACAATGGTTTTCATACAAAAAACCTAAGATTGAAATGCTTTGATAGGCTTGAAAAAGAAGTCTCTTTGTTGAAATGTGAGAATGAACGATTGCTTAAAAAAAGTTCAAAACTTGTTGAAATTGAAAATGTTCTTGAGAAACTAACAGAAAAATTGAACTCTATAAATGATGAAAATAAAGAAATCATGCAAGAAAATGAGAAACTCATAACAAAGAACTGTTTGTATGGTGATAAAATCCTTGCATGCGAAGAAAAAATCACCAATGCTGAATTGCATATTTCTGGTCTGGAAGAAGAGGTGAAAAGGTTGAAAGATGATTTATCTAGATTTGTCAAAGGGAAAGAAAATCTAGATCAGATGTTGGGTGTTAAATTAAAGTTTCAAAAAGAAGGTCTTGGATTCACCTCAATCAATAAAAAAAATTTTGAACATAAAATGATAACCTCTTTTGTTCATGCTTCTGATATTACCAGTACTTCTAAATCACCTCTTTCCACTTCTCAAATGAAAATTTCTGAAAATAGTTTTGAGAAAAAAAATCTTAACACAAAACCCACCATGCAAAAAGAGTTTCAAAAATTTCAAAATGGGTAAAAAATGAAGTTGAATTTTGAATACTTTTATTGTGGTATCCATGGCCATGAAATGAATGATTGCGTTATCATGAAAGTGGATGATGCAAAAGCATGCAAAGATAATTCTACTTTCAAAAGAAAGAGAAATGTTTCTTGCTTCTATTGTCATAAACTAGGTCATGTGATGAAAATTTGCTTTGTGAAGCAAAATGATGATTTTCATGCCATGAATGCATAATCAAATTTTTAATGAAAATTCAGAAATGAACATGCTTCCAATGCTGAAAAGTTTTCATCCTATAAGAGAAACTTGTTCACAAACACTCATGCAAATAATGGAAAGTCATTCCGTAGACCCACATCTCATTGTTATTTTTATTGTGGGAAGTACGGGCATGTTATGAAAGAGTGTTGGTTCTTGAAAACAGAAAATTTCCATGCTTCTAGAATGAATGCTAGGTCTAATTTTGTTAAATCTAGACCTTTTGAAAATAGAAGATGGAATGGATTTGAAAATACCTTTGCTCTTAAAAGGAAGTCTTTTGGTAAAACTGTTTCTCCTCAATGCCTTTATTGTGGAAACCATGGACATATTATTAAGGATTGCAGGATCGTGAACAATGATGATATGATGGCTATGAGAATGTCGAAGAAAGATTTTGGCAGAAATGTTTCTAATCTCTAGGGACCCAAAAAGGCTTGGGTGCCAAAATCTGTCAACTGAGTTGGTTTTGATGGAGGTGTACCTTGAGGTAAATACATAAGGAAAGGGGTTCCAATAAAATGGAATAAAACACTCTAATGGTAAAACCACAACTTTACTTCTTCTTTAACAAATTGACAGTTTTGATATTTTCCTTCTTCTATCTTGTTATATTTGAATTGCATTTCCTTATAAGTCATTCATGCTCTCATTGAATGAATATTTGGTATATCAAATGCTGTTATGTGAAAAGATAGATTAAGTCTGTCAAGAAGCTAACATCATGCGTGAGGTGATCCTCGGATCAAAGCTCTCCGCCTTGTACCAAAATTTAGAAATTGAATTATCTGGCTAACGAGGAAAAATGCATGTTTTGAAGGAAATCAATTTGTCTTGAAATTCAGAAATACCATGTGCGTTCAATTGATTCTGAAATTCTTTCTTGCTTCAAGAAGACAAAATTTTTGAAATACAGAATTGTTCATTTGACAGATATTGATTATGAAAACTTGATCTGTTATTCTTGTATTCTACTATGTTGAACATGGCTCATTGGTTGAATGAATTTAAAAATTTTGAGGAATAAGCATGATGTCCTTGCCTATTAAATACTTTTCAATCAGAAATGTATGAGCATCTGAATGTAATTCAGTTTCTGCTATATCAAATGATGTATAGTGGAAGGGTGGATTATGTTCACCTAGAAGCCCTCACTATGTGTGAGTTGGGTTTCCGGACCTCTACCTCCACCTCGTACCGAAACTTGAGAAATCTGTTTGGCTTGTGGATGATACTCTAAGCTTTTGAAATGTTATTAAAAATCTATTTTTGAATGTTTCTAAAAATAATTGGGTTGCATTGCTTAATTCTGATCATTTGTGCACCCTTGTTCAAAAAGGCCAAGTCTTGGAAAATGGTTGTCGTCATCAGTTGAATGTGTATGCCTCCTTGTGGATTCTGTCATCATGTTCTACAATAACAACAAATTGCATCCTGCATTGCATTCTCATGTTTTTATAAGTTGCATGCATTAGAATTCAATACAGTAGGTGCATTTAGATCATCCAAATAAAAAACTAAAAATTTATAATTTGCATCCATGCTACATCTTGCACCTTGCATTGCATTTAGGACATTCAAATAAAAATCTGAAATTTTGCATTCATAATGTATTCTGCATTTTACATTGCACATTGCATAACTTTCAATTGTGTGCTTGCATGTTATATATGTTATTCACCCCCTTCTTTGTAATTTCTAAGACCTCATATTTCTTGCTAAATAATGTTGCAAATTGAGTCATCACTAGAGTGCTACATGTCATACACTCAGGGGGAGTGATCTTCTGATAAGTGCATCTAAATAGGTTGAGCTGCACTGCTATGTGTTCATGAAATTTTCGGTATACATGCTGAATCAAATTCGCACACTTCATGCACAAAATGTGAGAATGAGTGTTAGAGATAAGGATGTAGGAATTTTCTTTCAACACTCTAGAAATATTAAACTTGCTACATGAATGTCAAAGAGACAGTTGAGGAAAAAGCTGCCTGCCTACTTTGTAAAAAGAATCTGAAAAGAATGGAAGAGCAATGTTTAATCTAACTGAGTAAATTGGGCACATGTCACCTGAGACGTGATGTGGTTCACTTCAGAAAGGTGTTGTACTATAATATCTCTGCTCAAAATGAGGTGAAATTGTTCAATATTCTGAGTAACCGAGGAGTCTGGCATGAGCTCCATGTGTCTCCTCACGTAAAAAGGAATTATTTGAACCTCATCACTCTTGAAAAATTCTGACTACCATGTGATATTGGATGAGTTCAAGAATTATGGTGAAAACTCGTTGTGGCAGAGCGTAGCCTCCAATACGTTGTTCTCTTAAAAATGAAATGCAGTTTGTATAAATCTCTCATTGTATTGATCTAAAAATCTGAATATCCATATGGCTATAGTCTATTTTCATGTTATTCACCTGCACATATGCAAATTTGATTTAATATGTTTTCAAAAAATTGATTTACTACATTGACTATTGCATAACTCCTCTGTGTGATTGCACAATCCCCTAGGTGTTACACATAAGCATCCGAGTTATTTTGACTCTCATTCACTTTTCGTATACCCATTACCTTCTTAAATAAGTGAGGGGGAGTTGTGTTGCCTATATATATATATATATATGTATCTGTTTAGTTGCGTTGCATGAATTCAAGTGTCATCATTTGCACGCATTGAGTTTTTATGCATTTCAAAAGAAAAATCTAAAAATCAAAAATCTAAAACTCCATAAATAAAGGCATTTCATGTCTCTACTATTGTTCTTTCTTGACACACATCTTGTTGTTGCTTTTCTCTTGCATCTTGTGAAAATATGAAATCAGCTTTAGCCTATGAATGCTATCATCTTGAACACTTCATGTTGCATCAATCTTCAAACAATGGTTCATATCTTTGAGGCTAACTCTCATGCACTGAAATTTCATATCTTTGAGGCCAATGTTGTGCCATGTGGTCATTTGATATTCATGGTGTTGGTAATGGCCAAACACTATAAGTCATTGATGTTTCCCACTCTTATATGACTGGAATACTTGATATTTTTTCATGACAGATACATCAAGGAATGGAGTGGAGATGTCAAAAGTGAAAGCCCAATCATCGCGCCCAATTCAAGATGAAAATCCCTTCAAATAGCAAGAGTCGACACTTCACATAGCCAAGGTCGATGCACAATGAAGAATAGCCAAGACAGGGTCGTGCACACTTGGTTTCAACGTCCAAATGTCTAAAGAGTTTGATGTCACATACTTGAAAAGACTACAATCGAGTTTAAGGGGTTGAATGAAGCAAATTTGTGAAAATTCCAAGTTTCGATCGACCGTCGGTCTTGGACCGGTCGACCAGATTTTCTAGGAACGAAATGTTACAAAATTCTCAGGAATCGATCGACCGCCCAGAATGACCGGTCGACCGGCCCCATGTCTGGTCAACTGCCTATCCCCTACCGGTTGACTAATTTTGCCAGCAATGAATTCTTCAATTCTGTAAATGTTCCGGTCGACTGACCCATACTTCGGTCGACGGGAAGCCCCGATGCAGCAATGTTTGACTTTGTTTTCCACTTCATGGGTAGCCCCTCTTCTTGGATTTGTTTAATCCTAAAGTCACCCAATCCCCCATGATTTATGGATCTAGTCTGGGGCTTGTCTATGGACCATTCAAAAGATATAAAACCAACACAAGAGGGTTAGAAACCCTAATGCATCAAGAGGGATCAAGGGAGATCAAAGGAGGCTAGAGGAGGTCCAATGAAGAAGAAGGTACTGTAGCCGTGAACAGTACTTCGTGCAGAGGTCTTCATCCATTCCAAGGTGATTCAAGTATATATCTCAAGCTAGCAACCTCCAAGGAAGAGTAGAAGCAAGCAAGGTTCTCAAGGGAGATCAAAGCTACATCCTTAATCCTCTCCATCAACTCAAGGGGATCCAAGGAAGATCATTTCACAAGGAAAAAGAAGCCATTGCTGCTGAATCCATAGGAGAGCTTTGCAAAGAAGAAGAAGCCTTTGAAGCTGATCTACATCGCATTTCAGACAAGATCTATTCGCTTTTAGCCTTGATCACATCTCTATCTCTTGTTTGAACATTCTCATATTTGTTCTCTTTTCATTTTGTTCAAGTTATTGAAACTAAGAATCGTCCTTACCGCGGTTAGTAGGAAGGTAGTTGGAAGGTGATCCAATCTGCGGTGTTGTCGTCCCTACCGGTGGTTAGTAGAAAGGCAGTTGGAAGGTGCTCCAATCTGCTGTGTTGTCGTCCCTACCGGTGGTTAGTAGGTAGGCAATCGAAAGTTCTCCGATCTGCAGTTTGGTGCGCTACACTAGTGAAGCCTCACCGAGTTTGGTGAGTGGTGGACGTAGGACTGGGGATTCAGTCCGAACCACCTTAAAATCTCATGTGTTGTGGTTTGCTTGTGCGACTGCTTTGTGTTAGATGCATGCTTAGGTTCAATCTTTATTCTACTTGTTCATCCGGCTAAGTAAATTGTTGTGTCATTCGTTAAGCTAGTTATTTTCCGCTACTATTCTCTTTATCTAGCTTTAAAGAGGGGTGTTCTGCGAAAAGAGGGGCAGATCTATTCACCCCTCCCCTCTAGATCCGCCATCCACTACTCAACAAGTGGTATCAGAGCCTAATCTCTCATTATGGGGTCCAACGACCTTGAGAAAAATGGTGGATTGTCGTCCAAGGGTTTATTACCTGACGGACATTCTGTGAATAGACCTCCTTATTTTACTGGAACTAATTATCCTTATTGGAAACAACGTATGCAGGTGTTCATCCGCGCCTAAGACTACGAACTCTGGCGAGTGATCAGCAAAGATCCGTATGAGCTTACGAATAATGAGGAATTGTGGACCAAATAACAAATAAGAAAATGTACTGTCAACTGGAGTGCTAGACACTTCATGCAATGCTCACTCCATCCAGTAGAATTCTCAAGAGTAGCTACCTGCACAACTGCAAAAGAAATGTGGGACAAGTTAGAAGTGATTTGTGAAGGAACCTCTCAGGTACGAGAAACAAAAGCCAACATTTTAGTTTCTGAATATGAAATGTTCAGGATGAGGCTTGATGAGTCAATTCAAGACATGTATGCTCGCTTAACTCCGCTTACTAATAGTCTAACTGTTCTTGGAAAGAAATATTCCAAGTAGGAAATTATAAGGAACATTCTCATATCACTAACCCCAACATGGCACACGAAGGCTACCGTGGTTGAAGAATCCAGAGATCTCGTAACTACTAAGGTAGATGAACTCATTGGGTCATTGATGACCTATGAGATCAACCTAAAGAACAAAGAAGCTGAGATACCAAAGAAAAAGTCCCTTGCTCTTAAAGTAGGACCCAGCAGTCAAAGCACTTCTAATGAAGGTGAGGCTTCTACAAGTGAGCGAGATGAGGATGACGTAGCCATGCTCACTCGTAAGTTCAAAAAATTTCTGAGAAAGGAAGGTAAGAGCTTCATGAGAGGAAAGTCACAGGTAAGTAAAGTTTTAAAATCCAATTTTGAAAATTTTAAGAAAGCTGACAAGATTATTTCTTATTCTTGCAACAAACCAGGGCATTTCAAGATTGAATGTCTGGAAAAATTCAGAAAAGCTGACAAATGGAAGGGCAAGAAGAAGAACAAGGCCATGGTGTCCACATAGAGCGATGAAGAATAAAGTGATGATAGAACCAGCTCCTCGGACAAAGAAAAAGAAGATCTTTGCCTCATGGCCAGAGGCGACGAAGAAACTAAGGTAAAATCTCCATTTGAAAATTTCACAATTGATAATTGGGAGGAAGCATATATACAGCTCATGGAGAAATATGACATGTATAAAAAAGAGAATAAATCCTTGAAAAAGAAAATTAACTCATTTGTGCATGATCATGATATGAATCATAAGACTACTTCACTTGAAACTGAAATTGAAGACCTTAAGAAAATGATTGAGAATTTGGAAGAGGGAAGAAAGGAAATGGCTGACTTAGAAACTAAAAATGAAGACTTAAGAAATGAGATTGATAGCATGAAGCTAAAAATGCAAACCTATGAAAAGGACAGCAAATTGAGTAATGAGAAGTATGATGTTGTCAAACATGTCAACACTCAACTCCTTCAAAACATTAAAAAACTACAAAGAGAGTTGAAGGATAAACAACATTCCTTAGAAAAGTTTGTAGATGGAAGAGAAAACCTAGATGCATTGCTAGGTACTAAAATGAATTTCAACAAGAAAGGATTGGGTTTTGAACCCACAAACAAAAGGTCAATTGGGTTAAAAATTGTCACATGTGTTTCCTCTTCTGATGCGTCTACCTCAAACACAACACCCAAAGGAAAAGAAAAGGTTGAAAAAGAAGCCACTGAAATTCTCAAAAAGATTGCTCAAAAGCCTAAGAAAAGTCAACCTTCCCATAACACAGGTCAACACTTCCTTGGCCATCCCTAGCTCAGCCTTCCAGAAGCCACTATAACGGGGTTGCACATAGGACATGTCGACCCTCCCATTCATATAGGTCGACACCACCTTGCCTTTGGGGGAATTGTGATTCCTTTGTGCATCAATCCTATAAGCCTCAATCCCCTAGGTGGCAAAACAATCATTTTCAACCCAAAACCAACCAGTGGCCTCAATGGTTTAAGAAGCAATCTTCCTCAAACTTCCACAAAATCCAACAAAAAGTGAATGTCAAACCTGGAAAGAAAAATCAAATCCCTGCACTAAGCAAAGAAAACATGAATGCTAGGAAGGTTTGGATTCCAAAAGAGATGGTATCATGTTTTGAAAATCTGAAGAAGTTGGTGGGACCCAAGTTTTGTTGGGTTCCAAACCCCATTGTTTAATTCCTTGTGTAGGAGTGTCTTGCAGCCATGTATAACCGGTGGTACCTTGATAGCGGCTGTTCAAGACACATGACTGGAAATAAACTAAAATTTTGTCTCGTGGAGAAAAAAGGAGGACACGTCACATTTGGAGGGGACAACAAAGGTAGAATAATTGGAACACGTAATGCAGGTAAGAACCTCTCTAACTCTATTGGAAATATGCTGCTAGTTGAAGGTTTGGAATACAACTTGCTCAGTATAAGTCAATTGTGTGATAAAGGTCACAAAGTGTTGTTTGACTCTCATGAATGTAGAATCCTTGAACCAAAATCTGACAAGGTAACATTTTCTGGCAAAAGAGTCAACAATGTTTACATGATTGACTTAGATGACCCAGCTCATATAAACCTCTGTCTTACTGCACCAAAGTCTGAGCTTGCATGGTTATGGCATCGTAGACTAGGACATGCTAGCTGCAATGTCTTACATAAACTTTTAAAGCATTCAATGGTGAAAGGTTTGCCTGAACTATCTTTTAAACAAGAAAATAAATTGTGTGATGCATGTGCCCTAGGTAAACAAACAAGAAAATCCTTCAAGGGTAGATATGTAAATATGTCATCCAAATCACTCGAGCTGATTCATATGGACTTGTTTGGTCCAACAAGAACTGCTAGTTTAAGTGGTAGGAAATATAGATATGTCTTGGTGGATGATTTCTCTAGGTTCACATGGGTTTTCTTTCTCACACATAAAAATGATACTTTTGATGAGTTTCAAGCACTCTATATGAAGATAAAGCAAGACTGTGAGTTTAAAATCTCCAACCTTCAATTTGATCATGGTGGTGAATTTGAAAATAATGAATTCTATAATCTTTGTAGGGCTGAAGGCATTTGACATCAGTTTTCATCACCAAGAACCCCTGAGCAAAATGGTGTAGTTGAAAGAAAGAATCGAACACTCATAGAGATGGCAAGGACAATGCTTATCGAACGGCAACTCCCAAAGAAATTTTGGGCTGAGGCGGTAAACACGGCTTGTTACATTATCAACCGATCTATGGTAAGGCCACACACTTCTATGGTAAGGCCACACACCAAAAAGACACCTTATGAGTTGCTGAAAGGTAATAAGCCCTCTCTATCTCATATGAAAGTGTTTGGGTCTATATGCTTCATCCATAATAATGACAAAAGAGAATTAGATAAATTCAAGCCCAAGAGCGATGACGGTATATTCCTTGGATATTCTGATAGATATAGGGCTTATAGAATTTACAACATTAAGAGTCAAACTGTGGAAGAATCACCCCATATTTCCTGTGATGAATATCATGATGATTCTAAAAATGATAACCATTGCAGGAAAAATGATGAAGACAGGGAAATCCTAAGCATGAAGGAAAAGAATGATCCTCCACAAGAAGAAACAGGATAAGATGGTGACCTAGCTGAATCAAGCTATGTAAGGGATCAAGCTCAGAAGAAGGTAATGATTCTATAGACATTAGAATTCTTAAGGATCATCCTTTAGAAAATGTCATTGAAAGTTTGAATGATCCACCTAGAACTAGGTCACATTTTTGAATTATGGAAGAATTAGATCATCTTGCTCTTGTCTCCCAGATTGAACCCAAGAATATTGATGAAGCATTGAAAGATGAAAACTGGATAAACTCAATGCAAGACGAATTAAACCAGTTTGAAAGAAATAAAGTTTGGCATCTTGTTCCTAGACCTTCATCACAATCTGTCATAGGCACTAAGTGGGTTTTTAGAAACAAACTCAGTGAGGAGGGCAAGATAATAAGAAACAAGGCTAGATTGGTGGCTCAAAGGTATAATCAAGAGTTTGGGATAGACTTTGAAGAATCTTATGCCCCAGTAGCGAGACTTGAGGCCATCAGAATTTTACTTGCCTTTGCATGCTCCCTTAGAATAAAATTGTATCAAATGAATGTAAAAAGTGCTTTCTTGAATGGTTTGATCAAAGAAGAAGTCTATGTGCAATAGCCCCCTGGCTTTGAGAACTCTAACCTTGTAGGTTTTGTATACAAGCTAGACATGACACTTTATGGATTGAAGCAAGCACCAAGAGCTTGGTATGAGAGACTAAGCTCATTCCTCATTGAGAAAGGGTACACATGAGGTAAGGTAGACCAAACACTTTTCACCAAGAAGAAAGGTAAGAACATCTTGATTCTTCAAATTTATGTTGATGATATTGTGTTTGGTTCTACTAAATCTGAAATATGTGAGGAATTTGCTAACCCCATGACTAGCGAATTCGAGATGAGCCTAATGGGAGAACTCTAATTTTTTCTCGATTTACAAGTCAACTAGGGAGAAGATGGGTGCTTCATAAGTCAAGCGAAATACATCAAGGAGCTACTAAAAAGATTCAACATGACCAGCTGCAAAATAATTGCAACTCCTATGAGCACCACAACATCACTGGATTCGGATTAAAATGGTAAACTAGTGGATGCAAAAATCTATAGAGGTATGATCGGCTCCTTACTTTATCTGACTGTATTTCGACCAGATATCCAGTTTAGTGTTTGCCTCTGTGCAAGATTTTAAGCTAGTCCTAGAGAATCCCAGCAGATTGCCATCAAACATATCCTTCAATATCTTGCTGGAACTTAAGACTTGGGATTGTGGTATCTGTCATCATGTGATTTATCTCTTATTTCTTATTCTGATGCAGACTACGCTGGATGCAAGCTGGATCGCAAGAGTACTAGTGGCTACTGCTATTTTCTGGGCGAGAGTTTAGTTTCTTGGGCCTCCAAGAAATAACACTCGGTTGCCCTCTCAACTGCAGAAGCAGAATACCTTGCTGCGGGGAGCTGTGGCCCCCAAGTGTTGTGGGTTAAACACCAACTCCAAGACTACTTACTGGATCTTGGTTGTGTCTCGATTCTGTGTGATAACACCAGTGCTATCAACCTTGCAAAAAATCCAGTCCAGCACTCTAGGACCAAGCATATTGAAATCAAGCATCACTTCATTAGAGATGAGGTCTTTAAGAAAAATTTTGAACTACATTTTGTTGATACACTAAATCAGATTGCTGACATCTTCACCAAGCACTTGTGTAATGACAAGTTTACAACACTCAGAAGGGAGCTTGGTCTTTGCAGAGCTAAGGCCAATAAAAATTGAAATGATGATCTTGTTCAATTTGGTTGTGTGTTTTTGCTAATTGGTATCCATGCATTGTTCATTCTGCATGTGGTGTAACATTGCATGTAGTTGCATAATAAAGTTGAATTCATGTTCATGATGTATTGCATGTGGTGTAGCATCATTCTTGCATGGCCATGGTATATTAAATGATGAAGTATGGAAAGACAGGTTATACTTGTCTAGAAACACTCACCATGCGTGAGGATACACCTTCGCCAAGTACCATGCGTCAATGTCGCATGTAGGCCATATAGTAAGGGGGAGTTATTTCTTTGAAGCATTCATGCATATGTTTCATCTTCATTCAGTTACCTTTAATAAGTGTATAACCATGGGCCAGGTCATGCATTTCATTTCTGCCAACTTCATAAGTGACAGGTCGACAGCTGATCATTCTACTTGCTTGTAACCATAACTCCTTGAATGCATTCACTGCATATCCTTAGGGGGAGTCTTGCTGCTTCTCTTAATCTCTTGCAATCTGAACTTCAATGGCTTCAAGTCTTAAACTGTAATCATGAAACATACAGAACTATGGCGTAAGAGCTTTCTATTATATGAACTGATGATTGTCCATCCAATAAAAATAGTTCAGATTTAATGATTTCCTTGAAGCTCTGATTTATTTTTTTTGAAATCATCTATGTTTCATGGTTTTAATAGACTTTAACTAGAGATTGCATGTTGTGCCTTGAATGACTATCCTGAAATCTAAAAATTCAAACGTCATTGCAACGTTGGTTGAGATGCTAAAGCTTAGTATTGTTGTTAAACACCTTGATGAGCTAGAATTCTTGAAAATCAATTTGACAGAGTAATGATATTGTTGCACGGAAAAATATGTCATGTCCTCAAAACAAGTTATCTCTGTCTTAATTAAATTGTACTCTAGGCAGAGCAATGGCATAATTGCTGAGAAATATATCTTCTCATCAAAGAAATGAGGTCAGATATTTCATGAGGTGACAAAGCTATCTCTGTTCAATCTGAAGCATAACAGTCAGTCTTACCAAATACCTAGGAATATTGGCGTCTAAACAACGTGTATTCTTATGGATAGGAGGTATGTACTAGACTCGATGCTCATAAAATATGAGTCATGTGCATACAAATGCAAAAGATCATGAACAATAATGCTACAATCATAAATTTCCATGCTTTAGTCATGCTTGTTTAACCTCAATACTCGTTTGTGCTATTCCCGATGAAGTTATTGAATATGGATGTATAAGACGAAGGAAGGTTTACCAATGCCATGATATGCACTTCTGGTTCATTTCTATTAAATCATGGATGTAGATGCTTTTCGAACTCGATTGTTGATCTTGGATTTCATTAGCTTTGAACCATGTATCTTGCTCAAGGCATGTTTCAGATCTGCATATAATAGCTTGCTCTTCACTCCTATTCAGCTCTGATCACTTAGACATTTGTCACCGCCTCTGCATTATCCCTCATTTTTGCTGTTGTCAAAGGGGGAGAATACCTTTGTGAGTTGTCAAAGGGGGAGAAGTAAAAATCATCCATGTATAGCATATCATCACTCTGTATCTTGAGCTGCATATGTTATAAAATTTGCCATCTTAGACATTACTGCCCAATAATGACTCACAGTGTTGCCATCATCAAAAAGGGGGAGAATGTTGTGCCCTTGTGGTCATTTGATATTCATGGTTTTGATAATGGCCAAACACTACAAGTCATTGATGTTTCCCACTCTCATATGATTGAAATACTTGATGTTTTTTCATGACAGATACGTCAAGGAATGGAGTGGAGATGTCAAAAGTGAACGCCCAATGATCGCGCCCATTTCAAGATGAAAATCCCTTCAAAAAGCAAGAGTCGACACTTCACATAGCCAAGGTCGATGCACAATGAAGAATAGCCAAGACGGGGTCATGCACACTTGGTTTCAATGTCCAAAGGTCTAAAGAGTTTGATGCCACAGACTTGAATGGACTGCAATCGAGTTTAAGGGGTTGAATGAAGCAAATTTGTGAAAATTCCAAGTTTCGATCGATCGTCGGTCTTGGACTGGTCGACCAGATTTTCTAGGAACGAAATGTTACAAAATTCTCAGGAACCTGTCGACCGCCCAGAATGACCGGTCGACCGGCCCCAGGTCTAGTCGACCACCCATCCCCTGTCGGTTGACTGATTTTGCCAACAACGAATTCTTCAATTCTATAAATGTTTCGGTCGACCGACCCATACTTTCGGTCGACCAAAAGCCCCAATGCAGCAATGTTTGACTTTGTTTTCCACCTCATGGGTAGCCCCTCTTCTTGGATTTGTTTAATCCTAAAGTCACCCAATCCCCCATGATTTGTTTATCTAGTCTAGGGCTTGTCTATGGACCATTCAAAAGATATAAAACCAACACAAGAGGGTTAGAAACCCTAACGGATCATGAGGGATCAAGGGAGATTAAAGGAGGCTAGAGGAGGTCCAAGGAAGAAGAAGGTACTGTAGCCATGAACAGTACTTCATGCAGAGTTCTTCATCCATTCCAAGGTGATTCAAGCATATATCTCAAGCCAGCAACCTCCAAGGAAGAGTAGAAGCAAGCAAGGTTCTCAAGGGAGATCAAAGCTACATCCTTAATCCTCTCCATCAACTCAAGGGGATCCAAGGAAGATCATTTCACAAGGAAGAAGAAGCCATCGCTGCTGAATCCAGAGGAGAGCTTTGCAAAGAAGAAGAAGCCTCTGATGCTGATCTACATCGCATTTCAGACAAGATCTATTCACTTTTAGCCTTGATCATATCTCTATCTCTTGTCTAAGCATTCTCATATTTCTTCTCTTTTCATTTTGTTCAAGTTATTGAAACTGAGAATCGTCCCTACCGCGGTTAGTAGGAAGGCAGTTGGAAGGTGATCCAATCTGCGGTGTTGTCGTCCTTATCGATGGTTAGTAGGAAGGCAATCGAAAGTTCTCCGATCTGCGATTTGGTGCGCTACACTAGTGAAGCCTCACCGGGTTTGGTGAAGGGTGGACGTAGGACTGGGGATTCAGTCCGAACCACCTTAAAATCTCATGTGTTGTGGTTTGCATGTGCGATTGCTTTGTGTTAGATGCATGCTTAGGTTCAATCTTTATTCTACTTGTTCATCCGGCTAAGCAAATCGTTGTGTCATTCGTTAAGCTAGTTATTTTCCGCAGCTATTCTCTTTATCTAGCTTTAAATAGGGGTGTTCTGCGAAAAGAGGGGAAGATCTATTCACCCCTCCCCTCTAGATCCGCTATCCACTACTCAATAGCCAACCATTACCAACAATTGGTATCCAAATTGATATCATCTCTTCCGACCTAATATGTTCATATCATGTCAAATGACCCCCTATCTTTTTGTAGATGACAAAAAGGGGGAGAATATGGTTGTGTGCTCAATGCATGTGGTTGTGTGCTCAATGCCTTATGCTCAATGAAGAGAGAGTAGTTTTAAGGGAGAATGTGATTGAATGTGATTAATTGTCTTATCCACCTTTCTCATACAATTCATTGAAATGCTACTACGCTATCATTAGGAACTCTCGCACACATTGTTTTGTCATCATCAAAAAGGGGGAGATTGTTGCAGGAGATTGCTGCTCTCCTAGTTGATGTTTGGTGTTTAGTTTTAATGATAACAATATAATTGTGCTTGGGTTGTGTGCATCATTGAACCTGCCTGTGTGTGTTTCATTGAACAACAAGTATGCATCTTGGTTGATAAGTTAAAAGATGACTTCAAGATTCTCACTGTGAAGTCATATGAATGATTGTTGTTTAAAGAACTCATGCTATGTTATCTTGGCTTGTAGGATCAAAATCAGCTTGGAACTCAAAGGAGTCCATCAATGAAGCTCTTCTTCAAAAAGGGAGTTAGCCTTCTCATTGCATTGCATCGACTCTTTCTATGTTTCATGTATTTCATCAAAAAGGTTTTCAATGCCTTGGTTGGGTATTTTCATGCATTTTTCGCATAAGGTTTTTGGGCTTGAAAAGTACTCAACTTATTAACTTGAAACTTGATGAATGTGATTTGAATGATGCTCTCTCATTGTATGGATTCATGATCATATGATTTTGGCAATTCTATTCAATGTGCTCAATGTGTGCTAGAAAATTGGTTAAGCTAACTCATGTGAAGTTTGGAACAATTGGATTTTATGAAGCTCACATGTGTTGCTTATATGCATGTCAAAATGATCACATCTCTAGTTGAGGATTTGATGGTTTGAGAATGTGTTTCATGCACTCTCAATATGCTAGGTTGCACGGCTTGCTAGCATCATAAGATTTGCTTAGATGCATGGTTCTTCATTCTAATCCCTAGTTGGGTAAATTTGTGTAATTCACATCCTGACAATTGTCTAGAAGGGTTCTTTTGTGAATGAAGGTTTCATGGTTATTTTGCAAAGCTTTGAATGCTTCCTATGCATACTCTTCATGGAGCTTGGTTACATGATGCATTCATATTGGACAAATGCATATCTATTGATCTTGACCTTTAGTCAATCATGCTTTCAAAGTGTTCACTTATATATGTGCATGGTTAAATGGTTCTCATACTTTGCTCACTTGCATAGAAATAATTCTTGACCTTTAGCTTAAAAACGTTTATGGTTCAAAGTGTTTGTATGCACCTTGAACATGGGATTTCATGTATGCATTTCATACTTTTATCATATTGATTATTAAGCTAAAGTTCTAATCATATTCATGAATGGTGGTTTATCTTCTATCAAAGCCTTGTTGAGTTCTTGAGAAAGTATGAAGAGTCTTCGTGGCAGCAGATTAACTCTTACAAGAGTTCTTTCATGGTGTCTAAACATATGCACAATTATGCAATTGAAAGGATCCGACAGTTAACTGGTTGTTAGCATAAAACTAGAAGCATCATTTAGTTAGGGATCCCTCTCTTCAAAGGGAGAATTAAAGTTCCTCATTTCAAATACTTACTTGATAAAGTCAATGCTAAGCTTGATGGTTGGCAGAGTATATTTCTCTCTCAGGTAGGAAGAATTACTCTTATCAAATCAGTGCTATCTGCTATCCCCATATATACAGCTAGTGTTGCTGCCATTCCATACACAATAATTAAACAAGTGGAAAGTATATGTGCTAATTTTATGTGGCAAGGTCAGGAAACATTGGGTTTCCTGGGACAAGATATGTTGTCCCCAGTCTGAAGGAGGATTGGGAATTCACAGTCTTTGGGATATTCAGTTATGTTCATATGTTAAACACTTATGGGATTCATTGCACAGCACCTCTTTATGGGCAAGTTTTGTAAGGACGAAATATATTCAAGGACAGCATATTTCTGATTGCAAAATCCCATTTCCAGCTTGCATCAGAGCTCGGGATTTTGACAAAGCTCGATTAATTCTCTTGGCAGGTATGCGTAAAATAGTGTTCAATGGTGCTACCACCAACTTTGTTAAAGACACCTGGTACATGGAAAAACCTCTACTAGATCATCTCTCTCAGCAGTTTATTTCCTAGTCTGAGTACTGCTCGGTGCAAGTTGCTTTGGCCAATCACCAACATCCAATTTGGCAGAGGATTGAGGACAATAATTTGTGGACTGAAATTTTTAGGTTTTCTACTCAAGAGGGTGATGACATTACCATATGGTCTTTTACCAACTCTGGCAGGTTTGATGCCAAATCCACTTATTGTTACATCAAAGGTCAAACTGTGGGTGCTCATGCATCCAAGTTATGGTATCATAAATTTCCTCCTCGAGCCTCATTATTCTATTGGAAAATGCTGAATCATGCTGTTCCTGTTGATAGTAGGATTCAAAACAGTGGCATTCACTTAGCATCTCATTGTAGCTGTTGTACAGCCACTCCTGCAACTAAAGGTTTAGACCATCTCTTTATTAATAGTGAATTGGCTTCTTTCCTGTGGAATAAATTTGGTTTTCTTATGGATATCTCTCATAAGGGGATTGCTTCTATTATCAGTCAGCTCCATAACATCATTAATTAGCATGTCATTCTTAGTCCACATGGATTTTTAAATATGTTAATGGCAATGATGATTGTTTGGGAAATTTGGAAACATAGATGTCGAAATAGATTTGAAGGTATTAAAACAAACCCTCTCCGAATTACTTTGCAAATTCAAGATGATGCCATTCAGATCCTCAACCAGATCACATTTAAACAGGGTGTTAGCCGTTCCTTCCTGCAAAATCTTCATACAATGGGCTTCACTATCAATCACAAGGTTCTTAAATTCATCAATGTTCCCTGGATTGCTCCGAAACTGGCCTTCTCACATAATGTAGATGGATCTAGCAAAGGCAATCTGGTATTTCAGGAGGAGGTGGTTGCTTCAGAGACACCCATGGTAAAATATTGCTGGGTTTTTCTTACTGTTATGGGTATGGTTCAAGCATGGTGGCAGAAGAGAGAGCTTTACTTGATGGAATCAGGTTGGCCCGGTTACATAACATCCCACTTTCTATCATATACACAGATTCTATGGCATTAGTTGAGCTGTTAAAATGTAATAGAAGCCCACCGCGGTCACTCCTCCCATGGTGGAGTCATTTACTTGAGTTCTTCACTTCATTCCATTGCCCTATTGTTCACATATATAGGGAAGCTAAACAGCTTGCGGATGCATTGGCAAGTTATGCTACTTATACAGGTCATAATTCCAAGTTTCTATCTTCAAGAGAGCTGCCCCTAGTCGCCAAAGGTTATGCTATGGCTGATGCCTCTTGTATTCCTAATATTCGTGTTCGGCGAATATAGCTTTTGTGCTCTTTGCTTCTTTCTCATTGTAATCCAGGGGCATGCCCTCATGTACTCTTTACCATTTCCTTAATCAATAAAATATCATCTAGTGGTTAGATGGTGGAGTGAGAACATTCCTTTCCTCTGGAAAGGGGTACACTCTCCCTTCGGCCCATTAGATGTTTTATGGGAAAAACAAAGTTCTAATCATTTTTATTATGGTTTTACAGGTTAAATTCTTTGTATAATCCCTCCAAGATCAAAGGAGTTTGATGCCATAGACTTTGGAAGGGCTGCAATGGAGTTTGGGGCTAAAATGTGATAGTATGGAATTTACTGTAGCTGGCGGTCGACCGACCCTGTAGCTCCGGTCGACCGAAATTCCCAGAAAGGGGATTTTCAGTCCTGTAAAATTTCGGTCGACCGCCCAACCCATGTAGGTTGACCGGCAACGGCGAAAACTCAAAAACGTGGTTCTGAAACCCATCTAAACCAAGTCAACTTGTGCCTAACTCTTACCCCTTTGCCCTTGGGTTGGTGGGAGACCCATTGGGGGTCCTTTTGGAGGTTTCTAGAAGGGCTATACTAGTCTTTTGATGTCTCCTATATGTATACAACGGAGAGCTACGAATTTGACAAGTTATAACCCTAATGTGTTCATTGTTTCTATCTTGCAGGTGAAGGGAAGGAGAAAGGAAGGAGAGGCTATTGTGGAGGAGATTTCATCTACATCCATGAGGATTTGGAGATCGTGCATGAAGAGAAAGTGAAGCAGATTGAAGAGAGGAATGCATTGACGTTCAAATCGACAGCATCCGGCTTACCTCCGACCTGAGCATCAATGAACATTATCAGTTGGATTTGGAAAATAAAGAGAGATCATTTCCACATCTTATATCTATTCTTTGTGTTGTGTTCCATGATTTATAATCTGGGTTGAGCTTGCTTTGAACATTTGTTTAATTTCTGAAAGCATACTCTGTGTGTATGTGACCGTGCGATCGTGTGTGTCGTTGTGCTGCGTTTATTGCAGCGTGTGTGAGTGAGTGTTGTGATACGGTCGTCAGATCATGTTGGAGACATCGTCTCCGTGTGTGTGTACAGGCGTCATCCTGCATGTTATTGGAGCGTCACCTCCGTGTTGGGGATTTAACCCCGTGTGTGTTGGAGCCTTGTTCCATGTTGGGGAGTCCTCCCCGTGCTGGTTTATCCAGCGAGTGAATCCTTACCGGTTTGGTAAGGGGTGGACATAGGGAGCCAGTCGTGGTCCTGAACCACCTTAAAAACTCCTGTGTCTTGTGGTTTCCAGTGTGTGATTGTATGTTCCTTGCTTACACCGTTTAGTCGATCGTGTGAGATTGGAGAGATTGAGTGAACTTAAGTTACTTTATTAGTCTATTTCCTTCAATCTCGTCAAACTTGTTAATTCCGCTTAGTTAGTTTTCCATTTACCATTTTTATTAGGGGACAATTCAACCCCCCCTTCTTGTCCACTCGCCTACCCGGGACCAACAAGATGTAATGCAAGGAACACAAATGGTTTAACTATACAAGCATGCACAGAATGGAGATAGGAGAGAAGGATCAAACCACAACAGAGACAACCATTTTTAGGTGGTTCGGATGCAACGACGGCAACCTACGTCCACCTCTCACGATCTGTGAGGATTCACACACTATCTTGTAAAGGATTACAAGATCAACACACACACACACACTTGTGGAGAGTTTGGAACACCCATGAAGGTGCACACTCACCGAACCACACACAGATCTGAAAGATCCAAGACACACACACACACAGATCTAAGTAGATCCACACACACTAGAATGTTTAGAGATTACAAGAAGCAAACACTTGAAGCTCAAGAATTTTGGAAGAAGAAACACAAAAGAGAATTGTAGATTTAAGTTCCCCCTGAATGGATGAAGAGGATTTTGGATGCAGCTTGATCTCCACTTGACTTGGGTTGATTGGCCGCAGATTTTGCTTAAGAAGCTTGAAGATGGAAGACGAAGTTCTTGCACTAAACACTGTTCATGGAGCTACAGTGGCAGCACTCTTTCTCCCCTTAGTAGTTTCTTTTGGATCTCCTTGAGTGATTAGGGTTTCTTTCCCCCAAGAGATGTTTTTATATAACTTGGATGGTCAAGGACAAGCCAAGACACAGATCCACAATTCCAGGGATGTCTGGAGACCTTTGGGATTAAAATACCATTGATAGATGCTTCAGCCTCGTGGTGAAAAACAAGTCAACAATGGAGGCTTCGAAGCTGGCGGTCGACCGGGCATAGGGGGGCGGTCGACCGGAATTTTACAGAAATGAGGCTTTCAATGCTGGGAAAACCGGTCGATCGGCACCTGACCGGCGGTCGATCGCGAGCTGGAAAACCTGCATTTTTAATAGAGTTAGCCAATAAATCATAGTCTGTGAATGAATCATTTTATGACCATATCTTATTCCAATCAATATGAGTTGGTTGAGCTTATCCTAGGCATTTCTTGAACCATGGTGGATTTAGGCATTTGCTTGATTAAGGATGGCTTTGAGAGTGGTTTAAACAAGTTTTTACTTAGGTTGTAATACCGGGGTTTTGTTATCATCAAAATCATCTGGAGAGACTCAACAATCTCCCCCTTTTTGATGATGACAAAACTCTAGATTACAAGAGCATTGGCACACCTTTATGAAAATTTGGAGCTAAGTAAGGTTGATAAACCACAAGGCGAATAAAACAACCATTCAACACTTTATTTGCCAAATAGATAGGAAATGAGACATAAGGACCAACCATTTGAGATCAAATACCAATTACATTCATTTCATCATTTTCATTACAAAGTACATTGATGCTAGAGAGAATGCAAGATTCTAGACACTAGACACATGTGACAAAGCAAATGCAGAACTGACACAAGACAAGGAACCTCACAAATGATCATTCATACAAACATACGAAAAATGCATGCATAAAATATATAGGACCTGCATTAACTACTTCTCCCCCTTTGGCATCATCAAAGAAGGGGATAGGATAGACGAAAGGTGAACCCAGAAGACACAAGACTGAAGTACAATAGTCTAGAGGGAGGAAGCAAAAGAAAAATCCTCATGGGTCATCTGTAGGAGGCTGATCCTCTGGAGGAGGAGGCTGATATCCAATGCGGCGGCGGATGTCCTCAAGAGAATGGTATTGAAGCTGAAGACGATCCTAAATATGCCCAATGGAGATGTCATGGACCGCATCACAGCACTGCATTCCAAGAAGTGTTAAGTTCATGATGTGGAAGGCCTGGCTGGAATCAGCAACGCTGTCTGTGAGGGTAGTCATATGGGTGGAGAGTGTGGTCATCTGAGTGGAGAGAGTGTCCAGAACCGTGGAGAAGGAATCTATGCGACCTAACATAGTGTCAATCACATTACCCATAATGTTTATGCGATCCCCAAAGGTAGAGAGACGATCCCTAAAAGTGTCCACACCAGTCTCTAGCCCAGTAAAACGCATGTCAAAAGTCTCATAGTCTACCCAAGAGTGCTATCCAGCCCCCTGTGTAGAAGACTCTCCATGAAAGAACTGCGGTGGAGGAGGCATTTTTGGATCCATGTGATGAGTTGAGGGCGGAGGAGGCTGGTCCTCAGCCTGAACTGGAGGGGGGGCATCTCCTTGACCCTGCTGCTACTCTGGTTCCTACTCTTCTTCACTATTAGCTTCTTCCCCATAAACTGGTATATCTCGACATAGCTCCCCATGGGGACCATAGTAATACCCAAAATCTGTAAAGATCTTATGCTTATTATATATATCATCTTGTCGAACATAAATGAACTGCTCATTTGCCAAATTGATCCCAGCATAGATGAAGACGCCTGTCAATTGTGAAGCATATGGCAAAGATCACCGGAGATAGGTACAGCAAGTCCCAATCAGATCGGTCATGAGCCGACCCATGTTGATTTGAATCCCATTCATGACATTGTAAAACAGAAACTTGTGAACCTCTGTCACTTCAGTGCGACTGCCAACCTTGGGATAGATGAGTGAAGTGAACATATGGTGCAAAATCCTTTGCAGTGGTGGAAAATATTTTGCATTCAATGTGATTAAATAACTCACACCACGCACATAATCACAGTTTGTCATGGTAATGAAAGTAGCCTCAACTTCACCATGACCAAATGTGAGACCCGTTCTTTAACGGATCTTTACCGGTAATAAAATAGAATTTATTCCATGAATTTCGGCTATTTTTATGAAATTGATGGGCTTTGTGTATATATATATATATATAAGCTTTTTAGAAATTAAAAGGGGCATTTACGCAATTTTGCTTAACTGAGGGGTTTCTAGCAATCTAGGGGTTTTTTTGAAAAAAAATATCGCAAGGGTTTTTTCTGAGAGGAGAGAATCGAGAGTTCTCTCTCTCTCACTTTCCCCATTCCCCCGCCCCTTTTCACCCGAAACGCAGGCACCCGCGGACGCCCGCGGACGCGAACCCGTCTCCCCTTTCCCTCTTCTCGGCGCGGCGACCGGACGGCCACGGCGGAGGAGCGCCGGTCTCGCCGGCGAGCTGGCAGGGGTGAGCACCGCGGCGGCATCGTCGAGGGGACGGACACGGCGTGCGAAGGCGGGATCCTGCGGAAGACGACGCGGCTCTCTCCCTCCCCTTCTCGCGGCTTTCTCCCGGCAAAATCGACGTCGTCGGCTAGAAATCGGGAGGGGGGAGACCTTCTTCCCGTGCTAGAACCGGTGGAGGTTTCCCCACGACGCGAGAAACGTGGAGACTTCAACCCCGAGTCGAACCGTGGAGTAGAGAGATGGCCGGGAAAGGATGAACCACGGCGACCCTCGGCTTGCTCACGGTCGGAATAGAAGGTTTCGACACGATTGAGGTAGGGGGATCGATTCCCTAGCCCATTAGACCATTCCTAATGCCATGCCCATTGTCATTAAGTTTTAAACGGCATGCCCATTGTCTTTGTGTTTTTAAAGCATGCCTATCGTCTTTATGTTTTCGAAGCATGCCCATCGTTGCTGAGTTCATAGACGATGAATTGCCATATTGTGATGGTGGAATGGCAGGGAACAGGTTAAAATAATTCCCGTCGATTTGGGTCGACTGGGAAGGGATCCAGTTATGATTCCCGTGAATCCGGTTCTCCGGTAAGGACCACGTTTAAATTATTTTAGATTTTATAAAGGTCCGCCTTAAATCACCTATTGACCCGAGCGGCTGGCATCTCGACCGCGTAAATATTTTAAATTTGATTGGCGGTAGAAATTCCACGGCTAGTCTGTTTAACAACACACAACAGTTTGTTGTTCGACCGCCTAAAACCATAGTAGCCCTAGTTCAACCACTTATTCTGCTATTTTTACGTGTTCATTTACTCATGCATTTAATATTGCATCTTTGCCATATTTAAGCCATTTAATCCCAACAGAGTCCAATTCTTAGCATATTCAATTATTTATGTAGTTAATTATTACATTTAATTATCGAATAATTGCCATTTCAGCATATTCAATTATTTATGCATTTAATCATTGAATAATTGCCATGTTTAATTGTTATCATAAATTATGGCATGTTTTTAGATCCCAATAGAGATATGTTCTCTTTCCTTGTGATGAAACCACTAGTCGTAGCCCGACGACTTTTAGTGTTGATCCCACCTGCGAGAGGTGGCGGGGTAGTCCCGTGATACGGTTTTTAAGCTAGTTCTGTGGGCCCCAGTCCAACCGTAGCATCCTACGGATGGGAATACTAGCTTGAGGCCCGGCTTTAGGTGACGAGCCGGTGTGTGCACACGTGGTCAGAGGCTTGGACTGACACTGACGAGTGTTGCTCTGACTAGTTAATTGCTTCAGTTTAAAGTTCAAATGAATGCTTTAATTCATATTGCACGTGTAATTTCTATTCGTTATGCATCCCCTCGATAAACACTCACTAATCCTTACGGGGCCTCATCAGCCTCTTGGGTGGCTTCCCCGAGCTCTTGGTATCGGTAACTCGATGATATCGGTTTAACGGTATCCGGATCTCCTGGGTCGTCATAGTTCGTATCAGAGCGGTGTTGAGGATTTGTATAGGGAATTGAAATTGCAGTAGTCCAGAATAAGTCCATGTGTACCACTATTGCTGGCTTAGGTTATTTTCCGTGATGACTTATGGTTTTCTGTTGTTTTTATGTTTTCGTTTAGTTGAAAATGTCACCTCGTAGAATGGCACGCATCCCAAGGGAAGGAAGTGGTACTTCTATGATTTATGGCCATGCAGCTCGTGTTTTGTTTGATTCAGGTGTTTCTCATTCATTTCTTTCTAAAGACTATGATTTCTTTCAGTTCGCTCCTTGTTCTTCCTTTTAAATTTAAAGGATATAATTTTTATTACGAGGGAGGGACTGTGAGACCCGTTCTTTAATGGATCTTTACCGGTAATAAAATAGAATTTATTCCATGAATGTTGGCTATTTTTATGAAATTTATGGGCTTTGTGTGTCTATATATATATATAAGCTTTTTAGAAATTAAAAGGGGCATTTACGTAATTTTGCTTAACTGAGGGGTTTCTAGCAATCTAGGGGTTTTTTTGAAAAAAAATATCGCAAGGGTTTTTTCTGAGAGGAGAGAATCGAGAGTTCTCTCTCTCTCACTTTCCCCATTCCCCCGCCCCTTTTCACCCGAAACGCAGGCACCCGCGGACGCCCGCGGACGTGAACCCATCTCCCCTTTCCCTCTTCTCGGCGCGGCGACCGGACGGCCACGGCGGAGGAGCGCCGGTCTCGCTGGCGAGCTGGCAGGGGTGAGCACCGCGGCGGCATCGTCGAGGGGACGGACACGGCGTGCGAAGGCGGGATCCTGCGGAAGACGACGCGGCTCTCTCCCTCCCCTTCTCGCGGCTTTCTCCCGGCAAAATCGACGTCGTCGGCTAGAAATCGGGAGGGGGGAGACCTTCTTCCCGTGCTAGAACCGGTGGAGGTTTCCCCACGACGCGAGAAACGTGGAGACTTCAACCCCGAGTCGAACCGTGGAGTGGAGAGATGGCCGGGAAAGGATGAACCACGGCGACCCTCGGCTTGCTCACGGTCGGAATAGAAGGTTTCGACACGATTGAGGTAGGGGGATCGATTCCCTAGCCCATTAGACCATTCCTAATGCCATGCCCATTGTCATTAAGTTTTAAACGGCTTGCCCATTGTCTTTGTGTTTTTAAAGCATGCCTATCGTCTTTATGTTTTCGAAGCATGCCCATCGTTGCTGAGTTCATAGACGATGAATTGCCATATTGTGATGGTGGAATGGCAGGGAACAGGTTAAAATAATTCCCGTCGATTTGGGTCGACTGGGAAGGGATCCAGTTATGATTCCCGTGAATCCGGTTCTCCGGTAAGGACCACGTTTAAATTATTTTAGATTTTATAAAGGTCTGCCTTAAATCGCCTATTGACCCGAGCGGCTGGCATCTCGACCGCGTAAATATTTTAAATTTGATTGGCGGTAGAAATTCCACGGCTAGTCCGTTTAACAACACGCAACAGTTTGTTGTTCGACCGCCTAAAACCATAGTAGCCCTAGTTCAACCACTTATTCTGCTATTTTTACGTGTTCATTTACTCATGCATTTAATATTGCATCTTTGCCATATTTAAGCCATTTAATCCCAACAGAGTCCAATTCTTAGCATATTCAATTATTTATGTAGTTAATTATTACATTTAATTATCGAATAATTGCCATTTCAGCATATTCAATTATTTATGCATTTAATCATTGAATAATTGCCATGTTTAATTGTTATCATAAATTATGGCATGTTTTTAGATCCCAATAGAGATATATTCTCTTTCCTTGTGATGAAACCACCAGTCGTAGCCCGACGACTTTTAGTGTTGATCCCACCTGCGAGAGGTGGCGGGGTAGTCCCGTGATACGGTTTTTAAGCTAGTTCTGTGGGCCCCAGTCCAACCGTAGCATCCTACGGATGGGAATACTAGCTTGAGGCCCGGCTTTAGGTGACGAGCCGGTGTGTGCACACGTGGTCAGAGGCTTGGACTGACACTGACGAGTGTTGCTCTGACTAGTTAATTGCTTCAGTTTAAAGTTCAAATGAATGCTTTAATTCATATTGCACGTGTAATTTCTATTCGTTATGCATCCCCTCGATAAACACTCACTAATCCTTACGGGGCCTCATCAGCCTCTTGGGTGGCTTCCCCGAGCTCTTGGTATCGGTAACTCGATGATATCGGTTTAACGGTATCCGGATCTCCTGGGTCGTCATAGTTCGTATCAGAGCGGTGTTGAGGATTTGTATAGGGAATTGAAATTGCAGTAGTCCAGAATAAGTCCATGTGTACCACTATTGCTGGCTTAGGTTATTTTCCGTGATGACTTATGGTTTTCTGTTGTTTTTATGTTTTCGTTTAGTTGAAAATGTCACCTCGTAGAATGGCATGCATCCCAAGGGAAGGAAGTGGTACTTCTATGATTTATGGCCATGCAGCTCGTGTTTTGTTTGATTCAGGTGTTTCTCATTCATTTCTTTCTAAAGACTATGATTTCTTTCAGTTCGCTCCTTGTTCTTCCTTTTAAATTTCAAGGATATAATTTTTATTACGAGGGAGGGACTGTGAGACCCGTTCTTTAATGGATCTTTACCGGTAATAAAATAGAATTTATTCCATGAATGTTGGCTATTTTTATGAAATTTATGGGCTTTGTGTGTCTATATATATATATAAGCTTTTTAGAAATTAAAAGGGGTATTTACGCAATTTTCCTTAACTGAGGGGTTTCTAGCAATCTGAGGGTTTTTTTGAAAAAAAAATATGTCGCAAGGGTTTTTTCTGAGAGGAGAGAACCGAGAGTTCTCTCTCTCTCACATTCCCCATCCCCCCCCCTTTTCACCCGAAACGCAGGCACCCACGGACGCCCGCGATTGCGAACTTGTCTCTTGTTTCCCTCTTCTAGACGCGGCGACCGGACGGCCACGGCGGAGGAGCGCCGGTCTCGCCGGTGAGCTGGCAGGGGTGAGCACTGCGGCGGTGGCGTCGAGGGGCCGGACAGGGCACGCGAAGGCGGGATCCTGCGGAAGACGGCACGGCTCTCTCCCTCCCCTTCTCACGGCTTTCTCGCGGCGAAATCTATGTCCACGGCTAGAAATCGGGAGGGGGGCAGCCTTCTTCCCTTGCTAGAACCGGCGGAGGCTTCCCCACGACGCGAGGAACATGAAGACTTCAACCCCGAGTCGAACCGTGGAGTGGAGAGACGGCATGCCCATCGTCTTTATGTTTTCAAAGCATGCCCATTGTCCTTATGTTTTTGAAGCATGCCCATCGTCTTTATGTTTTTGAAGCATGCCCATCGTTGCTGAGTTCATAGTCGTTGAATTGCCATATTGTGATGGTGGAATGGCAGGGAACAGGTTAAAATAATTCCCGTCAATTTGGGTCGACTGGGAAGGGATCCGGTTATGATTTCCATGAATCCGGTTCTTTAGTAAGGACCACGTTTAAATTATTTTAGATTTTATAAAGGTCCGCCTTAAACCGCCTATTGACCCGAGCGGCTGGCATCTCGATCGCGTAAATATTTTAAATTTGAATGGCGGTAGAAATTCCACGGCTAGTCCGCTTAACAACACGCAACAGTTCATTGTTCGACCGCCTAAAACCGTAGCAGCCCTAGTTCGACCGCTTGTTCTGCTATTTTTGCATGTTCATTTACTCATGCATTTAATATTGCATCTTCGCTATATTTAAGCCATTTAATCCCGACAGATTCCAATTCTTAGCATATTCAATTATTTATGCAGTTAATTATTACATTTAATTATCGAATAATTGCCATTTCAGCATATTCAATTATTTATGCATTTAATCATTGAATAATTGCCATGTTTAATTGTTATCATTATTTATGGCATATTTTTAGATCCCAATAGAGATATATTCTCTTTCCTTGTGATGGAACCACAAGTCGTAGCCCGACGACTTTTAGTGTTTATCCCACCCGGGAGAGGTGGCGGGGTAGTCCCGTGATACGGTTTTTAAGCTAGTTCCGTGGGCCCCAGTCCAACCGTAGCGTCCTACGGAGGGGAATACTAGCTAGAGGCCTGGCTCTAGGCAACGAGCCTGTGTGTGCACATGTGGTCTGAGACTTGGACTGACACTGACGAGTGTTGCTCTGACTAGTTAATTGCTTCCGTTTAAAGTTTAAATGAATGCTTTAATTAATATTGCGCGTGTAATTTCTATTCGTTATGCATCCCCTCGACAAACACTCACTAACCCTTACGGGGCCTCATCAGCCTCTTAGGTGGCTTCCCCGAGCTCTTGGTATTGGTAACTCGATGATATCGGTTTATCAGTATCTGGATCTCCTGGGTCCTCACACCAAAAGTCTAGTTAGCACCTCAGGCCGAGACTCCTAAGGCTCACCGAAAAAGATCGGGTGTAATATGTAACTCAACTCCTTGAACAACTGTATATAATTCTTCATTCCTTTCAACCAGATTTCCATAAAATTGATGCAGTAGATTGGGATAGTATCTGGTATACCTAGTGACAAAATCTATCCAACCCTCTTGAATCTCAAAAAGAGCACATAAATCAAGCAGAATCTCATTCACCTCATTAAAGTCGACCAGTCGAGGATCGATAATAGGACGTGGAGGCAACCGAGGGGCGCGACGAGGTGCAGGTTCTCGCTGAGGTGGAGGAGCCGGGGCCTCTCGTCTCTAACCACTAGCTTCCCCTTGGGCAGAACGTCGAGAGCTTCGTCTAGGCGGCATCCCGAAGTAGAAAACCCGGTGGAAACCCTTGAAAAGAAGACTCTCCTCCTAGGGGATGAAGTTGAACCAAATGACACTCCAAGGGCTTGCAAAAGCCTTCTCCACAACCTGGAACCCTGGGAAGAGCTTCACACTCATACAAACGGTCGCGAAGATTTCGTCCCAAAACGGTGACGAACCGACTTGATCTTGTGCGGATTGAAGGTGGATGAGGTTTTGGGGTTTCAACGGTGGAGTTTGGGTGTTCTAGGGTTAGGGAAATATGTTGGAGAGAGAATAGGTGTTTTAGAATGATAGAATGGGGTTTTAGGACCCCTTAAAAGAGGGTTCGGTGGATGGTTCAGCCGGATCACTCGTTGCCACCGGTCAACCGGCGCAGGAGCGGCGGTCGACCTCTAGCCCCAGAAATTCTCATTTTTTATTTTTAGTTTCTTTTTCTTTTCTTTTTCCCTTTTTTTTTGTATATGAGGACCATCATCCGATCGTTTGATTGGAACCAACAGCAAGAAGTAGAGAGAAGGAAAAAAGATGGGATTTTGAGGAAAGTTCTCTAACTCCCTCTCAGAGAGTATGTTAGTTTTGGCATCATTGGGTCCACATTTATTTAACCAAGGAATATTTGGCCTTAGAAATATTTTCAAGGAGGGCTATATATATAAATACATTCAAGCATGTAGGAGTGTATATGAACACACAAGGCATTTAAGATGAGTACATACAATATGCATGTCAATCTACCCTTTATGCATACGAGTTCTTATAACTTCTACTCTTACCCTAAGTGCAGATGTACATATGTATGCTCTCGCCCTTGCACATGTCAAGTTCTCTTCTTATTTTGTTGAATTGTTGCTGGTGTAGAGGTTTTGTGAAAATATCAGCTAGTTGATTGTGTTTGTCAATGAAGTTCAATTCAAAGACCCATTTTTCTACATGATCTCTCAGAAAATGATGTCGAATGTCAATGTGCTTTGTCCTAGAATGTTGAACAAGATTTTTTGACAAGCTGATTGCACTAGTATTATCACATAAGATTGGCACACATTTCATTTCAACATCCAAATCAAGCAATTAATTTTTGATCCAAAGTACTTGGGCTCCACAACTTCCGGCGGCTACATATTCAGCCTCGGCCGTTGAGAGAGCTACTGAATGTTGTTTCTTTGAGGCCCATGAAACTAGGCACCCACCAACAAACTGACAATATCCACTAGTACTTTTACGATCTACAATACATCCGACATAATCTGTATCGGTGTATGCAATCAAATCAAAAGAACTACCGATGAGAAACCACAAGCCAAAATCTATTGTCCCAATTAAGTATCTAGAAATGTGTTTAACAACAATTAAATGAGATTCTTTAGGACATGATTGAAAATGAGCACATAGACATACACTGAATTGAATGTCAGGGCGGCATGCTGTTAGATACAGTAGTGATCTGATCATACCTTGAAACAGTGTGGGATCTATTGTTTTACCATTTTCATCTTTGTCTAACTTCGTGGTTGTGGCCATCGGAGTCGACATGGGTTTCGCTTCAGCCATCCCAAATTTCTTTAACAGCTCTAGTGTGTACTTAGCTTGATTGATGAAAATTCCTTCGGGCGTTTGCTTCACCTGCAATCCAAGAAAGAAGTTTAGTTCACCCATTAAGCTCATCTTAAATTCTCCTTGCATGATTTCTGCAAATTCTTCACATAGAACATTGTTAGTAGTTCCAAAAATTATGTCATCAACATACACTTGAACTACTAATATATTTTTACCTAATTTCTTCGTGAAGAGTGTTTGATCAACCTTACCTCTTTTGAAATCATTTTCTGTGAGGAATGAAGTAAGCCTTTCATACCATGCCCTTGGTACTTGCTTTAACCCGTACAAGGCCTTCTATAACTTATACACATGCTTTGGATGTCTTGGATCTTCAAAACCTGAAGGTTGCTCTACAAAAACATCCTCCTTGATGTAACTATTAAGAAAGGTAGATTTAACACCCATTTGAAATAATTTGAAGTTCAATGAATAAGCATAGGATAATAAAATCCGGACTGCTTCTAGTCTACCAACCGGTGCAAAAGACTCATCAAAATTAGTACCCATATCCTGGCTATACTCTTTGGCTACAAGCCAGGCCTTGTTCCTAACAACCAATCGCGTATCATTTAACTTGTTTCTGAAAACCCAACGGGTTCCAATTGTGGGATGATTCTTAGGACGCGGCACAAGAGTCCACACTTCGTTCCTTTCGAACTGGTGTAGCTCTTCATGCATAGCCTGAATCCAAGATTCATTTTGAAGAGCTTCATGGATATCCTTAGGCTCTTCTTGTGAAATTAGGGCCATCAAATCCTCCTCTTCTACTTGCCTTACTGAAGACCTAGTTCTTACCCCATCTTGAGGATTACCGATAATCTTTCTAGCGGGGTGGTCTTTCAAGAATGTGGAAGAGCTAGGCAAGTCCGGGTGTTGCACTTGATGTTCTTGAAGTGTCTCAATGGATGGATCTTCATCCTTTTCATCCTTGCTGGAGGTTGCTTCCATTCGTTCATCCTTAGCTCTAGCATCAGTTGGATTTTTATGAGCTTCACTTGCATCCAAAGTTGGAATTGATTGATTGGTTAGTTTCAGTTCAGATTTGTCACGCCCCGACGCGGAATATCGGGACATACAGTTAGAAATGAGCTGGAAAGAGAGAGAACTAATCTAAATATATACAAATGCTAAGAAATGGAATTAACTTATTGACCATTAAACAAAACATAACCGGTACATAATCCTCAAATCAACTCAATACAACTGGGATAACAACTCTAAACCACAATAACAAAGCTGAAGCACAACACACTCTAAACACAACTAACTGATACACTCAAAACATCACTCCTGCCCTTCCCCATCGGTAAGCACGTCACCTGAAAAGTCTGGAAAGGGGGGAAACAACAACTATGAGCTAACGCTCAGTAGGAAATAACAGATAGGTATAAGTGATTAGCAGTTTAATTACATTTTCAAAATGTCATGCTACAAAGGATAATGCAATAAAAGAGTAATGATGATATAATGAAACAAAATTGAAAGATCTCGCAAGGTCAATAAATATAAAGGAATAGAATGGTAATACTTAAGAGGAATAACAAAGACAAGAATTTACTACAGGAGATAACGATAAAGAGTTGGCCATATCAAGATAATTCAAGTCATGTCAAGCACGTGTGTAGTTTCATTTCCACATCCAAGTAACATCAAGTAAGTAACAACAAGTAGAGTATAGAACAGTGAAGAGTGGAAAGTGAAAAGTAGTAGAGAGTAGTAGATAGTAGTGAAGAGTAGTGGACAGTAGTGGACAATCCTAGATTTAACTCATGTCATGGTACTGGTGCCAAATGCCACACCTAGTCAATCACCTCCCCGGGGGTACACGTAGTGTTCGGGCGCTCCTCCCAGGACTAGACCGAGCCCTTAATTGTTTGCCAGGCATTGATTTCTTTGGATCAGAGATCCCACGAATCTAGACTTCCACAATTTATGGCCAGAATTCCAAGGTTTGAACTATGTAGCAATAACAATTTCAAGTAGGAAGGAGATTCATTTCAGAATTTCAAGGTAAGCACAATCATCAAGAAGATTGAAAACCAAATCACAATAAGAGTTAATCATGATGCACTACTGTAGTACAGCAGCTATCCAACAAGCTAATCAACATATTAATCCTAATTATCAAGTTAATATGTCAAAGATTATCCATTATCATTTGCATTAAGATAATTACCAAAAGCTGATTCAAGATGATAAGGTAAAGGAACAAAGTTGTACAGGAAGGAAAAAGAATGCATTAACAGAGATTTAATTACACCATTAACCACTAATTATGTGGGTTTCTATTTAACCAATGTATGAGTCAAAATGAAGATGGTAAACGGCATGTTTTTACACTATGTTTGCAAGTAGGAACCAATGTAAATTGAAATCATAAGGTTTCCAGAATAGGTCACTGGTTCTTCAAAAGTATAGTTTTCAATTCGTCTAAGTTCAATAGGTCGATCCCCTAATGATCCGGATCGATCCTCGGGTCGAAAAATGATGAAAACTGGTTTTCTGGTGTATGGGTCGACCCCTGGGGTCGACCCCTGAAAAATTGGGGTCTGGCAGCTGAATGGGTCGACCCCTGGGGTCGACCCAAGCAAATTCTGAAGGATGGGTCGACCCCTGGGGTCGACCCCTTCGTTCTTGCGCATGGGTCGACCCCTGGGGTCGACCCCCTTGCAGGGAGTGGATGGGTCGACCCCAGGGGTCGACCCTCACACCTGGGCCAAATGGGTCGACCCCAAGGGTCGACCCTCGGGCCAGCCAGGGCACCCAGAAAATGGGTCGACCCCTGGGGTCGACCCCTGCAAGAACAGCAACGTAAGTTGCCTCCGGAAAACCCATTAACTCATCCAAATGAGGTCCAATTGAGTTGAAATTAAAACCACATGCTATAGAAATCTTGCTAGACATATTAGGGTCATAAAACGACAATTTGGAAACACGAATTTCATCAGAATTCACCAGAATCACAACCTATTCTATGAAGAACACAAGGAGACCTAGTTCAGGGCATACTTCCACTAAATTGTCAAATTCTCTCGATATACAAAACCAAATTTGGGGATTTTGGTGTCAAAAGAAAGCTAACTCGATCATGAATCCAACCATGTATGATATGCTACATGAATATCAGGTTACATGACTCAAAATAAGCCCGCAATCAAGCTCTGGCTTAAAGGAATACTATATGAATCATGTTCTAGACATGCTTCTACAAAAATTTGAAATTCACCAAGCATGCTCAATAAAAATTGGGGGTTTCTATGTTGAATAAAAGCTAACAACATGCTGATTACTTCATGTAAGTTAATTAGGATTTGGTTGTTAGATCCTACCTCAAATTGAAGAGGGAACTCGAAACCCTAGAATAAAGAACAAGCTTGACAGCACCTCACAAAAAGCTCGATATCTCCACGGATACCTAATGAAAATTGGGGCTTTTGCCACCAATGGATAGAGCTCAATGAGAGGAATAATTTTCTATACTCATGATCGAAGTTTGGTTGAGAATTCCTACCTCAATCGTTGGAACATGGAAGGAAGAGAGGAAGCCGACGGCCTGCCGACCCACCTCCACTAATTGAGCAAGAACTCCTTGGATCTGTAACTTCAACGTACCCCACTGCAACAAAATGAAACTAGAGTCGAAGAGCTACATTTCTATAGGTCATGGGGCTTCTGGATCCTTCGGAGTTGGGAGTATTTGGCGCTGCAAGTTTCGTGTTAGAAACGGCGCTGGAATCCTTGACTCGACCAAATCTATGTCGGCAGCACGTTTTAGGGCTAGGTTTACCTCAAATTGATTGAGGGTAAATGTTCCTTACCTCGTGGCCTTCCATTTGCCCTTGATTTCAGATCATTTGGTTGAGTAATAAGGTCGAATTTCATGTTTTTAAGTTACGATTAGGTAAAGGGTAGGTGGAAGTCAAATTCAGGATTAATCCTCTAATTAGACAAGGTTACGTAATTAATTTGGGTCAAGTCCAGAAGACAAAATTGCTATAAAAATGATCTTTTACCCAATTACTATTTTTACAGATTTTTCCAAGGTAGTCGAATTTTATAGGTTCTAATTTCTAATGAATTAAATATTAATATTTCAAAATTTAAACATTAATTCATTTTAATTCAATTTTTAATTAATAAAAGTTCAATAAAACTTAATAAATAATCGGGGTATTACACCCTCCCCTACTTAAAGAATTTGGTCCTCCAAATTCACTACACTATATACGGAAGGTAGGGAAAAGATAGATCACCTAGAATAGGTCGGGATACCGCTTCCGCATAGTATCTTCGATTCCCAAGTAGCTTCTTCGGTTCCACGCCGACTCCACTGAATCTTGACCATCGGTATAGACCGATTTCGGAGTTGCTGCTGTTTCCGGTCTAGAATTTTGATAGGTTTTTCTTCATAAGTCAAATCTTCCTTTAACTCAAAATCCACATGTTGAATGATGTGAGTGAGATCGTACACATATTTCCGTAACATAGACACATGGAAAACATTATGTACGCTAGATAACTGAGGCGGTAATGCAAGTCTGTAAGCAACTTCTCCCAGTCTATCTAGGATCTCGAATGGACCAATATACCTCGGACTCAGCTTGCCATGAATGCCAAATCTTCGAATCCCTCTCGAAGGAGAGACTTTCAGAAACACATGCTCGCCAACTTGAAATTCTAATGCTCTTCTCCTTGTGTCGGCATAACTCTTCTGTCTTGACTGAGCCACTTTTAACCGGTCTCGGATAACACGGATGTTCTGTGATGATTCTGAAACAAGATCCGGTCCAAGCCATTGCTTCTCGCCCACCTCGTCCCAACACAACGGGAAACGACAGCTTCTTCCATACAAAGCTTCAAATGGAGCCATTTGTATGCTGGATTGGTAACTGTTGTTGTAGGCGAATTCAATCAATGCCAAGTGATTACTCCAACTGCCTCCGAAATCAATCATGCAAGCTCGCAGCATATCTTCCACTATCTGGTTGGTTCTTTCAGTCTGTCCATCTGTCTGTGGATGAAAAGTAGTACTGAAATTCAGACGAGTACCAAGAGACTCTTGCAGTCCCTTCCAGAAATGCGAAGTAAATCTCGGGTCTCTATCAGACACAATGCTGACAGGTATACCATGGAGCCTTACCACTTCCTTCAAATATAAAGCAGCCAATACATCAACTGTCCACTTGGACTTAATGGGTAAGAAATGAGCCGATTTTGTCAAGCGATCGACGATCACCCATATCGCATCAAATCCACCACGAGTCTTAGGTAGACCCATAATGAAATCCATGCCAATGCTTTCCCACTTCCATTGGGGTATGTCGAGTGGTTTCAACTTTCCTGCCGGTCTGAAATGTTCAGCCTTAACTTGTTGACAAATCAGACATCTACTCACGAAATCTGCAATTTTCCTTTTCATATTTGGCCACCAAAAGGACCTTTTCAAATCCTTGAACATTTTAGTGCCTCCAGGATGAATAGTGTATTTGGATCTATGTGCTTCCTCCAGAATCTTGTTCTTTAACTCAGCTTCATCAGGTACACAAGTTCTACCCTGGAATAACAATCTTCCATCGTCAGCCACCATGAAGTCGGGTCTGCTGCTCAAACTTCCCTTGATCTCAACCAGCTCGGGATCATTATCTTGCAAGGATTTGATCTCCATTAATAATTCGGGCTTAAGTCGAATCTGTGCAATTATAACCCGATCATTATCAACATTTAGATCCAGGCTAGCTAACTGTTCCAATAGGCTCCATTCTTGTAACATGAGACTTGATAGTTTAGCCACAGGCTTTCGGCTTAATGCATCTGCCACCACATTGCCTTTACCAGGATGATATTCAATCGAGAAGTCGAAGTCCTTCAAGTACTCCAACCATCTTCTCTACCTCATGTTAAGTTCTTTCTGAGAAAATAAATACTTCAAACTCTTATGATCTGAAAATACTGTGAATGTTTCTCCATACAAGTAATGCCTCCAAATTTTTAAGGCGAATACAACTGCTGCAAGTTCCAAGTCATGAACGGGCTAATTCTCTTCATACTTCTTCAGCTGCCTAGAAGAATAGGCAATCACCTTACCATGCTGCATGAGTACACAGCCAAAGCCAATACCAGAAGCATCGGTATAGACCACGAAACCACCGTCGCCAGAAGGTAAAGCCAATACGGGTGCAGTAGTGAGGCAATCCTTCAATGTTTGAAAGCTCTGCTGACATTCCTCGGACCATTCAAACTTGTTGTCTTTACGGGTCAATCGAGTGAGAGGTACCGCAATCTTGGAGAAGTCTTGAATAAATCTCCGATAATAGCCTGCCAGGCCTAGGAAGCTTCTTACTTCGGTCACTGTAGTAGGCTGATCCCAGTTCCTTACTATCTCCACTTTCGAAGGATCAACTGAAATACCTTCTTTGGTGATGATATGTCCTAAGAAGGACACTTCTTGCAGCCAGAAATCACATTTACTGAATTTGGCATATAGTTGATGATCTTTCAATATCTGCAATGCCATCCTCAAATGTTCGGCATGCTCTTCTTCAGTCTTGGAATAAATTAGTATGTCGTCAATGAATACCACGACCCATTGATCAAGATAAGGCCGGAATGCATTATTCATTAACTGCATGAAAGCTGCTGGTGCATTCGTTAGACCAAAAGGCATAACGACAAACTCAAAATGACCATACCTGCTGCGGAAAGCCGTTTTATAAATTTCATCTTCCTTAATCCTCAGCTGATGATATCCAGATCGAAGATCGATCTTAGAGAAATAATGTGCTCCCGCTATCTGGTCGAATAATTCGTCAATCCTCGGCAATAGGTATTTATTCTTGATAGTTAGCTGGTTCAGTTGCCGATAATCGATGCATAATTTCATCGAACCATCCTTTTTCCTGACGAATAATACAGGAGCTCCCCAAGGTGAAGTACTCGGACGAATAAAGCCCTTCTCGAGTAATTCCATCAGTTGTTGCTTTAATTCCCTTAGCTCTGCAGGGGACATACGGTAAGGAGCTCTAGAAATAGGAGACGCGCCAGGAACAATATCAATGGAGAAGATAACTTCCCGCTCAGGCGGAAGTCCTGGTAGTTCCTCCGGAAAGACTTCGGAGAATTCTCGGACAATAGGAGTGTCCTTTATCTCAACTCGCTGTTCCGGTGTAGCGTGGACAAAGGCTAGAAAAGCCTCACAACCTCGCCTCATCAGCTTGTCGGCTCGAAGAGAAGAGATGAGCGATACGGGGTTATGGTGCTTGATCCCCGTAAAAGATAAACCAGAATGTCTAGTAAAAGTCACTGAGCTAGAACTGCAGTGAACACTGGCCTCGTACTTGGCCAACCAATCTGCTCCAAGGATTACATCATAATCCTTCATATCCATGCAAACTAAGTCGGCTGAAAAATTCCGTTCATCAATAATAACCTTACTAGAAGGATAGTAATATTGAATAGCCGCTCCAGAACCAATAGGAGTTGATATAACCAATGGAGAATTCATCATAATAGGTTTGACAGATAACGACTTCGCAAATTTCCGAGAAATAAAAGAATGCGTTGCACCAGTATCAAACAGAACAAATGCGGGCTTGTCGATTATAGTAAGGGTACCTTCGACGAGTCCGCCATCATCAGAAATCCCAGTTTCATCCGCATGTAAAGCTTGGAGCCTTCCTTGCGGCTTCTTGATAACTTGAGGTTTTGCCGGTGTAGCTTGTTCCAATAGAAGAGGGCAGTCAGGGATACGGTGTTCCCTACTCCCACATCGTAAACACGCACCTAGCTTGCGCCAGCATTCCTCCATCTTGTGACCTGGATGATCACAATACTTGCACTTGCCCTTGAATGGAACAATAGGGCCGGGTTTCTTCTCTTCATTTCTTGGCATCTTGCCTTTCCACGTTCCCGATCCGATCCACGAACTAGACCCACTCATGGGCGTCTTTTTGCTAGTGCCAAATCCGGGTCTAGGAGTTGGTTGTTCCTTCTTCATGCCTTGCCCATGGATCCTCTCCGTCATTTCTAAGGTATCTTCCAAAACTTGTGTCTTTCTCACCATCTCAGAATAAGTAGAGATCTCCATCGGCGCCAGTTGATTGATGTAGTGAAGCTTCAACCCGTTGAGAAATCGCTTAGCTTTCATCTTCTCTGTGGAGATAAGGTGAGTAGCATAGCGCGAAAGCTGAGAGAACTGTGCTTCATATTCGGCCACCGATAAGCTTCGCTGCTTTAGAGCCGCGAACTCCGCCGCCTTCTTCTCTTGTACACGATCGGAAAAATATTTGTCGTTGAAGAATTCCTCGAACTCTTCCCATGTGACTTGTTGATCGCCTAGAGTTGCCTTGACGGAATCCCACCAAGTACGCGCGTCCCACTCCAATTGGAAGGTAGAAAGAAGGACACGCTCTTGGTCGGTACATTATAGACTCCCAATTAAACAATATCACAGCAATACAAAGATTTGACCCACTCCACATAGGGAGGTAAAAGGTCACATGTGGAGCCCGGGAATCACGCAACTCGGGTTGACGGGCAGCTTCTTGATGTCGCCCGGCGGTGCCGAACTCCGCGTTTTTGTGCTTTCCGAACGGCGGGTTCTGCAGGCCCGCGGGGCCCACGGATGGCGCTGTCCTCCGGATCTGTGGGGGTGGGACCCACTGTGATGGGGACCCCTGGTGGCGCGCCTCCACGGACGGCGGTCAGCCGGGAACACCGATCGGGGGTCGATCGGTCCCGATACCTAAGCTTTGAAGTTGCTGCCCACGGATTTTTAGTTGCTGTTTTCAGGCGCGCGCTCCGGCGAAAACGGCCGCTGTGATCAATCCCGACGTCGGATCGGGACGCATGAGCTATCGTTGGAAAGCTCTCTTCAAATGCTTAAATCCAGACCCATAGAGATCTACTGGATCTGGTCGGATCAGAACTTTAATGAATTTACAAGTCCCTGTTGTACAGTAACTGAAATCTCAGAGCTGCAGGGCACTTGTCTGAGAACCACCATTGACCAACTCGTAAACCTCCGATTCAGCTCTTGAGATCTTCTTCAAAGTTGTAGGGGATCAAACCACGGAACTGGGATCATTTTTAGAATTTGATTTGGAGGTGGTGGTGATTTACTATGAGTTTTGGGGTGGCTGGTGGTCGGATCTAAGAACTGGGGGACAGAACTGTAGCTGGGACTGAGAACGATTTTTCGAAAATATGAAATGGACGAACCAAAAATTAAAAAAAATGGTGTATGAAGGGGTGGATGCAAGGAACACCCAATAAATTTGGGCGAACCAAAAAAAAATCAAAAAGTGGACCTAAGACTTGAAACTCAGGGCGAATAGGAACCTGGACAGAACTTTGGCAAAACTGGAATGAAAGAGGGAATGAAAATCAAAAATTATGAAACGGGATCTGAATGACAAACCAATTTTTTTGGGACGTCCTGGACACCTATGGAACCTCCAGTAAAATCCCCAGGTCGATCAGAGCTCGTGGTTGATGGCTGAAGTTCGTGGAAGTTGCTATGGTACTGCGCGGGCAGAACTGCGATGAAGACGATGGCGGTGCGATGGCGGCTCGTGGCGGCGGCGGCGGCGACCGGAACTGATAGGGTGGAGTCTCACCACTAGAAGGAAGCCTTCACAGCTTCAAGGGGAGAGGGAGGGGCGGCCTAAGCCTTGCTCAAGGGATTTTCTTCCAATTCAAATGCATTAATTCTACTAAAATGGAAAATACAAGCTTAAATAGGTTACATCTCACATCCATCCACAACCATTGGATCTAGGCGATGGGAATGGAGGGTTGGGATGGAGTGTGACACACACACACAAAATAATATAAAAAAACAAAGGGGGGGGGGGCGGCCCTTGGACCAAGGAGAGAGGGTGGACTAGTTGGTGGGGGTAGGTGGCCTCCCATGTGGACTTTTCTAGTCCATTGTCCCCCATGTGTCCAATTCCCATTCAAACTTCTAGATGCTCCCATGTGGCATGTTGACTGACCCCACGTGGGACCCTAGGCTGAGGTGGCCCAATGGGGTGGGGCCTGGGGGGCCCGTGGGGCCCACGGGGTCCGAATTGCACATAAGCCCCTATTACAATCAAAATGTCAAACCGAATGCAACGAAATAAACACAAATTAAACACACATAAAGTCTAACTAAATATAATAAGTGGGGAGGCTCAAGGCGGAGTCTCCAGGCTGTCTCCGAGCCAGATGGACGCTGAGGTGGCTCGTGTCATGCTCCGTGTGCGGTACCGGTGGCTCGGCGTATCGTGCCGATCAACTGCTCGGGTGTCCGCACCATCGGGCCTGCCAGGGCACCCAGAAAATGGGTCGACCCCTGGGGTCGACCCCTGCAAGAACAGCAACGTAAGTTGCCTCCGGAAAACCCATTAACTCATCCAAATGAGGTCCAATTGAGTTGAAATTAAAACCACATGCTATAGGAATCTTGCTAGACATATTAGGGTCATAAAACTACAATTTGGAAACACGAATTTCATCAGAATTCACTAGAATCACAACCTATTCTATGAAGAACATAAGGAGACGTAGTTCAGGACATACTTCCACTAAATTGTCAAATTCTCTCGATATACAAAACCAAATTTGGGGATTTTAGTGTCAAAAGAAAGCTAACTCGATCATGAATCCAACCATGTATGATATGCTACATGAATATCAGGTTACATGACTCAAAATAAGCCCGCAGTCAAGCTCTGGCTTAAAGGAATACTATATGAATCATGTTCTAGACATGCTTCTACAAAAATTCGAAATTCACCAAGCATGCTCAATAAAAATTGGTGGTTTCTACGTTGAATAAAAGCTAACAACATGCTGATTACTTCATGTAAGTTAATTAGGATTTGGTTGTTAGATCCTACCTCAAATTGAAGAGGGAACTCGAAACCCTAGAATAAAGAACAAGCTTGACAGCACCTCACAAAAAGCTCGATATCTCCATGGATACCTAATGAAAATTGGGGCTTTTGCCACCAATGGATAGAGCTCGATAAGAGGAACAATTTTCTATACTCATGATCGAAGTTTGGTTGAGAATTCCTACCTCAATCGTTGGAACAAGGAAGGAAGAGAGGAAGCTGACGGCCTGCCGACCCACCTCCACTAATCGAGCAAGAACTCCTTGGAACTGTAATTTCAACGTACCCCACAACAACCAAATGAAACTAGAGTCGAAGAGCTACATTTCTATAGGTCATGGGGCTTCTGGATCCTTCGGAGTTGGGAGTATTTGGCGCTGCAAGTTTCGTGTTAGAAACGGCGCCGGAATCCTTGACTCGACCAAATCTATGTCGGCAGCACGTTTTAGGGCTAGGTTTACCTCAAATTGATTGAGGGTAAATGTTCCTTACCTCGTGGCCTTCTATTTGCCCTTGATTTCAGATCATTTGGTTGAGTAATAAGGTCGAATTTCACGTTTTTAAGTTACGATTAGGTAAAGGGTAGGTGGAAGTCAAATTCAGGATTAATCCTCTAATTAGACAAGGTTACGTAATTAATTTGGGTCAAGTCCAGAACACAAAATTGCTATAAAAATGATCTTTTACCCAATTACTATTTTTACAAATTTTTCCAAGGTAGTCAAATTTTATAGGTTCTAATTTCTAATGAATTAAATATTAATATTTCAAAATTCAAACATTAATTCACTTTAATTCAATTTTTAATTAATAAAAGTTCAATAAAACTTAATAAATAATTGGGGTATTACAAGATTCATCAAAGATAACATGAGGACTCTCTTTAACAACTAAAGTCATTTTATTAAATAACCTGTAATCTCTAGAGTTCAGTGCATAGTCTAGAAAAATTCCTTTGTCACTTTTCTCATCAAAGTTTCCAAGATTTGACTTACCATTATTCACAACATAGCAAGGGCATCCAAAAGGTTTGAGATGGGAAATATTTGGTTTCTTACCGTTGTAGAGCTCATATGGAGTATTCTTCAAGTTGGGCCTTACCATTGCCCTATTGATGATATAACATGCTGTACTTACCGCCTCAGCCCAGAAATATTTGGGTAGGGAATTCTTACTTAACATGGTCCGAGCTATGTCTATCAATATTTTGTTCTTCCTCTCCACTTATCATGCCCCAAGATTTTAATACAGCAGAAGACATTCTCGTGAAACGTGAACAACCAGCATGATAAGTCTCTTGCAAGCAAGAATAACCAGAGCGCAATAACAATCACACAAAGTAATTGCTCAATAATTTACTCAAACCTTCACTTTTATTAATAATAAGAATGATTCTAGTACATCAATTATTCAACTTCCTTAAATCTATTTGACTCAAATAAAGAGAAAATTACATGAACTCGATCTAGACATTATTTACTTCCTAAGACTTCTCCAAATCTTATGTGACTTTCATTCGCTCTCGGACCCATCACTTGAATAACTCGAATCCGAACCCGAACTACTTACATCTCTTGAAAAGATTTAAAAATAGGTAATGAGCACAATTGCCCAGTAGGTATCTTCGTATCAACATGAAGGCAATATTAAAGTGATTAGCATTTTTGGCTCTAGAGAATAAAGTAAAATCAGGTGAATGCAATAAATCACGTGAATAAACCAAAGTAACAATACATGGTCAAATTAAGATATGATTGAGCAAGCATGATCAAGCAAGAATGTAATTATGGCCTTTCATGAACAAGAAGGTAACGAGAATGTACTAGCAAGTCAAGCAAGAATGTACTCTTCACTTAGTAATAAGTACTTCATAAATTTCTGTTGATATTTTCACTTTACGAGCCGTAGATAATTTCACTTATTTATAAAGAAGGTACTCCCAGCGTAATGCTACGCCAGTAGCATCATACCCTAGGGTTTATAATAGTATGTTTCCGACAATCAATCGAGGGGACTAGCATAGAGCCCTTGAACACAATCAGCGCTCGAACCGCAACTTTAAGTATAAATCAAGCTACTTCCACGTATATAGCAATAAAGTTGGCCACGCATGTAATAAGTTCAATAAATGTTCCAGACTCAATGCCAATAATAAGAATGCACCAAATATAGATTTATGAGTTCAAGAAATGCATTAATAACTAAGTTATGCCTTGGAGAAAATTCGACAGCATAACGGTACATTCTTTATCTTTCATACTTTATCCTAGATGTCTTTGAATAAGGTTACAAGTCCTAGACTATCATTAGTCAATCTAGGATCATAGGAATATTAACCCTTGGGTCAAACCTCGGGTCAACAGTATTCAGAAGACTTAGCGGTCTATAACTGGGCCGCTATATTGATATGGCGGTCTGATATTGGGCCGTTAGAGTGGGCTGAATCCAGAAAGAAATCAGTTGGACTCAGAGAACGTGACAGTCAGATATTGGACCGTTAATGGGCCTTAGCGGTCGAGTATTGAACCGTTACTGGAAAGAATTTAGAAAACATCAGTAGTGCTTTCTAGATAATTTGGGCTTTAATAGTACAACCAACTCGGCGTCCTAGTGGGAATCCCAGGCTCGCGGAGAATTACAGAGGTCTTGAAACAAGATTTCCTAGTCCTTTGGAAGGAATATCCAAGGGAGAGGTTATCAAGTTCAAGATTATGTTCCTATAGTGCAAAAGTGTAATTAATGGTCATATATCAGAATATATGCCGTGTACTTATAGAAATGACCCTGAGATAAGAAGAGAATCTGTAACAGTGATGAACTAATCAGTGAACCATGTTTATTATCACCCTTGAAAGATGTATTTAATACAAAGTATAAGTTTTGGCATGAAATTAGCATAAGCTTTAAAATAATCCCAAGTATGATAAAGAACATGCAAACACGTGTCATGAATCAGTAATTTAAAACTAAGAGTAATGAAATACCATTAAAATAGGTTAGAACATAGTTAACTAGGCTTACTTATAAGTTAATGGACTATTCTTAAATCTACCTATGTTGACAGAAAATAGAACACTGGCGGTCTAATATAGAGCCGTTACAGACAAGTGGCGGTTTATCGTAAGGCCGCCAGAGGGACTTTAACGGTCTATCTATGGTCCGTCAGAGATTTCATAAAAATCGAGTTTACAGAGTGTCTATCAGTTTATCGTAGGGCCGCTACACAAGGTTTGTGATCAAAGACTAGGCCGCTAGAGAACGTCAGACAGTAAAACTAAAATAAGAAGAACTATGTCTAAAACACATCATGTCTGAAAATCAACATGTATAAACTTCCCTATCATGATAGAACGAAGGTTAAGATAACAATATGCATAGGATTCATGTATTATGACAAAGAGAATTATCTTAGTTCATTAGGGATAAGAAAGATGCATGGATGTATAGATCCTATTAAAACATGAAATTCTCCGAACACAATACATGAAATCAATAAAAAGGCTTTTAATCCTAACATGATAATTTAGCCGTTCATGAGATGACCTACCTCTGCTAAGGCTTTTGGGCTTTGAATTTGATGTTGGAAGTTGACCCTTAAGACTACACTTCCTATTGTAAATCAGTAACTTCACGTCCTAATATCTCTAGATCCACTTGACCTAATGACGTTAAATTTGGAGGGTAAGAAGTAGATACTAAGTGGAACAAAAAGTTCTAAAGGCACTATTGCTAATTACCTCGATTTGGTTCTCTAATCCCTTGATCTTCACCGGACTTTTGCTTAGTTTCCTGGGTTGCTAATGTGGAACCAGCAACATTACAGGCTTCTATCTCCTTGTGTGCTTGATCTCCTACTATAAAATTTTGAGGGATGTTAGTCCTATGTATTGGGAATAAAAACTTATAAGGAACTTACCCAAAATAATATCTCCTTACCTTGATTCCACGCGAGCCAAATGTAAGGGTCGCGCGGGTCAAAACTAAAATTTTTAGGTCCTATTTATAGGGTTTGGCTAGGGTTTGAGGATTAGAACAATCCTAGAGTCCTTATTAAACCTTAGATCGACTTTTAAGAGTCCTTAAGATGTTTACTAGCTTTTCTATCTCGATCCCTAGGTGATAGAACCTTAAAAATCTAATCCTTTTGCTCTTTCTTCTACTCACGGAATTGACAGAATGTAGCGGTCTAGGACTAGTCCGCCACAAGTCTTTTAGCGGTTTTACGATACACCGCCAAGGTCATTGGGCGCCGAATTTGAATTGATTCAAACTCTTTTATTCTATTATCCACTTAATTATCTTATTAAAGGGTATTTATCCTTATATTCTGTGAATAAGCTAGTTAATCTTCTAGAATATGAGCCAAACTTCATGGGTTTGGTCCTTTAAACCTTTGGGCTTTATTTAAATAGGCTAGGATAATTATTCATCATACTTGGGCCTGAATAATGACTTATTTAACCCAATATTTATTTATTAATCCATTTTGATCTTTAAAAATTCTAATAGAATATTTAATAATTTAGAAGTATTTTATAAAAATTTTGGGTCATTACACCCTCCCCCACTTAAGAGAATTTGGTCCCCAAATTCAATATATAGATTTTATAGAGAGTGTACTTACAATTAAATAACTCAGGATATTTCTTGCGCATAGCTTCCTCCGTCTCCCATGTTTCTACTGACTTTGTCCACTGGATCTTGACCACAGGAATAGTCTTGTTCCAAAGTTGACGTACCTCTCGTTCAAGGATCCTGATTTACTTTTGCTCATATGTCAAGTCCTTCTTAATCTCCAGATTGTCGTAGGTGATGACATGGAAAGGATCATAAACATATTTCTTCAACATTGAGACATGAAATACGTCATGAACTCCTGCTAGTTATGGAGGCAAAGCCAGTCGATAAGCCACTTCACTGACCCTTTCTAGAATTTTAAATGGGCCAATGAATCTTGGGATAAGCTTACCTTTAATGCCAAATCTTCGAATACCACGACCTGGAGAAACTTTAAAATACACATGATCTCCCACTTGAAAGTATAAGATTTCTACCGGTCTTGTGCCTTGTGGAGTCTTACTCGAATAAGCTTTATCTTTTCAATAGTATCCCTGATAATATCGGGGCCTAGAAATTGTCTCTCCCCTTCTTCATTCCAGCATATCGGTGATCGACAGCTTCTTCCATACAGAGCTTCAAATGGTGCCATCTATATACTGGCTTGGTAGCTATTATTACATGCAAATTCTACTAGAGGCAAGTGATCATGCCAACTTCCTCCAAAGTCAATACCACAAGCCCCGAGCATATCTTCCACCACTTGATTTATCCTTTCAGTTTGACCATCAGTTTGTGGATGGAATGCCATGCTAAAGTTCAGTCGGGTCCCTAATGAATGTTGTAGACCCTTCCAAAATTGTGATGTGAATCGAGGATATCTATCTGATATAATAGTGACAGGGACACCATGTAATTTGACGATTTCCCTTATGTATAATGCTGCTAGAATATCTACATACCATCAACTTTTTATTGGCAGAAAATGTACAGACTTAGTCATTCGGTCTATGATTACCCATATACAATCGTGTCCACCTCTTGTTTTAGATAAACCCATAATGAAATCCATCTTTATACCTTCCCATTTCCATTCGGAAATAATCAAGGGATGTAATTTACCTGCGGGTCTTAAATATTCTGCCTTTACTTGTTGACAAGTGAGATAGCGAGATAGGAAATCTGCTATTTCTCTTTTCATGTTAGGCCACTAGAAATTTCTTTTAAGATCTTGATACATTTTAGTACCACCAGGATAAATGGTGTACTTGGAATTATGAGCTTCTTCCAGGATTAGTTTCTTAGTATCAACATGATCCGGTATACAAATCCGGCCCTTGCATAGCAACCTTCCATCATTGGCAATAGAGAAATCCGGCCTTTGTGTAATATTGGCTTTAATCTCCAGTAATATTGGATCATTGTCTTGTAACTTGACCGGATCTTCTATTAATATAGGTTGAGTTCGAATATTGGCTATGAAACAATCTTCCTTCTTCATGTCAATATCTAGCTTCAACTGAGCAAATTGCGAGATGAGATTAGTCATAGTAATCATGAGAGTTGATAGTTTTCCCATTAATTTTCCGTTGAGTGCATCCGCTACAGCATTAACCTTGTTAGGATGATATTGGATAGGAAAATCAAAGCCCTTTAAGTATTCCAACCATCTTCTTTGCCTCATATTCAGTTACTTTTGGGAGAACAAATATTTCAAGCTTTTGTGGTCTGAGTAGACAGTGAATCTTTCTCCGTAAAGGTAGTGGCGCCAAATTTTTAACATAAATATAACAGCCGCCAATTCTAAATCATGCACGGGATAATTCTCCTCGTGACGCTTCAACTGTCTTGAAGAATAGCAAATTACTTTCCTGTTTTGCATAAGAACGCATCCTAGGCCAATGCCAGATGCATCCGTATAAACATCAAATCCACCACCCTCAATAGGAAATCCATCTCTTTTCATGTTGATAATATAGGGGCTGTCGTGAGATGATCCTTAAGAGTTAAGAAACTCTCTTCGCATTCCTTCGACCATACAAAATGATTTTCTTTTCTTTTAAGTCTTGTCAAAGGAACAACAATTTTAGAAAAATCCTTAATAAACCTCTTATAATACCCAGCAAGACCTAGAAAGCTTCTTACTTCTGACACGGTCGTTGGCCGGCTCCAGTACTTGACTGCTTCCACTTTAGAAGGATCAACAATGATACCTTCCTTTGAAATAATGTGACCAAGAAATGAAACTTCCTTGAGCCAAAACTCACATTTACTAAGTTTGACATAAAGTTTATGTTCTCTTAAAGTCTACAAGGTAATTTTCAAATGTTCTTCATGTTCCTCCTTTGACTTGGAGTAAATAAGAATGTCATCAATAAAGACGACCACAAACTAGTCTAGATAAGGTTGAAAAACTTTGTTCGTAAGTTGCATAAATGCTGCTGAGGCATTAGTTAATCTAAACGGCATTACAATAAATTCATAATTACCATAACGGCTTCGAAAAGTAGTTTTGAATATGTCTTCATCCTTAATCCTGAGCTGGTGATATCCTGACCTGAGGTCTATCTTGAAAATGTATTCTGCTCCCGAAAGCTGATCAAAGAGCTCATCAATACGCGGCAACAGATATTTATTCTTAATTGTGAGTTGATTCAATCGCCGGTAGCCAATACAGAGCCTGAGCGATCCATCCTTCTTCTTGACAAAAAGCACTGGCGCACCCGAAGGGAATGAGCTAGGTCGAATGAAACCTTTGTCTAATAACTCTTGAAGTTGCTTTTTCAATTCCTTAAGTTCTGTGGGGGACATCCTGTAGGGAGCTATAGAAACATGTGTTGCTCCGGGAATGAGTTCAATGGAGAAGTTTACTTCCCTTTCGGGTGGTAAACTGGGTAAATCTGATGGGAATACATCAAGAAACTCATTTACAATTGGGATGTCTGCTAAGATTATCTCCTTAGACTCGGTAACAATCACAGAAGCAAGGAAAGCTTCACATCCTTGCGAAATAAGTTCGCAAGCATGAAGAGAAGAAATGATGGTAGGATGTTTCCTATACTTAATACCAAGGAAGAAAAATCTTGGAAGACCTGGTTTGCGAAAGGATATTATCTTATTTCGGTAATTTATGTAGGCATCATGGTCTACTAGCCAATCTACACCTAGAACGGCATCATAACCTTTCATGTCAAGGCATACCAAATTTGCAAGAAGATTATGACCTTTTACTATTATCTCAATATTAGGGTAGTAATTGGTAAGCTTTGTTCCAGAACCTAAGGGTGTAGTAATAGAAAGGTCCGAAGGTAAGAGAACTGATGAAATTGGTAATGTTTTTTGTAAAAGTAGTGGATATAAAGGAATGAGAAGCACCGGTATCAAATAGCACAAATGTAGGATAGGAACAAACTTGAATAGTACCTTCCATAAGTCCGCTGTCCTTGGGTGCTTCTTCATCTTCTAAAACAGCATTGAGGCGAGCCTGCCTCTTACGTCCACCACCAGACGATTGTTCCTTCATGAGAGGGCAATCTGGCATGCGATGGGTCCGACTGCCACATCTTAAACAAGCACCGAGGCGCTTCCAGCATTCTTCGGCTGAGTGGCCGAACTTTTCACAAAAGGTGCAAGCCGTCATAACTTGCTTTTCCTCCTCCTTGACCTTTTTATTCTTTTGGGAGCTACTCCCGCTCCCGCTCCCGTTCCTTGACCTCTTCCTGCTATCACGGGTTTGTAGGGCTCCGTGATGCTAAATTTCTCCTTCTTACTATGCCGATCTGATCGTCGGCTTGACTCTTCTCCCTTGCCCTTTAATTTTTTGACCTTTTCCAAGGTCCTCTCACAGAGATACACTCGCTGAACCATCTCCGCATAAGTACGGATATTTTAAGTCCCGAGCTACTGAATGAAATCGGTTCTTCACCCGTCCATAAACCATTTGGCCTTCAATAAATCGTTACTAACTAAATGAGTTCCATATGGTGCTAGCCTGGAAAATTGTAATTCAAATTCGGCAACTGTCATCATTCCTTGACGTAGAGAAGCGAATTCCATAGCCTTCCGCTCCTTGACATGCTCAGAAAAGTACTTGGCACGAAATAAGGTAAGAAAACCTTCCTACGTGTGTGGTGCGTCAGCTGGAGGTGTCGATACTGACTTCCACCATGTACGTGCATCGTTGTTGAGTTGAAAAGTAGCATGGCTCACTTTTTCCTGGTCTGTATATTGTATGACATCAAATATACTGTTCATTTCATCGATCCAGTTCTCGGCCTCATCTGGATTCGAAGAACCATAGAAACGTAGAGGATTTAAGCTTCAAAAATTACGATGCAAGTCCTCAGCTCTTGCTCTTGTGCCCGCTTGGGCTATAGTTTGCAGAGCTTGAGTGAGGCCCACAACAGTCTGCTGCATACTATCCCAGTCTATGCGATGAGCCATTATAATGATAAGGTACCTGAGAGAAATAACAAATTGTTAATTCTCATGGAATTTTTAAAAGGGATTAATCTAGAGCTAATTTGCTATCTTATCACGGGCTCTACCCAATTCTCACATAGGTGGGGAATTTCTTCCTTTGTTCATAGGTATGGGTCCTAAAACTTTAGACTTATCCTATGACATGACTTTTCTCCCTAGGTCCTTAGACTTAGGCTCTGATACCAACTTAACTGTCACGTCCCAAGCTTTTAATACAGCGAAAGATATTCTCGAGAAACGTGAACAGCCGGCATGGTAAGCCTCTTGCAAGTAAGAATAACCAGAGCGCAATAACAATCACACAAAGTAATTGCTCAATAATTTACTCAAACCTTCACTTTTATTAATAATAAGAATGATTCAAGTACATCAACTATTCAACTTCCTTAAATCTATTTGACTCAAATAAAGAGAAAATTACATGAACTCAATCTAGACATTATTGACTTCCTAAGTCTTATCTCAAACTTATGTGACTTTCATTCGCTCTCGGACCCATCACTTGAATAACTCGAATCTGAACCCGAACTACTTGCATCTCCTGAAAAGACACAGTTGCCCAGTAGGTATCTTCGCATCAACATGAAGATAATATTAAAGTGATTAGCATTTTTGGCTCTAGAGAATAAAGTAAAATCAGGCGAATGTAATAAATCACGTGAATAAACCAAATTAACAAGACATGATCAAGTTAAGATATGATTGAGCAAGCATGATCAAGCAAGAATGTAATTATGACCTTTCATGAACAAGAAGGTAACGAGAATGTACTAGCAAGTCTAGCAAGAATGTACTCTTCACTTAGTAACAAGTACTTCGTGAATTTCTGTGGATATTTTCACTTCACGAGCCGTGGACAATTTCACTTATTTATAAAGAAAGTACTTCCAGCGCAATGCGACGCCAGTAGCATCATACCCCATGATTTATAATAGTATGTTTCCGACAATCAGCCGAGGGGACTAGCATAGAGCCCTTGAACACAATCAGTGCTCGAACCGCATCTTCAAGTATAAATCAAGCTACTTCCACGTATATAGCAATAAAGTTGGCCACACATGTAATAAGTTAAATAAATGTTCAAGACTCAATGTCAACAATAAGAATGCACCAAATATAGATTTATGAGTTCAAGAAATGCATTAATAACTAAGTTATGCCTTGGAGAAAATTCAACAGCATAACCGTACATTCTTTATCTTGCATACTTTATCTTAGATGTCTTTGAATAAGGTTACAAGTCATAGACTATCATTAGTAAATCTAGGATCATAGGAATATTAACCCTTGGGTCAAACCTCGGGTAAAAAGTATTCTGAAAACTTAGCGGTCTATAACTGGGACACTATATTGATATGGCGGTATGGTATTGGGCCGCTAGAGTGGGCTGAATCTAGAAAGAAATCAGTTGGACTCAGAGAAAGTGGCGGTCAGATACTGGATCGTTAATGGGCCTTAGCGGTCGAGTATTAAACCGTTACTGGATAGAATTCAGAAAATATCGGTAGTGCTTTCTAGACAATTTGGGCTTTAATGGAACAACCAACTCGGCGTCTGTTGACACCTGAAATATAATCAAGAATAAAGATGGGACCGAAGAGAAGATTGGATCAGAAATAAAGATCCCAGGGATTCCTGCAAAGCCAGAACTACAAAAGAGTAGTCACTAAAACTATCTACCCGGCTGAAGTCCTCCCCGACCAAGCTGATGTTCGGTGTCGTCATCGCCCAGATGGCAGTACTGATGAAATTGCAAGTCTATTGACTGAAGAAAACCACCAGAAGCGTTCTGATGAAACTATATCAACTCACCAACGAAGAGGCCTTCGCCTGTTCTGACATACTCAGAAGGGTTAACAAATGAAAAGACTTTTTTAGGCTGGATAGCTTTGACAGCTTATGCCCGCTGATAAGAAGAATTAAAACATTAAAAGCCCTAAATGGGCCCATGAGTGTGGCGCCGGGAGCTCCTCACCAAAGCCCAGAGCCTATGAGTATGGCGCCGGGAAGCTCCCCATCCGAACTAAGGCGCGCTGGGAAGGTGCAAAAGACGTGCCGAAGTGGAGCAGGCCGAGAAAGAGGGTGATGTGCCTATAAAACCCCCCATTTCGTCCACTTAAGAGAAGAGGAGGAGACACAGGGAGAGATAGATAAGAGCCATCAAAGGGAAGCAAAGAGAGATATATTCAGATAGCCAGATAACAAAAGAGAAGAGAGAAGAGAGAAGAGAAGCTGCTGCCGAGGTTGAAGGAAGGAGAAGGTGTGTTGTAAGGGGAGGGAGAGGAGTCAATGCTCCGCCCTCCCCCATCTTCTTGTTATCCGAATGGGTTTTACTTCCTCATCCTATGTACCCTTTCCACCCCCTTTTGTGGGCTTTTCTTCGGTTTGAATGATGTTTAAAGCTTTTCTCTGTTATCGTTCGAATTATATCTCTGTAGCCGATGAAATGTAAATGACAAAATTCATTGAATGAATGGAAGCCCGGGATTCTTTTCCCTCACCCCTCTCTGGTGATTGTGATGTGACACAACCTCAGACCTAATGCAAGCAAGCACAATCGCATTCAAATGGGCCGAATTTGGCCACCGCTCTATCGACACTCACCCAAGCCCGGGGTAACTTGGCAATGCCAAGGTGAGGTTGAGGGGTTGGGCCCTTGCTGGTAGAGGGCCGGCAAGGCCAAGATGGGATTCCCAATGGGTATGGATGCCCAATTCAAGGGGGCCGACAAAGTGCCAAAGGCACCGGATGTACTTCTCCCACGGTGATCACTCAAGTTTATGGGGCTTGAGGATCGGGCTCTCACTCGCATAACCAGCGGAATTAGAACTAATATTGAAAGACAAGCACTAAGTGGAGTGAAGGTTTGAGCACTTACTCGACCGGATTGAAGAAACCGGTCCCGGTCGGAGACGAGGGTGAGCGGGGAGGCGAGTGGATCCCCACACGCCGCGGCGGTGTCGCTTGACCTGCCCAAACAAGTTACAACACTACACCTCACGTAGGAGGGGGATCTTGGGGTGGGGGTTAATAGAAATTACAATCAATACTACCTCCACACAGGGAGGGACCTTCAGCCGGTCAAGCGGGGTGGGGAAACTAAAGCAAAGAACGAGGAATAAGGGTGGACGCTGAATCTGCTTGCTATCTACGAGCCGGGATAGAGAGTCGGTGTTGCTGCTGTAGATCTTGATCAGGAATTTTGTTGATGACGAAACCAGAGGGAAAACCTTCGTATCTGGAAGGGGAATGCCTCAGAATTTTTTTAATTTCTTCTGGAGTCGCTGCTGGTCGGGGCAGGAGCTTGAATAGGGCCTCTATTTCTCGGACTAGCAGGGGCAGGTCACCAACAGTAGGATGCAGAAGCTGTCCTGGCCGCTCCCGAACTCCAAATTTGATGCCGTCAGCGCCGTTAGAACCGTGGGTGAGTCCTCTTCCTCTTTGTAGCAAAAGAAACAGGGACACCAGAAGAGGTCGGAGATAATCTGTGGAACCATAAGAGTGAGGATGTGTCGGTGCAGACTGTAGAAGGTAGAACCGCGCATTCGGGGGAGAAAATTGGTAACTTTTGCTCCCGGATGCTGAATGAACTTCCGCTTCTTGAATCTAAAACTAGACAGGCCAAAGAGGAACTTTGAAGAAGAACTTCAAGACTGATTCCTTCAGGGTCCGTCGTGGCAGAGCTTCTAAACTGGTTCAGGTCCTTAGCCAAGGTAGAACCGTGCAGCTGTGGAAGAATGGACCTCCAGGATGGCTCGGAGATCGGAAGAAGACGAAACCACTTCGGTTGCGAAGGTGACTGGCAGACGCTTCCGACGATGGCTCTTGGGTCTTCAAACGCATCCGGAGGTGATCGTGGTGGCCGCTGCAACTGCTGCTCTACTGTAGATCTTCAGTTGAGAGCTGTAGGTTTATGATGATGGGGGGGAATGGGGTATATGGGAGGGGAAATGGGGGTGGATGAGTGTGAGGAAAGCCCGGGCTGTGAGGGGGTCTAGGAGGGGGTGTTCTAAGGTGGGGGAAGGGAAGAATGGGGTCTGGAAGGGGGTCTAACAGGTGGTGGGAGGAGGAGCTACGAATTTGGGAAGGTGGGTGAGAGGAGAAGGTGAGGGGGGGCACAAGTGAGTGGAGGGAAGGGTGGATTTCAAATTCAAATATGCTTTGGAAGTTGTGGGGTTGTGTGGGGAAGGGGTTGATTGTGTTGGAATGGGGAAAGTGGTGTTGGAATGTGGAGGATGGTGTTGGAATGGTGAGGGATCTCCTTGGGACTAGGGGGGTGGAGTAATGGAGGCCATGGGGAAGTGGAGGGCTTTAATGATGGTAGGTGGGGGTTGAGGTGGTTGGGAAAGGAGGAGAGAGAATAAAATTTGAAAATGGGTGTTGAGGAGAGATAAATTGGAGTGAAAAAGAGGGATTAGGAGAGGGAAGGGTGGGGAATCTCTCCCCTAGGGTTTCTCACCCAAAAAATGTTGGAATCACTCCACTAAACTAAACTTTGGATACTCAAATGGCATTTTTCATTGATTCATTCATTAAGTTGAAATGGGGGGAATGTGGTCCTATATATAGGAAACCCACATTTCTACAAAAGTCCCTTACAAAAGACTCAATAACAAATAACCGAAGGGGTAGGAGGGGCTCATGGGCCAAGCCCGAAGAATTGGGCCCAATAGCACATTACACAATCTAATGACACTCAAACTTAGGAAAATAAATGCAAGACTTAGGAACATGACTCAAATAAAAGGGAAAATACATCAAATGACTCAAATAAAATTACATAGGACTCAAAATTAAATGACTAAACCATGTCGGATGCAACCGGGGTGAGGAGACGAACGGTAAACGTGGGCATGGGAGGTGATGTCCCCATCATACTCCCGGGGTGCGGAGAACTCGACTCTGTCGAGTAAGTGTCCTTCCCTCCTTGGAGGGTGTAGAAGTGGTACCGCCCTCAAGTCTCCCGAACGAGACCGATCCATCCACCTGCCGAGATAGCGCTCATATACCTTGCTCCGAGTGGTAGTGACTTGTTCATCCAATATTTGTTCAATTTGTTCACGCTGGGCTCTCTTGGCTGGTGGTTTATCATCATGGGTGGGTGCTCTCTCAAGGGGAGAAGTAGGCTCAATCTCCTCACTAGGTACCACCGTGTGTCCCTCATATGGCACTAGGTCGGCAACATTGAATGTGAGACTTATTCCATACTCCTCATGGAGATCTAACTTGTTGGCATTTGCACCTATGCGCCTCAAGACCTGGAAGGGACTAGCCCCACGTGGCCTCAGTTTAGAGTTGGCTCCCGGGGAGAGCCTCTCCATCCTTACCATCACAAGGTCACCCACTTGGAATTCTTGGTGATGCCGATGAGAGTCGGCCAGCCTTTTATAAGTCTCATTCTTTTTGCTGATGTGCTTGCAAAGGTTTTCATGCAATTTTGTGAATGCTATCCTTTTAGTGGTTATGGGTGGACCTGGACAACCATAGATGGACCTATCCTGCCATGATGCCAGATGGACCATGATGAACCTTGGTGGGCCGGTACAACCATTTGTGGACTTATCATGCAATGTTGTCATGTAGACTTTGGTGGGCCTAGGTGGGCCGGGGCAACCGTAGGTGAACCTATCATGTAAAGTGGTGATGAATGTGGGGGGGCTCGGACATCCGTAGATGCTTTTGACATTCTTAAGATCCATGATGAATGAAGGAGGACCATGACATCCGAATGTGGCCCACTCATGCTTTCTACTTGACATGTGAGTGATATGAATGAATGGACCCAACATAGTGTTCATGCCAAGGGGTGTGGAAAGCCTAGACACATGCATGCTTTTCCCAAAAGTGACTTCCATGTGTATAGGTGTGGGACAACCTTTGAACTCTCATTGGAAAGGATCGAATGGATCTAAGAAGGTGGTCATCATGGGGTGGGGCACCACCTTATTCCCTAGGGATATATGGTCCAAGGTTATGGCTCCCAAGGTGCAGCCCGGGTCATGGATGAGGTGGGTTTGGCCCAATATGGTGAGTGAGGGTAGGACAGGGTGGGTGGTTGGTAAGATGGTTGGGTCATATGAGTCCCTTGACTCCCATTGGAAGGGATCATATGGATCGTAAAATAGGTCACTTAGGGGGAGGAACTACATGTCCTCAAGATCCTTAAAAGGTGTTAAGTCATCCTTCCCTATGATGGTTGGGCCAATGTTCTTGACAAGTGGGTCGGCCATGAGTGGAGGGCTTGGCTTTCTACCCGAGATAAGAAGCTCTAAATCGAGGAGAAGGTTGGGCTCATCCGGTGTAGGGAGGAATAGAAGGAGGTCGCTAGTGTAGCAACCATTGGTGCAAACCGAGGTGATAGACCCAATGCATAAGTGTAGGAGGCTAAGGCTCCTAGGTTGTTCGGCCATAGGAGTCAACATGCTAGTGAACTCAATTTGCCATGCTAAGCCCCTAAGAAAATCCTCTAAGGTCTCCACTTGATAGGATGCTTGGATTGTGGTGTGATAGGAGAAGATGGGCACTAGGGGAAAATTTTGTTCTATGGGAGGACAAACATGGGTCGAGGTCTCTCTAATTAGGCTCTTCCTTAGCCACCTAACAAGGGACTCTTCTAAGATGAATTCAGCCTTATCTAGAGGGGGTGGTGTAGGGTGAAGATCCTTGTGCGAGGCTTCCTCTTCAATTGGGACATGGGTGCTCTCTATGGAGGGGATAGGTTCCCGAGGGATAATTGTCTTCATGTGGCAAAGCGGGTGGACTGCTTCTTCCAAAACTAATGGAGTGAGAAGGTTTTTTGATGGTGGGGTGATGATGGCCGGAGTATGGTGCACCCGGGGTGGTGAACGAGGGTGGGATTCCCGCGGGTGGGAGAATAAAAGGTTGTTGAATTTAAAGGTTCCCGAAAGGTGTGGCGGACGCACAAGGCAAGTCCAACGTGTTGGGTCGATGTTGGCATTCCTTTCATCTAACCATTTCTTACCTAGGATTATACATGGGCCTGCCAATGTTCCCTTTTGACACCAAGCCCCATCCAAATACTTAATCTTCCCGAACCATTTATGGAATTCAATAAAGACTTGGTCTCCATTGTGCACAATTTGTCCGGTCCTACTAAGAGAGGTAACGATATCGGGGGACACCCAATTTTCAGATTCTAGGTCAATGAAATCAATTTCTACGGGCTTTCCATTAGGTAAGCATGCATGGGATATGATTGGGAGAGGAGCCATGTGACCCAAGACTCAATGTTAACAATGATGGGTTGACAATGCACGGTTCGGACAAGAATGTAAGCATGACCTAGGACTTGACTTGTAGAGACAAGTCAAAGACTTGCTCTGATACCACTTGATGTGACACAACCTCGGACCTAATGCAAGCAAGCACAATCGCATTCAAATGGGCCGAATTGGGCCACCGCTCTATCGACACTCACCCAAGCCCGGGGTAACTTGGCAATGCCAAGGTGAGGTTGAGGGGTTGGGCCCTTGCTGGTAGAGGGCCAGCAAGGCCAAGATGGGATTCCCAATGGGTATGGATGCCCAATTCAAGGGGGCCGACAAAGTGCCAAAGGCACCGGATGTACTTCTCCCACGGTGATCACTCAAGTTTATGGGGCTTGAGGATCGGGCTCTCACTCGCATAACCAGCGGAATTAGAACTAATATTGAAAGACAAGCACTAAGTGGAGTGAAGGTTTGAGCACTTACTCGACCGGATTGAAGAAACCGGTCCCGGTCGGAGACGAGGGTGAGCGGGGAGGCGAGTGGATCCCCACACGCCGCGGCGGTGTCGCTTGACCTGCCCAAACAAGTTACAACACTACACCTCACGTAGGAGGGGGATCTTGGGGTGGGGGTTAATAGAAATTACAATCAATACTACCTCCACACAGGGAGGGACCTTCAGCCGGTCAAGCGGGGTGGGGAAACTAAAGCAAAGAACGAGGAATAAGGGTGGACGCCGAATCTGCTTGCTGTCTACGAGCCGGGATAGAGAGTCGGTGTTGCTGCTGTAGATCTTGATCAGGAATTTTGTTGATGACGAAACCAGAGGGAAAACCTTCGTATCTCGAAGGGGAATGCCTCAGATTTTTCTTAATTTCTTCTGGAGTCGCTTCTGGTCGGGGCAGGAGCTTGAACAGGGCCTCTGTTTCTCGGACTAGCAGGGGCAGGTCACCAATAGTAGGATGCAGAGGCTGTCCTGGCCGCTCCCAAATCCAAATTTGATGCCGTCAGTGCCGTTAGAACCGTGGGTGAGTCCTCTTTGCAGAAAAAGAAACGGGGACACCAGAAGAGGTCGGAGACAATCTGTGGAACCAGAAGAGTGAGGATGGGTCGATGCAGACTGTAGAAGGCAGAACCACACGTTTGGGGGAGAAAATTGGTAACTTCTGCTCCCGGATGCTGAATGAACTTCTGCTTCTTGAATCTGAAACTAGACAGGCCAAAGAGGAACTTTGAAGAAGAACTAGAAGACTTATTCCTTCAGGGTCTGTCGTGGCAGAGCTTCTAAACTGGTTCAGGTCCTTAGCCAAGGTAGAACTGTGCAGCTGTGGAAGAATGGACCTCCAGGATGGCTCGGAGATTGGAAGAAGACGAAACCACTTCGGTTGCGAAGGTGACTGGCAGACGCTTTCGACGATGGCTCTTGGGTCTTCAAACTCATCCGGAGGTGATCGTGGTGGCTACTGCAAGCTGCTGCTCTGCTGTAGATCTTCAGTTGAGAGCTGTAGGTTGATGATGATGGGGGGAATGGGGTATATGGGAGGGGAAATGGGGGTGGATGAGTGTGGAGAAAGCCCGGGCTGTGAGGGGGTCTAGGAGGGGGTGTTCTAAGGTGGGGGAAGGGAAGAATGGGGTCTGGAAGGGGGTCTAACAGGTGGTGGGAGGAGGAGCTACGAATTTGGGAAGGTGGGTGAGAGGAGAAGGTGAGGGGGGGGCACAAGTGAGTGGAGGGAAGGGTGGATTTCAAATTCAAATATGCCTTGGAAGTTGTGGGGTTGTGTGGGGAAGGGGTTGATTGTGTTGGAATGGGGAAAGTGGTGTTGGAATGTGGAGGATGGTGTTGGAATGGTGAGGGATCTCCTTGGGACTAGGGGGGTGGAGTAATGGAGGCCATGGGGAAGTGGAGGGCTTTAATGATGGTAGGTGGGGGTTGAGGTGGTTGGGAAAGGAGGAGAGAGAAGAAAATTTGAAATTAGGTGTTAAGGAGAGAGAAAGTGGAGTGAAAAAGAGGGATTAGGAGAGGGAAGGGTGGGGAATCTCTCCCCTAGGGTTTCTCACCCAAAAAATGTTGGAATCACTCCACTAAACTAAGCTTTGGATACTCAAATGGCATTTTTCATTGATTCATTCATTAAGTTGAAATGGGGGGAATGTGGTCCTATATATAGGAAACCCACATTTCTACAAAAGTCCCTTACAAAAGACTCAATAACAAATAACCGAAGGGGTAGGGGGGGCTCATGGGCCAAGCCCGAAGAATTGGGCCCAATAGCACATTACACAATCTAATGACACTCAAACTTAGGAAAATAAATGCAAGACTAGGAACATGACTCAAATAAAAGGGAAAATACATCGAATGACTCAAATAAAATTACATAGGACTCAAAATTAAATGACTAAACCATGCCGGATGCAACCGGGGTGAGGAGACGAACGGTAAACGTGGGCATGGGAGGTGATGTCCCCATCAGATTGTTGTCGTTAACCATTCTGTTGCATTGTTTGATTGATGAATCCGTAGTTTCGAGTGTCTATCGTTAGCCCAGGTGGTTGTTGAATGCTCTCTACTACTCTTCCCTCTTGTAGTCTCGACGGAGATATTGCAGAACCCCAATCCTTACTTCTATGGATTCCTGGGTTTTGTCCCCCTCTCTCTCCCTCGACGACATCGATGATGTTAACGCAATGAAGTCTTTAGCCTTCTTAAGTTTTGATGTGACACCAAATGCAGCGGAGACTTTGATTCCTTGGACCTAATTCGCAATCACAATTACAAGGCGCCGAGAATATGTTAAAGCTACCAATGCACCGTGCGCACACGATTCCCGTGGTGACCCGGTGATGCCGAGTCGAGGTGATGGAGATAGCCCCTGACTGGTTAGAGGACCAGCACCACTTTAGTTAGCCCTCCCGAAGGTTTGAAAGCCCACAAACAAGGGCGGCCGGATGCCTTAAGGGCACGGGGTCACTCGCTCACTTATAGCCACGGTGACCACACTGAAAGGTGGCGCCGGGATCGGGCACTCGCTCTCCTACCGGCCGATATGTTTCGCAGATATTAAATAAACAAGTATAAGGAGGCAAGGGCAGGAGGCTCACCTGGTTGGTTTGAGGAAACCAACCCCGGTCGGAGACGAGGGCGAGCGGGGAAGTGTGGGTTCCCCGCACACTGCGTCGATGAAGCTTCGAACCTATTTAAGTGTACACTCACTACACCTCACGCAGGAGGGTGATCTCGGGGATGGGAATTGATGGATTACAACAAACACTACCTCCCGCGGGGAGGGGCGGTAAGCCGGCCAGGCAAGAGGAGGGAAATAAGCTAGTAGCCCACGAGGAGGGACCGCTTCCGAACTGGACCGCTGGCTGTGGATGTTGATAGGCAGTCGGTGTAGTCCCTGTAGATCTCGGTCAGGAATTTCGCTGATGACAAGCCCATGGGGGATCTTCTCGTAACAGAAACCCAAATGCCTCTGATTTATTTCAATTTATTCTGTCGTCGGCGATGGCTGCAGTGGAGGTCTGAGCAGAGCAACAGATTCTGGGGCTGGTGGCTCCCTGTTTCTGTCTGCAACTTGCAGAAGTGGTTCCGGTCGCTCCTGGACGCCGAATCACGAACAGTCGGAGCCGCTGGAACCAGGGACGAAGCCTCTACACAGAAAAACTGACGGAAACACCTTCTGAGGTCGGGGTGGACAACGCTGACGAGCGGGAACTGGTCGCAGCAGACTGCAGGAGGCAGACCCGCGCGACTGAGGGAGAAAATTCGGAACTCTGGCCCCCGGATGCCGAATGAGGTTCTGTCTCTTGCTCCTGGTCGGGGACAGGGGAAGGAAGAACTTTGATGAAGAGCCTTCGGTCTGATTCCTTTGCCGTTGGTCGTGCAGTTGCTTCCAACCGGGATCAGGCTCTCTGCAGAGGATGTCTGGTGCAGTTGGGGAAGAACAGCTCTCCCGGTCGGCCACGAACTCGGAACGGGACGATTCCACCTCGCCTGCGTAGTGGACTGGACGACCTTTCCAGAAAGGTATGGTACGTCTTCAGATGACGCCGTTGGGCTCCGTGGCAGCTTCTGTAAGATGAACCTTCTTCTGCTACCTGTAGACTTGGCTAAGCAAAGGGGTGGTGGTGGAGCTTGGTTAAAGGGAATGGTGTTTTAACTATGGGGGAAGGCTGGTGGTGATGGTAGATGGGGGATGGGATGTGGGAGAATGATGAGAGGGGTGGAGGAGGGAAGGTGGAGGTCCAGGAGGGTGGAGGGTCCGCAGCTATCCAAAGGGGTGGTGGGCTAGTGTGGTGGGTGCGCAACCAGCAGGGGTATGGGGGGGTTAATTTGCCCTAGGGATATGAATGGAGGGTGTGGGGAAGAGGGAGGGCTGCTTGGGGGAGAGGAAAGGCTGCCTTGGAGAATGAAGAGGTGTATGGGGAATGGGAAGAGTTGCCTAGGGTGGAGGAGGTAATGAAGGGAGTTATGAGTCTTGGGAATATGAAAGGGTGGAGGGATGAGGTGGCAGCTGAGGTGGCAGGGGGAGGGGGAGGTGAAAGGGCAGGTTCGCCCAAGGGAGAGAGAGAGAGGAGAGAGTGAAGGCTAGAGAGAGAGAGATGAGTGCACTTATGCTTGCAATATTCAAATCTTCATTAACCTTAAAAGAGGGGGTTTGGGGTCCTATATATAGGAAAACCCAATTTACAAAAAGTCCTCATGGAATGGACAAATGACGAAAGACCAAGGGGTGGGGAGAGGGGCGCCCATGGGCCAGACCAAAGAAATGGCCCAATAAGAACTACTAGCCCCATTAGCCCACTAGCCTACATACAAGCATAAGTAAATAACATGATAACATAGTAACATGACTCAAAACATAGGCAAATACATCAAAATGACTCAAGAAAATAGGAAGATGTAATAGGATGATAAGCACCAATGTTCCTTCTGAAGAAGGGCTGCTCCCTAGCTGCCTCCGGGAGGGAGAGAAGTGCCAAGCCAGAGGGTATGTGGTGTGATGCCCTCATCAATTCTCCCGGGCGGCGAAGAGCTCGACTCTGTCGAGTAAAGGCCCTCCCTACTGCGGTACTGCTCTAGGAGATCGGGGGATAGCTGCTGGAGATCCTCCCGGCTCACCCAGGTATCGTCCGAGGGTGGTCGTCCCTTCCACCTGACCAGGTAGCGCTCATACGCCTTGCTCCTTGGGATGGTAACCTGTTCATCTAATATCTGCTCCACTTCATCACGCCGGTTTCTCAAATGGGGTTGAGCTCTCTGGGGTGTGGGGGCGCTCTCAAAGGAGGGAGTAGGTTGGATTTCCTCACCGGGTGTCACCGTGGGGCCCTTGTAGGGCACCAGGTCAACCACATTGAATGTGGGGCTTACTCCGTACTCTTCAGGGAGGTCCAACACGTAAGCATTGGTGCCAAGGCGTCTCAGCACCTGGAAGGGGCCAGCTCCACGCGACCTCAACTTTGAAGTATTCCCAGGGAACAACCTCTCAGTTCTCACCATCACAAAATCACCAATCTGGAATTCTTGGTGGCGGCGGTGGGAGTCAGCAGACTTTTTGTAAATCTCGTTGCTCTTGTTAATGTTTTTGCGAATTTCTTCATGCAACTCTCTAATGTGTTGTGCAAAGGACTCAGCAGTGACAGATACTCTAGCATGCGGGGGTAGGGGAATGAGATCTGTTGGCTTCTTGGGCTTGTAGCCATGCACAGCTTCGAAAGGACTCATGCCTATGGACCTATTGATGGAATTATTGTAGGCAAACTCGGCTTGAGGCAGGATGAGATCCCAATTTCCAGGGCGGTCTTCAACAAGGCACCGCAGAAGGTTCCTGTGGAACACACTAGGTTTCGTTGGTTCGGAAATATCGGGATATCGGTGTTCTTTTTATCGGTTTATCTAGTGCGAGGGCGTGCCAGTCACCTAGGTGACAATGTGTTCGGGCTTCGAGACTGGAGTGGTCCGAAGCCCGGGGTGCGCTCCATCTGACTAATCAGACGATTGTGGATATCGGGTCGGGACTGGAGACCCGCCGCGCCATAAAGGCCGCGACGTTAATTACATCCCCTCAGAGAGGGGAAGACCTCTGATTAATCGCCAAGAAAAGGGGTCAAATGACCTAAAGATCATTTTTCATTAAAGCATGCGAGTTGGGTTGACATGATTTAAATCCTCCGCATCGGTATGCAAAACGGTGTTCAAAACCATACCAATACTTGTTGCGAGCGCGGTGAATTTAATGAAAGTGCGGGATTAGATCCCGGTATGTATATATATCAGTCACTAACAGACAATCCAGTATTCGATCGAGAGTCCATATTCGAAGCATCGAAGGTAACAACAAAGACATTCGGATATCTGCCGTAGGTACGGCACGCTTCACGTGGGTGCGGGATCGGATCCCGGAAGAAGTGGGTCAAGCTGATGAACTATCGGCCCAAGATGTGCACGGATCATGACCATGTGGGGGATCCCGAGGTCCACGTTCGATACCACGGGGCATCATTGCTTTTCTCTTCACGCACAGTCCGGGGGAGCGGGTTGTTAAGTGTAAAGCCAAAACTCGGCAACGTGCGCCCTCGCACGCGGATCGACCTACGCGGTCAGGTCGCGGGGGTCAAGGGGGCAGTGCCCCTTGCAGGGGTTTTCGGGGGCAGCGCCCCCGGAACAAAATTTGGATTATAGTAGAGGGGAGACTTAAAGTTTTGTTCATTAACTTCAATTCCCTTTTTTGTTGATTAAGCATTTTCTTTTCTTTCAAGCACTCCGGATTAGGTGATATTGAAGGGGGGGCGCGCCGGTTAAGGGGCGCCGTTTTAAGGTGAAAATGGAGAAGGAGGGGGGCGCGCCGGCTAAGGGGCGCCGTTTTAAGGTGTAAATGGAGATGGAGGGGGGGGTCGCCGGCTAAGGGGCACCGTTTTAAGGTGTAAATGGAGATGGAGGGGGGCGCGCCGGTTAAGGGGCGCCGTTTTAAGGTGTAAATGGAGATGGAGGGGGGGGCGCCGGTTAAGGGGTGCCGTTTTAGGCAAAGAAGAGGAGGGTTAAGAGAGAGGTGTTAAATCGGCGCGGTGAGGGGTGACCGCGCCAGATTGGGCCACGCCGAGACAGCTTCAAAGAGATTTCATTTCAACCCTTTTATGCTCTGTTTCTTGTTTCTTTGAACTGTAGGTTGGTTTATTGATTAGTTGTTCATCTTATTGATGGATTATGTTTACGGAAAGAAGATTTAAGGGTTTTAATCATTTGTTTAGGCGGATTAGCGTGATGATTCAAGTGTTTTGTTCAGGGGGTTCAGTTCACAGAGTTTACTGTGTATTGGATTAAAACTCAGTTCGTTCTTGAGTGGCTCAATTTGTTCACTTCTTCTTGGCCCTGGCGAGAATCGGGCAACACCTCCCCTAGATCGGAAGGGTCCGGGGGAAAAGATGGGGCGCGCCATGCGGAGAGAACTCCGACGGCCCCGAAACATCCCGGTGTGTGCATAAGCAACTGCACCAGTAAAGTTACCCCATTTGGGGCCGGAGATCCCGAGGGCTAGCCTACAAGGGAAACCGGTGACCCATGGGTTGTTGCGATCGTATCGACTCCCCCCGTTCGGGGCCGGAGGTCCTGAGGGCCAGCCTACAAAGGAACTCCGACGACCCGAGGGTTGCCGTGATCGCGTGGCTGAAGACCACGTGAGAGCCGAAGTCGACACAAGAACACGGCGGTAAAAAAAGAGAGAGCCACTATGGGCTGAGTATTGAGGGGGATTGAGGCATCAAGATCTCCCAAAGGGGAGTTTTCCTTTCATTTCACAACAGACCGAACTCCGCTTACATTGAAAGGGAATACGAAGACAAAGGTCTACACATGAAGATCACCAAAAGGAAATCAAAGGGGCAGAAGGAAATGCAAAGACAAAGGGGGGAAGCGAGCTCTCTTCCCCTCACCTCTCCTTCTTTCTTTCACCCTCTTATCTCTCTTCACACTTCGGAGCAGGGCTTCGCCGCCAGTAGAGCGTCCCTCTTCCTTTTGCTTCTTGCCCGGGGCTTGTATTTATAGGGAGAGCAGGGAAGCAAGCTTCCCGTTTCTATGGCTTTTGTTCTATTCGTAGTTGCCGTTGCTGACGTCGCTGGGGTCACCGTGTCGAGTGCCGTTGTCGTGGACGTCACCTCCGCCGCGGCTACAGTGTGATCGGGAGAGGGGCAGAGGCATGGCCTCCTCCTCTGCTGGCATATCCACCGCGAGACACGTGGCTTTCATCATTTGCAGGAGCATGGACGGCCGACGGACGAAGTGGGCGTTCGACGGTGTAGGGCTCGAGGGTTTCCATTTGAAGAACATGCTTGGATGCCCAACGGGTCGAAGCATACCTTTTACCATTTTAAGCAGTTCGTCGACGTGATGTTCGCAGGAAACAGGGGACCGTAATGACGACGGGATGGGTTGGCTGCTCGCCAGGAAGCGCTTCAGAGAAAGGGGTTAAAACGGCGTCACATCCAAAGGGGGGCATGCCGTTTTAAGCATCCAAAATGGAGGCCCCTTCGAGCGCGCCGTGTAGCCAATGAAAATAAAAGAGGTTAAAACGGCGCCACACCCAAAGGGGGGCGCGCCGTTTTAAAGGGGGGGTGCGCCGTTTTAAGGCGCGCCGTTTTAAAGCCTCCTCGTGCCGTTTTAAGCACTAAACGGATTCTTCTCGAAGTCGCGGCCATTCTACGCGAATGTCGACATTCCCGAAAGGTTCCGGTTGCTATGTATGACCTCTACAATGTTCCATTCGCAGCCTTTGGGGCCCGGTCCCAGACTCTGCATGACTTTCGGTGCACGTCGGGCTGTGTCGGAGTCCCCGACTCTTCTTTGATTCAGCTCTCGGCACGGCCGACTGTAGAGTTGTGGCCATATCTTCCGCCCCGGGGGGGCTCCCTCATCGGCTAGTGGACCACCAAGCGAGTCCTCATCCTGATCGGGCGAGGCATGGAGTTTATTTGACATTTTCATCTTCGGCTTGCTCTCGAGTGTCGAGACGTGCATGCCGTATGATCATCATCGACATTTTTTGACGTCCACAAATGCCCCCCACTCGCGGGAGGCGCAAGCGAGGGATGAGTGCGCGGGGATCGCGAGTGTAGAGTTCTTCGACAGGACGTCTGTTCTTCCGAGCCAGTGGGATGCTAGTCCGGTGCGAATTCACGGGAAAGCGCTCACTCCTTCAGCGAAGGGATGAGGGGATCGCTTCACCGCACATGCACACAGACTGGCATATCTGAGTGGAGGTTTGGTCGACGGCATGGTGGAATGCCGAAGCAAGAAGGAGGGGTTCAAGTTTCTCTGACTTGGGCGAAAAGTCAAGATCGGATTGCACGGCTGAGGCCCCAGAAAGGCCTTAGGCGCCGTCAAAGGTGGTTCATTGACACTGGGATTGCATCAACGCAAGGATTTCAATCTTCTTCCGACCCAGACGAAAGGTCTAAATCGGAGCTTTCGGCGAGGGTGCCGCATAAAGTGGATTCGTCAATGCTGGGATTACATCAACGCAAGGATTCTGGTTTTCTTCCGACCTAGACGAAAGGTCTAAATCGGAGCTTTCGGCGATGGTGCCGCATAAGGTGGATTCGTCAATGTTGGGATTGCATTAACGCAAGGATTTTAGTTTTCTTCCGACCCAGACGAAATGTCTAAATCGGAGCTTTCGGCGAGGGTGCCAAATAAAGTGGATTTGTCAATGCTGGGATTGCATTAACGCAAGGATTTCAGTTTTCTTCCGACCCAGATGAAATGTCTAAATCGGAGCTTTCGGCGAGGGTGCCGAATAAAGTGGATTCGTCAATGCTGGGATTGCATTAACGCAAGGATTTCAGTTTTCTTCCGACCCAGACGAAAGGTCTAAATCGGAGCTTCCGGCAAGGATGCCGAATAAGGTGAATTCGTCAATGCTGGGATTGCATTAACGCAAGGATTTTAGTTTTCTTCCGACCCAGACGAAAGGTCTAAATCGGAGCTTTCGGCGAGGATGCCGCATAAAGTGGATTCGTTAACGCTGGGATTGCATCAACGCAGGGATTTGGTTTTCTTCCGACCTAGACGAAAGGTCTAAATCGGAGCTTTCGGCGAGGATGCCGAGTAAAGTGGATTCGTCAATGCTGGGATTGCATTAACGCAAGGATTTTAGTTTTCTTCCGACCCAGAAGAAAGGTCTACATCGGAGCTTTCGGCGAAGATGCCGAGTAAAGTGGATTCGTCAATGCTGGGATTGCATTAACGCAAGGATTTTAGTTTTCTTCCGACCCAGACGAAAGGTCTACATCGGAGCTTTCGGCGAAGATGCCGAGTAAAGTGGATTCGTCAATGCTGGGATTGCATTAACGCAAGGATTTTAGTTTTCTTCCGACCCAGACGAAAGGTCTACATCGGAGCTTTCGGCGAAGATGCCGAGTAAAGTAACACTAAGGAACAACTTCTTTCTTATTCTTTTTCTTTTCCTTCTTCTTTTTTTTCTTTTTTTTCTTTCTTTTTTCTTTTTTCTTTTCTTTTTTTTCTTTCTTTTCTTTTTCTTTTTTTTTTGATGATCACGGTGGGACCGGATCACAAAGGTATGATAGTATCGTCGACATTGGGTTCATATCAACGCAATGGAATCAGGTTTAACCGGCTTAGGCGGAAGGTCTAAGCCATGTTACTCGGTTGAGGCCTCGGAGGGCCACGGGTGCCGAGTTGAGTTTTCGGGTGCTTTATGTAAAAAGCTCCATGACGGAATCCTCTTCATTGTGGGGTATTGGTTTCAGTTGATCACCGAGCTGGGGAAGCGGCGCATGGTATAGTTTCAAGTGTTTCCCATTGAGTGGTGGGAATTGAATTTCCCCCCGGTGGTTGACGATGACATAAGCACCGCCTTCATAGACTTTCTGGACCACATAAGGTCCTGTCCAGTTTTCATTCAGTTTGCCTTTGGGGTTGGCCGCCATGACTTCTCTTCGCTTGACCATGACTAGGTCTCCCTTCTTGAATTCACGTTCTTTGACGAGTTTGTCAAAGGCGCGGGTCATACGGGCCTGGTAGACCTGTATGTTCTGCTGGGCTCTGAGCCGCCGTCCTTCCAGATCGGAGAGCTCCTCCAGTCTTCTTTCTATATTGGTTTGGCCATCTTTGACTAATTCGTGCTGGATCGCCACTCGTAGTGAGGGTATCTCCAGCTCTATCGGGACGACCGCTTCTGAGCCGTACACCAAGGAGAATGGTGAGCAACCCGTGGGGGTCTTGTACACGGTGCGGTACGCCCATAGTGCTTCATACATCCTGTCTTCCCAATCCTTCTTGCTAGAGCTGACCGTCTTGGCAAGAAGTGTGCATAGTCTCTTGTTGAAGGCTTCCGCTAACCCGTTTGCCTGCGGATTATACGGAGTGGACGTCCTCCAATCAATCTTGAATTTATCGGCCAATCTATAGACCTTTTGGTTTCGGAAGTGGCTTCCGTTGTCAGAGACAATTCGATCGGGCACGTCGAATCGGAATATGATATTTCGACGGACGAATCTGGCCACGATTTCTCCCGTCACTTCTCTTAGAGCCACAGCTTCAGCCCAGCGAGAGAAGTAATCTGTTGCTGCTAGAATGTATTTGCGTCCCGCTGAAGACGCGGGGAGCGGGCCCACAACATCAGTACCCCATTGAGCAAAAGGCCAACTGGGCACCGTTGGGTGCAAATGAGCTGGAGGTCTTCTTGGGATCGCAGCATGCTGCTGGCATTTATGACATGACTTAGCATACTTGCAGCAGTCATCGAACATAGTCGGCCAGTAATATCCTAGCTTCTTGACTTCAATCTTCATTTTCGGCCCAGCTTGATGAGCACCGGCCGACCCGGCATGCACTTCCTTCATGACCGTCCAAGCCTCCTCCATGGATATACATCGGAGGAGCACCTTTCTTCCGGCATCAGCCATGGTTTGGAACAGAGTTCCATTTCTGACTTCGTAAGAATCTTTTGTTCTGATCAATCTGATCCTTTCTTCCCTCTGCTTGGGCAATTCTTGGTGTTCAAACCATTTCATTAGGGGTTCCCTCCAATCAGGAGAGTTAGTTGTTTCTGCTGTCGCAGCTTCATATTCTTCTTCGTCACCTGGCTCCTCTATCATGCTGGGGACCTGGCGCCTGTTTATGACTGTTATGTTGAGGGATTCACCTGGCAGGGCCGCCAGTGAGCTTGCTAATTTTGCTAGTGCATCAGCCTGGGCATTCTGGCTTCGGACGACATGGCCTACTTCAATGAAGTAGAACCGCCCCATGAGCTTCTTCGCCTTGGCGCAATACGGAAGTAACCCGGGCTTCCGGACGTCGAACTCTCCTTGTATCTGCTTGACAATCAGCATAGAATCACCAAACACCTGCAGCATTCGGATCTCCATGTGGAGGGCTATCTGAAGACCAATAATCAAGGCCTCATATTCTGCTTCATTGTTCGTGCACGGTTTGTTGATCGAACACGATGTATGTAACACTTCTCCTTCTGGGGATTTAAGGACGATGCCTGCTCCAGCCCTTATCCTCGCATGCCCTGATTGAGATGTTTCAGTTCTGGATGCTCCGTCAAAGTATAACTGCCATATGGCTTGACGGACTTGGTCCACTTCCAATGTTTCATCTTCCGGAAGTTCCGTGACAAGCGGGGAATTCTCAGGCACAGGGTGTGCTGCAAAGAAATCTGCTATCGCCTGGCCTTTAATAGCCTTTTGCGGCACATATGTAATATCAAATTCCATCAAAATGACGGCCCACTTCCCCAGTCACCCTTTCAGCGCCGGCTGGGACAAGAGATGTTTGGCTGGATCGGCCCTTGATATCAGCTGTATTTCATGTGAGAGCATGTAATGCCTCATTTTCTTGGCCGCAAAGACCAAGGCAAGACAAACTTTCTCGAACGGGGTATACTTTGCTTCTGCCCCGACCAGTCTTCGACTGAGGTAATAAAGTGCCTGCTCCTTTCCCTCGTCGTTGTTTTGAGCCAACATTGCCCCGAGTGAACATTCGGTGGCGGCTATGTAGAGAATTAGCGGCCGCCCTTTGACAGGTGCCCCCAGCACTGGTGGGGTCTTCAAGTATTCCTTTAGCTTATCAAAAGCCTTCTGGCATTCTTGATTCCAATCGAATGGCGCATCTTTCATCATCAACTTATGAAATGGTTGACATCGGCCGGACAGGTTGGAGATGAACCTGCGGATATAGGCCAATCGACCCTGCAGTGATCGCAGTTCCGTCAGGTTCTTCGGAGGCGGCAGCTCCCGAATGGCCTTTATCTTGGAGGGGTCTATTTCAATCCCCCTATATCGGACAATGAAGCCCAGAAACTTCCCACTGGAGACGCCGAAGGCGCACTTCAGCGGGTTCATCTTCAGCTCGTATTGTCGGAGCCTTTGAAATATAACCCTGAGGTCACTCAGGTGATCTTCTTTCTTCTGGGTCTTGACAACCAAGTCGTCGATGTAGCATTCGACCTTGTCATAAAGCAATTCATCAAATATCTTTGTCATCGCCCTTTGATAAGTGGCGCCGGCATTCTTGAGGCCAAAAGGCATCCTTTTATAGTGGAATATCCCCTTGGGTGATCGGAAAGCCGTATGAATTCTATCATGCTCAGCTATCCATATCTGGTTGTATTCGGATGACCCATCCATGAAAGATAAGGCTTCATGGCCAGTGGTGGCATCGATCATGACTTCAGTGATGGGCACCGGGAAATCATCTTTCGGACAAGCATTGTTCAGGTCCCGGAAGTCCACACATATCCGGATCTGGCCGTTCTTCTTCTTGACGGGCACAATATTGGCCAGCCAGGTGGTATACTGGTTTTCTGCTACGAAGTCGACGTCTATGAGCTTGTCGACTTCCTTGCAAACTTGGCTGATCAGTTCTGGCCTCATTTGCCGGGGTGACTGCTTCACTGGTTCGGCCTTGGGGTCAATGGCCAACATATGCTGGGTAATCGCTGGGTTGAGGCCCGGCATTTCTTTGTAGTTCCAAGCAAAACAGTCTCGAAACTCTTGTAGGAGCTTGATGTATCGCTCTCTTTCTTCTGGGAGAAGGAGGGCGCTGAGGAATGTTGGTCTGGGGTCATCTTTTGTACCCATATCCACTTCGATCAGCTCATCAACAATGGCTTGGCCACCATTTTCTATCTCCGGGGGAGCTGGTTGCAAGTCGATGAAGCCTTCATCGTCTTCTTCAGCCTCGAGGGCATCACAGATGTCTTCTTGTACCACCCCGCTTAGTGGCAGGGCTTTGTCATCTTCTTTTAGAGGGGTTGAAAGGGGTGCTTCACTAGCTTCGGGGCATCTTCCATCGGCGGGGCTTGCGACCTCCGTGAGCAAAGAGATCATGTGGACCCCGCTTCTATAAGCGACCACGTCATGCGGACGCGGTGGGTACACTTCATATTTTCCCAGCCTTAGTTCGCCCTTCCTGATTAGGCCTTGAGCGATATTTTTGAATACATAACAATTTTCAATAGGATGCCCCAGCACCCGATGATAAGGACAATATTCGGGGTCGTCGCTTCGTTCGACATCCTCTGGCCTTTTGGATTCTGGCAAGGTAATCTTGCCGTAACGACAAGCCCATTCAAAAATCCTCTGAGTTTTGTGTCTTGGGAATGAATAAGGCCTCCTCATTTTCTCTCGCAATGAGGCCGGTTGATTGGTTGAAGGATTGGCTACCTCCTTTGTCTTCTCCTTCGAATGCCCAGAAGTGCTGAAGTTGACACCTCCGGGTTTGTCTTCTTGTCTTGCCAGGGTGATGGCAGGATGGTATTTTTTCAGGAAGGCTTCAATATCAGCCGCTATCATGGCCAAGTGATCAAGGGAGCGGACGTTAAGGCCGACCATCCGCTGCTGAATATCCTTCTTTAGACTTTCCCCGCAAGCCCAAGTGGCAACCTCGTGGCTTAATGGGGACATGCATCTCACATAGAGGCTTCTCCACTTTCTGATGTAGTCTAGGACGGGCTCATCATCTTCTTGCCTGTGGCTGTAGAGTTCTGCCCTGGTCACGAGGAAGTGCTCCGGGCTTGAGTGACTACATTGCTGAGGGAGGATGTCCCCTGCTGGGTCAAACCAGCGCATACTTATTTCGGCTAGGTGCTTGATGGAGGCATCACCCACGACTCCCTTTGGCTCGGGTCCACTTCTTCATATTCGGGAGCTAGTTGAGTTTGGGCCTCACTCTATTAAGGCCCCTTATCCATTTTGTAGTTTTCCTTTGAGTCATTTTGATGTATTTCCATTTTATTTGAGTCATTTCCCTAAGTCTAGCACTTATTTTCCTATGTTTGGTATCATCATGATGTCTAATGTAAGCTATTGGGCCCCATTCGTTGGACTAGGCCCATTAGCACTCCCAACCCCCTTGGTTATTTGTAGTTGTTTATTTTGTCAGGGACTTATTGTAAAGAGTGGGTTGCCTATATATAAGACCCCACTCCCCTCATTTGAAGTTAATGAATGATTACATCCTTTTGAGTTAAACTTGCCATTTGAGTTCAAATTGGAGTGATTCCTCTAGTTTTTGGGTGAGAGACCCTAGGGGAGAGATTCCCACCCATTCCCCTCTTAATCTCTCTATTTCACCCCTCTTTCTCTCTCCTCCAACCCCAAATCCGAATTTCCTTCTCTCTCCTCCCTCCTCCCATCCACTTCCAACCTCCAACCACCTCCTTTAATGCCCTCCACTTCCCCATGGCCTCCATTACTCCACTCCCTAGTTCCTAGGTAGAAGTCTCCCCATTCCAACACCTTCCTCCACCTTCCAACCAAATCTACCCCATTCCAATGCAAGCACTCCACTTCCCAACATAATCACCCACCTTCCAAGACCTTTTGAATTTGAAATCCACCCTTCCCTCCACTCACTTGTGCCCCCCTCACCTTCTCCTCTCACCCACCTTCCCCAAATTCGTAGCTCTTCCTCCTCCACCTGCTAGCACTTGCTTCCAGCCATTCTCCACCTCATTCCCCATCACCATTAGCTCCCTTCTCCACCCCACAAGAGCCCCCACTCTCCCTTAGGTCATTCCTACCATTTCCCTCCACCAAAGAAGCCACATCTCCCTCTCATTTCTTCTAGTAGGTTGGAGCTGTGCAGATCTGCAGAACAGCCCTTGTTGCAGCGTCAACCACGGATTCATCCTAGTTCTTCAGAAGGCGTGGCCTACCTTTCTGGAAAGGCCTTCCAGTCTACTTCGCAGGCGAGGTGGAATCAACACGATCGGAGCTCGGAGCTGCCAGATAGAGCCATTCTCCCAACAGTGCGCAGAGAGGTCTTCATCCTAGACCAGAGCGTGGAAGATCCTTCTGCCACGACAAACCCCAGTGGATTCAGGCTGAAGCCCCTTCATCAAAGTTCTTCCTCTACCGGTCATCTTTCAAGATCAAGAAACAGAACCCCGTTCGGCCACCGGAGGAAGAAGTTACGAATTTTCTCCCCCGATCTATCTAGTTCTGTTTTCTGCTGTCTACTCCGACCAGTACCCACTCTTCTGGGTGCCCCGGCCATCCTCGACCTCTGAATGCATCTCCGTCACCTCCTGCTGAAAGCTACCTCGACCACGAAGATGATGCCGCTGGTTTCGTGCTGAGCGGAGCTCGGGAGGGCACTCAGTCACTTCTGCAACTTGCTGTTACAGTCCAGACAGTACCTGCGGCCAGACAGAGGAGGCTACTTCCTGTTGCTAGTGCAGCCACCTCCGACCGTCTGAGCTTCCCCAAAAATTCTGGAGTCCACCTCTTCCAGTCAGGAAGCTTCAGGAGCTGGTTTCGATCAATTTGGAGTCCGGACAAGCCCGGCATAGCCATCACAGCGACCCCCTGTCCAGAATTCCAGATTGAAGCTGTAACTTCCCTAGTTCTCGTTTCTCTTCGTTTCGGTCCACCAACCCCTCCCCGCTTGGCCGGCTGAAGGCCCCACCCTGCGTGGTGGTAGTGTTTGAATGTATCATATTAACCCCTACCCCAAGATCCCCCCTCCTGCGAGAGGAGTAGTTTTGTAAGTGGTTTGGCAGGTCAAGCGACACCGCCGCGGCGTGTGGGGAACCACCGCCTCCCTGCTCGCCCTAGTCTCCGACCGGGACCGGTTTCTTCAAACCGGTCGAGTAAGTGTCTCTTCCTTGCTCACCTAGTGTAGCTCTCTCAATATTTGATTCATGCACCGCTGAATTCGTGAGGAGCGCCCGATCCTCAAGTCCATGACTTAGAGTGATCGCCGTGGGTTAGTGTGACCCGGTGCCCGAGTGCACTTTGTCGGCCCCAATCGAATTGGGCAACCAACCTTGGGGAATCAATTCTTGGCCTTGCTGGCCCTCTACCAGCAAGGGTCCATTCCCATAAGTCACCCTTGGTATCACATAGTCACCCCGGGAATAGAGTGCAACGAAGAGAGCGGTGGCCCATTAAGGCCCATTTGGATGCTTAGATGTGCTTGTTTGACTAAGTCCGAGGTTGTGTCACATCAAGTGGTATCAGAGCAAGTTCACAACTTGTCTCTATCAAGTTGGTCCTAGGCCATTTTTATGCATTTAGAGTCCTCAGTTGCATCTCCCATGTCCACTAGAATGGCCACTTCATACCCGTCATATTCATCCCCATCAACTTTCCCAAGAAGCCCAAATCCTCATGGAAGCTCCATTGCCAACAAAGTGGGTAGCAACACCTCTATCATAGAAGCCCTACCTAATGTCCTTAATCGGCTTGAAGATATCATGTCTCGACTCGACCGACTTGAAGGAAATAGCCGTGCACCAAGAGTGAATGAGAGTGACCTTTGGGGAAATCTAGAAACCATATTTTTAGAACACTTGAAAATCAAAACCCCCGCCTTTGATGGATCCAACAGCCCAAGCCTTTACATAGATTGGGAGATTTCCCTAGACCAATTCTTTAAAAGTTGCCCCTTGAACGATGAAAGGAGAATGAGGCTAGCCAAGGCACACCTCTCCAAACAAGCTAAAACTCATTGGTTAGTTGTGGAAGGTTTAAGAAGGATCCGCAGGGAGGCCCCCATTAGCACTTGGGATGAGATGAAGGTCGAGCTTAGGAAAACCTACACTCTCCAACCCTCTCCCTCCTACTCAAATCACAAAAGCCCAAGGAGTACTTCAACTCCTTCATCCCCACCCGGTCAATCCAAGACCCCAATCACCCATTCCCTACCACTTCCTATCTCTCCCACCCAACCACTACATTTACACCCCACCTCCAAGTCCACACCACAACCATAGGCCCCCATACCCAATTGGGCCCCATGGCCAACTCTCCACCTAGGCCCATGGTAACCCCCACCACTACCTCTCCATCACCCCCAAAAAGAGACACTCCTCCCAAAACAAATCAACCCAAACCCCTTCAACCCACCCATCTTCCTCTCCCTACCCCAATCCAACTCCCACCAAAGCCTCCACTACTACCCTCACCTATCCTAACCCAAGTTTCCCACTACCTACCACCCCGGATACACCATGCCCCAATCATCACCACACCCTCAAAAGCCCCTCTCACCTCCTTGGAAGAAGAACCCATACCCCACCCCATAGTGGTGAACACTCCAAACCCACTCTCCACCTTGGAGGAAACCCAAGCCCAAATTGAAGAAGAAACAACACATGAGGGTCTTCACCTTACATCACCCTCTCTAGTTGGGACCAAGCTCATCTTAGGAGAACCCATTGTTAGTTGGCTAAAGGAGAGCCCAATTGGAGAGACCCGGGCCCATATTTTCCCTCCCATAGAACAAGACCTTCCCTTAGTGCCCTTCTTCTCCTATCACACCACAATCCAAGCATCCTATCAAGTGGAGACCTTAGAAGACCTTCTCAAGGGCATAGCATGGCAATTAGAGATGACTAGCATGTTGACCCCTATGGTAGAACAACCTAGGAGCCTTAGCCTCCTACACCTATGCATAGGGTCTATCACCTCAGTTTACACCATTGGTTGCTACACTAGCGACCTCCTTCTATTCCTCCCTACACCCGATGAGCCCAACCTTCTCCTCGATTTAGAGCTTCTTATCTCGGGTAGAAAGCCTAGTCCTCCATTCATGGCCGACCATCCCACCAAAAACTTTGGCCCGATCACTTTACTAGAGGAGGAGAATCCACCATCAAGGGGTTGTGAGGACCAAAAAGACCTAGGGTTCCTCTCCTTAGGTGACCCTTACCATGACCCCTTCGATCCCTTCCTATACCCACCCATTAAGATCCCAAACACTTTGTTCGGCCAACCCACTAGAAAACTTGGCCCACTTACCTTGGAGGAGGATGACTCACAATTTGGGAACCTTGAAGACATAGAGTGCCTCCCTCTAGGAAGACCTTTCTACGACCCCTTTGATCCCTTCCTATGGGAGTCTAGTTCCCCATGTAACCCAACCATCTTACCCACCACCCACCCTTTCCTACCCTCACCCATCATATTGGGCCAAACCAATCTCATCTATGACCCGGGTTACACCTTGGGAGCCAAGACCTTGGGCCACATATCCCTAGGTAATAAAGTTGTGCCCCACCCCATGATGACCACCTTCTTAGATCCATTCGATCCGTTCCAATGGGAATTCAAAGGTTGTCCCACCCCTATACACATGGAAGTCACTTTTGGGAAAAGTATGCATGTGTCTAGGCTTTCCACACCCCTTGGCATGAACACTATGTTGGGTCCATTCATTCATATCACCCACATGTCAAGTAGAAAGCATGAGTGGTCCAAATTTGGATGTAGTGGTCCACCTTCATTCATCATGGGTCTTAAGCATATCAAAGGCATCTACGGATGTCCGGGTCCCCCGACATGCATCACCACTTTGCATGATAGATTCACATATGGTTACCCCGGTCCACCTAAGCCCACCAAAGTCTACATGACAACATTGCATGATAAGTCCACATATGGTTGCCCCGGCCCACCAAGGCTCATCAAGGTCCATATGGCATCATGGCATAAATGGTCTATATATGGTTGTCCAGGTCCACCCATAACCACTAGAAGGTCAGCACTCACAAAATTGCATGAGGAAATCCGCAAGCACATTAGCATAAAAAATGAGGCTTATAAAAGGTTGGCTGACTCTCACCGGCGTCACTTAGAGTTCCAAGAGGGTGACTTTGTGATGGTAAGGACGGAGAGGCTCTCCCCAGGAGCCAACTCCAAGTTGAGACCACGTGGGACTGGGCCCTTCCAGGTCTTGAGGCGTATTGGTGCGAATGCTTATGAATTAGATCTCCCCGAGGATTATGGGGTAAGTCCTACATTCAATGTCGCCGACTTAGTGTCTTACAAGGGCCCCACGGTGAGACCTAGTGAGGAGATCGAGCCCACTCCCTCCTTTGAGAGAGCACCCACCCGAGAGGAGAGTCCACTAGCCAAAAGAGCTCAGCGTGATCGCATTGAACAAATATTGGATGAGCAGGTCACTACCACCCGGAGCAAGGTCTATGAGCGCTATCTCGTCAGGTGGAAGGATCGGCCTCTGTTGGAAGACTCATGGGTAAGTCGGGAGGACCTACAGTGATTGGATCCAGATCTCCTCGAGCGGTACCTTAGCCGGATGGACCGTTACTCGACGGAGTCGAGCTCTTTGCGGCCCAGGGGATTTGATGGAGGCATCACCCACGACTCCCTTTGGCTCGGGTCCACTTCTTCACATTCGGGAGCTAGTTGAGTTTGGGCCTCACTCTATTAAGGCCCCTTATCCATTTTGTAGTTTTCCTTTGAGTCATTTTGATGTATTTCCATTTTATTTGAGTCATTTCCCTAAGTCTAGCACTTATTTTCCTATGTTTGGTATCATCATGATGTCTAATGTAAGCTATTGGGCCCCATTCGTTGGACTAGGCCCATTAGCACTCCCAACCCCCTTGGTTATTTGTAGTTATTTATTTTGTCAGGGACTTATTGTAAAGAGTGGGTTGCCTATATATAGACCCCACTCCCCTCATTTGAAGTTAATGAATGATTACATCCTTTTGAGTTAAACTTGCCATTTGAGTTCAAATTGGAGTGATTCCTCTAGTTTTTGGGTGAGAGACCCTAGGGGAGAGATTCCCCACCCATTCCCCTCTTAATCTCTCTATTTCACCCCTCTTTCTCTCTCCTCCAACCCCAAATCCGAATTTCCTTCTCTCTCCTCCCTCCTCCCATCCACTTCCAACCTCCAACCACCTCCTTTAATGCCCTCCACTTCCCCATGGCCTCCATTACTCCACTCCCTAGTTCCTAGGTAGAAGTCTCCCCATTCCAACACCTTCCTCCACCTTCCAACCAAATCTACCCCATTCCAATGCAAGCACTCCACTTCCCAACATAATCACCCACCTTCCAAGACCTTTTGAATTTGAAATCCACCCTTCCCTCCACTCACTTGTGCCCCCCTCACCTTCTCCTCTCACCCACCTTCCCCAAATTCGTAGCTCTTCCTCCTCCACCTGCTAGCACTTACTTCCAGCCATTCTCCACCTCATTCCCCATCACCATTAGCTCCCTTCTCCAACCCACAAGAGCCCCCACTATCCCTTAGGTCATTCCTACCATTTCCCTCCACCAAAGAAGCCACATCTCCCTCTCATTTCTTCTAGTAGGTTGGAGCTGTGCAGATCTGCAGAACAGCCCTTGTTGCAGCGTCAACCACGGATTCATCCTAGTTCTTCAGAAGGCATGGCCTACCTTTCTGGAAAGGCCTTCCCGTCTACTTCGCAGGCGAGGTGGAATCAACACGATCGGAGCTCGGAGCTGCCAGATAGAGCCATTCTCCCAACAGTGCGCAGAGAGGTCTTCATCCTGGACCAGAGCGTGGAAGATCCTTCTGCCACGACAAACCCCAGCGGATTCAGGCTGAAGCCCCTTCATTAAAGTTCTTCCTCTACCGGTCATCTTTCAAGATCAAGAAACAGAACCCCGTTCGGCCACCGGAGAAAGAAGTTACGAATTTTCTCCCCCGATCTATCTAGTTCTGTTTTCTGCTGTCTACTCCGACCAGTACCCACTCTTCTGGGTGCCCCGGCCATCCTCGACCTCTGAATGCATCTCCGTCATCTCCTGCTGAAAGCTACCTCGACCACGAAGATGATGCCGCTGGTTTCGTGCTGATCGGAGCTCGGGAGGGCGCTCAGTCACTTCTGCAACTTGCTGTTACAGTCCAGATAGTACCTGCGGCCAGACAGAGGAGGCTACTTCCTGTTGCTGGTGCAGCCACCTCCGACCGTCTGAGCTTCCCCAAAAATTCTGGAGTCCACCTCTTCCAGTCAGGAAGCTTCAGGAGCTGGTTTCGATCAATTTGGAGTCCGGACAAGCCCGGCATAGCCATCACAGCGACCCCCTGTCCAGAATTCCAGATTGAAGCTGCAACTTCCCTAGTTCTCGTTTCTCTTCGTTTCGGTCCACCAACCCCTCCCCGCTTGGCCGGCTGAAGGCCCCACCCTGCGTGGTGGTAGTGTTTGAATGTATCATATTAACCCCTACCCCAAGATCCCCCCTCCTGCGAGAGGAGTAGTTTTGTAAGTGGTTTGGCAGGTCAAGCGACACCGCCGCGGCGTGTGGGGAACCACCGCCTCCCTGCTCGCCCTCGTCTCCGACCGGGACCGGTTTCTTCAAACCGGTCGAGTAAGTGTCTCTTCCTTGCTCACCTAGTGTAGCTCTCTCAATATTTGATTCATGCACCGCTGAATTCGTGAGGAGCGCCCGATCCTCAAGTCCATGACTTAGAGTGATCGCCGTGGGTTAGTGTGACCCGGTGCCCGAGTGCACTTTGTCGGCCCCAATCGAATTGGGCAACCAACCTTGGGGAATCAATTCTTGGCCTTGCTGGCCCTCTACCAGCAAGGGTCCATTCCCATAAGTCACCCTTGGTATCACATAGTCGCCCCGGGAATAGAGTGCAACGAAGAGAGCGGTGGCCCATTAAGGCCCATTTGGATGCTTAGATGTGCTTGTTTGACTAAGTCCGAGGTTGTGTCACATCAGTGCTCCTCCAGCCTTTCAATTTCCTGATGTAACCCGCCGAGCAGTGAGGGCAAGGTGGAGTCAGGCTGAGGGAAATCTGCTTTAGGACATCTTTCACCGGCCGAGCTTGTGACCTCTGCGAGGAGGGAAACCACATGGACTCCCTTTTCACAGACAGCTGCTTCATGGGGTTGTGGGGGCTTCACCTCATAATCCTCCATCTTCAATTCTCCTCTCTTGATCAGGTTCTGGGCGATATCCTTGAAGACATAGCAATCTTCTATAGGGTGGCCAAGGATTCGATGGTAGAGGCAGAATCTAGGGTCATCACTCCTTGTAGCATCCTCTGGCCTTTTGGACTTTGGCAAGGTAACCCTGCTATAGTGGCAAGCCCATTTAAAGATCTCCCGAGTTTTATCCCTCGGGAAGGAATAAGGCTTCTTCATCTTCTCCTGCAACGTGAGGACTCGTTCCGTCGGCCGGCTAGTTGAAGGGCCGGCTATTTCTTTCGCCTTCCTCCTTGAGTGCATAAAAGCACTAAAGTTGGTGGTCAGGGACTGATTCTCCCATCTTTCCGTGGTGGCATAGGAGCCCCCCGGGTTCATGGATCTGCCCTCCCGGAGGTGGATACCCTCGGTAAGACCGGACAGTAGTTCGATCATCTTGGCCAACTGCGCCTTCAACATCTCGATCTCCTGCTGCTGCTCACAACATATTGCAAGCATAACAGGGTCACAAAGGGAGAAGTCTGGAGTGTAGCTTGGACTGCTATCTTCTGTTCTGACATCAAGTGGAGGTAGTAGCGCCCCGCCACCGTGACTATCTGGGAGTGGTGCCTCGGAAGTGGATGGTACCCCCTCTATATCCCTGCTTAGAGGTGGGTTCTGGAGGAACACTTCTTCATCTTGAGCTTTGTCGGCTGAAGGCATATGCTGCTCTTTGCTCTTGGTTTCTAGTGCATCTGTGTCTTCTGGGGGACTGTCGCCAACTAGAGTTGAGACAGCTATCATGTTTGCTTCATAGAATTCTTCTGCTGAGAAACCCAAACCAGGGTGCTGTGTAATCTTCAGGAGTTCCCTATCCAGGTTCGGTGGATACCACAGCTTCTTAAACATCTGATTTCGACTTTCGATCTAAAAGAAGGGCAGCTGTTGACCTCTGGCCATTTTCACCACTCTGTCGGATATATCTGGAAGTCCCATGATTGGGCCGACCGGGTCACGGATTTCTTCGGGGAATTTACAATCATCATCCCCTTTCACTGGATGTTCATCAGCCACATAGAACATCGTAGGTGGGCCCTCTAGGTTGGGCACCTCGCAGACCTTCAAGAATTCGACTGTTTGACAGTCTAAATCTGTGGGTGGCTTTGTGATCCCCCGAGGGACCTTCACATACCCAGGTAAATCCTCGAGCTTCGGCACTCCTATCTCGAGGTAAATATTAGAGGGGATGGCTCAAACCACGCCTTCAACTTTAGAAATGTGTGACACTTCCTGCGGTGCCACATAATCGGGCGGTGGTGGAGGGAACCAGTCGTCGTCCTCTGCTATCTCCTTTTCTTTGCTTTGAGTCGGCTGGGGATTCTGCTTCGGCTCCTCCATGTAAAGTGCAGCATCGAGCAGGTGGCATTCAAACACCTCGAAGGGGTGTAAGTCTGCGAATATTCTTTCTTCTTTTCCATTCCGGAAGTACTTAATGCATTGGTGCAGGGTCGAAGACACTACCCGATTCTAATGCAGCCACGGTCGGCCGAGCAATGCTTTATATGTGGTATCGGAGTTGATGACGTGGAACTGCACTTTGGTGGTGAAGTCTCCTAGTGACAGCTCGAACTCTGCTACACCCATGGGAACTTCAGACTTCTGGTTGAACCCAGTTATCTTCATATCCCTGACCTTGATCAGGTGCACATTGAAGTAATGTTTCTGGTAAACCTGGTAGGAGAGTATGTTTACTGCTGCCCCTGTATCGACCAAGATCCTGTTTATAGGCTGGCCATTCAACTGTCCCCTCATGTACAAGGGTCTGTTGTGGCTGACCGAAGGAAAGAGCATGTCTTCTTCGGTGAAGGTGATGGTTGTTCCCAACTGCATCTCAGCAAAACAGCTTTCATAATGCGCCGGGGTTTGCAGAGCCGCAATGACAGCCTGCCTGGTTTCCTCATCCAGGGAGAGTATCTCCCAGACACTGAATCTTGCTGGGATTCTTTTCAATTGTTTCAATATCCGAGTGCCGGCCCGGACGTTAGCTAACTTTGCTTCTTTGGCTTTGCTATGCTTGCCATGTTCTGGTGCCGGAGGAGTCGGTGGGGAAGATAGTTTATCTTCTTCGGGGGCCGCCCGACTCCGGCTTGCTTGGTCGGCTGGTTCTTTCATTTGCACGGGCTAGGCCACAGGGGTGGCGCCCTCATCATCTTTATTCGCCAGAGGGGGCATTCCCGCGGTGGAGGCAAGAGTGCTCTTGGCCTTGGACCCGGGCTGTTGGTATGGTTGTTTGCTCTTCTTTGCGAGCAAAAATTCGGCGAACGAGGGTACCACTTCGCCTACTGCATCTTCAGGGTACAAGCCCGATGGAGGCGGGATTGCTGCGCCCTTCACTTCAGGTTCGGGGATTTGGTATGGCCGCTCGCCCCTGAATATAATATTGTGATTGGTTGGGGGCAAACGTCCCCACCTTCTCCCAGACCTGGTGGCATGTTGGGAAGTAGAGGCCTCGACTTGGTTTGCTTCGGTAGGTGCGAAGCATATTTCTTCTTCTCCCTCCTCTTCAGAGTTTTGGGCCATGTTGAACAAGGCCGACAAGGTATTGCAAGACAAAAAGCTGCATTTTCTTTTATTCTTCAGCTTCTTCTTCTTTTTCTTCTTCTCTTCTTTTACAGCTGGAAGCTGTTCTCGGGGAAGTTCATCCCATATGCCGGTTTCTTGTGTTTCGGCTTCAGCTTCTTCAGCGAAATTTAGGGATTCAAAATGTTCCCAGGGGACATATTCCTTCAGCCGCACTGGCTGGATCTTGGGTTGTTCATATTCTTCTAACCCGTCAATGATCGCCTGCAGCCGTTTAACCGCCGGGCTGACTTGCATGTGCATCCGCAACAAGAGTGGCTTCTTCCTATTGTCAGTCATTCTTCGGAGGACCAACTGAGGAGCAGTTTCATACCAGACCGGGGTTACAACCGGTGGTGGTGACTGAGGCGTGACGCCATGAATTCGGACTCCCGGGGTAGGGCGGGATGTCGACTTTCTTCTTGTCTTCTTTGGCACCATCTGCCAATCTCCCTGGCTCTCTGCGGGAGCGAGAACAAATGCCTCATAGGTGTGCTTTGTACAAGTATCTGACACTTCTTCAGGCAGTTGTTGGTATAAGGATATCATATTTACGGTTGCCCCCAGCACTGGCAACTCATGCGGGCGGGGCGGGTCCACCTTGTGTTCGCCCATCTGGAGCTCTCCCTTCCTGATCATGCCTTCAATGATGTCTTTGAAGACGTAACAGTCTTCGAGGGTGTGCCCGAGCATCTGATGGTACGGACAAAATCGAGGATCATCTTTCCTCTTGATGTCACCGGGTCTCTTCGGCTCCGGGAGAGTAATTTTGTTATATTTGGTGGCCCACTCGAAGATGACCCGGGTTTTCTCCTTCGGGAAGGAGTAAAGTTTCTTCATTCTTGACCGCAAGGAGGCGGCCTCTTGTTGTTCAGCCTGCTTGGCCAGAGGAGCACTGGTGACTCCTTTATCAGTGTCCTTCTGCTTCTCGAAATCCTTGAAGTCGACAGTGTTGACTTCTTTGGGCACGGACCGCTTCTCAATTGATTTTCCTTTTTGGGCTGAGGTGGCCGGTGCAGAAGAGTATTTGGAGAGGTAGGACTCAATTTCCACCACCACATTATTTAATCGATCAAATGACTTGATCTCCATCCCGATCATTTTCTTGAAAACTTCACGCTTCAAATTCTGCTTGCAGATTTGAACCGCATCTTCTTGGTGTGGCGGGCGTCTACACCTCATGCTGAGATTTCACCATCTCTTGATGAATTCTAGAGCACTTTCATCATTATTCTGCTTGGTTGCATAGAGCTCGGCCACTGTGACCTCTCTTTCGGTGACGTGGAACCGCTCCCGAAATTTTCTTTGCAAATCTGGCCAGTCATTAACAGACCCCGCCGGCAAGTTCGAGTACCATTCGAAGGCGAGCCCTGTGAGCGAGGACCCAAAGAACTTCAGCAGGTACGATTCATCAGTTGCCAGATCGCCCATCACATTGACGTAATAGGCTATGTGCTCCTTCGGTGACCCCTGGCCATTAAATTTGTCAAACTTTGGCGGCTTGCTGACGCCAGGAGGCAATCTCTTCCCCGCATAATGGACAGGGTAGGGTACCTTGTACACATCATATGAGGCATATTCTTCACTTCCCCGATCGGCCAGCTTCATCTCGACTATCTGCTCGATCATGAGCTTGTTAGCCGTTGCCGGATCCACTGCTTCTGGGTAGAAATGAGCTGACTGCATCTGTGGCGTCGTCAACACCGTCGCCTGGGGTATAGTGGCGGTGCCTTGGTGTTGAGGAGCCGAAGGGGTCATTGGGGCCGTGCCCCCAGCATAGTTGGGGATTGGCTGAGAGGCCGTCACCTGGGGTGAACCCTCAAATTCTCCAGCGCCTTGCCTGGATGTTTCTGGAGACGGTTCGACCTGCTTCGATGTGGAAGCATGCATGGTCAGTTCGCCCACCTGTCGCTTCAGAGCTTCGATCTCCTGTCGATAGGCTTGAAGCAGCATCAACATCGTAGGGTCGGGGGTAGAAGGGCTAGGAGCTTGGCCTCCCCCTTCTATCAGAGTATCTAGAGAAGGCGCTACCCTTTCTCCTTCATCCCCAGTGGTAATCACGTTCGCCGCCATGGCGACCGCATCTGAACTTGTTTCATCGGCGAGGGCTTGTATTATCTCAGCTGCAGCTGCTCCTCTTCTGGTGAGGGGACCCGACCTGCTAGCCAAACTGGCCATCTCTTCTTGGTCTTCAGGTAGGGCTCCATATTGGTTGGCCACTCCGGCCATATTATAGGTATAAACCCGCATCTTTTGGTTTCTTCGAGCCGCCTCCCTGGTTGTCAGTCTAGGAAAGGTTAGCCTGTCAAACACCGAGACTCTTGGTGGAGCTTCTTCACAGAGGGGTGACCCATAGCACCCTGACTCCGCATCTTCGATATCTTCCGGGTTAACTTGTTGCTTCCGGTTTCTTTCAGCATCTTTCACGGCTTCTAGGAGCCGCTGAGTTCCCAAGAGGGTGTTTCCAAGGCTGTGGAGATATCCCCTCACGGCTTGAGTGATGTCGTCTTCTTCCCGACTGGGGCAGACAGTTGGTGGTGATGCTTGCACTGGCGGTCTATAGGCGAGACGCCTCCGCTTGTGCATCATGTTGTATCTTCTTGCCTTCAAATAGATGTTCGCCTGCCGACCGTGAGTACGGAAGGCAGGTCTTCGAGACGCTTGAGCTGACGCCTCAATCTTCTCTTCTTCATCTTCCTTCATCTTTTTCTTGAGCCGGTCAGTCTTGACGAGCTCCAGTTGAGTTGAGGCTGGGGCCCGCCTGATGGGGACCCATGCTTGCTTGAATTTAGTCGGCTTCTGGGTCGACTCTTGCTTTGGCATGGACCTGATGTGGTCCTCTCGCTCCCGGGCCAGTGCTTGGAATTGGTTGTGCACCGGCACCATCGGGATTACCCTATCTGGTGAGATCGTGGCCTGACGGCCATTCAGGTACACTCGGACTCCTCCGATCATGACGGATTTGCTCAAGAGGGAAAGCCGGCCTTGCGGCGTGCTAGTGGTTCTCCTTGCCGCCCTCCTGGCAGCCGAGGTGCATTTCTTCTTTGCTTCAATGTGGTGGACATAGTAGCCCACCATCTTCACAGCTTCTGGTGTCGCCTCCACGGGGGCGACGGGCTCGACCTCCTTGACATCCAAGAGGTCCACGAACATAACCCCGAGGAAGTTGGGGAAGCCAACGACCGGGGGAAAATCGCCGAACTGGATCGGCACTGCCAAGTAGCCATGCTCGGCATCGCTCGCCACAACCAATGGACCGAAAGTGACAGCCATCGGTTCTTCAGAAATGGATCCCTCCTGCAATTTCAAAAAATGCGGAAGTTAAGACTTCGGAAAAGGCCATTGGGCCCCTAATCTCGGTGAAAAGATGAGAGGTAGTCTAGTCCCACCGGGCGTGCCAGCTTGTGGAACGGACTAGGTTTCGTTGGTTCGGAAATATCGGGATATCGGTGTTCTTTTTATCGGTTTATCTAGTGCGAAGGCGTGCCAGTCACCTAGGTGGCAATGTGTTCGGGCTTCGAGACTGGAGTGGTCCGAAGCCCGGGGTGCGCTCCATCTGACTAATCAGACGATTGTGGATATCGGGTCGGGACTGGAGACCCGCCGCGCCATAAAGGCCGCGACGTTAATTACATCCCCTCGGAGAGGGGAAGACCTCTGATTAATCGCCAAGAAAAGGGGTCAAATGACCTAAAGATCATTTTTCATTAAAGCATGCGAGTTGGGTTGACATGATTTAAATCCTCCGCATCGGTATGCAAAACGGTGTTCAAAACCATACGAATACTTGCTGCGAGCGCGGTGAATTTAATGAAAGTGCGGGATTAGATCCCGGTATGTATATATATCAGTCACTAACAGACAATCCAGTATTCGATCGAGAGTCCATATTCGAAGCATCGAAGGTAACAACAAAGACATTCGGATATCTGCCGTAGGTACGGCACGCTTCACGTGGGTGCGGGATCGGATCCCGGAAGAAGTGGGTCAAGCTGATGAACTATCGGCCCAAGAGGTGCACGGATCATGACCATGTCGGGGATCCCGAGGTCCACGTCCGATACCACGGGGCATCATTGCTTTTCTCTTCACGCACAGTCCGGGGGAGCGGGTTGTTAAGTGCAAAGCCAAAACTCGGCAACGTGCGCCCTCGCACGCGGATCGACCTGCGCGGTCAGGTCGCGGGGGTCAAGGGGGCAGTGCCCCTTGCAGGGGTTTTCGGGGGCAGCGCCCCCGGAACAAAATTTGGATTATAGTAGAGGGGAGACTTAAAGTTTTGTTCATTAACTTCAATTCCCTTTTTTGTTGATTAAGCATTTTCTTTTTTTTCAAGCACTCCGGATTAGGTGATATTGAAGGGGGGGCGCGCCGGTTAAGGGGCGCCGTTTTAAGGTGAAAATGGAGATGGAGGGGGGCGCGCCGGCTAAGGGGCGCCGTTTTAAGGTGTAAATGGAGATGGAGGGGGGGCGCGCCGGCTAAGGGGCACCGTTTTAAGGTGTAAATGGAGATGGAGGGGGGTGCGCCGGTTAAGGGGCGCCGTTTTAAGGTGTAAATGGAGATGGAGGGGGGGGGGCGCTGGTTAAGGGGCGCCGTTTTAGGCAAAGAAGAGGAGGGTTACGAGAGAGGTGTTAAATCGGCGCGGTGAGGGGTGACCGCGCCGGATTGGGCCACGCCGAGACAGCTTCAAAGAGATTTCATTTCAACCCTTTTATGCTCTGTTTCTTGTTTCTTTGAACTGTAGGTTGGTTTATTGATTAGTTGTTCATCTTATTGATGGATTATGTTTACGGAAAGAAGATTTAAGGGTTTTAATCATTTGTTTAGGCGGAATTAGCGTGATGATTCAAGTGTTTTGTTCAGGGGGTTCAGTTCACAGAGTTTACTGTGTATTGGATTAAAACTCAGTTCGTTCTTGAGTGGCTCAATTTGTTCACTTGTTCTTGGCCCTGGCGAGAATCGGGCAGCACCTCCCCTAGATCGGAAGGGTCCGGGGGAAAAGATGGGGCGCGCCATGCGGAGAGAACTCCGACGGCCCCGAAACATCCCGGTGTGTGCATAAGAAACTGCACCAGTAAAGTTACCCCATTTGGGGCCGGAGATCCCGAGGGCTAGCCTACAAGGGAAACCGGTGACCCATGGGTTGTTGTGATCGTATCGACTCCCCCCGTTCGCGGCCGGAGGTCCTGAGGGCCAGCCTACAAAGGAACTCCGACGACCCGAGGGTTGCCGTGATCGCGTGGCTGAAGACCACGTGAGAGCCGAAGTCGACACAAGAACACGGCGGTAAAAAAAAAGAGAGCCACTATGGGCTGAGTATTGAGGGGGATTGAGGCATCAAGATCTCCCAAAGGGGAGTTTTCCTTTCATTTCACAACAGACCGAACTCCGCTTACATTGAAAGGGAATACGAAGACAAAGGTCTACATATGAAGATCACCAAAAGGAAATCAAAGGGGCAGAAGGAAATGCAAAGACAAAGGGGGGAAGCGAGCTCTCTTCCCCTCACCTCTCCTTCTTTCTTTCACCCTCTTATCTCTCTTCACACTTCGGAGCAGGGCTTCGCCGCCAGTAGAGCGTCCCTCTTCCTTTTGCTTCTTGCCCGAGGCTTGTATTTATAGGGAGAGCAGGGAAGCAAGCTTCCCGTTTCTATGGCTTTTGTTCTATTCGCAGTTGCCGTTGCTGACGTCGCTGGGGTCACCGTGTCGAGTGCCGTTGTCGTGGACGTCACCTCCGCCGCGGCTACAATGTGATCGGGAGAGGGGCAGAGGCATGGCCTCCTCCTCTGCTGGCATATCCACCGCGAGACACGCGGCTTTCATCATTTGCAGGAGCATGGGCGGCCGACGGACGAAGTGGGCGTTCGACGGTGCAGGGCTCGAGGGTTTCCATTTGAAGAACATGCTTGCATGCCCAACGGGTCGAAGCATACCTTTTGCCATTTTAAGCAGTTCGTCGACGTGATGTTCGCAGGAAACAGGGGACCGTAATGACGACGGGATGGGTTGGCTGCTCGCCAGGAAGCGCTTCAGAGAAAGGGGTTAAAACGGCGCCACATCCAAAGGGGGGCGCGCCGTTTTAAGCATCCAAAATGGAGGCCCCTTCGAGCGCGCCGTGTAGCCAATGAAAATAAAAGAGGTTAAAAAGGTGCCACACCCAAAGGGGGGCGCGCCGTTTTAAAGGGGGGCACGCTGTTTTAAGGCGCGCCGTTTTAAAGCCTCCTCGTGCCGTTTTAAGCACTAAACGGATTCTTCTCGAAGTCGCGGCCATTCTATGCGAATGTCGACATTCCCGGAAGGTTCCGGTTGCTATGTATGACCTCTACAATGTTCCATTCGCAGCCTTTGGGGCCCGGTCCCAGACTCTGTGTGACTTTCGGTGCACGTCGGGCTGTGTCGGAGTCCCCGACTCTTCTTTGATTCAGCTCTCGGCACGGCCGACTGTAGAGTTGTGGCCATATCTTCCGCCTGGGGGGGGGGGGGGGCTCCCTCATCGGCTAGCGGACCACCAAGCGAGTCCTCATCCTAATCGGGCGAGGCATGGAGTTTATTTGACATTTTCATCTTCGGCTTGCTCTCGAGTGTCGAGACGTGCATGCCGTATGATCATCATCGACATTTTTTGACGTCCACAGTTCCCTAGGCTCCGATTGACAACTTCAATCTGTCCATCGGTTTGAGGGTGGTAGGCTGTGGAAAACTTAAGCAGGGTCCCCATAAGATGCCAGAGGGTCTTCCAGAAGTAGCAGGTGAATTTGACATCCCTATCTGAGATAATGGTCTTGGGTAGGCCATGGAGGCGGACCACCTCATCAAAGAATAGGTGGGCCACATGGGAGGCGTCTGAGGTTTTGGAACAGGGGATGAAATGGGCCATCTTAGAGAATCGGTCCACTATGACAAAAATGGAGTCATGCTTCCTTTGGGTCCGAGGTAGCCCTAACACGAAGTCCATGCTCAGATCCTGCCATGGTCGGTCCGGGACGGGTAGAGGGGTGTACAGGCCTGTGTTCTGTTTGACTTGCTTAGCAGTTGCACAAGTACGACATTGCCCCACAATTTTGGCCACATCCCTTTTGAGGCTGGGCCAATAGAATTGCCCTTCTACTAAGGCAATGGTTTTGTGAACCCCAAAGTGCCCAGCCAAGCCTCCAGCATGTAATTCCCAGACTAATAGATCGCGCAGTGAGGTTCTAGGTATGCAAAGTTTGTGTCCTCTGAAGATGAACCCGTCCTCCAGGATGAAACCCTGATGTTCCTGGGGTGATTGGGTGGTCAATTTGGCGTGGACATGCCTAAAATCAGGACAATCCGAGTACTCTTCCTTAACCCGGTCGAATCCTACCACTTCTACCCGAATGGTAGCTAGTAGGGAAACCCTCCTACTCAGAGCATCGGCTACTCGGTTTTCACTTCCGGCCTTATGTTTGATCACAAAGGTGTAGGCCTGGATATATTCGACCCATCGGGCATGCCGGGCATTCAGTTTTTGCTGGGAATTGAGGTATTTTAGGGCCTCATGGTCGGAGAATATGACAAACTCCTCATGGTTGGAGAATGAAGTATTGATAGAATTTGCCAAGCATTAGTGCACCTCTCTCTTTCTCTCTAGCTCTCTCTCTCTCTTCTTCTCTCTCTCTCTCTTACTCTCTCTCTCTCTAGGGCGCCAATTTCTCTCTCTTCCCCCCAAAATTTTGAAATTCTCTCTCTCTCCTCCTCATTCACTCCTCATTAAACCCCTCTCCCTTCCCTATACCTCACATTTACTCCCCCCCAACCTCCTAGGTGGAATACCATTCTCCTAGACACCTTTCTTCTTCCCCATTCACCCTTTCACCTTCCCAAGGGGGAATCCATTCTCCCAAACACCTCTTCCCCTCCCCAAGGCAACCCTTCCCATTCTCTAGGCTACCATTAATCCCTTTCCATTAAACCCATTCCAAATCCAAAGGAGGGAAACCATTCCCCCCCCCCCCACCCACTTGTGCCCCCTCACCTTCCCCCTTTCCCTCCAAGCCCAATTTCGCAACTCCCCTCTCAGCCACTGCAAACACCTCCTTCCAGGCCTCATTCTCCCCCTCCCACTTCTTGGAACACCCCCTCCCAGACCCCATCACAGCCAAGGGTCATTCCCATACCCATCCACCTCACTTCCCCTCCCATAAACCCCCTTTCCCCCCCCCATCTTCTTCAAATTACAGCTCTCAATTCGAGTGTAGCAGAAAGGGTCGACTTGCAGAAGCAACCACGAAGTCATACGGCAACATCTGAAGTCGTATCATACATTGCTGGAAAGGTCGTCCAATGAGCTTCGCAGGCGAGGTGACCCCACCCCATTCTGAGTCCGGGGTTCTCCGGGAGGCCCGATCTCCCCCAACTGTGCAGAATTCTTCACACCGAGTACTTGAACCAGGTTAGAGCCTGTACCACGATGGACCACGGAAGAATTCATCCTCGAGCTCTTCTACAAAGTTCTCCCTCATCTAGTCTACGTTGAGAATCAAGAAGCAGAGCTTCGTTCCACGTCCGTGGGCCAAAGTTACCATTTTTCTCCCTCGGCTGCGCGGGTCTGCCTCCCACAGTCTGCAACGACCTGCCTCCACTAGTCTGAGTCCCCCAGTCCTCTCCGACATCAGACGTCTTCCCCGTCAGTTTTTCTGCGAAGAGGGCTAGTCCACAGTTCCAGAAACTCCGGCGTTTCATGAATCAGAGTCCGGGAGCAGTCGGGGCACTCTCTGCAAATGGCTGTCAGAAACAAGAAGCTGCCACGCCCAGATTCTGTCTCCCGGATCGAACCTCGTCCCGGGCCCGCAACTGCAACAGAAGAATTCCAAAAAACTCAGAGGCATCCTAGTCCCAGATACGAAGATTTCCCCTCTGGTCTCATCAGCAGCAGAATTCCAGACTAGAAGTTACAACCTCAATAGTGACTGTCAGTCATTCATCGCAGAGTGCAGACAGATTCGACATCGGCTTCTCCGCTCGAGTTTTCGGCGACTCTCCCCTTCCTGCCTGGCCGGCTTATCGCCCCTCCCTGCATGGAGGTAGTGTTTGAATTGTAACTCTAAGTTCCCCACTCCAAGTCCACCCTCCTGCGAGAGGTGTAGTGAGTGTAATTATCTAAACAGGGTTCAAGCTTCACCGGCGCAGTGTGCGGGGAACCCACACTTCCCCGCTCGCCCATCGTCTTCGACCGGGGTTGGTTTCTTCAAACCAACCAGGTGAGCTTCTGCCCTTGCTCCATTTACTTCTGTTTGTTTAATATCCGTCAAGCTAGTCCGCTGGCTAGTAAGAGAGTGCCCGTTCCCGGACCCACCATCTTGAGTGGTCATCGTGGACAATAGTGAGTGAGTGACCTAGTGCCCCCAAGGCACCCGGCTGCCCTTGATTGTGGGCTTCATACCTTCGGGAGGGTGAACCTTAGTTGTGCTGGCCCTCTACCAGCAAGGGTCTTTCTCCACCACCTCGACTCGACATCATCGAGTCACCACGGGGTACGGGTGCACACGGTGAGATGGCGTCTTCAAAGTTTGCTCGAAGCTTGTGATTGTGTTTGTGAATTAAGTCCAAGGAACCATAGCCACTTGCTGCAGCATTGTGTCACATCAAGTTTCCCAAGCCATCGGGGCCATTGTAGGGATCAGAGACAGTCATCTCTTGATCCCCTGGATGGCCAGCGACATGAATGGCATAAAGCCTGTTCCAGAGGGTTTCGAATGCCTGATGACTTTAATCCCTTGAACCACCTTTCAGCCCTGCGGCTCTTTGATGTTAACCTCGTACAGCCCCTGACTCCCTCCTAGTTTGCATCCTAAAATCCCCCAGTCATCATCTGAACCCCAAAGAAAATCCTCAGAACAGAGCATCGTAAAACCCCACGAAACCTTCCCGGCACCAAAACCACCACCTTCCCGGTGCCAGCATCCCTCGGCGCAGTGAACAACTCCCGGCGCGGCCTTTTGCGCGCCGAGAACTGAGCGCCGAGAACCCTCTTCCAGCCATGCCGAGAAGCCCCTCCTATTGACCGTGCCGAGAACCTGTTAAAGCCATGCTGAGAAGCCCCTCTAAGAGGCGTGCCGAGAGCCCCTTTTCCCCGCGCCGGGAAGCCTGTTTATGCTCATTTTGCCACGCGTAGAACCTTTCCTCCTCTGTCCAACTTTTGATCACCTCACCATACCAAGCCGAGGGATATCCAGAGGTCATCATGCACACCCTAGGAAATAAACTAACGGGGAATGGCCTTACCGACATTTACACTGTGCCGGGGCCTCGCGCTCCCTCTCTTTCGGTTTTCATCCCGACACTCCGTGGATGATCTCCTATTCTTCCCCGGGCATGTTCCGAGTTAAGAGGAGATGCTGCCGAAATCCGGTCTAACGTTATCAACCCCGGTGAGCCGAGGGAGTGTCACCTATACACTTCCCATCTGGCTCCATCTTTTGGGGGAAATGAATCTTCTGGAGCATCCGATTAAGTGGAAGTATCAAAGGGGAAATACCCTAATGATTATCTGAATTCCGTCCCGCCACTGCGTGGATGGTCTTCTATCCCTACCCGGCATGACTCAAAGTCGAAGGTTATGCTACCCGATTTAATCTGTTAAACTCAACAAATCTGCCCGTCACTTGTTCTTTTCTCCCATAGCATGAAATCTTTATTTCACGCATTAACAATTTTGATTGCCTTTCGAGGCCTCCTATCTTTGGCGTTTAATCAAGGGTTGTCCTTCTTAGGGAGGACGTAATTAACGTCATAACCTTTATGATATGACGGACTTTTTATCCAGACACGATCACTCACAATCGACTGATTAGAAGTCAGATCGAGCGCACAATGAAATCGTCACATATGTGACTGGCACGCCAATAAATAAACAACAGAAATAAAAGAATAAAAATCAAACAAAAAGCGTGTCCACAAGTCTGACACGCTCGGTGGGACCTAGTCTCCCTTCATCTTTATGCCAAAGTAAGGGGCCTGGCGGCCTCTCTCAAAATTCTAACTGTGCGTTAATCTTACTCGCAGAAACTACAAATGGAGGCTGGATTGGTTACTGTTCACTTCGGCCAGCAGGTGGTCGATGGCCACATCCATGGGGGGTACCTGGCGGTACCAATGGAGTTCGGATCCATGCCTCCGGCGGTGGGTCTGCCCAACTGCTTGGGCCTAGTATTCGTCGACCTGCTGCAAGTCAACAACAAAGCTAGAAACACCGCCACGGTAAAAGCCACGGTGGCACCAAGAGCTGAAGAGAAGATGATGGTTGCTCCTACCGTCGTTTCTTGCCTTGTCCATCACCTGGAGAAGAAGACTGCTACCCCTGCCACTGCTGGTAAGGGAGGAAGAAACAACCGGAGAAGCCGGTTTGCTACAACTGGAGGTCACCTTTCGACCTCGGGAAAGACTATGATGGTCGGGAATATGAGGCTGAACCTCAACGGCCGCCCCATAGATGCACGGCCTGACAGGGTCACCCCATCGGTCTGCACAAAGGCCGATTGGGAGAAGAAGGAGCAAGATATTGCTGTCATTCACCCCGAGAGGAGGGACGAAAGATTTCAGATGAAAGATGAGGAAGAAAGAGGGGAAATTATCCCCGCTGCTGCTCCATACAGACCAAGGACATGTGCCAGGCAGGCTGATGTATTCTGATACTCCAGAAGAGATTATTTGACCGCTCAAGTTGAAAGGTTGGCCTACCAGCCGAAGACTCAAGAAAGGTTGCTGCCCAAAGCCGATCCTCAGAGGCAAAATCAAGAAGAGATAAGCAAAGTAGTCCAGGATTACTTCCATTGCCTCGGGAACTCATCCCTTGGGCAACAAAGATTGCTCCACGCCATGGGCGCCAAAGAAGAAAAGGAGGATAAAATGAGAAGATGATGCAAGGAGTCATGTGTTCGGGCTCCAATGAGTTTTAAGACGGCCGAAAGGCCGGATATTCGAACGATGTCCCTCAGAGGGAGGAAGAAAAGGAAAGAGTGTCTGTGTTTGACCGGTTAACCTTCCCTAGTCATTCCTGAAGAAAAGCCTAGAGATAAAAAGGAAAATTCCAGATCTTCGCCTGCAACATGACGGGAATCACCGGAGGATATGGTGATTTGCCCAACCAGTCTGAAGAAATTATCAAACTAGCTCAAAGGTCTGGGCCCGTAACAAGGCGAAGCCAGGCGGCAAAAGAAAAGCTCGCATGCAACAGCTGAAGAGTTACCTGATATCACCACTTTAACTGTAAATGTGATAACATCAGAAGAAGAAGATGTGTCGCTAATGATCTCGACTGAAGGAACTTCCAGTCAAGTGACAGAGGAGATGCCTATGGCTGCACCTCTGGACCCAACCATCCTGATGATGTTCAGAAGATACCAACAAGAGATTGAGTCTCTTAAAAGACAGCTGAGTGAAAAGAATGAACAGACCCCTGTGTCCAAGCATGCTGAGCCAGCAAAGGAGATCTCCGACTCTGTAGAAGCTGTGATACCTCCCATCTGACACCAAGAAAGTCATGGGAAGGCTCCATGTCAGCCCTTCCCGCAACATAAAATAGTACAGCCGTCAGCTTTACAAGTGCAGTCACCCTGCCAGCAGTCCAGCCCAGTCTGCATGCAACGGTCGTGATGACCCCGTTTACACAGTAATAGGCACATTTCTTTCCAGAACCTGTGGACCCTGCTATGGTAAACAAACTAATGATAGAAAAGATGATAGAAATGAAGTTTTCCGAAAGGACTGATGGTGACCTCGGAACCTTTGATGTCTACCGGGTACCATATCCACCGCAGTATGCTGCTAGGAGACTGCCCCCAGGCGTCAGTAAGCCGCCGAAGTTTGAAAAAATTCAATGGATAGGGCTCCCCCAGGGAGCATATCGCCTATTATACAATAGTGATGGCAGACCTGGCCACTGATGAAGCATATTTGTTGAAGTTCTTTGGCTCATCCCTCACAGGGTTGGCCTTTGAATGGTACTCTAGCCTCTCTGCCGGGTCCATAGCTGACTGGCCCGATATGCAGCGGAAATTCCGTGAAAGATTTCATGTCACAGAAAGAGAAATCACAGTGGCCGAGTTGTACTCCACTAAGCAAAGGCAAGATGAGACTGCATCAGACTACATCAAAAGATGGAGAGATTTGGCCATGAGATGCAGGCGACCTCCCCATCAAGAAGATGCCGTCCAAGATATGCAAGCAAAATCTCCGAAGAGAGGTGCTTGAAAAGATGATCGGGGCAGACGTAAGGACATTCGACCGGCTCAATAATGTAGTAGCCGAAGTTGAAACCTTTTTGTCTAAACATCTCGCAGCAATTAATATCCCTGCTGTCCAGAAAGGAAAAGCTGCAGAGCGACGATCAGCGCTAGCAGAAGCGCACACTGTTGATTTCAGAACTCTTGACCAGCAGAAGGAAAAAGCCAAAACAGCAGCTGTCTCTCCACCAGCATGTTCTATAGAGAGGAAAGAAGGTGTTTCTTTAAGAAACAAGATGAGGAAGCCATACTCATTCACCAAAGAAAACACCCGGGCATTGTTCGAATGGGCATACAAATACAACAAAGTAACATTGCCAGAGCCAAAAAGACCCGATGATGCAGCTAAGAAAGATGATCCTCTGTTTTGTCCTTGTCACAGAGCACTAGGACATGCTATTGAAGACTGCTACGTCTTCAAGGATGTTATGGAAAGCATGATCAAGAAGGGTGAGCTACAACTAGGGGAACACCTGGTGGATCCTCCACAACCCCATGAGCCTCGGTGCTGAGGCTGGCCACTAATATGATTTCTTTATACCAGCTATCGTCTGAAGAAGCAGCTGAAGAATGCACTCGGCGCACATACGAGGCCTGCTTCCTTACCCCAATTAAGGAGCAGATAGGGTGGCAAACAATGCCAGCTAAAACCAGAAGAAAGCCCTCAGCCCAGACAGCACCAGGGGCCTCCATCCGGGGTGTTACTATGAAGCAAACTCTGCCAGCAATAGAGCAGGTATGGCTAACCGCGGAGTCACCGCCAGTTATCTGGATCCCTACTCACAATCGGAGAAAGCAACCTCCGCCACCTGCCCATGAGAAAATAAGCCCCGAGGTGAGGCGCCTGCAGCAGTATATTGATCAGCTGGATGAGTATGAACAGTCTGATCCTAAGCCGATACTAGTGAAGGATCATGTCCTCTAGGAGCAGGTAGAAGGACTGACCGTCGAAGAAACATCAGAAAAAGAACAAGAGAGAGCTGAAGCTGAACTCTTCTGGGGGCACCAACCAGCCACGAAAAGATCCCAAAGAAAGAAGAAGTCAAGGAACAAAAAGAAGGTGATGACAGTGCAATGCAACACTCTGTCGATACTATTCGCCCTGCCAGGCGAGGATGACGAAGGGGAGTCTTCCACTCCGCTGCTAGAGGCCAATCAGGTTGAGGCTTCAGCTCTAGTGCATGCTACCCGTTCTGGAAGAAAATGGGGACGCCAACCTCTGGCCAACCATAATATCATTTTCAGGGGAGAACAGCCTTACCAGCTGCCAGAACCCGAAGTCCGAGGCACGGAAGTTCCTCATCCAACAGGCCTCTCTGCAGATGCAAAGAAAAATAATGAAGCTCCATCATTTGTCAAGTTTCTGGCCATCCTGGAAGGCAAGAAACCTGCACAGGTTGATACCGATAAAGGCAGCAAGCACCATCAACCCCCTGTCCTAGTGCTCAAAGAAAAAGGCAAAATGGGCACTGATCATTCCTCAGCACCAGAGGCTATTTCCCGGGTGAAAACCCCTCAGCTGTCTCCTAAGAAAGAAGAAGCAAAAGATAGGCAGTCAATGCCACAAGCACTCCATGAACCTCCAAAGCCCCGTTGGGCGGAAGAAATGCAGCTATCTAATGTCTATGTGGGCAGCCGAATTATGAAGATGTTGAAAAAGCTCCCTACAAGGTTCACCATATGGGAAATTCTCTCCTTGAGCGAGGAAGCTCGCCAAGCTATTATTGATGCTCTGCAATCGCCATCTCAATATGAGGCTCTCCTGACAGAGGTTAACTCGGGGCCAGCCATTACACTCACAAAAGAAGATATGCTGGTTCATAACCTCAATCACCACAGACCCCTATACATGAGGGGGTATCTCAACTGTCAGCCATTGAGTCAGATATTGATAGACCCAGGGGCTGCTGTGAACATTATGCCATATTGGATTTATCAGAAGTACTATTTCGATCTGCACCTAACCAAGGTGAAAAATATGAGGATAGTGGGTTTCAACCAGAAGTGCGAAACTCCGATCGGGGTGGCAGAATTCAACCTCACATTAGGGGACTTCACCACCACAGTGCAATTCTACGTAATAAACTCCAACACCACATACCAGGCCCTGCTGGGGTGGCCCTGGCTGCATGAATACTAGATAGTACCGTCTACATTGCATCAATGCATCAAGTACTGTCACAATGGTAAAGAAGAAAGGGTCTTTGCAGATTTACACCCTTTTGAAGTCTTCGAGTGTCATATGCTTGATGCTCTGTTCTATACAGAGAATTCTCAGTTGAGAAAAAAGAAAGAGGGCGTTGTAGGCCAGAAAAAGACAGTGTCAAAGGCAGACGACTAGCTTCCACCACCACCTCCGGGCTATGTGGAGAAAAATGAAGTCTCCCACATTTCTCAGATCGGGGACTTTGCTCGGGTTGCACCCCCAGACATCTACCCTGGGGAAGCCAATGAGAAGATGAAGGAAAAGCTCACATAGATCAAAATTCTGCAGGGATTGGTCAAACCCGTTCCGAGCTTGGAATACCAGACAATGCTGGCACTGAGGACCATGAAGGTTCCGCGCTTCTGTGAGCCTCCTATGATATTTTACATCGGGGAGCCTACCAGTGAGGATGATCAAGACTGCCGGATCCCTGAAGAATTGTCCAGCCAGATGGCACCAATTGCAGGCATGGACTACACTACACAATGGGTCACGCAGATGTTTTCCAAGATGCAGATGCCCCTGTTATAGTCAGCTGATCAAAAGAAAGCATTTCAAGAACTCTGAAATCTTCCCTGCAATAATAAAGAACTGAAGAAAATCACCCGTCACCCGGGGCTGGGCTATACTCTGCAAGAGTATTATGAAGCAGAGGTGGACGTCGTCTCCACCTTCTTTTCACATGAAGACCCCTTTGAGGCAGGATATAACAACTACCCCTCTGAGGAAGAAGAAATCATATACCACTCTGTTACTGGTGGTGAAACCTCTGGCAGCCAGCAAGGCACTGAGGAGCAGAATGAAATGGCAGCCTGCCGATGCTGTGAAGAGCTGTCTTTTAAGGAGGACATTTTCCAAACTGAAGCCAAGTTTGATACGGGGACACCTGATGAAGACCAGACTTCCGATGAAGCAAAGGAATGTCTCGAGTTCGAACCCATCTTAGAAGAAGTTCGAGCTATGCAACAACTGGAAAGTCTGGCAGAAGAGTCTATATCAGTAAATTCCCTGCAACCTGAGGTCTACACCTCGGAATCACAAGCAGAGCCAGTGACACTACAGGGCCAGGCTGAACGAAGCCCGATAGAAAACCCAGCAGCTACCACAGGACATAATGGTTCAGCGTCAGCCAGCATCCCACTTGAAGAGTTGGAAGCATCTGAAACTGAAGAGGACTGCATCTCGGGAGGCTTTGTTGACTTATAAGAAGCTCCGCCTGAAGTCGAAGATGGCGGCCAGGCCACCGTCGATGAGTTGATAGAAATAAATATGGGAACCAAGGAAGAGCCCATGCCTACCTTTCTCAGTGCCTTGCTGATGCTAGAGGCCCGGGAGTAGTACATACAGTTCTTGAGGGAATTCAGGGATTGCTTTTCGGGACCTATGATGAAATGGCAGGATTAAGTCCCGATGTGGCACAACACTTACTGGCAATTAATCTGAATGCAGAACCAGTAAAGCAGTCCTCTAGACGGATGCGACCTGGGCTGATTAATCAAATTAACAAAGAGGTCGATAAACTCATTGATGTAGGGTTTGTTGAAGAAAATCAATACACTATCTGGTTGGCAAATATAGTGCCCGTGAAGAAGAAAAATGGCCAGATCAGAATTTGTGTTGACTTCCGGGACCTCAACAAGGCATGTCCGAAGGATGATTTTCCTGTACCCATCACCGAGGTGATGATTGATGCCACTACAGGCCATGAAGCTCTTTCATTTATGGACGGCTCGTCTGGATATAATTATATCTGGATTGCTAAGCAAGATAGGGTCCACACTGCATTCCGCACCCCAAAGGGAATTTTCCACCACAAAGGAATGTCGTTCGGCCTTAAAAAATGCCAGCGCTACCTACCAAAGAGCCATGACAAAGATATTTGATGATCTGCTCTTCAAGAAGGTAGAGTGCTATATCGATGATCTGGTCGTAAAGACCAGGAAGAAAGAAGACCATCTGCAGGATCTGAGAGTGGTATTTCAGAGGCTGCAGAAATATGAGCTGAAAATGAACCCCATGAAGTGCGCCTTCGGCGTGTCCAGCGGGAAATTTCTCGGATTCATCGTCCGGCATAGGGGCATTGAAATTGATCCTTCCAAGATCAAAGCTATCCAGGAACTCCCTCCGCCAAGGAATTTGTCCGAGCTGAGGTCCCTGCAAGGTTGGTTGGCATACATCCGCCGATTCATTTCAAATCTGTTGGGTCGGTGTCACCCGTTTCATAAGCTAATGATGAAAGATGTTCCTTTCTTCTGGGACGATGGATGTCAGGAAGCTTTCGAGAAGCTGAAAGAATATCTGAAAACTCCCCCGGTGTTGGGGACACCAATTAAAAGCAAACCTCTGATTCTTTATATAGCAGCCACTCATTGCTCGCTAGGGGCAATGCTAGCTCAGGCAAATGAAGAGGGAAAAGAGCAGGCCCTTTATTACCCCAGCAGAAGGTTGATGAGGACTGAAGAAAGCTATACCTTTATAGAAAAGACTTGTCTGATGCTGGTCTTCACTGTCAAAAAGCTCCGGCACTACATGCTGTCCCATGAAATCAGATTTATATCTGCAGCAGACCCACTCAAGTATATACTGACTCAGCCAGCACTCAAGGGTCGACTCGGCAAATGGGCTGTAATCTTGATGGAGTTTGACATCATATATGTGCCTCAAAGGTCAATAAAAGGTCAGGCCATAACTAGCTTCTTTGCAGAACATCCTGTACCAGAGGACGCTCCATTGGAAACTGAGCTTCTTGATGATGAGACTCTGGAAGCCTGCTAGGCTCAGCCAATTATATGGCAGCTATATTTCGACGGGGCATGAAGAACAGAAACCACCTCAACTAGACAGGTCGGAGTCCGAGCAGGGACATGCATTGTTCTGAAGTCACCAGATGAAGAAGTGGTACACACTTCGTGTTCCATAAACAAGCCATGTGCCAATAATGAAGCAGAGTATGAAGCTTTGATAATCGGTCTTCAGATCGCTCTCAGCATGAGAATTCAGATGCTTCAAGTGTTTGGCAACTCAATGTTGATAATAAAGCAAGTGCAAGGGGAGTTTGAAGTGCGAAAGCCAGAACTTAGCCTTTACTATGAGAAAGCTATGCGCCTTATGGCAAGATTTCACCATATAAGATTCAACCATGTGGGACGGGGGCACAATGCTCAAGCTGATGCCCTAGCAAAGCTAGCCAGCTCACTAGCAGTCCCACGTGATGAAACACTCAACATTGTTGTGATAAATCGGTGACAAGTTCCCAGTATGCTGGAATCTTGCCTAGAAGAATGTGAAGTCAGTATCACTAAAGAAGCACAACTACCCGATTGGAGACGGCATCTGATACAATGGTTGCTCCATCAGAAGTTACCCAGAAATCGGGAAGAAAGGATAAAACTATTAAGAATTAAAGATTCCTATGAATGCAGAAGCGGGACATTGTTCCGAATAATGGCGGATGCTCGCAAAAAGATCTTGCTCCGCTGCCTATCCACAGAGGAAGCTTGGCAAGTGATGAGAGAGATACATGCCGGGACAGCCGGGGCACACCAGGCTGGACCGAAGATGAAAATTGAGTTCAAGAAATTAGGGTACTACTGGCCCACTATGTTCGAGGACTGTTGTCAGTTTGCGAAATCATGTCAGAAGTGCCAAGAGCATGCTGTTGTGCCTAGGAGGCCTCCTGTACAACTACACCCAACAACTCCCAGCTGGCCATTTGCCCAATGAGGAACTGAGGTGGTCGGTCCTTTGCCAACCTCCTCAGCTGGACATAAGTACATCTTGGCTATAACAGATTACTTCTCTAGATGGGCGGAAGCCATAGCACTCAGAGAAGTAACTGGCGAGCTAGTCGCCAGATTTATCAAATAGAATATTATTTTCCGGTTTGGTGTTCCCAACAGAATAATCTCTGATAATGGAAGTCATTTTAAGAATAAGGAGATATATCGGCTCTCCGAGAAATACAAGATTGATTGGAGGACCTCTACCCCTTACAATCCGCAAGCAAATGGGTTGGCTGAAGCATTCAATAAAACTCTGTGTACGCTCTTGGCAAAGATCGTCAGCTCTCACAAGAAGGACTGGGGGGAAAAGATGTACGAAGCATTATGGGCCTATCGTATCATCTACAAAACCCCTACAGGCTGCTCACCCTTCTCACTCGTATACGGCTCCGAGGCAGTGGTTCCTATCGAGCTGGAAGTTCCGTCGCTCAGGGTTGCTGTCCAATACGGTTTGGCCCTAGATGAGCAAACAAATGCTGAAAGAAGATATGAAGAATTGGCTGAGCTAGAAGGAAAATGCCTTCAGGCATAGAAGAATATCCAGATGTACGAAGCCCGCATGGCAAATGCCTTCAATAAGCTCGTCAAAGGGCGAGAATTCAAGAAAGGAGACCTGGTCATGGTCAAGAAAAGGGAAGTCATGGCTTCCAATCCAAAAGGCAAACTTGCTACTAACTGGCTGGGTCCATATCTAAGTCCAGAGGGTCTACGAGAGCGGAGCCTACGTGGTTGTCAACCATCGAGGGGAAGTTCATTTCCCGGCACTCAATGGGAAACATCTGAAACTCTATCATGCCGCACCACTGCCTGCTGGGGGAGTGGCGAATGGATAGATAAATGAAGGCTGATGACAATCAGGAGGATCGCTCCTTTGCTACACATCGACATCAGTTCGGACCCTCTGTCTGGATTAGATGATGAAACACTATTCTTCTTTGCATTGGTGTTTCCCCCACATCGATGCTAAAACTCATCCACCTTTTCGGTGAACGATTTCAGGCCTAAGCTGCTACACACCGATATCAGTTCGGACCCTCCGTCTGGATTAGATGATGAAACCCTATTCTTCTTTACGTTGGTGCTTACCCCACATCGATGATAAAACTCATTCACCTTTTCGGCGAACGGTTTCAGGCCTAAGCTGCTACACACCGACATCAGTTTGGACCCTCCGTCTGGATTAGATGATGAAACCCTATTCTTCTTTGCGTTGGTGTTTTCCCCACATCGACGATAAAACTCATTCACAATATCGGCAAACGATTTCAGGACTAAGCTGCTACACACCGACATCAGTTCGGACCCTCCGTCTGGATTAGATGATGAAACCCTATTCTTCTTTGCGTTGGTGTTTACCCCACATCGACGATAAAACTCATTCACCTTTTCGGCGAACGGTTTCAGGCCTAAGCTGCTACACACCGACATCAGTTCGGACCCTCCGTCTAGATTAGATGATGAAGCCCTATTCTTCTTTGCGTTGGTGTTTACCTCACATCAACGATAAAACCCGCTCACCTTTTCGGCGAATGGCTTTAGGCCCGAGCTGCTACATACCAACATCAATCCAGATCTCCCATCCGGATGAGATAATGAGACCTTATTCTTCCTTATGTCAATAAAAAAAAAAAGAAAAAAAATGGGGCTTTAAATGGAGGTGCCCCGCCGGACTTGTCCAAAACATCTCAGATGAGTGCAAAAATGGCCAAAACCTAGCTATGGTGAAAACCCGAAAGGGCATTGTAGGTAAAATCGGGTACCCCGCCACGTGAAAACCCGAAAGGGCGCGTGGGCAAAGCAAGAGGGGGCAGGCTTCGGCGAAAACCCGAAAGGGCGCTTGCGCCAGTAATGTAGTAATTTAAAGTTCCCTTTTTCACCCATCCTAATAAACTCCGAGAAGGATGATCATCATAAAGTCCCACCGGAAATCCTGTCCAACTATCTTTCGGCCCTTGTCATCATTAACAAGATCGGTCGGCTTACTCCTTTAACTTGGACCCTTCGTGACGGGATCGGCTTCAACAAAATTATCAAATAGATATTGTATCCTGTTAATTGAGCCACATGTATGGGCCAAAAGGGGTCATGTTAAATTATGTCCACAATAATCATGTGAGTCCTTTTTGTCTTTTAGTATCCCCAAGAGAGTTATGATAGGTAGAAAGTAGGTGTTAGGTGAGTTGTCTTTTGGTCTTCTTTGTGAAGTCTATATAAATGTCATGTAACACCTCTTTTAAAGTAATGAAGTGAGAATTAAAAATATTTGGAAAACTACCTCCTACGAGAGGCCCATACCCCCGCCCCTCCACCTTTCTCACTTTTGGAGTGGATTCTCCAATATCTTCTCTCTCCCCCCTCCCTTCTCTCCCACGTTTTCTCCCCTCCTCCTTCTCCTAGCCTTCCTGCGCAGGTGGTCTTCCTCTAATCCTCTCTGCTCTTCTCTCTCCCTCTCAATCCCCCTGTTAATCCCCTTGGCCGCCGGCCTTCCCTTCCCCACCTCTCTTTGCTTCTCCATGCCCCTCCCCCCTCACATCTCCTACTTGGCCTACTACCCAGCCCCCCCTTTCCCCGGCTCTCCCTCAACCCCCTCTCTCCCTGCAATGGCAGTCACCCTTCTCCCCTTCCCTCACCCTCTAACTTCTTCCGCATGGCCATACTCATACTCTCTCCCTTCCTCTTCGCTGCACCACCAGATCTCTCAGGATCTCTCATCCTCCCCCTCTAACTCCCTCTCATCCCTCTCTTTCTCTCTTTAGCTCTAATTCTCTCTCTCTCTCTCTACCTACACATGCCCTCCGTGGCCTCTCCCTGCCTTCACCTCTCGGTTCTCCCTCTCTCTCTCTACACACACACGTCCCCCTCCCTCTCATTCTCTTAGCCTCCACCCCCCCGTCTTCTCGCTACTCATCTCTCTCCCTTCCCTCGTCCTGCAAAAGCCCAGTAGCACAAGGCCAAGCCTGGCCCTCCGCCCACATAGCCCCACGCATGGGCCTCCCTTCCCGCCACACTCACAGTGCAAGTGACCCCTCCACCTCCCTCTCACCAGTTCCCACCCCTCACCTCTCCCTGCTACTCCACCGCCATGCAGAGCTATATTCCATCACCGACAACCCAAGCTGCCGTCGCCATCGCCGTCTCTGTGCCCATGCATGCAGGCTCACCACCAAGCAGTCCGGTAGGCCCTTGCTGACTTGATCCTCCTCTCCGACAGTGACAGCACCCCTTGCGACGCTCACACCGGCTACTATCGTCATCGTCAGGGGAACCATCTACCAACGCCTCCAGCACCCTGCAACCCCTACACCATACTCCAGCCTCACCGGAGGCCCAACCTTCCACCCCCCCCTCCTCTCCTCCCGCCATGGCCTCAGCATGCGGCACTGTCTGGAGCCATCTCCCTCGCCGTGACCCTCCATGCAGCGTTGCCGTCACCACCTCCACCTCGTGCGGCCCTGCATGCAGCCTCGCCACTACCACCGTCGGAGTCACTGTCCTCGCCGTGGCTATGCATGCGGCCTCGCCGTGGTCATACCCACGCTTATAGCGACCACCATGCAGAACACCCGACCCCATGCCCATCGACCCCAGCAACAACGGGGTCCACAGTGGCTGCTCCACACCGTCACCCGTAGCGTGCATGGCAACTGGCTGTGCGTCCTTGCGTCCAAGTACGGCGCCGGCACCCCCGACAGAACACGTCGGTTTGAGCCACATGGGCGTGCATCCCCGCCTCCCTTCGAGGTCTCCGCACGTCAGCACGCCAGCGTCATCCCTGGCATGCATGCGCATGCATGCTCACCACCGACCGGCAGTGCCAAGTGACATTACCGGCCCTCGACGAAGACAACAGAAACACCAGCTTTGATGGTCCTGCCATAAGCCCCATAGAAGCATCTCCAGTTCTTATCAAAAAGCAAGATGGCATTGGTAGCCGATCTGAATAATGATGGAAACAAGGCAAAGGCTCTCCAAGGTGTCTTTAAAATGCTTTGAATCTGTTCGTGGGACATCTACTGGTTCAGGGAAATCACTTGGTACCCATGTTGAATCTCCTCCTTCGAAGGGTGATTTTCCCAGTCCATCTTATCGCATCCAAGCAAACAATCTCTCCCCTCCAATCCCAATGAGAAAGCCATCCTCTCATTTCTCCATGGGGCCACCCATACCCTTGGAGCAAGGCCCTGTCCAGACCAACAACTGCTTGGCCTCATCTACAGCAGTAGATAGCACGACCATGGATCATCGGTGTCGGTAGCACCAGTGGGCATCCAGGCCCGCCCTCACAATCTAGTCCGTGGAGGGTGTCAAAGCAGCCCCATAACGATGCTCTATCCAACCGGGATGTGTGGCAATAAGAGCGCAGCAGAAAGAAATAGAGGGCCACCGACATTAGAAGGAAATAGCAAGGCACACAATGCCTGCACGAATGACACCACAGGTGGATCCCAGGGCGCCGTTCTCCTACATAAGTGCTCCGCTTCAAACTTGACAAAGAGTGCATAAGATATTTGGGCTGCTACAAAACCATGACGCAAGAGACTCATCAAATGAAAATGAAAAGAATAGAAAATGTCAGACTTAGAAGCTCGTATCACATCACTTCATCCCTGTTAAATGAATCTACCCCTCCGGCAAACGGCTTCCTGCCCAAGCTGCTACCAATCAGCATCAGTTCAGACCTTCCGTCTGGACTGCATGAGGAAATATCATCCTTCTTTGCGTTGATGTCTACCCCACATCAACGATAAAACTTATGTACACATTTCCCAGTGAATGGCCCCATGCCTGAGCTGCTACATAGCAACGTCACTCAGACCCTCCGTCTGAGTAGACGATGAAACCACTCTCCTTTGCGTTGATGTTTATCCCCACACCAACGATAAGATCCACATTCCCGGCAAACAGCTTCATGCCCAAGCCGCCACCCACCAGCTTCAGTTCAGACCTTCCGTCTGAATTGCATGAGGAAGCCCTACTCTCCTTTGCATTGATGTTTACCCCGCATCAATGAATGGCATACACTCTAATAACGACGTGAGAATCAAAAAAATAATAACAAAAAAAAGAGAATGGGAAATGGGGCTTAAAAAAGAGGTGCCCCGCCAGACTTGTTCAGGCATTCTGAACAAGGGCAAAAATGGCCAAAACCCAGTTGTGGTGAAAACCCGAAAGGGCACTGCAGGTAAAATCGGGTACCCCGCCACGTGAAAACCCGAAAGGGCGCGTGGGCAAAAGTAAGAGGGGGCTGGCTCCGGTGAAAACCTGAAAGGGCACTTGGGTCAGTAATGTGGTAATATAAAAAGTTCACTTCATGATTCTCCTTCGGCAGCACATCCATCGCATGTCCCACCGATGATGAAACCCCGTTGATCATAAGGCATATCATCTCGATCAATGCTAAAGCCCATCTCGGAATAGACCTTCCGTCTGTTTTGATAAAGCCCTTCCACTTTTTGCCCAAAATCCACCACAATAAATCCCATCCATTTTAGATCTTACATCTATTCTGATGAAACCTATCATACGTCCCACCGTGATAAAACATGCTATTGATCGATTGGCACACTGCCCGATCAACGATGAAACCTATCCAGCTTAGACCTTACGTCTATCCCGATGAAACTTATGAAATCACTGCCTTGGTATGAACCCAATACCGGTGCTGAAACCTGCTATTGATCGATTGGCACGTCGCCCGATCAACGATGAAACCTATCCGGTTTAGACCTTAGGTCTATCCCGATGAAACCTATGAAATCCTTGCATTGGTATGAACCCAATACCGATGATGAAACCTGCTATTGATCGATTGGCACACTGCCCGATCAACGATGAAACCTATCCGGTTTAGACCTTACGTCTATCCCGATGAAACCTATGGAACTCCTTGCATTGGTATAAACCCAATACCGGTGATGAAATCAGCTACCGATGGAGCGGCACACTGCCTGATCGATGCTAAAACCCATCCAGGGTAGACTTTCCGTCTGCTCTGATAAAAACACAACGTATTTCCTCAAGTCAATCCAGACCTTCCGTCTGGATGGATAATGAAATCCCATTCCTTTGCGTTAATGTTAAACCCCACATTAACGATGAAATCTACATTCCCAGCAAATGGCTTCGTGCCCAAGCTGCTACACACATTTCTTTAAGTCAATCCGGACCTTCCGTCTGGATAGATGATGAAATCCTATCCCTTTGTGTTGATGTCAAACCCCACATTAACGATGAAACCTACATTCCCAGCAAACAGCTTCGTGTCCAAGCTGCTACCCACATTTCTTTAAGTCAATCCGGACCTTCCGTCTGGATAGATGATGAAATCATATTCCTTTGCGTTAATGTTAAACCCCATATTAACGATGAAACCTACATTCCCAGCGAACGGCCTCGTGCTTAAGCTGCTACACACATTCTCGAGTCAATCTGGACCTTCCGTCTGGATAGATGATGAAATACTATTCCTTTACGTTGATGTCAATCCCCACATTAACGATTACAGTCATGCTCTCGGTGGACGGCTTCACGCCTAAGCCACAAAACACACTCAAGTCGACCCAGGCCTTCCGCCTGGGTGGACGATGAAACCCCATACCCCTTTGCATTGATGTTAACACCCACATCAATGACGATGCATCCACGGTTGAGCACATAGATTAGCAATTTACAAAGCCAAAGTCCCAGTTCAACAAAAGAAAGAGAAAAAAAGATAAAGATAAAATGGGGCTAAAAATAGAGATGCCCCGCCAGACTTGTTCAGGCATTCTGAACAAGGGCAAAAATGGCCAAAACCCAGCTGTGGTGAAAACCCGAAAGGGCGCTGCAGGTAAAATCGGGTACCCCGCCACGTGAAAACTTGAAAGGGCGCGTGGGCAAAAGCAAGAGGGGGCTGGCTCCGGCGAAAACCCGAAAGGGCGCTTGGGTCAGTAATGTGGTAATTTAAAAGTTCCATGCCAACGACATGCTACCTTCATCTCCCACCATTTACAAGAACCTTCCATTTCTCACTCAGCATCTTGCCTGATCAATGCTAAAACCCTTGCAAGATAGACCTTACGTCTGTCCTGATGAAGTCTCCATGCCCCTTTCAAAAGTCCCACCGACGATAAAACACATCACCACTCTGATGAAACCAACTATTGATCGACAGTCACCTCGCCCGATCAATGACGAAACCCTATCTAGTTTAGACCTTACGTCTACTCTGATGAAACTTATGAAATTCCTTTGCATCGATATAAACCCAATATCGATGATGAAATCAACCGTTGATCGACTAGCATCTCGCCCGATCAATGATGAAACCCTATCCAGTTTAGACCTTACGTCTATTCTGATGAAACTTATAAAACTTCTTTGCATCGATATAAACCCAATATCGATGATAAAACCAGCCATTGATCGATCGACACTTCGCCCGATCAATGATGAAACCCTATCCAGTTTAGACCTTCCATCTATTCTGATGAAACTTATAAAACTTCTTTGCATCGATATAAACCCAATATCGATGATGAAACCAGCTATTGATCGACCGGCACCTCACCCGATCAATGATGAAACCCTATCCAGTTTGGACCTTACGTCCATTCTGATGAAACGTATGAAATTCCTTTACATCGATATAAACCCAATATCGATGATGAAACCAGCTATTGATCGACCGGCACCTTGCCCGATCAATGATAAAACCCTATCCAGTTTAGACCTTACGTCTATTTTGATGAAACTTATGAAATTCCTTTGCATCGATATAAACCCAATATCGATGATGAAACCAGCTATTGATCGACCGGCACCTTGCACGATCAATGATAAAACCCTATCCAGTTTGGACCTTACGTCTATTCTGAGGAAGCCTATGAAATTCCTTTGCATCGATATAAACCCAATATCGATGATGAAATCAACCGTTGATCGAACGACACCTCGCCCGATCAATGGTAAAACCCTACCCAGTTTAAACCCTATGACCATTCTGATGAAGCCTTTAACATTCCTTTGCATCGATATAAGCCCAATATCGATGATGAAGCCAACCATTGGTCGACCGGCACTTTGTCCGATCAATGATGAAACCTGTCCAGTTCAGACCTTACGTCTGTCCTGATGAAAATCACATACCCTCTCATGTCCCACCTACGATAAAGTCTACCCAGTCTGGACCTTACGTCTATTCTGATGAAACCTATAAAACTTCTTTGCATCAATATAAGCCCGATATCGATGATAAAATCATTCACTGGTCGATTGGCACATTGCCCCGACTAGCTTTGAAACCTACCCGGGATGAACCATTCGTCTGTTCTGAATGATACTCTAAACCTTTTCATTCATTTTTCCTGCAAACAACCTCACTTGCGGCACATATGGCCGAAAAAAGACATCCACTACTACCTACAAATTTCAGTTTGAGCACCCTCCGGATACCGTCACGCGGTGGAGCGAGTTCTCCATCCTTTCTTTGAAGGGGTGGACGCTCTCCTGCTAAATATGAGCTATCCGCATGAGGATTGCTAAAACCACTACCGAATCATCATGGAGTAATGATGATGCAATAAATAAAGAGTAACCACACATAAGACCAGCATAAAGATTCCTTTTCACTATATAATGAAGAAAAAGAGTACAATAGGAGCCCCTGAGGGGGAATTGTATTACAAAAAGAGAAAAAAAATAAGAGGAGATGTTCACTAGCACCGGAAGATGTCTTCGAAAGCCAGAAGACCCATATGCGGAGCAGCCCCCAACTCATGTAGATGAGCCTCCTCCTCCTGTAGCCTAGCGGACTCATCCTGAAGAGACACCACCTGCCCCTCCAACAGAGCTACTTCCTCTGCGAGCTGTGGCCGAGAGATTGTTATCTACGGCAGTTCAGCTCGGAGATCAACCAGTTCTGCTTCTAGAATGTTATCCGGTTGCATATAAACTGGTCCCGCTGTGTCAGAGACTGCAGTTGGCCTTGGCGCTCCTGAAGGATAGAGCTCATCTTCCCCAACTCAGATTTACACTATACCTTCTGCAACTTCAAACCCATTGCAGTAAAGCTATCAAGCTGAAAGTTAAAGAAAACCAGTAATGAAAAGCTGAGAGAGACACTTTCAGATGCTGAATGATGCACCTGCAGACACCGTGCCGCTTATCCTGTGCTTACGCCATCCACAGGTGATGAAACTAACCGTTGATCAACCGGTTAGAAAATAGATGAAATATGAGCAGAGATAGAGATGAGAGCAGAATCGGCAATGAAGACCCTTGAAGTTTCTACAGAGTCAGAACTAAAGAAGAGTCATCACTATTAGTCATCTACCCGGCTGAAGCCCTCTCCGGCCAAGCTGATGTCCGGTGTTGTCATCGCCCACATGGCAGTACTGATGAAAATTACAGTCTACCGAGTGATGAGAGCCTCTGAAATGTTCTAATGAAAACTATACTAACTCACTGATGAGGAGGCCTTCGCCTGTTCTCATGGACTCGAAGGGATAAACAGATGAAAAGGCAGGGTGGACGGCTCTGATAGTTTAAGCCCGCTGACAAAAGGAATGTAAACATCAAAAAGCCCTAAATGGGCCTATGAGTATGGTGCCGGGATCCTTTCAATCAAGTCCAGTTGGACTCTTGCGCGCCGGGAAGCCTCTTCCCTCGGTTGAGGTGCGTCAAGAACACTCAAGGGGCGCGCCGAGAAGCCCACACAACCCAGGCGTGCCGAGAACCATCTATCTCCACGCTGGGAAGCTGTGGTGCGCCGAGAACCACGCCCTATGCGCCAAGAAGCCATCTGAAGCTATTAATGAACCAGAAATTGCTAGAAAATATGGAAAACAAAGAAAGAAATATACTGAAGCCATTACAGGAAACTGTCAGGCTGAAGTTGAAGAAAACCAGTAATGAAAAGCTAAGAAAGATACTCTCATATGCTAAATGATACACCTGCAGGCACCGTGTCACTTATTCTGTGCTTACCCCACCTACAGGTGGGGGGCATTTGTTGACACCTAAAATATAATCAAGAATAAAGATGGGACCGAAGAGAAGATTGGATCAGAAATAAAGATCCCAGGGATTCCTGCAAAGCCAGAACTACAGAAGAGTAGTCACTAAAACTATCTACCCGGCTGAAGTCCTCCCCGACCAAGCTAATGTTCGGTGTCGTCATCGTCTAGATGGCAGTACTGATGAAATTGCAAGTCTATTGACTGATGAAAACCTCCAGAAGCGTTCTGGTGAAACTATATCAACTCACCAACAAAGAGGCCTTCGCCTGTTCTGACAGACTCAGAAGGGTTAACAAATGAAAAGACTTGTTCAGGCAGGATAGCTTTGACAGCTTATGCTCGCTGATAAGAAGAATTAAAACATTAAAAGCCCTAAATGGGCCCATGAGTGTGGCGCCGGGAGCTCCTCACCAAAGCCCAGAGCCTATGAGTATGGCACCGGGAAGCTCCCCATCCGAACTAAGGCGCGCCAGGAAGGTGCAAAAAACGCGCCGAAGTGGAGCAGGCCGAGAAGGAGGGTGCTGTGCCTATAAAACCCCCCATTTCGTCCACTTAAGAGAAGAGGAGGAGACACAGCGAGAGATAGATAAGAGCCATCAAAGGGAAGCGAAGAGAGATATATTCAGATAGCCAGATAACAAAAGAGAAGAGAGCAGAGAAGCTGCTTCCGAGGTTGAAGGAAGGAGAAGGTGTGCTGTAAGGGGAGGGAGAGGAGTCAATGCTCCGCCCTCCCCCATCTTCTTGTTATCCGAATGGGTTTTATTTCCTCATCCTATGTACCCTTTCCACCCCCTTTTGTGGGCTTTTCTTCTATTTGAATGATGTTTAAAGCTTTTCTCTATTATCGTTCGAATTATATCTCTGTAGCCGATGAAATGTAAACGACAAAATTGATTAAATGAATGGAAGCCCGGGATTCTTTTCCCTCACCCCTCTCTGGTGATTGTTGTCGTTAACCTTTCTATTGCATTGTTTGATCGATGAATCCGTGGTTTCGAGTGTCTATCGTTAGCCCAGGTGGTTGTCGAACGCTCTCTGCTACTCTTCCCTCTTGTAGTCTCGACGGAGATATTGCAGAACCCCAATCCTTACTTCTATGGATTCTTGGGTTTTGTCCCCCTCTCTCTCCCTCGACGACATCGATGATGTTAACGTAATGAAGTCTTTAGCCTTCTTAAGTTTCCCAAGCCATCGGGGCCATTACAGGGATCAGAGACAGTCATCTCTTGATCCCTAGGATAGCCAGCGACATGAATGGCATAAAGCCTATTCCAGAGGGTTTCGAATGCCTGATGACTTTAATCCCTTGAACCCCCCTTTCAGCCCTGCGGCTCCTTGATGTTAACCTGGTAAAGCCCCTGACTCCCTCCTAGTTTGCATCCTAAAATCCCCCAGTCATCATGTGAACCCCAAAGAAAATCCTCAGAACAGAGCATCGTAAAACCCCACGAAACCTTCCCGGCACCAAAACCACCACCTTCCCGGCGCCAGCATCCGTCGGCGTAGTGAACAGCTCCCGGCGCGGCCTTTTGCGTGCCGAGAACTGAGCGCCGAGAACCCTCTTCTAGCCATGCCGAGAAGCCCCTCCTATTGACCATGCTGAGAACCTGCTAAAGCCATGCCGAGAAGCCCCTCTAAGAGGCGCGCCGAGAGCCCCTTTTCCCCGCGTCGGGAAGCCTGTTTATGCTCATTTTGCCATGCCTAGAACCTTTCCTCTTCAGTCCAACTTTTGATCACCTCACCATACCAAGCCGAGGTATATCCAGAGGTCATCATGCACACCCTAGGAAATAAACTAACGGGGAATGGCCTCCCCGACATTTACACTGTGCCGGGGCCTCGTGCCCCCTCTCTTTCAGTTTTCATCCCGACACTCCGTGGATGATCTCCTATTCCTCCCCGGGCATGTTCCAAGTTAAGGGGAGATGCTGCTGAAATCCGATCTAACGTTATCAACCCCGATGAGCCGAGAGAGTGTCACCTATACACTTCCCGTCTGGCTCCATCTTTTGGGGGAAATGAATCTTCTGGAGCATCCGATTAAGTGGAAGTATCAAAGGGGAAATACCTTAATGATTATCTGAATTCCGTCCCGCCACTGCGTGGATGGTCTTGTATCCCTACCCGGCATGACTCAAAGTCGAAGGTTATGCTGCCTGATTTAATCGGTTAAACTCAACAAATCTACCCGTCACTTGTTCTTTTCTCCCATATCATGAAATCTTTATTTCGCGCATTAACAATTTTGATTGCCTTCCGAGGCCTCCTGTCTTTGGCGTTTAATCAAGGGTTGTCCTTCTTAGGGAGGACGTAATTAACGTCATAACCTTTATGGTATGACGGACTTTTGGTCCAGACACGATCACTCACAATCGACTGATTAGAAGTCAAATCGAGCGCACAATGAAATCGTCACATATGTGACTGGCACGCCAATAAATAAACAACAGAAATAAAAAAATAAAAATCAAACGAAAATTGCGTCCACAGCGTCCTAGTGGGAATCCCAGGCTCACGGAGAATTACGGAGGTCTTGAAACAAGATTTCCTAGTCCTTTGGAAGGAATATCCAAGGGAGAGGTTATCAAGTTCAAGATTATGTTCCTATAGTGAAAAATTGTAACTAATGGTCATATACCAGAATATATGCCATGTACTTAGAGAAATGACTCTGAGATAAGAAGAGAATCTATAACAGTGATGAACCAATCAGTGAACCGCGTTTATTATCACCCTTGAAAGATGTATTTAATACAAAGTTTAAGTTTTGGCATGAAATTAGCATAAGCTTTAAAATAATCCAAAGTATGATAAAGAACATGCGATCACTGTCATGAATCAGTAATTTAAAACTAAGAGTAATGAAATACCATTAAAATAGGTTAGAACATAGTTAACTAGGCTTACTTATAAGTAATGGACTGTTCTTAAATCTACCTCGGTTGATAGAAAATAGAACACTGGCGGTCTAATATAGAGCCATTACAAACAAGTGGCGGTTAATTGTAAGGCCGCTAGAGGGACTTTAACGGTCTATCTATGGTCCGTCAGAGATTTCATAAAAATCGAGTTTACAGAGTGTCTAGCGGTTTATCATAGGGTCGCTACACTAGGTTTGCGATCAAAGACTAGGCTGCTAGAGAACGTCTGACAGTAAAACTAAAATAAGAAGAACTATGTCTAAAATACATCATGTCTGAAAATCAACATGTATAAATTTCCCTACATGATAGAATGAAGGTTAAGCTAACAATATGCATAGGATTCATGTATTATGACAAAGAGAATTATCTTAGTTCATTAGGGCTAAGAAAGATGCATGGATGTATAGATCCTATTAAAACATGAAATTCTCCGTACACAATACATGAAATCAAGTGCAATAAGTGGGCTTTTAATCCTAACATGATAATTTAGCTGTTCATGAGATGACCTACCTCTGCTAAGGCTTTGACTTTGATGTTGGAAGTCAACCCTTAAGACTGCACTTCCTGTTGTAAATAAGTAACTTCACGTCCTAATGTCTCTTGATCCACTTGACGTAATGACGTGAAATTTGGAAGGTAAGAAGTCGATACTAAGAAGAACAAAAAGTTCTAAAGGCACTAATGCTAATTACCTCAATTTGGTTCTCTAATCCCTTGATCTTCACCGGTTGAGAGGGAAATTTCTGTAGCCCAACTAAGAGCTGCCGAACTAGGTCCAGTGAGACCAAACAAGGCCCAGCTCATCTAAGTGGCCGCCCCGCAGGGCCCACTTAGAATAAAAGCCCAATAAGCTCACTCGGGATCAAGCACTTCCTAGGCGGCCATTAGGCTCGGAAGGCCGAGCGTCGGTCCGGTCGGAGGAAGACCCACGCCCTACCTATCCCCCTCGCCGGGATAAGGGCTACCGCCCAACGCCTACTCCTACCAAACCTCACCCGAGCTATGCCTATCGCCCGGGACAGGGCTGGCACTCTACACGCTTGGGTCGACCGACGAATGCTTATCCACGCTGCCATTTAGAGCCCTTTATGAGTAGAAGTTTACGAGGATAAGGGGGCCCATGAATCCTCAAGGCTATAAAGAGCCCACGACGAGGACGTAAATAGCACACGCCGAGGACGTAAAGAGCCCATGTCGAGAACGTAACCCCCACCTGAAACTCCTCAGCTTACGGAACTCATAAGGCTGGCGCACTATTTAAACCTGGGACTCCCTCCAGCGAAAGGTATGGCCAACACACGCCTAAAACTCCCTGAGCAGGAACCACTTCACCACCTTGGTGGAGAGGGATCTCGCGCATCTCCTTCTTCCTCCCTTCATAGCTTCCACCACTGCTCTACTGACTTAGGTATCAGAGGGTTTTCCCCAGGGAACCATCCCTGGGCCCCTTGATCCGTTTCCCTTCCTTGCAGTTCACTATTCGGTGATCATCTCCTCCAGCTCAGGACAAGCACGAGATCGCCCCACTTCATCTGGTGCCGTCTGTGGAAAACGATCAAAGAGCTAGTATGGTGCGAAGGAGTACAGGGAGGAGGTCCACCGGTGATAGGGGAAAAGTCATGGTGGCGGTGGGAGAGGGCCCCTCTCAGGCCACACAGAGCCCCCCCTCCAACGCCAGCACCCCAGCCGACGAACCGCCTCCACCCGCGGTAGTGGAGCAACCATCCAACGGGGGCGCTGACGCTTTCCAAACCCTCAACGCAAAACTGGACGTCCTCGTGGAACTCATGAGGACCCAGGCGGCCAGGGAAGGAAGGTCACGCGCCCCTCCGGAAAGCCCTCCCCGTAGAGACGCATCCCAACACACTGTCGGAGGCCGCTTCACCCTCCAAGGACGGTGGCTTATTCGTAACAGGTTAGGAGGACCTTCACAAGCCCCTCCTCCGGAGCAAGAGGCCTCCTCCACGCCGAAAAGGGGAAATCCTAGGGCACATCGTCCGCACCTAGACACCGAAGTCCCTGGGGAACGTAAGGACAGCCCCCCTAGCCCCACGGCGCAACGACAGCCGGAGTTATCCCTCTGACTGCGAGAGTTCGAGAGGCACTTTGCAGAGCAGGAGCGCGCCTTACGGGCCCTGTAGAAGACCTCCCCAGTAGAGGATGAGGAGAAATCTCCATTCTCCAACTACATCTTGAAGGCAGAGATATCTCCCAGAATCTCATTCTGACCTTCAAGTCTTACGACGGCCAGGGTGACCCGGCCGACCACTTCGACAGCTTCGACGCCCTAATGACCCTTCATGGGGTGCCCGACGCCATCAATTTCCGAGCCTTCGTGACCACCCTGGTCCAAGGTGCCCAAGCATGGTTCCGGGCCCTCGCCCCCGGATCCATCCAGGACTTCAAGCAATTCGAGCGAGTTTTTAAGGAGAGTTTCGCCAGCAGCGGCCCCCCAAGGTCGGTAGGGGGGCTATTGGCTCTCAAACAGGAGCATGGGGAGAAACTCTGGACTTACATCAACCAATTCAAGTTGGAAGCCCTGAGAATCCCCCGCCTGGATGTTGCCTTAGCCATAACAGCGTTGACCGGAGGCACCCGTGACGAGAACCTCCGCCGTAAACTTGTCGTCCACCCTCCCTCGACCCTTGCTGAGCTAGTGACTCTGGCTTTGCACCATGCTGAGTGCGAAGAAGTTCTCAGTGCATGTCGAGGCGCAACCGGTTTGGGTCGGGAGGGGGACAAGAAGTGAGCACCCAAGCCAAGCTCGGGCCAAGGAAAAAGGCGGAACTAAGACGGGGAGCACAAAGAATCGTTCTGGAAGTACGAGCGGTACACTCCCTTAACCGCTCCGGTGTACGAGATCTATGAAGACATCAAAGGCTCGGGCCTCCTCTGCCAACCCGAGCTAATGAGGTCGAAGAGCTACAATCGCAGTAAGCACTGCATGTTCCACAGCGACCACATGCATCATACTGGCAATTACCGATAGCTCCGGGATGAGATCGAGCGCCTCTTCCACCCGGGACACTTATCCCGGTTCGTGGCCGGGCATAAGGAAGACCGAGGCACCCCAGAGGAGATCGACAACGCCCCTCGCAGGGTCTACATCAATGTCATCGCTGGAGGACCTGCTTCAGGAGGAGACAGTAGCCGAGGGAGGAAGCGTCATGCTGAGCAGGCGAGCCGAGCCATCGAGCCTCCCAAGGCCACACCAAGTGAGTCACAGGTCATAGTCTTCTCCGACCAAGACCTGGAAGGGCTAACCACCCAGCATGACGACTGATAAGTGTGCATTTTCACATGTTAATTAATGTTATAACACACTTTTATGAGTCTTAATATGCATCACTATGCATTTATCACACTTAATTTTAATTTTAGATCAAAATGTGTAATTACCTGATTTAATTAAATTTTGATTCTAGTTTGGAGGCACAAAGAAAGAAAGACAACAAGAAGAATGAAAAGAACACAAATAAGAAGACAAATGGGACGAAGCCCATTCACACATCCAAAAGCCCATGCCGACCAAGCCCAATCTTAGTCCAATTAAAATAAAAGAAAAAAAAAGAAAAGCAAAATAATTGTTTATATATATATATATGATAGATTTATAGATATATAAATAATATATATATAGATATATATGATATATATATAGATATATATGATATATATATATTTGATATATATAGAGATATATATATTAGATATATATAAAAATATATATATATGATATATATAGATATATGTATGATATATATAGATATATATATGATATATATATATAGATATATATATGATATATATAGATATATATATGATATATATTTATATATGTGATATATATATATTTGATATATATAGATATATATGATATATATATAGATATATACGATATATATATATTTGATATATATATCTATATATATATTAGATATATTTGATATACATATTTGATATTATATATATATATATATATATATATATATATAACTAAGTCATTCACGTAAGGCTTCTAAACATGATAAAATAAAGCATGCAGGAGGTGGCTTAAACATGGTGGCTTACGTAGGTGTTCACGTTGCATGCAAATGCATGGTGGAATACGAACCGGCCAAGGCTTCGAGCGCATGGCAACATGCCATTCCTTGGGCAAGGGCTTCACGTGGTGGCGAGAGAGGCCAGCAGAGCGACCTTCGCATGCAGGCGCGGTGGGTCCTTCACATGGCTAGCGAATGAGGCCAATGGCCTCTCTTCACGCGGGGTCTGGCGCTGGTACAGGTGATGGCGGGCTCCACTTCACGTCGACAGCCAGGAGGCTTCAACTCACCCAGGCTTCTCCAGTGTGTGCAACGTTGCATGAGGCCGGTCAACATGTGCGGCTCTGGCGACGTCGCAGGAGCAGCCAAGGCGCCTCCTTCACACGCGATGACTTGGTTGGCCAAGGCAAGCGGCAGTCGGTTGTCGATGGTGGGAGAAGAAATAGAGAGAGAGAAAGAGAGAAAAGTGGGAGGCGGCTAAACTGCTTATTTCAACCTTTACCGTTCTTTCACATTGAAAAATAAGATGGTGGGTTTGGATTATCAATAAAAATGGCAAGAAAATATTAGTGTGTTCACATAGATAAATAGTGTTGTTTTGGCCCTATAAAAGGGGCCCCTGTTATTATGTAGAGGGGGCTCTCTTGAGTGGAAAGGATGAGTTACGTAGGTCTCATTTTGCAAGTTTTGGTTTGTAGGTTTTGGGTTGTAATTAGTGTGTTGTTATAAATGTTGTTGAAATTTTAGTTATTTTAATCCTTTCTTAGCCATTTACATGCTTTTATAGTTTTCATTTCAATTTCTTTTCTTCTTCAAAGTTGTTCATCTTTAAGTGTTCTTCAATTTCTCTTTCTACCATTTTCTCTAATTCCTCTCTGTTTTCAAGCTATTGCACACTTTTCAACTTGCCCTTCTTCTATTTGTATGCCCTTACAATTCTCTTTTCTCTCTGAATTATTCATGAAAGTTGTTCCTCTCTTGTAGATCTATATTTTCTTCTTATACCACTTCCTCCAATTCTTCTTTGTTTTAAAGTTATTTTTATTTTCTCACCGTTCTATTTTCTGCTCAATCACTGTTCATCCGCGCCTATAGATATCGGTTTTTCACATTTTTCGCCTTCTTCCTCTCATTTTATATCTCTGCACTCTTCATAAAACGTTTTCCTAACCCTCCGATCTACAACTTTCCCTTCTGTCACTTCTTCTAATTCTATATGGTTTTAATGTTATTTCTCTCTTTATCTCGCCCTATGTTCAGTATAATTTTTCCTATGTTGTTCTTCCATTCACCTCCCTCTCTTCCCTATTTCTTCACACACCCCATGGCGGTTATTCATCTTTCGGTCCTCTCACGGCAAAGTTCTACACCAAAGCGGGGCGACGATCAAAGGTTCGGCACGACGTGGACGGCGTCACTATTCCGATTCCTCAACTCATTTCTTCCCTTATTCTTTTAGCTAGATTTAATTCCATGCATTTTACTTTCTTTTAATTTAAGCTCACTCAAACTCAGATTTTCTCAAATATAAGAAATTCTCTAACTAAGTTTAATTAAAAATATTTCCTCCTCGTGGGATCAACCCATTCTTACCACTTTACTCGTATTTCCAAAACCATTTAAGTGAGTGAGTGCGGTTTTATAAATTTTGAAATTGTGTGTCACGGCATTTTTAAACGACGGGTGTCGAGCGCATCAATGACGCCCTAGTTATATCGGCTACGATAAACCATTGTAACGTAGATAGGATTCTAGTTGATAATGGAAGCGCCCCTGATGTATTATCTTATGAGTGTTTTCTTAAGATGGGGGAGAATCCGTCTAAACTCCGCCCGATCTGAACCCCCCTTTGCGGGTTCAATGGCCAGGCCACTTATCCCGAGGGAGCCCTGAGCCTGCCGGTTACTCTCGGCATCCCACCCAAAATCGTTACGGTTATGGTGGACTTCATAGTGATCAAGGGTATGATAGCATGCAACGTAATCTTCGGCCGCGGGATCCTTAGCTGAACGAAAGCGGTGCCATCCACCTATCACCAAAAGATGAAGTTCCCCACTAAACATGGGGTGGGGGAAGTCCGAGGCAACCATACGATGGCCAGAAGGTGCTATATTACCTCGGTGGAAGCCACAAGGTCGGACGGGAAGAACAAAGGCCCCCGGGAAGTCGAGGAAAAACCCCCAACATCCGAGCCTGGAGGCGAGTTGTTAAAAGTTTTCCTAAACGACGACCCGACCCTAGGAGTGAGGATTGGAGCTGACCTACCATCCGAGGTTCAGCAGTAATACAAATAATTTATTTTTGGGTACATCCGAGTCTTTGCATGGTCTGATGATCAACTCCCCGGGATACTGGGAGAGATAGTAGTGCATAAGCTCAACATTAACCCGACCATGAAGCCCGTACAACAACGCAGAAGGAAGCACGTGCCAGAGAAGCAGACGGTCATCAAGGAGCAAGTCACCAAGGGGCAGAAGACTGGTCTTTTTAGATCGGTCCTGTACCCGACGTGGCTGGCTAATGTCGTCCTGGTGCCAAAAGTTTCGGGAAAGTGGCGAATGAGCGTGGACTTCACCGACTTGAACAAAGCCACACTAAAAGACTGCTATCAGTTGCCGAGCATCGACCAACTGGTTGACTCAACCTCGGGCAACGAGATACTCAGCTTCCTGGACGCCTATTCAGGCTACCACCAGATCAGAATGGATCCAGGAGATATCGAGAAGACTGCCTTCATCACCGACTTCGGCGTACACTGCTACACCCGGATGCCCTTCGGGCTGAAGAACGCCGGAGCCACGTACCAGACGCTGGTCAACCATATGTTCAAGGGACAGCTCAGTCGGAACATCGAGGCCTATATTGACGACATGCTTGTCAAGACCCCCAAGGCCGAGGACCACTTCGCCGACCTAGCTGAGACCTTCGACACTCTCCTGAGGTACAATATGAAGCTCAATCCCGCCAAGTCTGCCTTCGGAGTAAGGTTCGGGAAATTCCTGGGCTTCATGGTGACCCAGCGTGGGATCGAGGCCAACACCGACAAGGTCCAGGCCATCCTGGACATGCGACTGCCCACCTGTACCAAGGACGTTCAATGCCTTACCGGGCGCATTGCTGCGCTCAACCGATTCCTGTCCCGTGTAGCCAAACGATGCCTACCCTTCTTCAAACTGTTGAGGGGGCCCAAAATGGCATCTGCTACGTTTGCATGGGACGAGGAATGCCAAAAGGCATTCGTTGAGCTTAAGGGGTTCCTGGCTTCACCCCCGGTGCTGTCCAAGACAGTTCCAGGTGAAGCCTTAGATCTCTACCTCTCGGTAACACCATCCACAGTTAGCTCGGTCCTAGTCAGAAATGACTCGGGAGTCGAGAGACCGGTCTACTACACCAGCAAGGTGGTCAACGAAGCTAAAAGAAGGTAGCCCACAACCTAGAGACTCGTGCTAGCGTTGGTTACCTCGGCCAAGTGCCTTCGACCCAACTTCCAAGCGCACTCCATCATCGTGTTGACCGACAAACCACTAAAGAGGATCCTCACTCACCCTGAAGTCTCGGGACACCTCGTCAAGTGGGCCATCATGCTCGGGGCCTACGATATATCGTACCGGCCTCGCTCGTCTATCAAAGGACAGGCGCTCACTGACTTCATCGTCGAGAGCACCATTCCGACCGAAGAAAAATCTCCGTCCGCACCCGGGCCAACCTAAGAACTGTTCATCGATGGATCCTCCAACTCGGCCAAGAGTGGCGCCGATATCCTCCTGAAGTCCCCCAAAGGAGCAGAGCTGTAATACGCCTTGAAGTTCAACTTCCAGGCATCCAACAACGCCTCCGAGTACGAAGCCCTTATCTCGAGAGCCCGCATGGCCCGGTGGTTGGGGGCCGAGCGAGTCAGAATTCACACTGACTCCCAACTAGTTGCTAGCCAGGTCAACGGCGATTACGAAGCTCGGGAAGAACCGGTGGTCAAATACCTCCAGCTGGTCAAAACCGTGGCATAACAGTTCGAGAGTTTTGAGGTAATCCAAATAGCTCGGGAGGAAAACTCTCGAGCGGACGCCCTCTCCCGGCTGGCCTCCTCTCTTGACCCCGTGGGTACTCGATCGGTCCTTCTCGAAGAGCTAGAGTGACCGACCATTGATTCAGAGCTCATGGCCGTTGACTCAGCCTCCCCAAGGGACTGGCGTACCCCCTACTTGTCGTGGCTCAAAGACTCTCAGGAGCCTCCCGACCCTCGGGAAGCCCGAAGATTGAAATACCAAGCTCGGCGATTCGTCATTCTGGATGGCACTTGATACCGCAGATCCTTCTCCAGTCCCCTCCTGAAGTGCATCAGTACTGACGAAGCCAGTCGAGCAATTCAAGAGGTTCATGAGGGCCTATGCGGAGCGCATCAAGGGGGAAGGTCGCTCACCAGGTGTAGATCTCTAATTTAGACTAATCCACTTAAAAAAAATATCAAAGAAAAGACATGCAATAATCATCAATATGGAGGAAAATATATGCACGAGGTGCACAAGGGGAGTGTGTGATCGCCAGAGACGCTAGGCCTCAAAAATATAACAAATAATGAATAGGAGGAATGATCGCGAAAAGTACCTCAAAAGATGCGGGGATGTGAGTGCTTCCTTTCTCTTCAAATCGGCCGGCCGATTAAGAGAGTTCTTGCTTTTATTACCCTTGCAAAAAAAAGACAAATACCAATAAAAAATATGGATTAGAATATGGTGTGTAGCATCAAATTCTATATGTAAAGATGAGCATGAAAATTGTGCAAGAACACACCTTGTGGGTGTTGGCCCTTAAACCCCTATGCAAAGAGGGTATGGGAGATGAATGATGCATGAAAATATGAATAAAAATTAAGGGGAAAGAGTGCATGAGTTGCACTATGGAGAGATCTCAATATGATGGTTGAGAAAAATCAATATAACAATGAAACATGATGCATGTATCATGAACTAATGAAAAATACAAATAAGGGGAGATAAGATAGAAAAATCTTGTTTGGTGGCTCCTTTGGCTTGAATGCTCGATGGGAGGAAGCCTCCCAAGGGATGAAGATGTTGAACGTTGGAAATCCTCCTTAGTCAAAGCCCCTTCTACCTTCGGTTCCTGTAAAAAGAAAAGAAGAAGAAGAAAGACAGAAGAAGAAAGGACAGAAGGAGAAAAAGAAGAAGGAGACAGAAGAAGAAGAAGAAGAAGAAGAAGGAGACAGAAGAAGAAAACGGGGAAGAAGAATAAGAAGAGGAAGAAGACGGCAGAAGAAGAAAAGAAGAAGAAGAAGAAAAAAGAAAAAAAGAAGAATCAGCGGGGGGAGGAAAAAGAGGAAATCCAACCTAATTAACAGAGCCGCCGGCTCTATTAAATAGAACAGATTAATTATAAGAGAAGATAAGAATGGCAAGAGCCCTACGGAGGCAAGACTCCAGTCCCCAATCAAAGAAGGTGTCTAACGAAGCAAGGAGGTTCTGGGGGAAAGGGCTGCGAAGATAGAAGATGAAACACGCCTTTGGTCAGGGAGTCAATTCAAGAATTGACGACCTGTCATAGGGCGTTAATTCAAAACACGCCCTGGGTCAGGGCGTTTCTTCTTGGATTAATTTTAGAAATAAACATTTCTTTTATTTGGAAATTATGAAAGACGACTCAGAGAGAGGCGTGAATTGAAAAACGTCCCATGGTAGGGCGTGATTCAACATTTTTCAAATATTTATTCTTTTTTCAAAAATTGGATAATTCCAGGAATTGACGCCCTCATCTCAGGGTGTCCTTTCATCAAGAAACGCCCTAGGTCAGGTCGTGTTTTAAAAAACGCCCTTCACCAGGTCACGAATTTATAAAATAAGTAAAATGGGGAGAAATAGATAAAATGGGGAGACACGCCCTGGATCAGGCCGTGTTTTAAAAACACGCCCCTCTCCAGGGCGTTAATTTTAAAAAAGAGGGAAAGGGGAGAAAATCCATGCAAAATGGAAAAAAGCACTCAAATAAGCTAATTTGAGGGTCAAATGGGGCATTACAAGGTAATATGAAATATACTCAAAATAATGTCAATTTTGGCGTGTCTACAGCTGCCCCGCCTTGGCGTCTGCTTTGCAAGGGAGCGTAGTAAACTGAAAAGTAGATGCCAAGGTGTGATGAGACACGCAATCAACATCACTTGATGAGAATCAAATCAAAAGCACGAGATGAAGCAAATCTCAGGAAATTCAATGAAATCAACAATGTTTGGATAAAAGGGGAGCTGTGCACGCGGTGCACGAGGGAGATAAAATAAATGATCAACTTCCAGCACGGTGGAAGTACCCCAGGTCACAAACCTGTAGGTTTCACCATTGGGGAGCGATTACCAGCCAGTGGGCGTGCTGCAGCCAAGGTGGAAAAAAAAAAGATGATAAAAATCCAAACAAGGAGCTTTCAAGAAAATGACCCAAAACAACGACAAAACGAACTGAGGACTCAATTCGGCATGGAATATATCATATTGAAGATTAAGATCAATTCAACCCTCAAAATCAACTTATCAGAATGATTTTTCAACAATTGTTTCAAATTCCTACATGAATTCATGCTGGGTTTAAAAGGAAAAAATAAATCAAACGAAAATATAAGATAATCAAGGATAATATTGCTAAGCTGCCCAGACTGAGTCAAGAAACCGACTTCTGCGAGCTGATACTAAGCTGAAGCCCGTTTATCCGCGCACCAACTCGTAAAAGGGAACCATCGTCCCCAGTCTTGGACGGCTCAACGGCCTATCCGTGTGACTAAGACTTCTCTGGAATCATCATTGTTTTTGATGAAGGGGAACTCAAATCCCAGATTTACCAAAGCCACAAGGTCCTTGATATAATCTAGTAGCGTATGTAACATATAGTAGAATGCATACAGGAGATGGTGATAACAATAAGCATGGGAACTGAGAAATGAGCTGCAAGAACCGTGGGGCTTTGAGTGATGATGCCCTGTCGGCGGGACCAAGAGCCTCTTCCTGCGCTCAAAAATTCATTAGCCAAGATATAACAAGCAATGAATAAATCATAGCATGCATAGCATGAATCAAAGCAACCAATCATAGCATATATCATGAACATCATAAGTCAAATCATGGCATAGCAAAGCATCATTATTTGTTGTTTGTCATGAGGATGACAATCTGGCTAATCAAGTTTTGGAGTTAAATAATCAGGATCTGATAATGCCCATCGGCGGAGTAATCAGATGAAACGAGCAGGAGTTGATTGAAAGATTTAGAGATGAATAATCATGAGATATGATAATCAGAATGATATAGGGAGATGATGCCCCTGGGTGGCATGTCATGAGAATATTGGGAAGAATCAATGGATTGATAGCAATAAGTAGAGAGAGGACCCATCCCGTGCTTTTGGTCTCTACAAAGCTGTTCCTGCAAAACACCATCAGAAAATATAATACAAATTCTTGGATTTTGGAAATATGCAAATTTTTATGAGTTTTTTATGAGTTTTGGAATATGCAAATTTTTATGAGTTTTGAAAATATTTGAATTTTTATGGAGATTTTTGGAAAATATTTTGAATTTTTGTTGGGATTTTGATCGGGAAATATTCAAATTTTTTTTTGGATTTTGGCTTAGACATTGGTAATGCAGCATCAAAGGGTTGTTTTGAACCACTGGCTAGGGGTCCTTGTTCCTTCCCTTTTTCGCTAAAAACTACCCAAAGCTGGGCGTGCATTGAAAGTGGCATCCTATAACCGACCGTCTTTGATCAACGGTGCCCCTACCAAGGCCATTCCCGAGAAACATTCGGTCTTAGAGGGAAAGGAGAAGAACAATTGTGACAAGCTTTATGCAGGATGGGAGATGTCGGGACTTGAATTCTTTCCAAGGTGTTACCCTCAAAGAGGTAGTCTGTTGCGCCGGGACTTTGTGCCTTTGATTTTTAGACCCTTGACATGCATACGACCAGGGTTTTCCCTGCGGGGACTTTGCCACTCTTGTCATGCCATAATTCACAATCTTGCGTTTACCAAAATTCTGACTTGATTTTCATAATAGCCCTTTTGGCGAGATGTATATCATGAAATTCATATCTAGTTTGGGTCAAGACTGCCCCTATTTGAGACTCCTCTCGTATTGGGGATTACCTAGGTTGGTCATCTCATCCGTCAACCTCTTGCCCCTGCATGTGGCCGAATAAAGAAGAGAAAAGACTTTCAGATATACACATGGCATGGCCAATGTAGCAAGGGTGTTTACCCAAAGGAGCCGGCTAAGGACGCCGTGAAGTGTGTGGAATGCCCAGCTGAGGGTTGATCTTAACAAGCAGGGAGAGAATGTTGAATTCCCAGCGCGGGGTTCTTATTAACCAAGGTGCTGCATAAGCAAGCCTAAAGACTCTTTTTAACAATGATTTAATTTAACAAAAGCCTAAGATAAAGATTTAAAACACCACTCTTAAATCTTGTTAGGAAGCACTTCATTTTGAAAATCATGCGTGAAGTAATGAGGTAATGATATCATGAAATGAGTACTTACGCCAATATGTTACCTTGTAATCTTTGTTAAAGCAGCTGCCGCGAGAGGTTGATCATCGTGGGATAGTCCTCTTAGGCAGATAAAGGATTGAAAGTGGCTTAACAAGAAGGAGTGCTGCCAAGACCAGACTCAGACGAATAAGGAAAAAAAAAAGAAAAAGAGGCGAGGGCTAGAACTCCCTCACTAAGGCGCGGAGACCCTGATCACATGGAACAGTCTACAGAAGGAGAGGAGAATTAGAAGGAGGAATGAGGACTAAAGCCTCGAAAGCAATGGGAGAATGGGCAGATGCCCAAGGCAGTGGATGTGGAAGAAGTTGGGTCGGACCCAGAATTAGGAGGAATCAGAAGAAGAAATTGGTAGATGGAAAGAGGCAGATCCGGAGGGTCCGGAGGCAGAGGAGAATCATGAGAGGAAAAATCTGAAGGCTCCGGAGGGATGACAAAAGAAGGGACGCGATGCCCTGAGAAGAAATCTGGAAAAGAGTGATAAAAAAGGAAGAAGAGAACGAAAGAGGTGATGTCTTGGAAGAACAGAAAGATGAACTGGAAGAAAGATGGATGGTCCGGAGGTTCTGGGGGAATGAAATCAGGAGGGTCACGATGCCCTGGAAGATGATAGAGAGAATAAGACGGAGAATTCGGAGGTTCCGGAGGAAGCAAATGGAAAGGGGCACGATGCCCGGGGAAAAGATGGAGACAACCAGGTGGAGAATCCGGAGGTTCCGGAGGAAGAATATAGAAAGGGGCGCGATACCCAAGAGAGAGGAATGAAGGAGGATCAGGAGAAAAATCCGGAGGTTCCGGAGGTAGCAAATGAGAAGGGGCGCGATGCCCAAGGGGAAAATCTGGAGGTTTCGGAGGAAGAAGGTGGAAAGGGGCGCGATGCCCGAGAGAAATGTCTGGAGGTTCCGGAGGAAGAGAATGGAAAGGGGCGCGATGCCCGAGGGGAAAGTCCGGAGATTCCGGAGGTAGCAAATGAGAAGGGGCGTGATGCCCAAGGAGGAGGGATAAAATTCCTAGAGGTTCCAGGGAGATAGCAGGAATAGGGACGCGATGCCCTAGGGATAGTGGATAAAAAGATGAAGATGAATAAGATGGGAAGTGCGGAATATCCGGAGGTGCCGGAAGGCGGGGAAGATACGGGTTTGGAAACCCGGGAAGCAGGAGGTGAAAATGCATGCAATGGGATGGATGCAATGAATGCATGAAATGCAAAGAATATGAAGAATGTGAAGGGCGAGAGGATGAGATCCTCCTCCTAACCCTGGGAATGGCCCATGAAGAAAAAGTGATAGAGATGGATGAATAGAAAGTGGAACAAATAAGGGATGGCCCCTTAGCATTAAGATAACTGCCCCTCCACGGTAGTGAAAGTGTATGAGAAATAGCCCCTGCCGAAGCTTCAATGGTGAATGTCAACTCCCTTGGAGAGTGCAAAGTAATGGTGTGAGGGAGTTGGAAAGTTGGGCTCGGAAGCATTATGTTGCCCAAAGATTCAAAATTTGGAAATTGGAACAAAGGGTGCCCTGCCCGGCCCTTACACAGCATCAATGCTTGGCATGTCGGCGACTTGGCTTCTTCGACCGTGCTTGGCACAATAACCCGGATTGGCATCCGGCAAATGACTTCTTGAATCTTGAATGGCGCGGTCAAATCCTTGCTGCCCGGCTCTTGATCGTCCTCGGCACCTGTGCTTGTAGAAGGCCCCCCATTCCCAGTAGTAAGGGGAGGTGAAGCAGAGGCGAAAGGCTTTGTGAGTGGTGGAGGTATAATGGAAAGAGTTGGCAAATGGGTGAGCTTAAGCGGGGGTTCAAACACGCCGAGTTTCTCCCTTTGCTCGGAAGCAGTTGGGATTGGCTCGGGTGCAAAAAGGGGGGGATCCTGCCCAGGATTAGCCATGGGTAAGGGTAAAGGGTTAAATGGTGGAATAGGCAAAGTGGGTTTTAAAGGGATAATGGAAGGCCGAGGTGGCGGTAATGGGAGGTTAATTGGGGAAGGTTCAATGATGGGTTCGATGGAGGCTAATGGTGTGGAGGTAGATGGCTTAACGGGTGGAGGTTTAATAGTGGAAGGCTTGGGGGAGGCCAGTGTTGCGGAGGTTAACGGTGTAACTGGAAGAGGTGTAATGTATGCGGTGTCAAGGATAGGAGGAGACTTACAATGTGCTGGTGTGGGTGATTGAAGTATCGACCCATCATCGTAACACCAATTAGTCTCATAAATAGGGGTTGGATCAGGGATGGTTTCATCCTGAGCAGGGGGTTCATCGAATGAAAATGGGGAAAGTGGAAAGTTAAGGAAACTCGGAAGGGGTGCCTGCTGAGCTTCATCATCATCGTATACTGTCTCGGATTCTTCGAATGCCGGCTCTTGCTCACTTGAACCGCCGACGCCGTAATCATCCCTCCTGTCTTTCCATTCTCTCTCCATCTTTGTAATCTCGTCCAAAGCGGCATGGAGAGGATTGACTGGAGTAGGAGGAGCCGTGACCCTCTTTATTTGTTCCTCCATCAAAGTAATCTTATCAAGCAGAGACTGTTGGAGGGGTGTGACCTGAGCAACAGAAGGTTGGCAGGGCCTTGAAGGAGGAAGGGCCGTATAAAAAGGCCGTGGAGGGGAATTAATGGGATGACCCGTAAAAGAACCCGGACGGGACGGATTGCAAGGAGTGAATGGGCCTCGGGGCCGTGATGGAGGAGGAATAGAAGGAGGCGGGTGATGGGCCACCCGAGTAGAATGAACAAGAGGAGATGGGTAATGGGCTACCCGATCAGGATTGGAAGGAGGAGGTGGGTGATGGGCCACCCGTGTAGAATTGGAGGGAGATGCATGAGATGTACCCTCAACGGCGGCCTTAAGGGCTTGGATCTGTTGAGAGGTAAGATGATCTAATGCATGCAAAATCTGGGAGACCTTCTCATCATTGGGATGAGAGGGCTTAATGGGAATAGTGGCTCGAAATTGAGTTGAAGGACCATTGGATTGGACATTGCCCAAGGGTCGGGCAACACCATAAGAGTGAGGACGTGGTCCTTTGAAAGTATGGTGAGAATTTTGAACATGTTGAAAGTGAGGATTATAAGAAGTGCTAGGTTGTGCATCCTCATGAACATTAATTGAATTGAACATGTTGTTTTGTCTATCAAAGTAAGCCATGCAAGCAATTTAATGTGCAAACAATTGGCAAAGAAACACACCCAAGTTGAAATGGTTACCTTGATTTCTTATGTTTGAATCTTGGTGAATTAATGATTTTATGTAAATTGATATGATTCACACAAGGGGAGGAACCTAGTTTCAAATATGATTTAACTCCAATGCCAACTAGGAACACTCTCTCACCACGTTTAGGCCAACTAATTCGGGACTTCAAAAGGGTACAACCTGCCCGGCGTCCGTGAGGGAATCCACGGGTGCGGAGACTTACGGAGGCTTGGAAAAGGGATTTCCAGTCCAAAGAGACGGAATGCTCAATGGAGGGTCGTCCCGATTCCAAGAGGGTGTGTGGATCCTAATGAAGAGGAGGTCTCCCAAACCAATGCAAATGAATGAAAGAAATGCAATATGTGCAAGGGAATATGCAAATCACCAATAGAGCCAGATAATCAATATAAATCAAAGAAGCACGAAGAAGTGGAGGCTCTGTGAAATCACAGGAAAGAGACGACCTGGGGAAGGTCGTTACTAATAAAAATGCGCCCTGGTCTGAGGCGCTACCCGAGGAAAGGACGCCTCACAGAGAGGGCGTCAAATCTAAAACACGCCCTAGGGCAGGGCGTTAACTCTCAGAGGTGCGCACGGCCGAGAGAAAGAAACGCCTTGATGTGAGGCGTTATAAAAAAACAAGACGCCCTGGAGAGGGGCGCTATCCAGAAAATAACGACAGGGTCACTGTCGTGAATCACTGTGAGAGCCCACACAGGCAAGGTAAAAACACGCCCTGGTATGGGGCGCTACAAATCAAATGGACGCCTCTGCTAGAGGGCGTCAACTCTCAGGGGTACGCACGGCCGAATCAATAAAACGCCTTAGTGTGAGGCGTTAGAATATAAAAAGGCGCCCTGGAGAAGGGCGTGAATTCACAAATAAGCAGGGTATGATAGAAGACGTCCTGTCAGAAGGCGTTAGTGATGTGACACCACCCTTGGACCTATTTGCAAGCATTCAAGTTTGAGCAGCGGACTCACACTAGCGAGCTCACCCGTATGGCGCACACTAGTGCCCGATGGCGACTAGGCGATGTTGGAGAGGGTCCGAGGCGGGACCTTGAGGCTCCAATGGTTGGCTAGCTTGGGGAGAACATCAAATGGGCCTAGGATGCCCAAATCATGGGCGGCCAACACACCAAGGGTGTGGGTTAAGTGGATGCTCTCACAACTCGCCCGCGGTGGTCACTCAATGTACTAGCAATTTGGGCCGAACTCTCACTCTCCTTCCGACGAAGCAATAGCAATAATACTAAGCTAAGCAAGTGATTAAACCAGTAAGAGAGGGACCGAGGCTCACCTAGCCGGCGTGAAGACGCCGACTCCGGCCGGAGACGGGGGCGAGCGGGGAGGCGAGGGTATGTACCCGCACGCCGCGTCGATTGAAGCTTCAAACCTGCGACTTAATAATTACATGAACTACACTCCATGCAAGGGGGGGATATTGGGGTGGGGATTATGCTTAATACATCCAAAACTACCTCCACGCAGGGAGGGGCCTTCAGCCGGCCAAGCGGGGTGGGGAGATATGCAAAGAGAACCGACTTCCCGAGCTTCGCCGATTCTGCCTAGCTTCTGTATTTCTGGACAGGGGGTCGATGTCGATGCTGCCAATAATTCCACTGAGCTCAGAATCTGATGAGACTTGCGCCAAAAGCTTGCTAACAGATTGAGGATGATGTCTGAATTTTGGCAGGAGCTCTGGAACTCAGGGCTGGTCAGGCCAGCGACTGGAACAGGTCAGCAGCTTCTTCCTTTGGCTGGTGCAGAACTGGTACAGCAGGTTGCAGAGGGTACCACGGACGCTTCTGAACTCCAAATGTGACGAGCCTGGCGGTGACGTGATCGTCGTCGGAGTAGCTTCGAGCAGGAATTGACGGGGCCCCAATCGGAGGTCGGAGAAGAATGAGGTAACCGGATGAGCAGGGGCAGGTCAAACCCGGACCCACAGGGGGCAGACGACACACCCCGACGAAGAAAATGGTAACTGGAAGCTTCGGAGGCCGAATGAGGTCCTTCTTCTTGGAAGTGACAGCTAACTGGTAATAGTTTCAGCCCTCCAAAATTGGCGCTCCGATCCCTCATGAGCTGGCCGAGGTCAATAGTTGAACAGGAGCTCTGTCTCTGGTTCGGACAGGAACAGTTTCCCAGCAGCAGATTGACAGCAATGCCACGACCGCTCCCGAACTCCAAATCGAGCGCCGTCAAAGCCGCTGGTTCGGCTTTCGAGTCTTCTACGCAGCAAAATTTATAGGGAAGCCCACCGATACCAAGGTTGGCCGGTAGCCTCAGATCACCGGTGAAGGGTCGCTGCAGACTGTGGGAGGACAGAACATATACTTTGGGGGAGAAAAATGATATCTCCCAGATTCGAACGCCAAATGGAGCTCCGCTTTCTGGGGATGAAAGAGGATTCAGAGAAGAAGAATTTTGATGAAAAAACCGAGCTCTGATTCTTGCTAGGTTGGTCATGGTGAAACTTCCAAATGCTCTCTGGACTTCAGCCTGGGGCAGATTGCACAGTCGCACAAGATCTGCTCCACCGCACAGCTCCGAGCTCGGATGGATGCGGGACCACCTCTGTTGGAAAGAGGACTCAAAGAAGATTCCAACGATGTATGAAGCACCTTCAGAAGCCTCAGGATGACGATGTGACACCTTCTGTAAGTCGCTGGACTTCTGCCACCTGCAACCTGCGAACTGTAGGTGGAAGGTGGTGGGAGAAATGGGGTAAATGGAAGTGGAAATGGGGGTGAATAGGTGTTGGAGTGACCCCTAGTTGTGAGGGGGCCTAGGAGGGGGTGTTCTAAGGTGTGGGAGAGGGAGAATGGGGTCTGGAATGGGGTGTTTTCAGAGGGTGAGAGAGGAGCTACGAATTTGGGCTGTGAGGGAGGCACAGGTGGGTGGAGGGAGTGTGAGTTTGAATTTTCTTTGATGGGGAGTGATCAATGGTGGTCTTGGGGATGGGAAGAGGTGTCTTGGGAAGGTGGAGTGAGGTTTGGGGAAGGGAAATGGGTAGTTGGGGGTTGGAAGGTGGAGTGGGGATTGGGTGGAGCTCTCTTGGGACTAGGGGGTGGAATAAAGATGGTTATGGGGAAGGGGAGAGGTTTAAATGGGGTAGGTGGGAGATGGGGTGGTTGGGAAGGTGATTGAATGAGGGGAGGGGAGTTAATGAGAGGTAAATGGGGAGGAGAGAGAAAATTCCAAAAATTGGGGTGGAGGGAGAGAGAGATATATTGAGAGAGAAGGCTAGAGGGATTTGGAGTATATCTGGAATTCAATATTCATGCATAAGTTGTTACATATGAGGAGTGGGGTGGCCTATTTATAGGCACATGACTTTTTCACAAAGGACCCTAACAAAAGACACAATGACTAATAACCGAAGGGAAGGGGAGGCATCCATGGGCCTAGCCCAATGAGATGGGCCCAATAACCTATCAAACCAACATAATGACTCAATACTTAAGAAAATGACTCAACAACCTAGGTACATGACTCAAATAAAGGGAAAATTACATGATATTGACTCAAAGAAAATGTGAAGATTACATGACTAGACTCAAAAATACATGACTAACATAATGGCGCTTGCCGACGAACAATCCGAGTCCGGAGAAAATGTGGAGGGGCAAGGGATGCCCTCATCATACCCCCGGGGTGGGGAAAACTCGACCCCGTCGAGTATGGGTCCACCAGGGAAGTAGTACATCGAACTGCGGCTCTGGGTGATCCTCGATCTCCATACTCAACCCGCGACCATAGTCGGGGAACGGCGCTTCAGCTCGACAAAGTGACTCGGTCATACCCTCATGCTGGCGATGGGATCTTGCTTGCCTAGTATTGCCGCTGTGTGCTCACGTCGGGCTCTCAGGCTATTTGTGGTGGCACTCCGAGGGTGTCTCTCACAAGGGTAGGTGTAAGCTGGAGGCACTCACTAGGATCCACCGCGGTGCCCTTATAAGGTGCTAGATCCGCCACGTGAGAAATGGGGAGAATCCCAAAACCCTTTTTGAAAGTTCAACCTATAAGCCGGGTTGCCAAAGCCACTCGGAACTTGGCAAGGTCCAAGTCCTCGTGCCCTCAATTTGGAGGTGACCCTGGGGTAGAGCCACTCCAAAGTCATCATCGTCAAGTTACCAACTTGGAATTCCAAGTGGCGCTCATGAGTTTTTGCTGGCTTGTTGTGAATATCACCGCTTGTTGCTTGATATGTGCTTGGATGCATATGCCATGCTTGATGATGCGATGTGAGTGGGCAATGTTTGGTATGCAAAGGTGGTCCGGGGCAGCCACATGTAGATCGATCATGCTTTGATGCTATGAAGATTGTGACAGACTCAGGGGGGCCGGGACATCCATAGATGAACCTTTTATGCATGGGTATGACAAATGTCGGGGAACCCGGACATCCATGTATGCTCCTCTCATACTTAAGACTCATGATGAATGAGGGTGGGCCAATACATCCAAATACGGTCCACTTATGCTTCCTACTTGACATGTGGGTGATGTAAATGAATGTACCCGACTTATGAATCATGCCAAGTGGTGTTGTATGTCAAGGCTTTTGCACTCTTGTGACAAAGATGTCTCCTATGTGTGGGCCTTTGGACTTCCATTGGAATGGGTCGAAGGGGTCTAGAAAGGTGGATATCATGAGATGGGGCACTTCCTCGATCCCTAGGTGTATACCACCCAAAGTCATGGTTCCCATGGTGTAACCCGGGTCTGGGATGGGGTGGATTGGATCAAACATGGTGGGTTGGGGTAGGGAAAGGTAGGTGGTAGTTAAGGTGGTTGGGTTACTCGGGTTCCTTGACTCCCATTGGAATGGATCATAGGGATCATAAAGTGGGTTACCAATGGGCTCCATGTCCTCAAGGTCCTCAAAAGGTGATGAGTCGTCTTCTTCTAGTGGAATGGTTGGGCCAGTGTATGGGGTGGGCTGGTTGGTCAAGGTTTTAGGAATCACAATGGTAGGGGAGTGGACCAGGATGGGCTCTTCCACTATGGGGAGAAGGAAAAGGATGTCACTAGTGTAGCAACCAATAGTGCAAACCGAGGAGATAGACCCAATGCATGGATGGATGAGGTTAAGGCTCTTGGGTTGGTCCGCTCCTAGGGCCAATAAAGAAGTCAAGTCTGATTGCCACTTTAGACCTTTGAGGAGATCATCCCAATCTTCTACCTCATAGTAGGATTGGATTGTGGTGTGATAGGAGTGGAGGGGAACAATTTGGGATGGATATCCCAAAGGTGAGAGAGGTGGGGGTGAGCTAGGAAGGGTGGGTCCTTGCTTGAGCCATTGGAGTATATGCTCATTCATGGTGAAGGTGGGTGACTCTTGAGGATCCGGGCTATTTGAAGTGGTAAAGGGTTGAGGCTTTTCCTTACCATTGGTGTGATCTTGGGCTTCCTTATGGGTGGGAATGGGTTCCGGACTAGCATCTACTCCCATGTGGAGGGTTGTGGAGGTTTCAATTCCTAGTGTTAATGGGTTGGGCAGGTCTAATGCGGGAGAATTGGTGATAGCTGGAGCATGGTGCACTTGGGGTGGTGGGCAAGGGTGGACTTGGATCGGAAGGGGAAGTAGAGGAGGCCTAGGTTGGGGAAAGATTGGTGTAGGAAGCGGGAGGTGAGTTGGGTGAGGGGTTTTGGGTTTGGTGATGGTGGCCATTATGGGCCTTGGTGGAGGGGTGGACACGGTGTCCACATGGTTTTTAATGGTGAGGGTTGGATGAGTGGTGGTCACCATGGAGGGAATTGGGTCGGTTAGGGGTCTCTTGCCCTTGGGATCATTTGGGGTGGAAGTGGGGGCTAAAGAGGCTTGACTAGTGTAGGTTAGTGAAGGGGGTTTTGGTTGGGGTGTGGGGGCCCTCATGGGATTAGGTGGGGAGGTGGAGGCCTTGGAGACTAGGGTTCTAGTGGTAAGGGTTTGGACGGGTGGGTTTGGAGGAGTGAGAGTGCTCCTCGAGTTTTGGTAACCCGGGTAGGAAGGAGACATATATTTTGCTCTAAGTTGCTCCTTCATGTCCTTCCAAGTGGTGATGGGAGTTTCCCTTCTAAGTATCTTTAGCCCGACAATTTGCATCCAATAAGTTTCCGCCCGTTTGGTAAGTTGCATTTTGGCAACCAATGCCTTTTCATCCTCGGATATATGATACCAAGTGAAGTATTGGTCCATTGTAGCTTCCCAATCTAAATATTCTCTAGGAGAGGTTCCATCAAAGGTGGGAAGTGGGAAAGGGACCATTCTATCGTCTGTCCTTGGGGCGGGCCTATTTTCTCCAAGTTGGTTGAGTCGGTCCGATATGTTATCAAGCGCTCATTGGCATAGGTCAAGGCTTTCATGAAGTAGTTGACATGGCCAGGGAAGTTATGGGTGTTAGTGGTAGGTATCTTTTGGTGGCTTGGACTTATGGAGTGGGCCGATTGGTAAGGTTGATATGAGGTGGCCATACTAGGGGACAAGAGTGATGCACTTGAAGACTCTAAATGCATAGACATGCCCTAGGACCAACTTGATAGAGACAAGTTGTGAACTTGCTCTGATACCACTTGATGTGACACCACCCTTGGACCTATTTGCAAGCATTCAAGTTTGAGCAGCGGACTCACACTAGCGAGCTCACCCGTATGGCGCACACTAGTGCCCGATGGTGACTAGGCGATGTTGGAGAGGGTCCGAGGCGGGACCTTGAGGCTCCAATGGTTGGCTAGCTTGGGGAGAACACCAAATGGGCCTAGGATGCCCAAATCATGGGCGGCCAACACACCAAGGGTGTGGGTTAAGTGGATGCTCTCACAACTCGCCCGCGGTGGTCACTCAATGTACTAGCAAATTGGGCCGAACTCTCACTCTCTGTCCGACGAAGCAATAGCAATAATACTAAGCTAAGCAAGTGATTAAACCAGTAAGAGAGGGACCGAGGCTCACCTAGCCGGCGTGAAGATGCCGACTCCGGCCGGAGACGGGGGCGAGCGGGGAGGCGAGGGTATGTACCCGCACGCCGCGTCGATTGAAGCTTCAAACCTGCGACTTAATAATTACATGAACTACACTCCATGCAAGGGGGGGATATTGGGGTGGGGATTATGCTTAATACATCCAAAACTACCTCCACGCAGGGAGGGGCCTTCAGCCGGCCAAGCGGGGTGGGGAGATATGCAAAGAGAACCGACTTCCCGAGCTTCGCCGATTCTGCCTAGCTTCTGTATTTCTGGACAGGGGGTCGATGTCGATGCTGCCAATAATTCCACCGAGCTCAGAATCTGATGAGACTTGCGCCAAAAGCTTGCTAACAGATTGAGGATGATGTCTGAATTTTGGCAGGAGCTCTGGAACTCAGGGCTGGTCGGGCCAGCGACTGGAACAGGTCAGCCAGCTTCTTCCTTTGGCTGGTGCAGAACTAGTACAGCAGGTTGCAGAGGGTACCACGGACGCTTCTGAACTCCAAATGTGACGAGCCTGGTGGTGACGTGATCGTCGTCGGAGTAGCTTTGAGCAGGAATTGACGGGGCCCCAATCGGAGGTCGGAGAAGAACGAGGTAGCCGGATGAGCAGGGGCAAGTCAAACCTGGACCCATAGGGGGCAGACGACACATCCCGACAAAGAAAATGGTAACTGGAAGCTTCGGAGGACGAATGAGGTCCTTCTTCTTGGAGGTGACAGCTAACTGGTAATAGTTTCAGCCCTCCAAAATTGGCGCTCCGATCCCTCACGAGCTGGCCGAGGTCAATAGTTGAACAGGAGCTCTATCTCTGGTTCGCACAGGAACAGTTTCCCAGTAGCAGATTGACAACAATGCCACGACCGCTCCCGAACTCCAAATCGAGCGCCGTCAAAACCGTTGGTTCGGCTGTCGAGTCTTCTACGCAGCAAATTTAATAAGGAAGCCCACCGATACCAAGGTTGGCCGGTAGCCTCAGATCACCGGTGAAGGGTCGCTGCAGACTGTGGGAGGACAGAACATATACTTCGGGGGAGAAAAATGATATCTCCCAGATTCGAATGCCAAATGGAGCTCCGCTTTCTGGGGATGAAGGAGGATTCAGAGAAGAAGAATTTTGATGAAGAAACCGAGCTCTGATTCTTGCTAGGTTGGTCGTGGTGAAACTTCCAAATGCTCTCTGGTCTTCAGCCTGGGGCAGATTGCACAGTCGCACAAGATCTGCTCCACCGCACAGCTCCGAGCTCGGATGGATGCGGGACCACCTCTATTGGAAAGAGGACTCAAAGACGATTCCAACGATGTATGAAGCGCCTTCAGAAGCCTCAGGATGACGATGTGACACCTTCTGTAAGTCACTGGACTTCTGTCACCTGCAACCTGCGAACTGTAGGTGGAAGGTGGTGGGAGAAATGGGGTAAATGGAAGTGGAAATGGGGGTGAATAGGTGTGGGAGTGACCCCTAGTTGTGAGGGGGCCTAGGAGGGGGTGTTCTAAGGTGTGGGAGAGGGAGAATGGGGTCTGGAATGGGGTGTTTTCAGAGGGTGAGAGAGGAGCTACGAATTTGGGCTGTGAGGGAGGCACAAGTGGGTGGAGGGAGTGTGAGTTTAAATTTTCTTTGATGGGGAGTGATCAATGGTGGTCTTGGGGATGGGAAGAGGTGTCTTGGGAAGGTGGAGTGAGGTTTGGGGAAGGGAAATGGGTAGTTGGGGGTTGGAAGGTGGAGTGGGGATTGGGTGGAGCTCTCTTGGGACTAGGGGGTGGAATAAAGAGGGTTATGGGGAAGGGGAGAGGTTTAAATGGGGTAGGTGGGAGATGGGGTGGTTGGGAAGGTGATTGAATGAGGGGAGGGGAGTTAATGAGAGGTAAATGGGGAGGAGAGAGAAAATTCCAAAAATTGGGGTGGAGGGAGAGAGAGAGGGAGAGAGAGAGAGAGATATTGAGAGAGAAGGCTAGAGGGATTTGGAGTATATCTGGAATTCAATATTCATGCATAAGTTGTTACATATGAGGAGTGGGGTGGCCTATTTATAGGCACATGACTTTTTCACAAAGGACCCTAACAAAAGACACAATGACTAATAACCGAAGGGAAGGGGAGGCATCCATGGGCCTAGCCCAATGAGATGGGCCCAATAACCTATCAAACCAACATAATGACTCAATACTTAGGAAAATGACTCAACAACCTAGGTACATGACTCAAATAAAGGGAAAATTACATGATATTGACTCAAAGAAAATGTGAAGATTACATGACTAGACTCAAAAATACATGACTAACATAATGGCGCTTGCCGACGAACAATCTGAGTCCGGAGAAAATGTGGAGGGGCAAGGGATGCCCTCATCAGTTAGACATGCATAAAACGCCCTGGGTGAGGGCGTGAAATTAAAAAGCGCCTCTGACAGAGGCGTTAATTCCCAGAAAGACCCCACGGCCAGCAATATTAACAGGAACACTCACAACCCCAAGGCAATCAATATAAATAATAACATGCTCATCAAGAATTTTAAATAAGTGGAGATTCTAAGGAAAAGACAACAAAATGGCAAATCACTTTAGGGAAGAAAGCAAAGCCAATGGAGGGTGCCCGAGGGGCACAAAAGGAGACGCACCGAGGGTGCAATAGGGGAGACGGCACACGCGGGTGCCTAAGGGGAAAAGGGGTAATAAAGAGAACGCAAAGGGTCCCACCGTGATCGCCAATTTGTAGATCTCTAATTTAGACTAATCCACTTAAGAAAAATATCAAAGAAAAGACATGCAATAATCATCAATATGGAGGAAAATATATGCACGAGGTGCACAAGGGGAGTGTGTGATCGCCAGAGACGCTAGACCTCAAAAATATAACAAATAATGAATAGAAGGAATGATCGCGAAAAGTACCTCAAAAGATGCGGGGATGTGAGTGCTTCCTTTCTCTTCAAATCGGCCGGCCGATGAAGAGAGTTCTTGCTTTTATTACCCTTGCAAAAAAAAGATAAATACCAATAAAAAATATGGCTTAGAATATGGTGTGTAGCATCAAATTCTATATGTAAAGATGAGCATGAAAATTGTGCAAGAACACACCTTGTGGGTGTTGGCCGTTAAACCCCTATGCAAAGAGGGTATGGGAGATGAATGATGCATGAAAATATGAATAAAAATTAAGGGGAAAGAGTGCATGAGTTGCACTATGGGGAGATCTCAATATGATGGTTGAGAAAAATCAATATAACAATGAAACATGATGCATGTATCATGAACTAATGAAAAATACAAATAAGGGGAGATAAGATAGAAAAATCTTGTTTGGTGGCTCCTTTGGCTTGAATGCTCGATGGGAGGAAGCCTCCCAAGGGATGAAGATGTTGAACGTTGGAAATCCTCCTTAGTCAAAGCCCCTTCTACCTTCGGTTCCTGTAAAAAGAAAAGAAGAAGAAGAAAGACAGAAGAAGAAAGGACAGAAGTAGAAAAAGAAGAAGGAGACAGAAGAAGAAGAAGAAGAAGAAGAAGAAGGAGACAGAAGAAGAAAACGGGGAAGAAGAATAAGAAGAGGAAGAAGACGGCAGAAGAAGAAAAGAAGAAGAAGAAGAAAAAAGAAAAAAAGAAGAATCAGCGGGGGGAGGAAAAAGAGGAAATCCAACCTAATTAACAGAGCCGCCGGCTCTATTAAATAGAACATATTAAATATAAGAGAAGATAAGAATGGCAAGAGCCCTACGGAGGCAAGACTCCAGTCCCCAATCAAAGAAGGTGTCTAACGAAGCAGGACTCTCTAGGGAAAGGGCTGCGAAGATAGAAGATGAAACACGCCTTTGGTCAGGGCGTCAATTCAAGAATTGACGACCTGTCATAGGGCGTTAATTCAAAACACGCCCTGGGTCAGGGCGTTTCTTCCTGGATTAATTTTAGAAATAAACATTTCTTTTATTTGGAAATTATGAAAGACGACTCAGAGAGAGGCGTGAATTGAAAAATGCCCCATGGTAGGGCGTGATTCAACATTTTTCAAACATTTATTCTTTTTTCAAAAATTGGATAATTCCAGGAATTGACGCCTCATCTCAGGGCGTCCTTTCATCAAGAAACGCCCTAGGTCAGGTCGTGTTTTAAAAAATGCCCTTCACTAGGTCACGAATTTATAAAATAGGTAAAATGGGGAGAAATAGATAAAATAGGGAGACACGCCCTGGATCAGGCCGCGTTTTAAAAACACGCCCCTCTCCAGGGCGTTAATTTTAAAAAAGAGGGAAAGGGGAGAAAATCCATGAAAAATGGAAAAAAAACACTCAAATAAGCTAATTTGAAGGTCAAATGGGGCATTACAAGGTAATATGAAATATACTCAAAATAATGTCAATTTTGGCGTGTCTACACCAGGATCTTGTTGAGTAGTGGATAGTGGATCTAGGGGGAGGGGTGAATAGATCTGCCCCTCTTTTTGCAATGCAACCCTTTTTAAAGCTAGATGATGATAATAGCAGCGGAATATAACTAGCTTAACGAAAGACACAAATGATTTGCTTAGTAAGATGATTACGCAATATAGATATTGAACCTAAGCATGCATCTAACACAAAGCAATCGCACAAGCAAACTACAACACACGAGATTTTAAGGTGGTTCGGACTGAATCCCCAGTCCTACGTCCACCCCTCACCAAATCCGGTGAGGCTCCATTAGTGCCACGCACTGAACCGCAAATCGGAAAGACCTCCGATTGCCTTCCTACTAACCACAGGTAGGAACGTCAACACCGCAGATCGGACAACTTCCGATTACCTTCCTACTAACCACCGGTAGGGACAATCTTCAGTTTCAAATGATTGAATGAAATGGAAAGAGAACAAATATGAAAACACTCAAACAAGATATAGAATATGCTCAAAGAGAAAAGATCTTATTTGAGATTGCTGGAGCTTGAATCTGATTCTTCAATGGTATCTTCTTCCTTATGAAAGGATCTTCCTCGGATCACCTTGAGTTGATGAAGAAGATAAAGGATGCAGATTTGATCTCCCTTGAAAACCTTGTGAAATCAGCTTCCTTGGATCACCTTGATAGCCTTGCTTGCTTCTGCACTTCACTTGGAGGTTGATGGCTTCAAAAATAAGCTTGAATCACCTTGGATGGATGAAGAACTCCAGCCCAAAGCACTATTCACGGAGGTGCTACAGTATCCGTGAATCACCTCCTCTAGCCTCCCTTGATCTCTCTTGTTCCAATTGAAGCCTTAGGGTTTCTAACCCCTCATGTGTTGGTTTTATAGACTTTGAATGGTCCTTGGACATCTCCCAGACCAGATCCACAATCCATGGGGGATTGGGTGACTTTGGGGTTAAACAAATGGGTAGAAAGATCTCTCCTCGAGCTTGAAACAAAGGTCAACAAAAGGGGGCCTCGGGGCTGGCGGTCGACCGGAAGGCATGGGGCGGTCGACCGAAATTTTACAGTCGGTTGATTTTTCATCTCTAGCAAAATTGGTCGACCGGACACCTAGGGGCGGTCGACCGAAACCTGTAAAAACTAGAGTTTCTCGTTTCTAGAAGAACTGGTCGACCGGCCAAGGTGTGTTGGTCGACCGGAAAGACCTATACCTGTAAAAGTGAAGTGTTAGCCCAAAGAAACATGCCCATAAGTCAAGATACTCAAGTACTTATCAATTCCATGCATTTTTGGGTTTGGTTTATGCATTAGATCATTTGAGCTTTTCTAAATTTGGTTCCGGAGGCTCCGCCCCCGGAAACCCCGACAAGGGGCGCTGCCACCTTGACCCCCTCGACCTGACCGCGCAAGTCGATCTGCATGCGGGGGCGTAATAATTGAGCTTTCACATTTTCCATCTCCACTCCATTCCTTGTCCATTCATTGGCTTACCTGTCATGAATAAAGCATCATGTATGTCAGTCATATGAGAGTGGAAAACAACAATGACTTATAGTGTTTAGCCATCATCAAAACCATGAATATCAAATAACTCAAATGACCACAGGGGCACAACATTCTCCCCCTTTTTGATGATGGCAACACTGTGAGTCATTATGTGGCAGTAATGTCCAAGATGACAAATTTTATAACATATGCAGCTCAAGATATGCAACTCAAGATCCATGATAATTAAAGCATGTGAATGCGGATATGTATGCATGGGTGATCAAAGCATGTGAATGCTATGCAATCCCCCATCACAGATGAAGGCTCTCTCCCCCTTTGACTCTCCCCCTTTCATAATTCGCTTCTCCCCCTTTGGCAAGATGACAAAGGTGCACCGAGTGGACAGACTCACAAAGTGGTACTAACAAACAAGCTCAGGGTAGTAGCTCACAAAGGACTCACATTTGCAGATTCTCCCCCTTTGACAACAACAAAAAGGAGGGAGAGGGTAGAGAAGGCTACAAAAGTCTGAGAGACCAGAGCTGAATGGAAGTGATGAGCAAGCCATTATATGCAAACCTAAAACATACCGCGAGCAACATATATGGTTCAAAGCTAATGAGATCCGAGATCATCAACAGAGTTCGAAAAGCATCTACATCTATGTTCTAATAGAAATGAACCAAAAGTGCATATCATGGCAGTGTGTAACCGTCCCTTGTCTTATACATCCATATTCAATAACTACAAAGGGAATAACACAAAAACTAGTATTGAGGCTAAACAAGCATGAGTAAAGCATGGAATTTTAGGAGTGCAACAAATTGGATTTTTAATATCTTTTGAATTTGAAGGCACATGACTCATATTTTATGAGTAATCAAGTCTAGTACATGCCTCCTAGCCGTAAGAATACACGTTGTTTAGACACCAGTATCGCTAGGTATTTGGCAAAACTGACGATTATGCTTCAGAATGAACAGAGATAGCAAAGTCACGTCATGACATATCCAATCTCATTTTTGTGATGAGAAGATATATTTCTCAGCAATTATACCAATGCTCTGCCTAGAGTCCAAATATAATTAAGACAGAGATAATAGGGGCACATCATGACATATCATTCATCACTTGATTTGATGACGTGACATATTTCTCCGTGCAAAAATATCATTGCTCTGTCAAATTGATTTTCAAGAATTCCAGCTCATCAAGATGTTTAGAAACAAGACTAAGCTCTAGAGTATCACCAAAATTATCATGACGTTTGGATTTTTAGATTTCAGGATAGTCATGTAAAGCACAATATGCAATCTCTAGTTAAGGTCTATTAAAACCACAGAACATAGATGATTTCAAAATAAATATTTTTGAACTTCAAGGAAATCATTAAATCTGAACCATTTTCATTGGATGGACAATCATCAGGGCATATAATAGAAAGCTCTTACGCCGTAGTTCTGTCGGTCTCATGATCTCAAATCAGACTGTAAGCCATTGAAGTTCAGATTGCAAGAGATTAAGAAAAATAACAAGACCCCCCTAAGGATATGCAATGAATGCACTCAAGGAGTTATGTTTGTAATCAAGTGGAATGATGAATGTCAACGAGAGGTTGACTAGAACCATGCAGGGCTTGACCTGATCAAACATAAATTTGGCAGACATGAAATGCATGACCCAACACATGGTTGTACACTTATTAAATGTAACAGAATGAAGATGAAACATATGTATGAATGCTGCAAAAAGACAACTCCCCCTTACTACATGGCCTATATGCGACAGTGGCACATGATACTTGGCGGAGGTGAAACCTCACGCATATTGAGTGCTTCTAGACAAGCATAACCTACCTTTCCATACATCAACATTTAATATATCATGGCCATGCAAGTATGATGCTACACAAACCATGCAAGGCATTGTGAACATGAATTCAACTTTATTATGCATTATGACTATATGCAATGCTACACCATATGTAAAATGACATAATTACATATAAACAATGCATGGACACCAATCTGTAAAAACACACAACTAAATTGAACAAGATCATCATTTCAATTTTTATTGGCCTGAGGTCGGCAAAGAGCAAGCTCCCTCCTGAGTGTAGAAAACCTATCATTACACAATTGCTTGGTGAAAATATCAGCAATTTGATTTAGAGTATCAACAAAATGCAGTTCGAAATTTTTCTTAACGACCTCATCTCTAATGAAGTGATGCCTAATCTCAATATGCTTAGTCCTAGAGTGCTGGACTGGATTTTTTGCAAGGTTGATAGCACTAGTGTTATCACACAGAATTGGGACACAGCCAAGATCCACTAGGTAGTCTTGGAGTTGGTGTTTAATCCACAACACTTGGGTGACACAGCTCCCCGCAGTAATATATTCTGCCTCTGCGGTTGAGAGGGCAACCGAGTGTTGTTTCTTGGAGGCCCAAGAAACTAAACACCCGCCCCAAAACTGGCAGTAGCCACTAGTACTTTTGCGATCTAGCTTGCATCCAGCATAGTCTGCATCAGAATAAGATATAAGAGATAAATCACATGATGACGGATATCACAATCTCAAATCTTGAGTGCCGACAAGATATCTAAGGATATGTTTGACGGCAGTCAAGTGAGATTCTCTAGGACTAGCTTGAAATCTAGCACAAAGGCATACACTAAACTGGATATCTGGTCGGGATGCAGTCAAGTAAAGCAAAGAGCCGATCATACCTCTATAGATCTTTGCATCCACTAATTTACCATTTTCATCTGAATCTAGTGATGTTGTGGTGCTCATAGGAGTTATAATTATTTTGCTATTTGTCATGTCAAATCTTTTCAGCAGCTCCTTGGTGTATTTGGCTTGACTTATTAAGCACCCATCTTCTCCTTGGTTGACCTGCAAACTGAGAAAGAATTGGAGTTCTCCCATTAGGCTCATCTCAAATTCGCTAGTCATGAGGTTAGTAAATTCCTCACACATTTTAGATTTAGTAGAACCAAACACAATATCATCATCATAAATTTAAACAATCAAGATGTTCTTACCTTGCTTCTTGGTGAAAAGTGTTTAGTCTACCTTACCTCGTGTGTACCCTTTTTCAATAAGGAATGAGCTTAGTCTCTCATACCAAGCTCTTGGTGCTTGCTTAAGTCCATAAAGTGCCCTGTCAAGCTTGTATACAAAATCTGCATGGTTAGTGTTCTCAAAGCCAGGGGGCTGCTCAACATAGACTTCTTCTTTGATCAAGCCATTCAAGAAAGTATTTTTTACATCCATTTGATACAGCTTTATTATAAGGGAGCATGCAAAGGCAAGTAAAATTCTGATGGCTTCGAGTCTAGCAACTGGGGCATAAGATTCATCAAAGTCTACCCCAAACTCTTGATTATACCCTTGAGCCACCAATCTAACATTGTTTCTTATTATCTTGCCATCCTCACTGAGTTTGTTCCTAAAGACCCATTTAGTGCCTATGATAGATTGTGATGAAGGTCTAGGAACAAGATGCCAAACTTTATTTCTTTCAAACTGGTTTAACTCGTCTTGCATTGAATTTATCCATTTTTCATCCTTTAATACCTCATCAACATTCTTGGGTTCAATCTGGGAGACAAGAGTAAGTTGATCTAATTCTTTCACAATTCTAAAATGTGACCTTGTTCTAGGTGGGTCATTCAAGCTACCAATGACATTTTTCAAAGGATGATCCTTAAGAATTCTAATGTGTGTAGAATCATTACCTTCACCTGGAGCTTGATCCCTTGCATTGCTTGATTCAGCTCGGTCACCATCTTCTTTTGTTTCTTCTTGTGGAGGATCACTCTTGTCCTTCATGCTTAGGAATTCCCCATCTTCATCATTTTTCCTGCAAGAGTTATCATTGTTAGAATCATCATGATATTCATCAAAGGAAACATGGGGTGATTCTTCCATAGTTTGACTCTTAATGTTATAAATTCTATAAGCCTTAGATCTATCAGAATATCCAAGGAATATACCTTCATCGCTCTTGGGCTCGAATTTATCTAAGTCTCTTTTGTCATTGTTGTGGATGAAGCATTTTGACCCAAACACTTTCATATGTGAGAGAGAGGGTTTTTTACCTTTCAGCAACTCATGAGGAGTCTTTTTGGTGTGTGGCCTTATCATAGAGCGGTTGATAATATAACATGCCGAGTTTACTGCCTCAGCCCAAAATTTCCTTGGGAGTTGCCATTCGGCAAGCATTGTTCTTGCCATCTCTATAAGTGTTCGGTTCCTCCTTTCAACTACACCGTTTTGCTCTGGAGTTCTTGGTGAAGAAAATCGGTGTGAAATACCTTCAGCCCTGCAAAGATTATAGAAGTCAGCATTTTCAAATTCACCACCGTGATCAGATTGAATCTTGAAAATTTTAAACTCACCGTCCTGCTTTATCTTCATGTAGAGTGCCTGAAACTCATCAAAAGCATCTTTTTTATGTGTGAGAAAAGAACCCATGTGAACTTAGAAAAGTCATCCACCAAGACGTATCCATATTTTCTACCACTTAAGCTAGCAGTTCTGGTTGGACCAAACAAGTCCATATGAATTAGCTCGAGTGGTTTGGATGATGTATTTTCAGATCTTCCCTTGAAGGATTTTCTTATCTGTTTGCCTAGGGCATATGCATCACACAATTTATTTTCTTGTTTAAAGGATAGTTCAGGCAGACCTTTCACCATTGAATGCTTCAAGAGTTTATGTAAGACATTGTAGCTAGCATGTCCTAGTCTACGATGCCATATCCATGCAAGCTCAGATTTTGGTGCAGCAAGATAAAGGTTTAAATGAGCAGGATCATCTAAGTCAATCATGTAAACATTATTGACTCTCTTACCAGAAAATTTTACCTTGTCAGATTTTGGTTCAAGAATTCTGCATTCATGAGAGTCAAACAACACTTTGTGACCCTTATCACACAATGACTTATACTAAGCAGGTTGTATTTTAAACCTTCAACTAGCAGCACGTTACAAATGGAGTTGGAGAGATTCTTACCTACATTAGTTGTTCCAATGATTTATCCCTTGTTGTTCCCTCCAAATGTGATGTATCCTCCTTCCTTTTCCTCCAAGAGATAAAATTTTGATTTGTCTCTAGTCATGTCTCTTGAACAGCCGCTATCAAGGTACCACATGTTATGCATGCCTGCAAGACATTCCTGCACAAGCAATTACGCAATGGTGTTTAGAACCCAACCAAATTTGGGTCCCATCAAACTTTTCAAATTTTGAAAATATGAAACCATTTCTTTTGGAATCCAAACCTTCTTAACATTCATGTTTTGTTTGCTTAGAGCAGGGATTTGGTTTTTCTTTTCAATCTTGACATTCATTTTCTGTTTGGAGGCTCTTGGTTGGAGTTTGTGGAAGTTTGATGAAGTTTGCTTCTTAAGCCATTGAGGCGGTTGGTTGGTTTTGGGTTGAAAATGATTGTTTTGCCACCTATGAGATTGATGCATACAGAAATCACAATTGCCCCAAAAATATGGTGGTGTCAACCTATGGCAGTGTCGACCTGTGTGAAATTATTTGGCGGTATGAATGTTTGATGGCCAATGTGGTGTCGACCTGTGTTGTGGGGAAGGTTGACTTTTCTTAGGCTTTTGAGCAATCTTTTTGGGGATTTCAGTGGCTTCTTCTTCGGCCTTTTCTTTTCCTTTCTTCTTTTGTTTTTGCTAGTTTTGTGTGGGAGTTGTGTTTGAGGTGGAAGCTTCGGAAGATGAAACAAATGTTACCGTTTTAACCTAATTGGCCTTTTGTTTGTAGGTTCAAAACCTAACCCTTCTTTGTTGAAGTTCATTCTAGTACCTAGCAATGCATCTAGGTTTTCTTTTCCATCCACAAATTTTTCTAAAGATTGTTGTTTGTCCTTTAACTCTTTTCGTAGGTTTTCAATATTTTGCAAGAGTTGAGTGTTGACATGTTTGACAGCTTCATACTTCTCATTGCTTAATTTGCTATCCTTTTCATAGGTTTGCATTTTGAGTTTCATACTGTCAATTTCATTCCTTAAGTCCTCATTTTCAGTTTCCAAGTCAGCCATTTCTTTTCTTCCCTCTTCCAAATCCTCAATCATTTTCTTAAGATCTTCAATTTCAGTTTCAAGTAGAGCATTCTTATCATTCATATCATGATCATGCACAAACAAGCTATTTTTCTTTTTCAATGATTTATTCTCATTTTTGTACATGTCATATTTTTCCATGAGTTGTATATATCCTTCCTCCCAATCATCAGTTGTATAATCTTCAAATGGAGAATTTACCTCAGTTTCTTCGTCACCTTTGGCCATGAGGCAGATATCTTCTTTTTCTTTGTCCGAGGAGCTAGTTCCGTCATAACTTTCCTCTTCATCGCTCCATGTGGACACCATGACCTTCTTCTTCTTCTTGCCCTTCTATTTGTCGGCTTTTCTGAATCTGTCGGGACAATCATTCTTGAAATGTCCTGGTTTATTACAAGAATAGCAAATGATTTTATCAGATTTCTTAGAGTTTTCAGAATTAGATTTGAAACCATTTCTTACCTTTGACCTTCCTCTCATGAAGCTCTTATCTTCCTTTCTCATGAATTTTCTGAACTTACGTGTGAGCATGGCTACATCATCCTCATCTCGCTCACTTCCCGAATCCTCACCTTCATCAGAAGAACCTTGACCGCTGGGTCCTGCTTTAAGAGCTAGGGGCTTTTTCTTAGGCACCTCAGCCTCTTTGTTCTTAAGGTTGATCTCATAGGTCATTAATGACCCAATGACTTCATCTACCTTGGTAGTTGTGAGATCTCTCGATTCTTCAACCATGGTAGCCTTTGTGTGCCATGCGGGAGTCAATTATCTGAGAATCTTTCTCACAATTTCCTGTTCTGAGTATTTCTTTCCCAAATCAGTTAGACTATTAGTAAGCACAGTTAACCGAGCATATATATTCTGAATTGACTCATCAGGTTTCATGCGGAACATTTCATATTCAGAAACTAAAATGTTGACTTTTGTTTCTCGTACCTGAGAGGTTCTTTCATAGATTACCTCTAACTTATCCCACATTAGTTTTACAGATGCGCAGGTAGCCACTCTTGAGAATTCAACTGGATGGAGTGAGCATTGCATGATGTGTTTAGCACTCCAGTTGACAGTGGATTGTCTTATTTGTTCTTTGGTCCACAAGTCCTCATTATCCGTAAGCTCATACGGACCTTTACTGATCACTCGCCAAAGTTCGTAGTCTTGAGCGCGAATGAACACCTGCATGCGATGTTTTCAATAAGGATAATTAGTTCCAGTAAAGTAAGGAGGTCTTTTAACAGAATGTCCTTCTGGTAAAAAACCTTTGGATGCTAATCCACCATTTCACTCAAGGTCGTTGGACCCCATAATGAGAGATTAGGCTCTGATACCACTTGTTGAGTAGTGGATAGCGGATCTAGAGGGGAGGGGTGAATAGATCTGTCCCTCTTTTTACAATGTAACCCTCTTTAAAGCTAGATTATGATAATAGCAGTAGAATATAACAAGCTTAACGAAGGACACAAATGATTTGCTTAGCAAGATGATTACGCAATATAGATACTGAACCTAAGCATGCATCTAACACAAAGTAATCGCACAAGCAAACCACAACACATGAGATTTTAAGGTGGTTCGGACTGAATCCCCTGTCCTACATCCACCCCTCACCAAATCCGGTGAGGGTCCACTAGTTCCACGCACTGAACCGCAAATCGGAAAGACCTCCGATTGCCTTCCTACTAACCACAGGTAGGGACGTCAACACTGCAGATCGGAAAACTTCCGATTGCCTTCCTACTAACCACCGGTAGGGACAATCTTCAGTTTCAAATTATTGAATGAAATGGAAAGAGATCAAATATGAAAATACTCAAACAAGATATAGAATATGCTCAAAGAGAAAAGATCTTGTCTGAGATTGCTGGAGCTTGAATCTGATTCTTCAATGGTATCTTCTTCGTTGTGAAATGATCTTCCTCGGATCACCTTGAGCTGATGAAGAAGATAAAGGATGCAGATTTGATCTCCCTTGAAAACGTTGTGAAATCAGCTTTCTTGGATCACCTTGATAGCCTTGCTTGCTTCTGCACTTCTCTTGGAGGTTGATGGCTTCAAAAATAAGCTTGAATCACCTTGGATGGATGAAGAACTCTAGCCCGAAGCACTGTTCATGGAGGTGCTACAGTATCTGCGAATCACCTCCTCTAGCCTCCCTTGATCTCTCTTGTTCCAATTGAAGCCTTAGGGTTTCTAACCCCTCATGTGTTGGTTTTATAGACTTTGAATGGTCCTTGGACATCTCCCAGACCAGATCCACAATCCATGGGGAATTGGGTGACTTTGGGGTTAAACAAATGGGTAGAAAGAGCTCTCCTCGAGCTTGAAATAAAGGTCAACAAAAGGGGGCCTCGGGGCTGGCGGTCGACCGGAAGGCATGGGGCGGTCGACCAGAATTTTACAGTCGGTTGATTTTTCATCTCTGGCAAAACCGATCGACCGGACACCTAGGGGCGGTCGACCGAAACCTGTAAAAACTGTAGTTTCTCATTTCTGGAAGAACTGGTCGACCGGCCAAGGTGTGTTGGTCGACCGGAAAGACCTATACCTACAAAAATGAAGTGTTAGCCCAAAGAAACATGTCCATAAGTCAAGATACTCATGTCCTTATCAATTCCATGCATTTTTGGGTTTGGTTTATGCATTAGATCATTTAAGCATTTCTAAATTTGGTTCTGGAGGCTCCGCCCCCGGAAATCCCCGCAAGGGGCGCTGCCCCCTTGACCCCCGCGACCTGACTAGGCAGGTCGATCCCCGCGACCTGACCGCGTAGGTCGATCTGCGTGCGAGGGCGCAATCATTGAGCTTTCACATTTTCAATCTCCACTCCATTCCTTGTCCATTCATTAGCTTACCTGTCATGAACAAAGCATCACGTAGGTCAGTCATATGAGAGTGGAAAATAACAATGACTTATAGTGTTTAGCCATTATCAAAACCATGAATATCAAATAATTCAAATGACCACAGGGGCACAACAGATCTTGCTTCGGCAGGGTTACTGGTGGCCCACCCTACAGTGTGACTGCTCGACCTACGTGCAGCAGTGTGACCGATGCCAGCGATTTAACCACTTGGTCCATCAGCCGGCTACGGAGCTCGTCACCCTAGCCGAGCCTTATCCTTTCGCTCGGTGGGGGATCGACATCCTTGGGCCGTTCCCTATGACTCAGGCCCAAAAGATGTTCATCATCGTCGCCATCGACTACTTCACCAAGTGGATCGAGGTCGAAGCTACAGCTTGGATCACCAAGACAGTCGTGTGGAGTTTCATCTGGAAGTCGATCATCTGTCGCTACGGCATCCCCCGGATGATAGTGAGCGATAATGGTTGGCAATTTGATTCTTGTTATTTCCGAGACAGATGTGTCGACCTAAACATTCGCAATCACTTCACTTCGGTCGCCCACCCTCAGGCTAACGGGCTGGTCAAAAATGCCAATAAGACTATCTTAAAAGGCATCAAGACTAGGCTCGGTAAAGCTAAGGGCAGCTGGCTCGAGGAATTACCGAACGTACTTTAGTCGCACAGAACAACTCCCAGAACGATAATCGGTGAGAGTCCCTTTCAGCTAGCGTACGGCACCGAGGCCGTGATCCCATTGGAGATTGGCAATCCCTCCCTCCGAGTCATCTGCTTCTCACCCGAGGTAAACAACCAGAAACTGCTCGAAAACCTCGACCTAGCTGATGAAGTCTGAGAGATTGCCAGCATCAGAGCAACGGAATATCAATGCCGCCTCACTCGATACTACAACGCTAAAGTTCGAGATAGACACTTCCAGCCAGGAGACTTCATTCTCAAGAAAGCCGAAGCCTCTCGACCACTTGAGGCGGCGGGCAAGCTATCCCCTAATTGGGAAGGCCCCTACCGAGTGGTCGAGACACTCAGGAAAGGAGCATACCGGCTATCTACTATGGAAGGAGAACTCATCCCTCAGACGTGGAACGCGACTACACTACGCAAGTTCTACTTCTGAACACTTCAGTCGTGTAAGCAATATGAGATAAAGCAAAAATTTCCTTCCTCTTTCATTCAAATAATTGTTTGTACAACAGAAAGGCTGAAGCCAATGCAATACATGTCAAAAAAGAAAAAATTCATCTGGCACCACCGTACGAGCCCATCGCCCGGCTGACTCGGTTAACCTCCCTCTGTCCAGCCACTGACTCTGTCTCGTGTGAAAACTGGCTTGGATAAAGGATAGTCGACCCCGTTGGCTCGGGTAACTCAGAACAAAGGTGACAGAGGGATTAGGAAGAGGAGAGGAAGGAATACAAGTGAAGGCCTCCTTCTTCCAACTCTTTGTAAGGCAAAGAGTGCAGGCACCCTGCGAAGAGTGAAAGGGGAGGGAGAAAGAGAAAACGGCAGAGATTGACGAGGAGGCAGGGGAAGGCCCGAAAAGGCGGGAGCTTAGTTATCTCCCTCTTCCCCCTTGAATGGCGTCGGCAGGTCAGGGATAGGAGTGCGAGATGCTCTGGCATGACGAACCCTCTTCGCGAGTGACCGCCGACTGACGAACCCTCTTCCAGAGCGGAAAAATAGGAGTTTCCCTCCTACCGCCATCTGCATCATCATCTTCTGAAACACCTTCCATGCCCCGCCAAGACTAACAGCACAACGCTTCGTGAAGAAGGAGGGAGGAAAGACTATCAGAGAAAACCCTAAGCGATGTAGAGGGAGAGACGCCCTTCAGACCTTTTTTAGGCGAAGGGAGGCTACGTGCCTTAAATGATTCTCCCCTCAAAAACACGCTAAAGGGACCTCTCCCTACGAACGGTCACCTCAGACTCCTCGGTTCCATCCCAACGGGACACACAAAGCGGTCGGGCATTTAAAGCATGATAGAATGGAAAGACACCATGTCAGACGCCGGCCCAACTATCATGCGAGATCCACGTAGAAAGTATCGGCACTTTCCAACTACTACGGATACGCTGGTCAAACCACGGCAATGGCGGTAAAAACTAGTCAAGTCTTTATCATAACGCTACTGCCTTAAGTTCTCGATCTTTCCTTTACAGAAAAATAGAAGTTTTTTCTTCAAAAAAGAAAAAATGTTCAAGGATAAAAAGAAAAACAGATACATCTGGCCCCTGGCCCATCCTGAGGCTCAAAAGTTGAAGGCTCGGACGGTCTGCCCCCGACACCCTCGGCGACGGCCGACCCTGGCACTGACCCCACCTGCGTGGGAACTTCCTCGGTTGCATGCCCTCCCGAGGCATCCGGAGTTGGCGACCCCTCGGGCGAAGACGAGTCCCCTTGGTCTCCTTCTTCCCCCGACGCCGAACTAGAGGAATCGGAGGACACCAAATCTGAGTCGTAGCGTTGCCCGGATGAAAAATTGATTATCCTGGGTGCCTGCTCCTCTGCGTAGAAGATGGCCCGGCCGTAGCCATGCTTGTACCCTTTGCGGATGCCCCAGCGAAGTGCTAACTCGCAGTAGGGGAGGGCAGCCTCCTTAAGATCGACCCGGTAGGCCCCCGAGCGTTTGTATTGCTCGAATGCCTCTGCCCCTGCCAATCCCACCCTACTAGCGAGCTCGGCCTTCTCCCACTCGGCCTCGGCCAACCTCCGCTCTGCCTCGGCCATCTGCTTCTCCGCCTCGACCCGATCAGCCTCGACCTCAAACCGAAGACGCATGGCTTCCTCCGCTCGGTCTAATAGCTCGGCATGCTCGGCCTCCCACTGGCCATCTCGCTCGGCGCGGGCAACATGCTCCTCCTCCAGAAGCTAGCTCTCCCTCTCGAGTGACCCGCGGGCCTGAGCTACTTGTCCGGTCAGTGTCCGGGCCTTCACCTGGCTCACCCTCGCCAGCTCTCTAACCGAGGAGAGATCCCGCGGAAGCCCATCATGCTTCTCGGTGAGCCAAGCTACCTTCCCGTCAGACGTGCTAAGGGTCCAGGCATGGTTCCCCTGTTCTGACTCTGACCGAGCTTAAGCTTCAGCCATAGAGGCCCCCAACTGGGCCAGGACTAGGCCACCCTCCATAACCATCTCAAGGGCCACGGGTGGGGAGCGTTGCTTGTCTCCTCCCCTCGCCACGTTTGTAGCTATGCTGTGACATTTCTGGTACAGAGGGCCCCGGATGCCCAGCCTCTCCAAAGTAGCCGAATAGGGGGGGCCCCTCCGAGCGGCATCCCCTCGGGAGCCCCGCCGGTCGGCCTGGATTGAGCCGCTGCTTCATTTGCCCCTCTTGCCTCGGTCGGTTGGGGCTGTGTCGCCTCTCCTCACGACCCCCCGGCCTCGATCAACTCGGCCCCGGCGTCACCAACTTGGAGCGCCGCCTGTCTCGCTCGATGCTCCAGTCTCGGTCGTGATCCCGGAGTCGCCCGCTTTGGCCCTGGCCTCCTCGGCCTCCTCTTGCTCAGCAGATGGGAGAGTCAGCCTAATAGGGTCGGCCCTGTCACGCTCAGCAGAGGGGAGAGCCGAGCCAGAGCCACCTTCGACTGCGGGGACGGCCCCGGCCTTCTTGGCCCGCTTCTTGGCTTTCACGGCATCCCGTATCATCCCCTCCACCGGATCCTTGCGCTTGGACCCCCGCGGCCTAGAAGACCCTTCCCGGGTCACCCCCTTGCCCTTATCTCGGGCTCGGGAGCGACCCTCGGGAGCTCGCAACTCAATGATAGCCGAGTTGTCACCCAGATCGATCACTTCCCGCTCGGTCACGAGCTCCTCCTCCGCAGCTGGCTTCCTGGTGTCTGCGCCAAAGAAGACATGGTAAGGGAAAGAAAAATGGCTTCATCATCTGACGAGAAAGCTGATTCATGGTGCCCTTACCTGTCGGCCGTAGCCGCTGGAGAAGGCATCGCTCGATGTTCTCCGGAGTCACCAGCTCCTCCGTGGACTGGCGATGCTTCATCAGAATTGCCGCATACTTCTCCACATCCGGAGAGAACTCATCTTGCCTCGGAGGAATGTTCGGGTGAAAGTTGGGGATTACGGGACACCTCCAAGACTCCTCCACCGAACAAATCTCCACCCAGAAGAGCTGAGTCTTCCACCCCTTGTGAGAAGAGTCCTTCGCGACTAAGGAAACACAACTCCTATTTCGCCTCGCCTGGTTGAAATAGAAGCCCTTCCCGGCCGAGGAATGCCCCTTCAACTCAAAAAAGTAATGGAAGAGGTCCAAGGAAGGAGGAATCCCGCACTGAAGGCAGAGGATGCGGAAAGCGGAGAGAAGAAGATAAGAGTTAGCTACTAACTGTATGGGAGCCAATAGGAAGAAATTGAGAAGCTTAAGAATAAAGGGGTTGGAGAGGGGGATTTCTGTAGCCCATCTAAGAGCATCCGAACTAGGCCCATCAGGACCGAACGAGACTCAGCTCATCCAAGTGACAGCCCCACAGGGCCCACTTAGGCTAAAAAGCCCATTAAAGATTACTCGGGATCCCACATTGCCTCGGCGGCCCTTAGGCTCGGAAGGCCCGAGCGTCAGAATGGGGAAAGACCCATGCCCGAGTTATCCCTTCATCGGGATAGAGGCAAGCGCCCTGCGCCCACTTCGACCTGACTTCGTCCGAGCTATGCCTATCGCCCGGACAGGGCTGGCACCCTTTATGCTCGGACCGACTGACGAGTGCTTATCCACGCAGCCGTTGAAGAGCCCTTTATGAGCAGGAGTTTATGAGGATAAAGGATCCATGATCCCTCAAGGCCATGAAGAGCCCACGATGAGGACATAACGATCCCATGATGAGGACGTAACTCCCGCCTGAAATTCCTCAGCTTACGGGACTCATAAGGTGAGCATACTATATAAACCGGGGATTCCCTCTAGTGAAAGGTAAGGGCAGTACATTCCTAAAAACCCCTGAGCAGAAACCACTTCACCACCTTGGTGTTGGGGGATCTCGTGCACCTTTTTCTACCTCCTTCCATATCTTCCACCATTGCTCTACTAACTTAAGCATCGGAGGGTTTTTCCCAGGGAACCATCCCTGGGCCTCCTGATTCATTTCCCTTTCTCTGCAGTTCACTATTCGGTGATCATCTTCCCAGCTCAGGACAAGCGTGAGATCACGCCCCTTCATCTGGCGCCGTCTGTGGGAAACGACCAAAGAGCCAGTATGGTGAGAAGAAGTTCAGGGAGGAGGTCCGCCGGCGACAGGGGAAAGGCCATGGTGGCGGCGGGGGGAGGCCCCTCTCAAACCTCCCAAAACCTCCCCTCCGGCGCCAGCACTCCCGCCGACGGACCGCCCCCTCCCCCCGCGACGGCAGGGCTACCGCTTAACGGCGGCGCTGACGCCTTCCAAGCCCTCAACGTGAAACTGGATGTCCTCGTAGAACTCATGAGGACCCAGGCAGCCTGGGATGGAAGGTCATGCGCCCCTCCGGAGAGCCCTCCCCGCGAGAACGTGTCCCAGCACACCGCTAGAGGCCGCTTCACCCTCCGTGGGCAGCAGCTTATCCACAACAAAGTAGGAGGACCCTCGCAAGCCCCCCCTTTAGAGCAGGAGGCTTCCTCCACGCCAAAACGGGGTAGGCATGGGGCATGCCGTCCCCTCCCGGAGACCAAAGTCCCCAGGGAGCGCCAGGATAGCTTGCCATCACGCCCCCTCAGCCCTTCGGCACTGTGGCAGCCAGAGCTATCCCTCCGACTGCGATAATTCAAGAGGTGTTTCGCAGAGCAGGAGCACGCCCTACGAGCCCTGCAGAAGACCTCTCCACCAGAGGATGAGGAGAGATCCCCGTTCTCTGACTATAGTTTGAAGGCAGAGGTATCTCCCAGAGCCTCCATCCCAACCTTCAAGCCCTACGACGGCTAGGGTGACTCGGCCGACCACTTCGACAGCTTCGACGCCCTGATGACCCTCCATGGAGTGTCCGACGCCATCGAGTGTCGAGCCTTTGCGACCACCTTGGTCCAAGGTGCCCAAGCAGGGTTCCGGGCCCTCGCCCCTGGATCCATCCGAGACTTCAAGCTGTTAGGGCGAGTATTCAAGGAGAGTTTCACCGGCAGCGGTCCCCCAAGGTCGGTAGCGGGGCTTTTGGCCCTCAAACAGGCGCAAGGGGAGAAGCTTCGGGCCTACATTATCCGATTCAAATTGGAAGCCCTGAGGATCCCTCACCTGGACGTCGCCTCCACCATAACCGCACTGACCGGGGGTACCCGCGACAAGAACCTCCGCCGTGAGCTTATCCTCCACCCTCCCTCGACCCTTGCCGCGCTAGTGACTCTGGCATTGCGCCATGCCGAGTGCGAAGAAGTGCTCAGTGCATGCCGAGACGCAACCGGCTCGGGTCGGGAGGGGGACAATAGCGAGCACCCGAGCCAAGCTCGGGCCAAGGAAAAAGACGGAACCGAGACAGGGAACGCAAGGAACCGTCACGAAAGTACGAGCAGTACACTCCCGTAACTGCTCCAGTGTATGAAATATATGAAGACATCAAAGGCTCGGGCCTCCTCCACCAACCCGAGCTAATGAGGTCGAAAAACCGCAGTCGCAGCAAGCCTTGCCTGTTCCACAGCGACCACGGGCATCACACCAGTGACTGCCATCAGCTCCAGGACGAGATCGAGCGTCTCGTTTGTCAGGGGCACCTCTCCCGGTTAGTGGCCGGGCACCAGGAAGACCGAGGCACCCCAGAGAAAATCAACAATGCCCCCCGAGGGGTCCACATCAACGTCATCACCGGAGGAGCTGCATTAGGAGGAGACAGTGGCCAAGGAAGGAAGCGTCATACTGAGCGGGCGAGCCGAGCCATCGAGCCTCCCAGAGCCCCGCCGAGTGAGACCCAGGTCATAGTCTTCTCCGACCAAGACCTGGAAGGGCTGACCACCCCGCATGACGACGCCCTAGTCATATCAGCCACAATAAACCATTGTAATGTAGACAGGATTCTAGTTGACAATGGAAGTGCCCCTGATGTATTATCCTATTAATGTTTCCTTAAGATGGGGGAGGATCCGTCTAAACTCCGCCTTATCCGAACCCCCTTGTGTGGGTTCAATGGCCAGGCCACTTATCCCGAGGGAGCCATAAGCCTGCCGATTACTCTTGGCACCCCACCCAAAATCGTTACGGTCATGGTGAACTTCATAGTGATCAAAGGTATGACAGCATACAACGCAATCTTCGGCCGGGGAATCCTCAGCCGAACGAAAGCAGTGCCTTCTACCTATCACCAAAAGATGAAGTTCCCCCCCAAAAATTGGTTGGGGGAAGTCCGAGGCAACCAGGCCATGGCCAGAAGGTGCTACAATATCTCGGTTGAAGCCACAAGGTCGGACGGGAAGAGCAAGGGCCCCCGGGAAGTCGAGGAAAAATCTGCAACCGTCGAACCTGGAGGCGAATTGCTAGCGGTTTTCCTAAACGACGACTCGACCCTAGGAGTAAAGATCGGAGCCGACCTAACATCTGAGGTGCAACAGCAATACAAAAAGTTTCTTTTCACGTACATCCGGGTCTTAGCATGGTCTGATGATCAACTCCCCGGGATACCGGAGGAAATGGTGATGCATAAGCTCAACCTCGACCTAGCCATGAAGCCCGTGCAACAACGCAGAAGGAAGCATGCACCAGAGAAGCAGGCGATTATCAAGGAGCAAGTCACCAAGGGGCAAAAGATTGGCCTTTTTAGACCGGTCCTATACCCGACGTGGCTGGCTAACGTCGTCTGGTGTCAAAAGCTTCAGGAAAGTGGCGGATGTGCGTGGACTTCACTGACTTGAACAAGGATACCCCAAAGGACTGCTATCCCTTGCCGAGCATCGACCAACTAGTTGACTCAACCTCAGGCAACGAGATACTCAGCTTCCTGGATGCCTATTCAGGTTACCATTAGATCAGAATGCATCCCGAAGACATCGAGAAGATCGCCTTTATCACCGACTTCGGCGTACACTGCTACACTTGGATGCCTTTCGGGTTGAAGAACGCTGGAGGCACGTATCAGAGGCTGGTCAATCATATGTTCGAAGGATAGCTCAGTCGAAACGTCGAGGCCTATATTGAGGACATGGTCGTGAAGACCCCCAAGGCCGAGGACCACTTCGCCGACCTAGCGGAAACCTTCAACACCCTCTTGAAGTACAACATGAAGCTCAATCCTGCCAAGTGCGCCTTCGGAGTAAGGTCCGGGAAGTTCTTGGGCTTCTTAGTTACCCAATGTGAGATCGAGGCCAACCCCGACAAGGTCCAGGCCATCCTGGACATGCGCCCACCCTCCTGCATCAAATATGTTCAACGCCTTACCGGGGGCATTGTCGCGCTTAGCAGATTCCTGTCCCGTGCGACTGAACGATGCCTACCCTTATTCAAACTGTTGAGGGGGCCTAAAATGGCATCTACTACATTCGCGTGGGATGAGGAATGCCAAAGAGCGTCCACAGAGCTTAAGGAGTTCCTGGCTTCACCCCCAGTGCTTTCCAAGCCTGTCCCTGGTGATGCTTGCATCTCTATCTCTCGGCGACTCCATCCACAGTTAGCTCGGTCCTAGTCAAAAATGACTTGGGAATCGAGAGACCGGTCTACTACACCAGCAAGGTGCTCAATGAGGCTTGTTGACACCCATTTTTTGCCGATAAGTCGAGTCGTTCCTCGTACTCCCATTTGTTGATGCCTTGAGTTGTCCATCGCTCGTTGGGGGTGTCTTCAGGAATGTTTTGGGCTAGTTTTATGGGTCGCCTCCCTCCTTGGTTAGGTCCGAGTTGATTTCGGGCTTAACGGGCCTTGGTTTCGGTTGATTGTGCTTTTCCATGAGATTCAACGCCCAAGTGAATGTACGGTTCATACCTGGCCGCTCAATCCATGTGCGGTTGATCGTGGGCCGTCCATATATTTTGGAGTAATTTGGTTAAATTTCTGAATTTCCACCGATAAGCACTTACGCGGGCCTCTCCTAGCCGTTCAACTTGATTGACAGACGAGTTGTGACCGCTCATATCTCAGAGTCCTGCGCTGAATGATTTTCTCAGATAATTATCTAATTATCTTAGATATTTTTGATTTTCCACCGACAGGGATAAAACGGTTAGTCTTTGGCCGCTCTACCTTTGAACGATCGAATATGAGTCGTTCATCTCTGAGAGTCCAATGGCGAAGGTTACGGTCAGTTCAACGGATAATTTGGATTATTGATGATTTATTTTGAATTTCCACCGACAGGGTTGGACAGCCAGTAGATGGCTGCCCATGCAGTTGAGCGGTCTATCGTAAGACCGTTCATCCCGTCGATTGTTGAATTTCAACCGATTTTTATCCCTTTTATCCGTGGTTAAACCCTCAACTTTGTCCTCGGTTTTCTCCGTGGATTCTCAACCAAATCGGATGAGATTTGATCCTAACGAAAGCTGAGGATATTATCTTCACTTTATCTTTTGATATCTCGGCTTAATATACATTGGAAACCCTAATTTCGAGCTAGGCTTTCTAGGCTCTATAAATAGACCCTAAAGGCCGGGTTGGAAAAGGGGGGAGATTTTGGTCTACGGTGAAGCCCTGCCGCATTCTTGAGTGACCTAGCACCAAGGAGGGAGGCTTTCTACATCCATACAAGCCTCCGGTTCAGGGAGTAGTCCGGTTTTTGAGTCTTTTGCGTTTGCTAGGTTTTGTCACTTCTTTCATTGCATGCACTACTTTCATTACTTTCTCTCCATGTTCTTCTTCATCTTCATTACCATGCACGCATCCACCCACGTTTTTGACACCCTAGGGGTTTAAAATCCCCCAGGTATTCCCCTCTCCACTTATTCATGCTCATTTCTTACTACTTTGACATTTACTACACTGTCCAGTTCTAATTCGGGTCATTTCCTTGTGTTTTCACGTTGTTTTTGCAGGTCAGCAATTCCTAGCATGAGGCCTGATGCGGGACGGGACCACGGACACGACAAGCTCGCGATCGTCCCTTAACGAGGGAAGCGTCGGGCGTGCGCGGTTGAGAAACCGGCAAGAGCTAGGGTGGTCGGCTCTCTCTTTCGTGCCCGGATCGGGTCACGGGACGGTAACGCTCTCCCTCGTAGCAACGGTGATATAAATAGAAAGCGAGCTAATTACCCTATCATGCTCTCTAGCAGCGGCATAAACAAGCATATATGAAATTAAGCAAAATGCCAAGTAAGGGAGCGAGTGCGATACCTCCACGCGCTCGGCGTGGGGAAGACGGACCCGGCCGAAAACTCGTACTCTCGGGAAACTTAACACACAATATTACAGCAATGGGAACATGCCCACTCCACGCAGGGAGGTAAAGGGCTATGCAAATGGACCCGGGAGGACCGAATTCGGGTTGAGGGGCAGCTTCGGGTGTTGATTCGGCTACACGCGCGTTCACGACCGTGGGGCCCACGTGCTGTCCGGAGGGGCCGTGTAGGACCCGGTGGTACCGCTGTAGTGGAGACACTTGGAGAAGCGCTCCCCGGGCTGGTGCCAAGCTGGTTCGCCGGCCGGAGGCCGGGCGGCTCCGTTCGGCACCGGTCGGAAAAACCGATCGGAAATCTGCCGGTTCTGTATTTCAGCGCGCGCTCCGGCGAGAACGGACGCTGCGATCAGCACCGGTGTTGGAATGCGACGAGATCAGAGCCGTTGGAAAGCTGCTTTGAAGTACTGCAATCTACTAGCATTCATAAAAATTTACCAAATTTTTACTTTGTGTTGGTGAATTTCATATGCTGCTGTTGTATAGTAACCGAAGACTCAGATCTGCGAAGATCTTTCCTGTTGATTGCCTTTGACAGTGAAGTAGATGTCCGAATTGGAAGATGTGTTCTTCAGAAAGGTTGTAGGAAAACGAACAAGGAAATCAAGACTATTTTTGGATCTGGATTTGGAGGTGGTGGTGATTTGTTCTGATTTTGGAAGTGGAGGGTGGTCGGATCTGGGATCTGACTAAAAACACTGTATCAGAGGAAGAACGTGAATTTCTAAAAATAGATAGAAGGATGATAAAAAATTAAGAAAATTTGTGGAGGTAGGGGGTGATGGACAGAACTCCCAGTAAAATTGGGAGGGTTTGGAAAAATCAAAAAGATAGTCGAAAGGGGAGAACTCAGAGGTTTTATCACTGTAGACAGAAACCTGGCAGATCTGGGATGACAGGTTGGATGAAAATGTAAAAATAATAAACGGTGGATTTTTGGAGTGAAAATTTAGGTGGCACTTGGGATGCAAGGGCTGAACACATCATAAAAAATTCCGATCAATCCAAACTCGAGGCTGAGACAGACAATTCGTGGAAGCTGCTATGGTCGGACGAAGACAGAACTGCAGAGGCGGCTCGATGGCGGCACGAACGGCGGCGGCGGCGGTACAGACGATCACCGGAGGTTGAGAGGGGATGATAGAAGGTAGAATCACTCTAGAAATGGAGGTTGGAGAAGGAAGAACAGTAGGAGAGAGGAAGGGCTCAAGAACACTCTTGATTTTCCAACAATTTTCTCTTCATTTCTTCATTAATCTCTAATGACACTATACATAGGCTTATATAGAAAATGGCAAGGGGTGGGGGGCTGGGAATTTCGTGGGAAATATGTCATTTTCTTCCCCCATGTGGTCGAAACTCAAAAAAAATAAATTACATATGAATGGAGCACTCCTTTGACTAGGTAGGTAAGGTAGGTGGCCAACCTTTGAAATTTTAACCCCTTTGTCTCCCATGTGGTCAATTAGCATTCAAACCTTCTAGATGGCCACCTAGGATGGTTGACCAGTCCCACATGGATGAGGTGGACCAATGGGGAAGGGGAGGGGGCCCCCTAACTAGACCTACTACACATTTGCACAAAAACCCACACAATCCTAGGGAATGACACATTGGCTTACAAAGCCTTACAATTGTACGTATACTTTCCCAAGGATATAAAAGTAAATAAAAGGACTCAAATGTAAAAATAAAAGTTAATGCTCGACGTCGATTCCCATCAACTCTCCCCGGGTGGGAGGAACTCGACCGCGTCGAGTTGGGGTAGGGATGCTCGAGTACTCCGGCGGATCCGTCACCGTGGCAAGTAGCGCGGGTATGCTCCGCTCCAAGTGATCGTCACCTGCTCATTCCATATATACTCGATATGCGAACTGCTATGGGCTAAAGGTGGTCACTCCGAAGGGGCACTCTCAAAAGGGAAGAAAACAGCTCGAAAACTCACTAGGAATCACCGCTGAGTACCTATAGGTGACTGATCCGGGTATAGATATGGAACCGATCCCATACTCATCAAGTGAGTCCACTCGCCTCTTACTCATAAGAGAACGACAACGAGCTTGCACAAGACGCATGAAGACAAACAAACAACACACAAACCAAACAAACCACACAAATAAGAAACCGACTCATGCATGACTCTAGACACACCTATTGTTAGTCCGACCCGCACATAGGTGACGGCGGACCAGGACACCCAAATGTGTGCCATGCATGCGTGTTATGTAACCGGAGATGGGTGGTATGGGGAACACCTAAACATCCAAGTATGACCCAGTCATGCATGGACGGCCCTTCAGGTTTAGGAGACTTGAGTGGGCTAGGAAAGCCGGGTGTGGAAGAGCCAGGTGTAGGTGTATCGTGGACGGGCTTGGTTGATGTAGATGACCCGACCGGTGGGAAAGGGGTGTGAAAGTGGACTTCCCCGATAAGGTATGAAGGAAGTGATGGGTCATGGGGCACACTAGAGTAGGGGTCGAATGGGTCAAAGAAAGCGTGACCCCTCGGTTCCTCCGTTACATAGTCCCATGTTTGGAATTCATGAAGGTGAGGGTCACCTCCATCCATCGTGATAGATGGGACCGTGTATAGGAGATATGACTCCTCCCTCGGAAGAAAAGTAATGAAGTCGGGCTCATCCGGTAGCGGGAGAAGTAGAAGAACCTTCGTGGTAACACAACCCGTGGTACATACGGAGGTAATAGACCCTATGGCCGGATGGGTGAAGCTACGACTAGTGGGTTGGTCGAAGTCTCGGGCAAATAAATGTGTAAAAGTCAACTGCCGGTCTAACCCTTTAAGAAGGTCGTCCAATGTGTCCACATAGTGACGAGACCGGAAGGTGGTATGAAATGAGTTGCTTGACACTAGTGGTAGTGTGGGGTCCATTGATGGGAAGGGAGGTGGGACCAAGCCATCCTTGAGCCAACTAAGAAGTGGCTCGGCTATGAAAAGCGTACCCGTTAGAAATACGGGTGGCTCGGGCCTTGGTGGTTCCAAATGATAGGATTCCGAATCAAATTCGAAATAGAGATGGATGACATTGGAACTCTCTCGAGTGGTGAAGGCCATGGTGTAGGCGGCTGGGAGGTGGATGCTTGTCGAAAGCCACCATACCGAGAGAAGTGTGACTCAAATGGTTCGACCACTAGAGCGACCGTATAGGATTCCGCTAGAGAGAATGCATTGCGGATAAGACATTCCAATTGGAAGTGAAGGTGCAAACCTCTCCGGAACTGAAATGCGGCCATGTTGCTCTCCTCTCCCAAGCCATGTTCCAACCAATACTTATGATATGCCCGAATGTACTCGGACACGGACCTATCACCTTGGACGGGTCGACATGGGTGGGCCATAGTTGCCAAAATACGGGAATGGATCCCTAGGAATGGATATGCAAGGCCATTTGGGCAAGACACTAGACACGACCCTAAGTAATGCAAAGTTGGAATGCATGCACACTAAGGACCCTAGACGTAAACCAAGACTTGGTACGTGGTAGAGATAATTGACCCGAAGGTCACTCGCGCAAGTGTGCGGCCTTCCCGATAGGCATAGCCTAACAGTCGGACAACACCTTTTGATATACCGAGTAAAGGGATGTAAATGTAAAAAGACACTTTTTTTTTGTGTATGCAAACACCCTAGACTCAAACTCGCTTTGATACCAAATTGATGCGGGACGGGACCACGGACACGACAAGCTCGCGATCGTCCCTTAACGAGGGAAGCGTCGGACGTGCGCGGTTGAGAAACCGGCAAGAGCTAGGGTGGTCGGCTCTCTCTTTCGTGCCCGGATCGGGTCACGGGACGGTAACGCTCTCTCTCGTAGCAGCGGTGATATAAATAGAAAGCGAGCTAATTACCCAATCATGCTCTCTAGCAGCAGCATAAACAAGCATATATGAAATTAAGCAAAATGCCAAGTAAGGGAGCGAGTGCGATACCTCCACGCGCTCGGCGTGGGGAAGACGGACCCGGCCGAAAACTCGTACTCCCGGGAAATTTAACACACAATAATTACAGCAATGGGAACATGCCCACTCCACGCAGGGAGGTAAAGGGCTATACAAATGGACCCGGGAGGACCGAATTTGGGTTGACGGGCAGCTTCGGGTGTTGATTCGGCTACACACGCGTTCACGACCATGGGGCCCACGTGCTGTCCGGAGGGGCCGTGTGGGATGCGGTGGTACCGTTGTAGTGGAGACACTTGGAGAAGCGCTCCCCGGGCTGGCGGCATGCAGGTTCGCCGGCCGGAGGCCGGGCGGCTCCGTTCGGCACCGGTCGGAAAAACCGATCGAAAATCTGCCGGTTCTGTATTTCAGCGCGCGCTCCTGCGAGAACGGACGCTGCGATCAGCACCGGTGTCGGAATGTGACAAGATCAGAGCCGTTGGATAGCTACTTTGAAGTACTGCAATCTAGTGGCCTTCAGAAAAATTCACCAAATTTTTACTTTGTGTTGGCGAATTTTATATGCTGCTGTTGTACAGTAACCGAAGACTCAGATCTGCAGAGAACTTTCCTGTTGATTGCCCTTGACAATGAAGTAGATGTCCGAATTGGAAGATGTGTTGTTCAGAAAGGTTGTAGGAAATCGAACAAGGAAACCATGACTATTTTTGGATCTGGATTTGGAGGTGGTGGTGATTTGTTCTGATTTTGGAAGTGGAGGGTGGTCGGATCTGGGATCTGACTAAAAACACTGCATCAGAGGAAGAACACGAATTTCTAAAAATAGATAGAAGGCTGATAAAAAATTAAGAAAATTTGTGGAGGTAGGGGTGATAGACAGAACTCCCAGTAAAATTGGGAGGGTTTGGACAAATCAAAAATATGGTCGGAGGGGGAGAACTCAGAGGTTCTGTCACTGTAGACAGAAACCTGGCAGATCTGGGATGACAGGTTGGACGAAAATGTAAAATACTAAACGGTGGATTTTGGGCGTAAAAATTTAGGTGGCACTTGGGATGCAAGGGCTGAACACACCATAAAAAATTACGATCAATCCAAACTCGTGGCTGAGACAGACAATTCGTGGAAGCTGCTATGGTCGGACGAAGATAGAACTGCAGAGGCGGCTCGATGGCGGCACGAACGGCGGCGGCGGCGGCACAGACGATCACCGGAGGTTGAGAGGGGATGATAGAAGGTAGAATCACTCTAGAAATGGAGGTTGGAGAAGGAAGAACAGTAGGAGAGAGGAAGGGCTCAAGAACACTCTTGATTTTCCAACAATTTTCTCTTCATTTCTTCATTAATCTCTAATGACACTATACATAGGCTTATATAGAAAATGGCAAGGGGTGGGGGGCTGGGAATTTCGTGGGAAATATGTCATTTTCTTCCCCCATGTGGTCAAAACTCAAAAAAAATAAATTACATATGAATGGAGCACTCCTTTGACTAGGTAGGTAAGGTAGGTGGCCAACCTTTGAAATTTTAACCCCTTTGTCTCCCATGTGGTCAATTAGCATTCAAACCTTCTAGATGGCCACCTAGGATGGTTGACCAGCCCCACATGGATGAGGTGGACCAATGGGGAAGGGGAGGGGGCCCCCTAACTAGACCTACTACACATTTTCACAAAAACCCACACAATCCTAGGGAATGACACATTGGCTTACAAAGCCTTGCAATTGTACATATAATTTCCCAAGGATATAAAAGTAAATAAAAGGACTCAAATGTAAAAATAAAAGTTAATGCTCGGCGTCGATTCCCATCAAGGCCCATCCCCTCTGGCCGGCTGGAGAGGGTGGAGGTTGGACCCCTTTGCGACTTCTGACTCGGTGGTCTTGCGCGGTGCTCTACAGTCCCTTCAAGAGGACGTGCGGTGCCGATTGGACCGTCCATCGTCTTCCTGCGGTCATGACTAAGCCGTTCAACAGCCAGGAGTCCTTCATACCGCAGCTCCTGTAGCATCCTTTGGCGGTCTATCGTAAGACCGTGCAAGCTATAGGCGGTTCTACCTGGACTGCTCATCTTCCCAGCGCTGTAGCTAGGTGAGTGTCTCTCCCTCTTTCCAAGGCACGGCGTGTTCATCACGTCTGGTGCTTTGGTGGCAATCATTGTTTGTTACACTTCCCCTTTTCCTTCTGTCTTCATCTGTTTCTCATGTAGGATATGATAGAATAGACATTATGAAGACATTTAGAGGAAATGGACGGGAGGAGTAAATATATCTACACCCTTCTTTTGTGGCGATCACGGTGGGACTCCTAGTGCCCATCGTGCTTGTGATTTGCTGACCTCTTTTTCGTTGTGTTAGTCTATTTCTTGGAGTGATTGCAGGTTGGGTGCATTTTCTGCCTCCTGGAACGTGAACGGTTCTCCCAGAGCCGTTCATCACCTGTGCGGCTGCACGTCCACCGTCCCTCCTTGCGAACAGCGCCAGTTCTCCTGCCAGCGTTCTGTCACAGACGGCCTCCCATCGACCGTCTGACCTTCTAAACGGCCTTCTTTTAGCCGTCCATATTCCTGGCACAGGTACGCTCCTGGCTGTTCTGATTGTAGGTGCACGACTGTTGGAGATCCATCCCAGAGATTACACGGCTGTCCACAGACCGTCCTTCATGGTACGTTCCTCATCTCTGCCGTCCCATATTTCCAGCACTCTGTGGTTCTTCCTACAGTTATTCTACTATTCAGTTGCTCCGTGGCTTATACGGTCCTGTACAGACCGTCTGTCCCGTCGAGCAGTCTCATACAGACCATCCTTGTGGTGCCGCAGTGCACTCATTGTTCATTTTGATTGCCATATTCCATGAGATTTATGAGCTTTGGTGCTAGTTATTGATCTCCCCCTGCTCCCACATCATTGTTGCATCATTATTTTCATTGCTTGTATATTTGATTGATTATTGCTTGATAGTTGCTAGACTAGATTTTGTATGCACTCCGGTGCACATAGGAGCATCCATTTCTTTCATAGTAGTTGCATTCCTACCGAGGTGGGGTTTCCTCTCGTCTCCATACTCCTTGGAGCCGACTAGGGGACCTTGTTGAGGACCTTCGTAAGCCCCCGTGAGCTGTGGATTCCCACACGGACGCCGGGCAGGTTGTACCGTATCCACCCCCAGTCTAGGGTTTGCATCCGCGAGTGAGACATCCCCGTAGAGTCATCCAGTTCCTCATTTCCCCTTCTGATTAGGTACCTTGTGGTCGAGCGAATTTATATACTAATTAATCCACTAAGGTCCTACAAGAGGAATTTAAAAATTGTCGTGCATCATTTGACAACTTGGTTGCTCATGTGCTTGATTCTCTTCTTATCTCTCCTCTCCATTGGATGCTTGTTTGTTTAAGGTTGCTTTAGTTAGGATTGTTTGCCCTAGTCTTAGTTGTTTAGTGTATGTGGGGTTGTTTCTTTCCTTCAGGATCACCTCCTAGGGTCAGTTCTCATTTCCATTCTTACTTCAATCCTTTGTTTGATTCATCATCTCCTATGTCGTCATACGACTTCTCTCAGTCTCACGAGGATTCCCTTCCTCGCGGCCTTCTTGAGGACTCGCCTAGGGTCACCCATATGCAGGGAGGAGAGGGGATTGCCCCTCCACTCCCGACCATTCTTGGTGAGGGTTCCCAGCCCTCTCGTTCCGATCCATCCATTCAGAATCCGGCTAACCAAATTCTTAACATGATGGCCCAGCTGGACCCAACCCAGCTCCATCTCATCCGGCAAGCCCTGCAGGGGGCCGATGCCCCGACTTCAGCTCCTTCTCGTGGCATGACTTTTGTTGCCACTACATCTTCTGTTGCTGGGGCCACCTCTGTGGCCCCTATTGACCTTACTCCCACCCATCCTCAAGTCCTTCGGTACTCCAGCATGGAAATGGGCCAGGCTTCCACCTCGGCCCATCAGCCGCTCAATAGGGGGAAGTCTCAAATCCTCTCTGTTCCTTACCTTGATCCATATGTCACTGTTTCTCCATCGCCGCAGACCCTTGTGGCCCCGGTAGACTTTGCTCGGTTGCAACCAGGGGCCGCCCAGCTGGCTCATGCGGATGTGGGCCCTTCCCTGGCCTATTATCCATCTTACGGGCTGCCCCCTCAGTCAGCTTTTCCTTTGGCTACGTATCCAGGTACTGCTCTTCCTGCTCCTTCTCCTCCATCTCGGGAACGGGAAATTCTCGATAAATGGGCTGCTATGCAGCAACAAATTGACCTCCTCCACAAGCGAGTTAGCCCGCAATCTTTGGTTGACGTCCCTATTCCTAACTTTAGGGACATTCGTTTTCCTACTCAATCCGAGCTCCCCGTGTACCAAAAATATGACGGGAACGACAACCCGTTCATTCATGTTCGGGAGTTTCTTTACGTGTCAGCACAGTTCCAGCACGATGACCGCCTGATGGCTTACTTGTTCCGCCGATCATTGGAAGGGGTCGCCCTGGAATGGTTTTACACTTTGCCTATGGAGGAGGCTGAGAATTTCAAGACGGTCAAGGATAGGTTCATCCAGAGGTTCCAAGATCGGGTCGGTCCCGAGTATTCCTTCACTGACCTGGTAGCAGAAAAGATGAAGCCGGAAGAAGACTTTGCAACCTATGCAGATCGATGGAGGCAGATGGCCTCACGTGTGCCCGGGCAAATCCCGGAGGAAGAAAAGGTGAAGTTGTTGATATCCAATGCCACCCCGACATTCAGAAATATCTTGGCAATGAATGACATTTCGAATATGCACGAGTTATATAGCAGAGCTTGGTTCATACAAACCCAGTTCAAAGACTCCCCTATTCATTCACTATTCGAGGCCCAGAAACCCAAAACTGCCAGGAAGTCCCAGGGCCCTGTCACTGAGGGAGTGCAGATCAATGTGCAGGTCCATGCTGTTCAGTTCCCCCACCAAGCCGCTCCACCTCGCTTCCCCCAGCCTCCACGTAACCCCCAGTTCGCCACTCCACAAGTTACCCAACCAACTTTCTCGGTTCCTCAATACCCGCAACAATAACCACCACCACCCCAACAGCCTCAGCGGCTGCCGCAATATAATAATGTTCCTCCACCTGCCGCTTATGGACCTGCTCGACCGAGCCCAAAGAGGACCCATTACCCTCCTCTTCCTGAGACTTTCCCCGATATTTTCTCTGCTTTGATGTATACTGGTGATATTCAACTGCCTCCGGAGCGTCAGAATTGGAATCCGGCCGCCGATCAGTCCCGATATTGCATATATCATCGGTAGCCCAGGCACGCAATAGAGCGGTGCTATCAGTTTAGAGATCTGGTGTATGATTTACACAAGGGCCAGAGGATTGATTGGGCCCAGATGCACTAGCTGCTTGAAGACATCAAGCAGAGGCAGAGACAAGGCAGGCCGCAGCAGGTGGTGCCCCAGCAACAGCAGCAACAGCAACCCCAACAGCAACAACAACCCCAGCAACAGCAGCGGCAACAAGACATTGGGATCCAGCAGAATCCCATGCCAGTCCATCAACCCGCTCCTCAGCAACAACAACAACAGCCGCCGGCACTGGCCCAGGTGAACATTGTTCAGCACCCAGCCCCCAACGATGGGTGGACTTTTGATGATGAAACCCCCGCACACCTTTTGGCCTTCCACCACAACCATTCTCCCGCACCTGCTATCCCCTCCATTCTCAGGCCCACCGTTCTGACCACCACTCCACCCGTTATTCCATCTGCATCACCCATCAAGCCCACCGCATTCCCCTCCACACCACCAGTCCTGTCGCCACCACCCACTATACCCTCCATCATCACCCCTCCGCCTAACCCTTCGCCCATCTCCCCTTCACCAGGGCCCATTAGACCAACTTCCACCATCCTCACCCCTATTTCTACGCCTTCCACCTACCCCACCGGGCCAACCGGGGGTCCATCTCATGCCGTGCCGGCACCACATTGCGCCCTTCGGAGCGGGCGTCCCTTCCAAAGAGTTTTTCCTTCCTCTGGTGCGTCTGCACCCAACCTCAAAGTTCTCTCCCCTACATCGGAGACAGAAGAAGTAGACCCCGTGCCAGGCACGAAGTATGACCTATTGCAGCACTTGGACCGGATGCCGGCCAAGATTTCAGTTTTGGAATTGATCAAAAGGTCGCCGCTACACCAAGATGCTTTGAGAACTTTTTTACAGAAGGTTATGGTGAGCGAGGATGTGGCAGTAGATAGCTTGCCGATGCTGTTGGCAACAACTACAAAGGGGCCTTCTATTTCATTCTCTGAGTCAGAGCTAGCGCCCCCTGAGGCACGGTAGATGCCGCTGTGTATTACCATCTCTTTGAACAAAGTGGCCGTGGAGTCTACCCTTGTGGACACAGGAGCATCGATAAATGTGTGTCCATTGAGTAACCTTCGTGCCTGTAACATTTCAGAGAGTATGCTTAAGCCCACGCCTACCACAATAGCAGCATATGACAACTCCAAGCGTGCTTGTCACGGGGTCGTGACCGTATAGGCCGAGCTTGGGCCTTTGGTTATGGACATGGAATTTTATGTATTGGACATAGACCCAATGTTCAAAGCTATTCTGGGTCGTCCATGGATAAACATCCGGAACGCCGTGCCCTCGACTGCCCACCAGTGTTTGAAATTCCCATTCCAGGGGCGGGTGGTCAAGGTGAAGAGCATTTCCACGGTCCAGAATGTTGATGCGATAGCAGCCAAGATTCCTCCTACATTATGGCCGAGTAATAGGCCAGTTCTGTCAGTTATGGACTTGAATTTTTCATGGGCATATGCGTCATGCAAGCCCACCACTACGCCAACAAATGTCAAGATCAAGTCCAAGATTAGAGATTCAAAGGGGTGGCACATGATTCTGAAACTGGGCTATCAGCCGGGCCTGGGTCTCGGCACACAATTACAGGGGCGGACTAAGCCCGTCCCTAAAGGCAGGAAGATGGGCCACCGAGGCCTTGGCTACCGTGATTCGGCATTGTCCATTCTGGGAGACTCCGGGCCACTGACGTGGGACTATCGTCAACATTTTGTGGAAGGCCCGTTGCAGCCCGGCACTTTGAAGAAGCCGCCACCCTGCCCTGTGAGGGTTGATGATGCCTGTGATGATGCTGACCCACCACCGCCGCTGAAGGGTTTGGTGGGTGATGTGGAATATTTTGCTGGTTGTTTTGAAAAGTTATTCAATGAAAGAGAAGGCTGTCCGAAGAAGAAGGAGACGCAGCTGGTAAAGCGTCCTCCAATGCAACTGGTCCGCCAGGGGCCACGGGAAGTGGGGAGCTCTATCACTACCTATTCTTTGTCCCCATCCCGTCTTGCCTCTTGGTTTCAACAATTGGGGTTTGTCCCCCGTTCCCCTCCAATCCTGGTCGACCCGTACTTCACGGAGAGACCACCTAAAAATTTATTCATTCCCTGTGCTTGCGGGCATTGCCCGCCTATTGATCTCTCAACCTTGTTTACTCCTCCTCCCCCTAATGCCCAACTCTACGAGATGTGGTTTTCCTCCTCTGATCCATTCTTTGATTGCATATTCCCTGAATTATTTCCCATGCAACTCCCTCCTCCTCCATCCTCTTCCTCGTGTTGCGTGATCTCCTCTGACTTCCAAAAAAAAATGCCAATTTCAAAATGGAGGTTTCAGTGGAAGATTGCGCTGTGTTCTGCTCAGCTTCTCAGGGGCACGAGACCCCTATTCCTTTTCCGGTAGACTTTCTATCTCCTAGGTTAGATGTACAGTGTGCAGAGTCTCCTAGGTTAGTAGAGTTAGTAGGGGTAGAGTCTAGTTCGAGTCTAGTCAGCCCGTCCACATTTGCGGCGCACCCCGTGATGCGTCATCCTAAGTCCATCCCTGATAGGTTTCTACAAGATTTGGCCGAGAGATGCCATGCATTTCTTAGGTGCCCGGAGTTTGTAGAGACCGCAATTATTTTAGAAGAAGATGAGGAATTGGATGGGGAGTGGAGCAATGACGGATTGGGGGTATATGAAATTGTAAATGAGAAGGACCCAGCTGATGATGAGAAAAGCGATGTGGATGACACTGCTGATCTGTACGCACAGGGTTTGAAAAGGTTTGACGAACCGTCCTCGGCAGTGGATGAACCCACTAAGGAAATTAATCTTGGAACGGAAGAGGACCCCAGGCCCATACTTATCTCTGCTAATCTCCCTCCTTAGGTTGAAATGGAGCTCGTCGAGGTTTTGAGGGAGTATAGGGATTCATTTGCCTGGTCCTATGAGGACATGACGGGTCTTGACCCCACATTGGTTGAACACCGATTGATTCTTAAACCAGGGGCAACAGCCGTTAAACAGAAAGTGAGAAGATTCCATCCACAGATGGCCTTAAGGATAAAGGAAGAAGTCGACAAATTGCATAAGGCCCGGTTTATTAAAGTTGTTTTATATCCATAATGGGTGGCAAACATAGTCCCAGTAATGAAAAAGGATGACAAAATTTGGGTTTGTATCGATTTCAGGGACTTAAATAAGGTATGTCCGAAAGACGATTTCCCACTTCCTCACATTGATGTATTGGTTGATAATACAGCTGGATATGAAGCCCTCTCGTTTATGGATGGCTATTCTGGATATAACCAAATCTGTCTGGCTCCTGAGGATCAAGAGAAGACCTCGTTCACTACGCCTTGGGGCACATACTGCTATGTTGTTATGCCATTTGGATTAAAGAACGCAGGTGCTACTTATCAAAGGACAATGATGGCTATCTTCAACGACATGATGCATGTCTACTTAGAAGCTTACGTGGATGATATTTTGGTAAAGTAGAGGTCTCAAGAAGAACACCCCGCCATTCTAGCCAAAGTGTTGCAAAGGGCTAGGGAATATAAGTTGAAGATGAATCCAAAGAAATGCGTGTTTGGAGTTGCATTAGGGAAGTTACTCGGGTTTATAGTTAGTAAACGGGGGATTCAGATCAACCCGAATAAAGCAAAGGCCGTTATGGAGATGCCGCCACCTAAGAACATCACTAAACTCGAGGTTTGATTGGGCGTCTACAATTCATTAGGAGATTCATATCTCAACACTCGTAAAGATGCCGCCCATTCTATGAATTCTTAAAGGCGGGAGCAAAATTTGAATGGAATGAACAATGCCAAAAGGCCTATGAGGAGCTTAAGGTTTATCTTTCTAATCCCCCGGTTCTACAACCATCCGTCCCTAGGAAACCCCTGATCCTATACATTTCTGTGATTGAGGACTCCCTAGGAGCTGTCCTAGCTTAGGAGGATGATGAAGGAAGGGAAAGGGCATCATAGTACCTTTCGAGGTTGTTTAATCCCGCTGAATCCAAGTATACTGCCATGGAGAAGACCTGTGCAGCGCTAGTGAGGGTAGCTCAGAAGCTCAAACACTATTTTCTGGCCCACGAGGTTAGGCTAATCTCTAGAATGGACCCCATTCGTTATCTTTTAGAAAAACCTATCCTTTCTAGCCGATTAGCTCGCTGGCAGAGCTTTCTTTCCCAATTCGACATCACCTTCGTTGTCCAAAAAGCGATCAAGGGGTATGCCATTGCCGAGCACCTTGCTCATTCTCCTATCCCTCGCACTGATTCCATCCAGGACGAGTTCCCTGATGAACACTTGGCAGTAATCACTCATCTTCCTTTTTGATCTCTCCATTTTGATGGTGCTCTCAATTCCCAAGGTAGTGGAATCGGTGCAGTTCTCTTTACTCCGGAAGGGGTAACCATCCCAATCGCTTATCAACTCTCATTTCCTGCCACCAATAATATAGCCGAGTATGAGGCTCTCCTTGCCGGTCTGAAGCACGCCTACCTCTTGGGCGCGCGATACCTTAACATCATAGGAGACCCTCAGTTGGTGTTGCGTCAAGTTCTGTCAACTTACCGCACCCATGACCCTAAGCTTAAGCCCTATCAAGATCTGGTCACGCTATTGGCTAGGCAATTCCGGAAGCTTATCTATATTCACACTCCTCGTTCTCAGAACATTCTGGCTGATGTCCTTGCATCATTAGCTTCATCTCTTTCATTTCCCCTCAGTCGTGCCACTGAGACCATTGTGGTCCAGCAGTTAGACGCTCCCTCTCTTCAGGATCCCTGGTTCGACAACCTTAGGAAATCTGTAGAAAGGAAGGCAGAAAGGGAGGAGGTGAAAGAAGTTTTGTTAACTGAGCTCGAGGATATCATAGAGGAAGAAGAGTTGCCGTGGTATTATGAAATTGAGCAGTATTGTAAGGATGGTTCATTCCTGGAGGCGGCAAATGCCGAGCAGTGAAAGGCCATTAGAAGAGTCGCCGCAAGATACACGATTGTTGTTGGAGAATTGTATAGGCGAGCTCTCTATGGAGTTCTAATGAGGTGTCTAGATGACGATGAGGCTTGGAAGGTAGTGGAAGCAGCTCACTCCAGTGAGTGTGGAGGGTACGTTAATGGGCAGGCATTGGCGAAGAAGATTCTTAGGCAGGGCTATTACTAGCCAACCCTAGAAGAAGACTATTCCACCTATGTCCGTAGGTGTCTTCAGTGCCAGCTCCACGCTAACAAGATCCATGCTCCTGCTTCTTCTCTCCATCCTATCTCTGCTTCTCCATGTGGGCCTTTGATATCATCGGACCTCTCGGTGACCCGAATTCCATAGTCAAGCACAAGTCCTTCATTCTGACGGCTACGGAGTACTTCACCAAGTGGGCAGAAGCTGAAGCCTATGCAGAAATCAAAGTCACCACAGTATGTCGCTTCATCCTGAAGAATATCATCTCGCGGTTTGGAGTGCCAAGTGATATCATCACCGATAACGGGCCTCAATTCGTTTCTCAAGAACTCCAGGACCTCTGTAAAAAGTTTAATATATCATTGCATCATTCATCACCATATTACCCCCAAGGTAATGGCCAGAATGAGGCCACGAATAAAACCCTTCTTAAAATTATCAAGAAAATGTGTGAATCACACAAATTTGCTTATTGGGCCGATAAACTAGTGGAAGCTCTGTCGGCTTATCGCACCTCCGTCCGTACTCCCACGGGGCAAACTCCTTTTGCTCTCACCTATGGGATGGAGGCGGTACTCCTGTACGAGATTCTGATCCCTTCCCTAAGAGTGCAGCTGGACAAAGAACTTAATCTCGACGAACGTCGAGAGGCGTTGCTAGTCCAACTGGAACTCTTAGATGAGAAGAGGCTTAACGTGGCCAATCATGTTTCAGTTTATCAAAAACGTGTCTCGCGGTTTTTTCAAAAGAAGGTTATCGAACGAAAATTTCAAGTGGGTAATATGGTTTTGAAACGTAAATTTATCAGATCAGCAGGTCCCAGGTCTAAGTTGCAACCCAACTGGGAAGGGCCGTTTGTAATTAAAGAAGTATATACGGGTAATGTGTATCGTTTATACAACGCGGAGGGCGAAGAATTACCAGATCCGTGGAACGGGCTATATTTAAAACGCTTTTATCCATAGAGTCGAACCAGCAATGACTTGGTGGCGGGGTACGCCTTCACTTGACCACGAAAGGAAATCCCCGGTTCAACATTTTCACACACTACACAACCCCTCGTGGGTCGGTTTCCTTCTTTTGCATAACATTGTTTCTCCTTTGGCCATGCTTCAGGAAGGGTGAAAGTCCTTGTTTTACCTTCTCTCTCGGCTGAAAATAGGGGCAAAAGGTGAATAAGGGGGCGAGAACCAATCTAGACCCCCCAATAAAAGATGTCTCAAATAGGGGCAGTCCATTATGACCTTATTCCGTAAAAGAACAAGAAAGAAAAGAAAAGAAAGAAAAGAAAGAAAGGGCAAAAATCAAGGCTAAATGCTCACCCAAAGCTCGCAGCTCTCAAAAAGTTTGAAAGTCCCAAAAATAACAAAACTAGGCACGACAAGAGTAGCAGTACAGTTTCCCCGCGGGATGTTATGAGCCCTGTCGTATGCGTGCCTAGAGCGGAAATAGGTTCGAGAATGGACATAAAGCCCCGGCGTAACAAACCAAATTCTTTGTAAAGGGGTGTCGTGAGAAGAACTCAAGCCCTAAAAACCGCTATACCTATGGCCAGCTTTTCTATTAAAATATGTTTTATTTTCCAAGGAATGGATCTTACCCCAGGTATGGCCTTAGTAGAGGCACCATTAAGGCAAAGTTAGCACCGGCCACAGGCGGTCCCTTATATTGCACATTGAGCCCGGGAGGCCCCTGGTGAGATGGGAGGTTCCCTGTCGTCAGGTCTAAGCTGGTTTCCAAATCCAAAAAAAAATAAATAAATATTTTAAAATAAAAAAAATCAAATATTTCAAAATCCCAGAAAAATCAAATATCTCAAATCCAAAAAAACCCAATATTTCAAAATCCAAAAAAACAAAATCAAATATCTCAAATCCAAAAAAAACAAATATTTTAAAATGTAAGAAAAATCAAATATTATAAAACCCAAAAAAAATTAAATATGTTCAAAGCCAAAGACAAAATCAAATATTTTGAAATCCAAACAAAAATTCAGATATTTTAAAAAATTTCAAAAAAACAGATTTGCTTGATTTTCATTCATAGCATCCATTGCATTCATTTGTTATTTGCTTATTTGATAAGGCTTACCCCCTTGACCAAAAATCAAGAACCGGTCGTTTCCTAACTTGTTATAGGAAGGGGTTAAGCCTAAAACATATTTAATCTATTTTTCTGTATTTATGTGTGTGCAGGGGTAGGTTGAAGCTGAAAAGTGCAGTTGACTCGTGATCGTGTGAATAATCAAGTCTTATCCCAACCTACGCAATCACATCAAGCCAAAAGGCCAAAGCTCAAACTCAATCCAATCATCAATTTTATTCATTCCATAATTCAAGCTTTCTAAACACAAGTCCTATCCAACATCATCATGAAAGCAAAAGGAAATCACTCAGTCCTCTGTTGGGCATCACCACGGGGACGTATCTCTCTCAACTCTCTAAGGTAGGCCTGGCGCGTTGCCGGGATCTCTGCAACCTCTGCTGGTAGGGTAAGCACCCTGCTCACCTCCCACATGATCAGGGCACTCCTGACCGCCTGCTCGTCCTCCTCTGTGCCAATCCTCCTCGCCTGTAGCACAGGAAGGTGGGGTAGTGCTGGTAGAACAGTCCGGGGTAGTCCAACCTGTAGGTAGCACCGGTGCGGGCTGTACATCGCCAGTGCGGTGTCACTCACGAGCCTCAAGTCCAAGCCCGGCCTCTTAGGAACTCTGAAAGTGGTATCACAAAGGAAGTCCGGGTGCATCACGAACCGATCTAGGGGCAATCTGTTGATGTACAGTCGCCACTCATCTCTGGTCTTCATCTCAGTTGTCCTGCACTCTACCTGCGGAGAGAATCCGAACGCACCACCTATGAAGAAGAGAGGGTGGCTCCCAAAGATCCTGCTAGCTGAAGTGACATTCTCCTATAGATGAATTTCATCCTAACACCCATCCAACACTCTAGAAGGATCATAGAGCCAAACAGGGGACCTCCTAAGGCTGCTGAAGTAAGGCCCTCGTACATGTAAGCTAGGATGGCTTGGGAGATGGAAAGACCCTGCCATAGGCCGCTAATGGTAGTAAGAAGGGGCATCTCTAGCACATGGTCAACTGAAGGAAACAAGATAGCCCCACACAAGCAAATGGACGCAGCCTTAGCTATGGCTTCATCCTACCCACATCTGTTCTTGCAATGCTCCACTACCCACTGGCTAAGAGGAAGAAGGTGAATCTGACGTGGGCCTACGAAAGTGTGGACATCCCTGCTGTCTGGTATGAACCCTCCCAAGATAAGCCTAGGATCTACAGGGGCAACAGTATGACACACTGAGTCTTTTCCTCCCACCTGGGGCCTGGGTAAAGAGAAGTAGGTCTCTAACTTTTCTAGTAGGACAGTGGCCTCGAATGATGGGAAGATGAATGTATGGGTTTGAAGATGCCAAATTTCAACTAAGGCTGAGATGCTGTGCCAATCAAGGGAAAGCTTTGGGTAGTTCTGACCTAACACTAAGAGAGGTTGTAAGTGCCAAGATCTCAGGATAGATGTCACTCCTAGGGGCAAGGCGCGGACCATGGGAGCCAACCACTTCAAGGTGGAGTACCGCCTCGCGCCAGGAAGAAGCTGAGGTTGGGAGAAAGAAGATGGAAGAAAGAGAGGAAGGAGAAGCATGTAAGTAAATGAAAGAGAATTGAATTGAATGAAATCATGATTAACTTACCTCTCTCAGAGGGCTCGAGCTGAGATGTCGCGGGATCGCAGTCAGTCGTTGGAGCACTTCCCGCTCTTTCCTGGCCGGCTTTGGCCCTTCAAAAGATGCTCCCTCCATGGAACTCCCCTCTAGGGCCCTCTTCATGATGATTTGGTGGTGAATATCAAAGGTTTCAAGGCTTAGAAGGAGAGGATGTGTGAACCATGAATTTAGGCTCCCCCTCCTACTTATAGGGCTTGTTAGGAAGCCTAGGTCTCTTGAGATCGGGTTGGATAAGTCTAGGACGTGTTAAGATGAGGTTTGGATAGGTTTAAGGCAGTTTACCCTCGGGTTAGGGACTCTCTAGGATAGTCCCCTTTGAGTTCACAGGGTACCCCATTGGACGGTCTTACGATAGACCGCCCATCTCTTTGCGCGGCCCGTTACGGACCGTTTATCATCCTCCAAAGAACTCGAGGGCAAGACTTTAGGCGGCCTAAGTTAGACCATTCTTCTTATTATGCGGGCTATGGTGAACCGTTCAACATTCAGAACGGTTAATATAAAACCGTTCTATTATCCTTGGAACGGTCTATTACAGACCGTGTAGTTCTTTAAGCGGCCCACTGAGAGCCGTGCTTCCGATCTGAATCCCCTTGTGCACCTGTTCAACTAGTAAGTCGTGCTGCACTCATCTCACTCATTTGGCACCCTTATCTCACTCATTTGGTGCCCTCGTCTCACTCATTTGGCGCCCTTATCCCACTCATTTGGCGCCCTCTTCTCACTCATTTAACGCCCTCATTTCACTCATTTGGCGCCCTCTTCTCACTCATTTGACGCCCTCATTTCACTCATTTGACGCCCTCTTCTCACTCATTTGGCGTCCCTCATCTCACTCATTTGACGCCCTCATTTCACTCATTTGGCGTCCCTCATCTCACACATTTGGCGTCCCTCATCTCACTCTCTCTCGGAGTCGGCATCCCTCTATCTCACTCATGGTCGTGTCACGTCACACCCGTAGTCGTGTCTCACCCGTAGTCGTTGTCTCTCACTCACGCTTTCGTGTCGAGTCAGTAGTCGCATTCATCCATTCATTCATTCATACATCCACAAAATCAAAACAAAAGCATGCATATCACTATCATATCATATCATGTGTACAAAAGGTGGGCCCCAAGTACAAAAGTCAAGCATGCCTCTCTCCTGGCCCCCGTCGCTGTCTCCGGCTCCCTCGTGCCTCTTTGGTGGAGGCATCGTTGAAACCGCCTCATCACGTTGACGTCGTCGGCGTCGCTCCTCCTCCTCATTCCTCTGGTGGCCAGAGGAACCCGTAAAGTAACTCCTAATAGAGCCATGAGAGGCGTGGCTGCCGCTCGGAGTCGCTTGGCTGCGCTCTCGACTCACCTCTCTCATGCCTTCCACCATGCCCTCCAATCTGGCAACCTGTAACCGGGCCTGCACCACCTCAGCCCGATCGCTCTCCACCTCAGCCTGGTAGCGCTCCGCCTCGGACGCGTTGGCTCGAAGTCGCTCCGTCTCAGCCCGGTAATGCTCCGCCTCGGTCGTGCTGGCTCGGTGTCACTCCAACTCAGCCCGAAGAAGCGCCGTCTCCAGCGCGTCTGCTGGTCGGCTCTGTGCTGCCTCCTCCTGCACACGGGCCACCTCCTCCCGAGCCGCTGCCCGGCTCTGCTCTAGCTCGGTCCTAAGGCACGTCAGCTCGGACGTCTGCATGCACATATCATTGTCAGTCAATTGCATTTCATACATTTCATACATTTCATAAGCATAAATAACAAGAGAAGTGTAGTGATTTACGTACCCTCTCAGTGAGCGCCACCTCGGCCGCCTTGGCCCGCGCCACCATCCTAGTGAAGTCGGCCTCCCGCTCAGCCCGATCTGCAGGAGTCTGGGTAGAAGAAGAAGAAGAAGGAGCATCGGCCCCCTGTCGCTGGGCCCCCTCGACACGCTGCATCCAAAACTCCAGGTCAGTCACATGTACAATCATAATCATAAGCATTTGCATAATTTAAAGAGTTTAGGGTTTAGAAAACTCACCAGTAAGGCCAAGGCCTGTCGGGCCTCGTCCCGCTCCCTGATCGTGGAGTGCAGGAGTCCCTGCAACTCCGTCAGTCGCCCCTCAGGGTCAATCTGCATTTAGAAGTCCAAGTGTTAGTGCATCATATAGGAACCATAAGCATAATAGACAGAGTTTGAGTTTAGAAGTCGTACCGGTCGGTGGGCACCCCGGAACACCTGGTCCCGGTAGTGTCTGGCGTACGCGGTGTAGTTCGCTGAGTCGCTCTCTGCTCAGGTGGTCACCACTCACCCCTGAGCTGTCCAGTCGGGCACCTGCGCAGCGTTCCTCGTCGACCAATCAAATGCTGCCGCTAGGCCCCGGGTAGTCCTCGTCACTCGCTCCCCCGCCTTCTCAGGCGCCGGGAACTCCACCATAGGCTGATGGACCCAGATGGTCCTCATCACCAATCTGTAGTGCAGTGGCTCCACCACATTCACGCAGTGAAGCCACACATCTGGTCCGACGAAGGCAAGGGCACCGACCACCCAAGGCTGACCCTCCTGGCCCTCCTCAGTGTAAGGTGTCCACCGTACCTGCAAGAAATAGAAAGTCGCATCAGCATCATCATCATATAAGAATTGCATTTAATTAAAGAGTCTGAGTTTAGAAGCATACCGAGACAAACGGTATAGCGTCCACGTCATCCTGTATCTCTCGGACCTGCCGTCTTAAGGTTGCGGTCTCCCGAGGTGCTGTCCACCTCCGTGCAATCGGCAGGAGCCTAGGATGGGTCTCCTCGCCTCTGCCCAACCCACATAGGCGTACGTAGGCCCACACCTGCATCACAGCATCGTGTCAGCATTTAGGAAACATATAGAGTTGCATAATTAAGTCTAGGTTAAGAGTCGTACCTGGAGTAAGGGGGAGAAGCCCCCGAGCATCGTCCGACGGGCCGTCGAACTCAGCGTGTCAAAGAGGAAGGCGAGGACTACTGCTCCCACGCTTAGTCGCCTACGTGGCTCAGCTCCTCGAGGAAGGGAAGGAACCGGTAGCTCATCACGTCCGCTCTAGTGAAGAAGAGGAGTCACCCGAACATCAACATCAAGAACCGCCTCAGCACTCTGTCCGCCTCTACTCCCGGTCCTGCAGCTACCCGCGGCCGTGCCAGCTCCACCAACCGCTGTAAGTGCTCCTCCGACTGCTCGCCAACTGCAACTCCCGCCCGTCGTAATCCCAGGCTGTCCTGGAGACTAGCCCGAGGTAGGAGGGTCGACTGCCTCTCAAGGCGCCGCAGCTCTAAGCCTAGTAATCCCCGAGCCATCGCCCGGTAGTCGGGAAAGGTAGTCCCGCTAACCGGTGACCCGTGCACTTGAAGGCCAGTGAGCCTGGCCACGTCCTCCAGCGTGGGGACCATATGCCCCCACAGGAAAAGGAACGTCCGACTCACTGGGTCCCAGCGGTCGTGCAGGGCGTAGAGCAGAGCTGCGTCGAATCGACACACCTCAATGCTCAGGAATGGGGCGAACCCCATGGCAGCCAACCACTCCCTCTGAATGTCCGGCAGTGCTAAGTACACTGCGTGGACCAGCAGCCACGAGGTGCGGGTCCTGCGCTTTCCCTGCATTCATTCATTCATCATTTTAGTAATTAGTTTAAGCATTTTATTTCATTTTTAAATAAAATCATCAATGTTAAATTCTCTGTCATAAGAGCGGTTCCCCACAGGCCACTCGTCCATTTGAACGGTACTATGTGCACCGTTTTACTCCCCAGGTTCTGTGTTTCGAACGGGCTGGAGTGGGCCGTTCCTATCTTGAACGGGTGCGTTTGCACCGTTCTTATCTCGGGCTTCTTAGGTTCGAACGGCCGCTCCTGGGCCGCAGGAATGTTGGGCGGTTCTGTGGGAACCGTATAGTTCTTTGTTGACAGGGTAGTGAACGGACCAATATGGCCCGTTTGTTGTTTGAACGGTGAGCCTCTCACCGTCCTTGCTTGGTTCGGTTCTATTGTTGTGTGAGTTTGAATGGCTACCCCTGGGCCGTATGGAGTTTGAGCGGCTGTATGTGAGCAGCATGATTTTGTTTGCGCGGTTTATGCTCAACCGCTCCACCGTCGTCTTCCCCGACGATGGTGACGGTTCCCCACCGGTAGGGAGGCCACCGTGGCCCCCCAAACTGGCCCTTAAGCTCTCTAAACCCCATGGAAAGCTCCTAAACTAACATGCGTGGCTTGAAATTGAAGAAAAATGGAAATGGGGAGGGTTAGAGCACCTACCTCGGGGTCCCTTGGCTTCTTCGCCGATTTCACCACCGGTGGCTCCTCTCCGGCGTCCTCGTCTTGGGGCGTGTCTATCCCTGGCCCTTCTCTGGCGTCGGGCGATGGCGGGGGTGTGTCTCCCTCCGCCGTTGACATCGTCGGCACCTCCACTGGCGGTGGTCTGTTGGTGCTCACGGCTGCCGCGGCGGTCGACGGCGGCGGCGAGCTTCTTCCTTCGTCGGCCATCTCAGGGCGGCGAGCTTGGTGCTTCTGGTGCATGGAAGACGAGAGGGAGGTTGAGAGATGAGAAGAGAGTGGGGTGGAATGGGAGGTTTTTTTTTGGCCCTTCGCTCTCCCCCACCGTCGATTACGGTGGAGGGAGATGAAGAGTTTAGCTTTTCGAGGTTGCAGAGGTTATGCGGTCTAGCGATAGACCGTCCTTGGTTTGTGCTGTTCATATGGGGCCGTTCATCGTCAACGGTAAGCTTTTAAGTCGGTTCAAATTCCCTGATATATACGGCTCGAATCTGTCCGTTCTTCATTGGGCGGTTGGTCCTTAACCGTTCATGTTTGAAGTTGTTTTACCCCCCATATCTGCACTTGGTGTTCAATTGATGAATTTTGATATTATTGCAAATCTTGTTAACAATTTCATGTGCAGCATCAAGCTTTCAGTTGCCGTTTCACCTGCACAGGTAAGTCAGGTATGGCCTTCTAACCATATCGCCCTTATTGCATTATTATATGGTATTATGTTATAGTAATCTCAAGAACCAGTTGGTTATCTACGTGTTTCATGATCTGATGTTCCCCTCCAACAAAAATGATGATGATCCAGGTTCACGTGTTTAATCTTCGGATAGGCCGTTAGGTTGGGATATCACGGGGAGGATGGTTCTATCCTGCACGCCGTGGTTGCGGATAGTGTCTTGACTTTGATTCTCCCAGCTTAGTAATATTATTTTTGAGTATTTTATATTTTAATCTTTCTTTGCATTCGTTTTAATGAATTCTTTTATTTTAGCCCAGCATACATCATACGCATCTCTTGAGCTTTCATGGCCCATGGTTTGCTTGAAGAATGTCCCATCAGTGATGGTTAGCTGTGCGTTCAGTGTTATGAGTAAGAGGAACTAATTCCACTCTGAGTTGGAAGTTCTCTTTGGTCGATTCACGTGGTTTGGTTGATTGAGAGGTCCCCATCTGGAGCTTTAGCATGTTTCCTTTACTTTTACTGCCTGCTTTTGGCCTCCTCATTTGACCGCGGGATTGTGTCCCCCGTGAGGTTGGTCTTGTCGATTTATTTCGTTTAGTTTAGTCCCTCCAGACAGGTGTCGCTTTTGGTTTTATCATTCCTTGAGTTTGGTTCAGAGTTTTTTGGAAGATTCTTATCCCTTGTTGGTAAAAACGGGTGTCATTTTACCTTAACGCCCACTTTTTCGGTCCACTCCGCTGCATTTCCGCTTCATCTCCATGTTCCATGTCACTTCCGCTTCACCTCCGCTCGCTCCCCTGCCAAGAGGACGTTCAGGAGGGGCATCTGTTGACACCCGTTTTTTGCCGATAAGTCGAGTCGTTCCTCGTACTCCCATTTGTTGATGCCTCGAGTTGTCCATCGCTCGTTGGGGCTGTCTTCAGGCATGTTTTGGGCTAGTTTTATGGGTCGCCTCCCTCCTTGGTTAGGTCTGAGTTGATTTCAGGCTTAATGGGCCTTGGTTTCGGTTGATTGGGCTTTTCCATGAGTTTCAATGCCCAAGTGAATGTACGGTTCATACTTGGCCGCTCAATCCATGTGCTGTTGATCATGGGCCGTCCATATATTTTGGAGTAATTTGGTTAAATTTCTGAATTTCCATCGACAAGCACTTACGCGGGCCTCTCCTAGCCGTTCAACTTGATGGACGGACGAGTTGTGACCGCTCATATCTCAGAGTCTTGTACTGAATGATTTTCTTAGATAATTATCTAATTATCTTAGCTATTTTTGATTTTCCACCGACAGGGATAGAACGGTTAGTCTTTGGCCGCTCTACCTTTGAACGGTCGAATATGAGCCGTTCATCTCTGAGAGTCCAATGGCGAAGGTTTCGGTCAGTTCAACGGATAATTCGGATTATTGATGATTTATTTTGAATTTCCACCGACAGGGTTGGACGGCCAGTAGATGGCCTCCCATGCAGTTGAGCGGTCTATCGTAAGACCGTTCATCCCGTCGATTGTTGAATTTCAACCAATTTTTATCTCTTTTATCCGTGGTTAAACCCTCAACTTTGTCCTCGGTTTTCTCTGTGGATTCTCAACCAAATCGGATGAGATTTGATCCTAACGAAAGCTGAGGATATTATCTTCACTTTATCTTTTGATATCTCGGATTAATATCCATTGGAAACCCTAATTTCGAGCTAGGCTTTCTAGGCTCTATAAATATACCCTAAAGGCCAGGTTGGAAAAGGGGGGAGATTTTGGTCGATGGTGAAGCCCTGCCGCATTCTTGAGCGACCTAGCACCAAGGAGGGAGGCTTTCTACGTCCATACAAGCCTCCGGTTCAGGGAGTAGTCCGGTTTTTGTGTCTTTTACGTTTGCTAGGTTTTGTCACTTCTTTCATTGCATGCACTACTTTCATTGCTTTTTCCCCACGTTCTTCTTCATCTTCATTACCATGCACACACCCACCCATGTTTTTGACACCCTAGGGGTTTAAAATCCCCCAGGTATTCCCCTCTCCACTTATTCATGCTCACTTCTTACTACTTTGACACTTACTACACTTTCCAGTTCTGATTCGGGTCGTTTCCTTGTGTTTTCACGTTGTTTTTGCAGGTCAGCAATTCCTAGCACGAGGCCCATCCCCTCTGGTAGGCTGGAGAGGGTGGAGGTTGGACCACTTTGCAACTTCTGACTCGGTGGTCTTGCGCAGTGCTCTACAGTCTGTTCAAGCGGACGTGCGGTGCCGATTGGACCGTCCATCGTCTTCCTGCGGTCGTGACTAAGCCATTCAACAGCCAGGAGTCCTTCATCCCGCACCTCCTGCAGCGTCCTTAGGCGGTCTATCGTAAGACCGTGCAAGCTATAGGCGGTTCTACCTGGACCGCTCATCTTCCCAACGCTGCAGCTAGGCGAGTGTTTCTCCCTCTTTCCAAGGCACGGCGTGTTCATCACGTCTGGCGCTTTGGTGGCGATCACGGTTTGTTACACTTCCCCTTTTCCTTCTGTCTTCATCTGTTTCTCATGTCAGATATGGTAGAATAGACATTGGGAAGACATTTAGAGGAAATGGACGGGAGGAGTAAATATATCTACAATGCTGAGAAAAGGTATCCCGCAATCGAGAAACTCGTGCTAGCGTTGGTTACCTCGGCCAAGCACCTCCGACCCTATTTTCAATGGCACTCCATCACCGTGCTGACCGGTGAACCATTGAAGAGGATCCTCGCTCACCCTGAAGCCTCAGGACGCCTCGTCAAGTGGGCCATCATGCTTGGGGCCTACGATATATTGTATCGGCCTTGCTCGGCTATCAAAGGCCAGGCGCTCGCTGACTTCATCACCGAGAGCACCATCCCGACTGAAGAAAGATCTCCGTCCGCGCCCGGGCCGACCTGGGAACTGTTCGTCGACGGATCTTCCAACTCAGTCAGAAGCGGCGCTGGGATTCTCCTGAAGTCCCTCGAAGGAGCAGAGTTATAGTACGCCTTGAAGTTCAACTTGCAAGCATCTAACAACGCTTCCGAGTATGAGGCCCTCATATCGGGAGCCCACATGGCCCGACGGTTAGGGGCTGAGCGAGTCAGGATTCACGCCGACTCCCAACTGGTCGCTAGCCAGGTCAACGGCGATTATGAAACTTGAGAAGCACCGATGATCAAATACCTCCAACTGGTCAAGATCGTGGCACAATAGTTCGAGAGTTTTGAGGTAGTATGAATAACTCGGGAGGAAAACTCCCGAGCGGACGCCCTCTCTCGGCTGGCCTCCTCTCTTGACCCCGAGGGTACTCGATCAGTCCTTCTCGAAGAGCTAGAGCGACCGAGCATCGATTCGGAGCTCCTAGCTGTTGACCCAGCCTCCCCAAGTGACTGGCGTACCCCCTATCTGTCGTGGCTTCAAGACTCTCAGGAGCCTCCCGACCCTTAGGAAGCCCAAAGATTGAAGTACCAAGCTCGACGATTCGTTACTCAGGATGGCGCTCTCTACCGGAGATCCTTCCCCGGCCCTCTCTTGAAGTGCCTCAGCACCGACGAAGCCAACCAAGTGATCGAAGAAGTTTACGAAGGTCTGTCCGGAGCGCATTTAGGGGGAAGGTCGCTCGCCAGGATCTTGCTACGGTAAGGTTATTGGTGGCCCACCCTGCAGCGCGACTGCTCGGCCTACACACAGTAGTGTGACCGCTGCCAGTGATTTGACCACTTGGTCCATTAGCCAGCAACGGAGCTCGTCACCCTAGCCGAGCCTTATCCTTTCGCTCGCTGGGGAATCGACATCCTCGGGCCGTTCCCCACGGCCCAGGCCCAGAAGAAGTTCATCATCGTCTCCATCGATTACTTCACTAAGTGGATTGAGGCCGAAGCCACAGCAAGGATCACCGAGACACTCGTCTGGAAGTCGATCATCTGTCATTATAGCATCCCCCGGGTGATAGTGAGCGATAATGGTCGACAATTTGATTCTCGTTATTTCCGAGACAGATGCGCTGACCTTAACATTTACAATCACTTCACTTCGGTCGCCCACCCTCAGGTTAACGGGCTGGTCGAAAATGCCAATAAGACTATCTTAAAAGGCATCAAGACTAGGCTCGGCAAAGCCAAGGGCAACTGGCTTGAGGAATTGCCGAACGTACTTTGGTCACACAAAACGACTCCCAGAACGGCAACCGGTGAAAGCCCCTTTCAGCTAGTGTACGGTACTGAGGCCGTGATCCCGTTGGAGATTGGCAACCCCTCCCTCCGAGTCATCTGCTTCTCGTCCGAGGCAAACGACCAGAAACTGCTCGAAAACCTCGACCTAGCAGATGAAGTCTGAGAGATTGCCAGCATTAGAGCAACGGAATATCGACGCCGCCTCACTCGATACTACAACGCCAAAGTCTGAAACAGACACTTTCAACTGGGAGACTTCATCCTCAGGAAAGCCGAAGCCTCTCGACCACTTGAGGCGGCGGGTAAGCTATCCCCTAATTGGGAAGGCCCCTACCGAGTGGTCGAGACGCTCAGGAGCATACCGTCTATCCACGATGGAAGGAGAGCTCATCCCTTGGACCTGGAACGCAACTACATTACGCAAGTTCTACTTCTGAATACTGAACATTGTGAAAATGACATGAGATAAAAAAGGCTCCTTTCTTTTATTCAAACAACCCGCTTGTACATCAGGAAGGCCGAAGCCAAGAAAATACATGTCAAAAAAGCAAAAAATCCATCTGACGCCGTCGTATGAGCCCATCGCTCGGCTGACTCGGATGACCTTCCTGTGTCCAGCCACTGACTCTGCCTCAAGTAGAAACTGGCTCGGATAAAGGATAGTTGACCCCGTTGGCTCAGGTAGCTCAAGACAAAGGTGACAGAGGGATTAGGAATGAGAAGGCTACCTTCCAAGTTGAACTTGGAAGAGAAGGGGGAGAGGGAAGGCATATGAAAGCATCTTCCCCGCCAAACTGCCAACTCTTTGGAAGAAAGAGAGTGCAGGAACCTTCCGAAGAGTGAAAGAAAGGAGGAGCATAGCAGAAGAGGGAAAAAGAGGCTGCGAGAAAGAAAAAGAAACCAGCAGGGCTGGACGAGGAGGCAGGGGAAGGCCCGGAAGGGAGGGAGCTTAGTTGGTTTCCTCCTCCCCTCCGTAAAGCGAGCAGGAAGGGACGGGCGGTAGGGATGTCTAATGCCCCCATCCGTCCACCATCTCTCCCCCCTGCAAGCGTCGTCAAAACAGATAAAGAGAAGACGACGTGCCTCCACACGTCGAACCCTCTTCATATCTATTCGTCGGCCGTCGAACCCTCTTCAAATCCGAAGCAGCAGGAACTCTCTGCCCCCCGTCGTCGGCAGCCTCATCTTCCAGAGTGTCTTCCATGCTCCAAATAACACGGCACAATGCTACGTGAAGAAGGAATGAGGAAAGACTGTCAGGAAAACCCCTAAGCGGTGGAGAGGAAGAGACACCCTTCAGACCTTTTATAGGCAAAGGGAGGCTATTTACCTTAAATGATTCTCTCCTCGAAAACATGCCAACGGGATTTCTCCCTACGAACGATCACCTCAAATCTTCTCATCTTCCGCCCCAGCGGGACACACGAAGCGGCCAGGCATTCAAAGCATGAGAAAACGGAATGACACCCTGTCAGACGCTCACCCAACCATCAGGCGAGATCGACACAGAAAGTATCAGCTCTTTCCAACCACCGTAGATATGCTGAATAAGATACGGCAATGGTCATACGGAACATATAAGTCTTTATCATAACGCTATTACCTTATTTATTTCTACACGAAAGAGGAAGTTTTTTCCTTCAAAAAGAAAAAAAAGCATACAAAAAGAGGAAGTGAAGCAGATACATCAGGCCTCCGACCCACCTTGAAGCTCAGAAGTAGAGGGCTCGAGCGGTCTGCCCCCGGCATCCTCGACGACGGCCGACCCTGGCACTGACTCCACCGGTGTGGGAACTACCTCGGTTGCGTGCCCTCCCGAGGCATCCGGAGTTGGCGACTCCTCGAATGATGAGCCCCCATGATCCTCATCATCCTGCGCCGAAGTAGAGGAACTGGAGGATGACAAGTCTAAGTCATAACGTTGCCCGGATGGGAAGTCAACTACTCCGGAAGCCTGCTCCTCAGCGTAAAAGATGGACCGGTCGTAGCCCTGCTTGAATCCCTTGCGGATGCCCCGGCGAAGTCCTAGCTTGTAGTAGGGGAGGGCAGCCTCCTTAAGGTCGACCCGGTAGGCCTCTGAGCTCTTGTACTGCTCGAGAGCCTCCGCCCCGGCCGATCCCACCCTACCAACGAGCACGGCCTCCCTCCGCTCTGCCTCAGCTGACTTCCGCTCGGCCTCAGCCGTCCGCTCTTCGGCCTCTGTCACCTACTTATCCGCCTCGGCACGATCAGCCTCGGCCTCCCGCCGAAGGCGCTCGGCCTCCTCCGCTCGGTCTACTAGCTCGGCACCCTCTGTCTCCCACCGGCCATCCAGCTCAACGCGTGCAAGGCGCTCCTCTTCAAGAAGCCGGTTCTTCCTCTCGAGCGAATCACGGGCCTTGGCTAGCTACTCGGCTAGCGCCCGGGTCTCCACTTGGCTCGCCGTACCAGCTCCTTGATTGAGGAAAGCTCCCGCCGAAGCCCATCACGCTCCTCGACGAGCCGAGCCAACCTCCTGTCAGACCCACCAAGGGTCTAGGCCAGGTTCGCTCGCTCCCACTCCGACTGAGCGTACCCTTCTGCCAGAGCAGCCCCCATCTGGGCCAGGGCCAGGCCGCCCTCCATAACCCCGGCGAGAGCCGTGGACGGGGAGTACTACGAGAGCCATGGTCTGTGTATGCACACGTGGTTGGGGGCAGTGGACCCGGGCTGACAAGCGCGACCCCAGCTAGTCACTTGCTTCGTGGTTACTTGTACGGTGTCCTCGTTCCACCAGGGGTCCAGGGGGACACCTGAGGCACAGTCTAAGATGTAAGTGGACACATCTGGCCTTGCTTCTGGTGGACAGGTTCTCTTGTCACGTGAGACATGACTCTCATGTTCTCGTTTCATTTCCCTTCTGCGAGACATGGTTTTCTGGACCGTCCGGTGTTTCCGAGGTAGTGGCCAGGGTGCTAGTGGCTTCACCGAGGTTGCGTCTTGTTAGAGTTGTGTTCACGACAGCGTGGTCGTGACGTTACTTTGGACAACATGGTCCAGGTTGGCCTTATCTGGGAGGAAAGGCCTTCACGGCGGAGCTGCCGTGAGTGTTTCCTCGATAGGCCTGGTGTTAGAGTGGTCTTGTCCCCGATTGTGCGATCGGGATTTCTCTTTTTACTTGACCAGTACAGTAGGAGTAGCTGTAGTGCCGAGTTTTGACCGACCACCGATTCCCTGTTCCTACTGTAGTTGTAGCTATTTTCCTTTCCGCTACCGCCGTTGTTCTCGATTGGGGTTCCGCGGGATCCCTACTGAGCCAGTGATAGGAGGCTCACCCCTACTTTTCAGGTGCGACGGTTCTTCCTAGAGGTTTGAGGGTGCTGTTCGGAGGTTCTTAGTTGCCAGCTCGCCGGGCCGAGTGTTCACTTGGCATGTGGTACGTTTTACTGCTTTAGACTGTACTTTCTGTTGGACTAGACTCTGTTGTAGTAGTTGTTTATTTATTTCTGTTAATTATTGAATTGTCCTGTCTTATTTTTTATTTCTTTGTACCTCCACACTCCTTTTAACCCTTCCGAGCCCTCCTGGCTCGTGGGCGGCGGGCCAGGATTTGAAGGGTATCGGGCTCTCCCCGGTATCCGGATCTTGGGTCGTTACAGATGGTATCAGAGCGGTGGTTGTGGATGTACATAAGAATTCGAAACATTACAGTGATCAGAGTCCATAAGGTTCAGTACAGTCGACAGCTGGCATAGGGTTTTGTGTTTGTTTTCCGCTTGGTTTCTCACTTGAGAGCTTGAGTGCGCTGCGCGGCATTGTTAAGGTGGTTGCTGTTTGTGGCTTCCATGCCGGCTTGGGGTCTAAGGATCGAGGTCGAGAGCTTTCTCCCTCATCGGTGGTGGCCCCGGTTATGATGTTTTGAGCAGAGGTTGCTGGTAGGTGCGGATTTGCATTGCTGTGTTCTAGGAATCTGCAGCGAGGTCAGGTGGCTGGCGAGGATTGGTTGTGGTTAAGTGGCCATGAGCATGCTCTGAGGGAGTTGTTATTGCTCTGGCCACTCCATCTTGGGATTTATCTAGCGCTTGATGTGTTAGGGTTGTAGTTTGAGGTGGTAGAGCGGGTGCTCTGATCAAGAAGTGTGCTCGGGTGAGCGGAGGATCTTCTCGGTGAGCTGCTGTTTTATCGAGCCTGATGTTCTTGTCGTGCTCTATGGCGCCAGAAATGACGTGTCGGTCCTAGTTATTCTTGCGGATTTTGAGGCAGGATTGGGCTGTGGTGTCCCAGTAAGTTCTTGCTTATGCGCTTTTGAGTGTAAATGGGTTGTGGTAACCCTGGTTTCGGTTCGAGACTGTGCGATAGTGGCTTGGCTTCTGGCCCAGATCGTGGAATTGGGGCCATTGTGCACTGTCTTAGTTGCGCCGTGTGTGGCGGCAGGTGAGATATGAAGGTTCCGTGGCGAGTTTGGGACTTGAGGATGAGCGTTGACGGTTGTCGATTATGGCTCGTGTTGCGGCTCTTGGTGTGCCGTGTTGCAGTTCGAGGAATTGTAGTGGTGGTGCATCGAGAGATGTTGTGATCGTGGTCCGATGTGACACTCGCCGAGTGTGTCGGAGGTGCTGACCTAACGTGGTGATGGTTTTCTTAGTGTTGGTTGGTGCTGTTCCCAGCGTGTGCAAGGTTTGAGGTCAGGTCATTGATGCGCACCGACTAGTGTCGTTAAGAAAGCCGTGCCACAATTTCAAAATATTCACACTCACTCACTTTAAAAGATTGAAAAATCAAATTATATAGTGGTAAGCGGAGTCGATCCCACGAGGAGGAAAAATCCTTATTTTATCAAGTTGGAAAAACACCTTATGCTTTGAAAATCGAATTTTGAGTGAGATTGAAACTAAGGAAAATAAAGTGTAAGAAAACTAATTAAAGAATATGAGAGGGTTTAAGAAGAGAAATTGGATAAGATAGAGAGAGAAACATAATTTCACAAATGATGAATTTCATTAAGATGATAGTGGAAAGTCACACTAGAAAAATAAGAATTACAACATGGGAACATCAAAGAGAAAATATAAGAAAATATAGCCAATGCATGAAGAATAACGCCGCCTCCTTGCCAAGCCTTGGATGAAGATCGCCTCGCCTTGGATGCCGACGCCGTGAGAAGACTAATAGATGAAGATCCGCCTTGGGATATGAGAGGAAAATAGAGGAAGAAAGAAATAGATGGAGAAAATTTGAAAGCAATGCAAAAAGGGTGTGTGTGTGTGTGTTGGTGTGTTTTGAGAAGAAACAGTGAAAAACTAGATTGAAAACAGAGAGTGATTTGGAGGAAGAATAACTTTAAAATAAGAAGGAATTAGGAAAAGTGGAAAACATGAAAGTTGTAGAGATTGAGAAGATGAAGAAGATTGATGAAGACTTCAGAGTTTAAAAATGAGAGGAAGATGGAGAAAACTGAAGATGAACAGGGGGTTGTCGCGGATGAACAGTGCAGAACTCTAAAAATCTGAACTTCAGAAAATTGACTATAGCTTTAAAACGGTGAGGAATTGGAAGATGAGATAGAAGAAGAAGTTGAAGAACTTTCAAAAACGCACAACTTTTGTGAAGACAGTAGAAAGAGATGAGGATCATAAGAGGGAGAAAAATGATGAAGAACAGGAAGTATGAAAATTGGGTGAACAGTAAAAACCGTAGATAGAGTTTTGAAAAACTAATTATAGCATAAAAATGAGAAAGAATTAGGAGAAGAGGAAGAAAAAGCATTTGTAGAAGACTGCTAAACGAAGAACTTTGATGAAGAACTTAACTGCAAAAGATGAAAAGAAAGGCTTCGAAATTAAACCCTAAGGCAGATCTCAAAATTGTTCTCTCTGTAACCTTGCGACCATGGCATCCTTTTATAGGGTTTTTGGTCTCTTACGATCGTGGACTTCCCAAATCCACTCAAATCCAGGTTTTTAGTAATACAACTTCACCCAATTAGACTTATTTCCATCATTGGAGTCCTCCTTTCCTTGAATATGACTTGGATAAGCTTGAAAATTGGAAGGAGACTTCGATCGGGAAACTGCAGTTGCCATTTCTGGTTGAACTTGAAATAGCGACTTCATCTGGGGCGTTCTTTCTTTAAATGACGCCTTAATCTAGGGCGTCCTTTCCTGAAGTAGCGCCTCTTCACTCGGGCGTCAGTTTCTTATTTCCTTATTTTGCTATTTTCACATTTTTCGTAAAATAGGAATTGATGACCTTCAGTTTGGGCGTCCTTTCAATGATTAGCGACCTCCTCTCGGGCGCTAATTCTTTTCTCTTTTTTTTTTCTTTTTCCACTTTCTTTTATCAACTGAATTGACGCCCTTGGAGCTGTCGCTTCTTGCTGAAGACGCGCTGTTGCGTTTGTCGTTATTTAAATAGCGCCTTGATCTAGGTCGCTTTTTCCTAAAAATTAAAATATCAATCTATTTAATTCCAAAATAATTGTGCAAATATTTAAATATTTCTCACATGGTCTTTTAAGCTCAAAAATATGATAAAATGCATGAAGACTCAAATAATGTGTGAGAATGTAATTAATGCTCATGTTGCACAAATATACTCAAATAATACTCAAAGATGATGGATGTGATGTAAATTATGATGTAAAATATAGCACTTATCACATCCCCCAACTTACTCATTGCTAGACCCTTAGCAATGCAATTAAATCAAAATTAAGGACCAACCAGAATTCATAAAGATCATACTCTTATATCCAGCTCTCCCTTCATAGAATCAACCAAAGATTAGGAATCCAGAATCATTAATGCTCATATTAGCCTTAGATTGGAAATTAAAGCACATGACTTAAGAATACAAATCAAAGTTCAATAGCACTTGTGCATATGTAATTCTAAATCTGCAGTTAAGACAATTACATCCCCCATTTGTTATTCCAAGTAAGTACCTTTCAACCCTGCACCTCTCAGATCAGAGCATTTAAGCATACTAGTTTTTGTCTGCCTTTTTCTTTTGTTCCTTTGGAACTTTTTTTCTCATTTGCACAACCATAATGCTGCACTACCCTTCACCTTTTTACGCGAATCTCAACACGTCTTAGGTGAAGCAGGCCTGGTTACTCAGATCAGGGGCATTTTTCATGGCGTGATCTTTCTATTTCATCATTTCCTTCTTCTTCAACAATATGCCTTTGCATTTTCTTCTCTTTTTTTTTATATAGAACTTGGCAGAAAGCTTTTTCTTGAAATAGATCTCATCCTCAAGAAATGCAGAGTATCAGATACAGTTCCCAAAATAACAGAGGGCTTATCTTATTTTGCTTCATCAGAGTGCATAGTGAATATTTTTTCTAATAGTGCGCATGAACTTTAAAGAGATTCTTATATCAGTTTTTCATGGCTAGATCGAACTTAATTTTCCTTCAACCTTCTCCCTAACCTTTTCTAATCCAGAATTACTTTCAATTCAAACATGAAACAATAAAACTCGGTCGGGAATTTAATCTTTTTCATTTTCATGCAAATTACAATAATTTCATGTAAAAACCCTACCAAATTGTATTATATGCAATGATGAAATTTTTCTCTGCCCCCCCAACTTAAATAGCATTGTCCTCAATGACATGGAAAGTTGAAATGAAAGAACAATGTAGTAGGAAAGAGACAACCTGGTGTGCGGAGCAGAATCTCCTTTGGCGATAACTTCCTCTCCTTGGCTTGAATCTAATAACTAAAACACACTGAAACAAAAGTATCAAATAACAAAAATCTTGGGTTGCCTCCCAAAAGTGCTAAGTTTTCCGTCTTCAGCCAGACGCATGAAAAATCTTACTCCGGATCACTTAAAGCAATTGATTCTTTTAACAGCTGCTCACTTTCCACGTAAGGTTTTAATCGTTGACCGTTGACAGTGAAAATGTGACCATTTTTAGGATCCAAAATCTTAACAGTACCATGGTCAAAAACTTTAACAATAATGAATGGTCCATCCCATCTGGACTTTAGCTTACCGGGGAACAAACGCAGCCTTGCATTAAATAGCCAAACCTTTTGATTTTCTTGAAAACTCTTTCTGTGAATGTGTTTATCATGAAATGCTTTGGTTTTAGCTTTGTAAATCTTTGCATTTTCATAGGCTTCGTTCCTTAATTCCTCCAGTTCATTAATTTGTAGAGCTCTTTGGGCACCAGCTTGATTAAGATCAAAATTAACTTGCTTAATGGCCCAATAAGCTCTATGTTCCAATTCTACGGGCAAGTGGCAGGCTTTACCAAAAATGAGACGGTAAGGGGACATGCCAATGGGAGTTTTGTATGCAGTTCTATAGGCCCATAATGCATCATCTAGTCTCTCGGACCAGTCTTTTCTATCCGGCCTAACAGTTTTATGCAGAATATTTTTAATTTCTCGGTTTGACACTTCAACCTGGCCACTAGTTTGGGGATGATAGGGGGTAGCAAGCTTGTGAGTGATACCATACTTACGAAGCAAAGCTCAGAATTGAAAATGAGTGAAATGAGAACCCCCATCATTAATTATAGCCCTAGGACAACCAAACCTAGAAAAGATATTCTTCTTCACAAACTTCATAACCACCTTATGGTCATTTGTCCTAGTAGCAATGGCTTCAATCCATTTGGAAACATAATCGACCGCCACCAAGATATACTCATTACCGAATGAAGATGGAAATGGTCCCATAAAATCTATTCCCCAAACATCAAAAATTTCAACCACCAGAATGGGATTTATCGGCATCATATCTCTCTTCGAATTATTGCCCACAGCTTGGCATCTCAAACATGATTTAGAAAATTCATAAGCATCCTTAAATAACGTGGGCCAATAAAATCCACTTTGTAGCACTTTTGCCGCTGTCTTCTTTCTAGAGAAGTGTCCCCCACAAGCTAAGTTATGACAAAAATTCAATACTGATTGCTGTTCTTCCTCAGGGACACATCTTCTAATGATCTGATCGGGACCCATATGAAACAGCTCAGGGTCCTCCCAGCAATAGTGTTTTACTTTAGAAAAGAAATGATCCTTCTCCTGCTTAGTCCACCCTCCCGGGATCTGACCTGCCGCCAGGTAGTTAACAATGTTAGCATACCAAGGAGTTGAAGAATGAGAGAGGGAAAGGATCTGTTCATCGGGAAAAGAATCGGACATTGGAGTACTTTCAGGGATCACTATCCTGGATAAATGATCAGCAACTACATTGGCCAACCCCTTCTTGTCTCTAATTTCTAAATCAAACTCTTGTAATAATAGAATCCATCTAATGAGACGGGGCTTAGCATCCTTCTTGGAAAGTAAGTATTTTAAGGCAGAATGATCGGAGTAAACAATAACCTTAGCCCCTAAAAGATATGATCGAAATTTTTCTAAGGCAAAAACAACAGCTAGAAGCTCCTTCTCCATGGTGGTGTAATTCATCTGAGCATCAGCAAGGGTGCGACTTGCATAATATATTACCACGGGCTTTTGCTCTATCTTCTGACCTAAGACAGCTCCAACAGCATAGTCCGAGGCATCACACATAATCTCGAAAGGAAGCGACCAATCTGGAGATTGAAGAATCGGAGCTTGAGTAAGTGCCGCTTTCAAAGAATTAAAGGTTTTGAGACAAGAATCATCGAAATGGAATGGAGTATCTTTAGCAAGCAACTATGTGAGGGGACGAGCAATGGTGGAGAAGTTCTGAATAAATCTTCTATAAAATCCAGCATGGCCAAGAAAGGATCTGATTTGCTTGACAGATGTAGGGGGAGGAAGATTGGAAATCAAGTCTACTTTGGCTTTATCGACCTCTATTCCCCTTTCCGAAATCACATGGCCTAAAACTATGCCTTCCCTCACCATAAAGTGGCTCTTCTCCCAACTCAGCACAAGATTAGCATCAATGCACCTCTTCAAAACCTGAGTCAAATTTTCTAAGCACCCCTCAAAAGAATCGCCAAACACCGAAAAATCATCCATGAAAACTTCCAAAGTCTCCCCCACCATGTTAGAAAATATCGACATCATACATCTTTGAAAAGTAGCAGGGGCATTACACAGTCCAAACGGCATCCTTCTAAACACAAACGTGCCATAGGGCCATGTAAAAGTGGTTTTTTCTTGATCCTTCGGATAGATAGCAACTTGATTATATCCGGAATAGCCATCCAAAAAGCAAAAATATTTTTGCCCAGCCAGCCTTTCCAGAATTTGATCAACAAACGGGAGTGGAAAATGATCTTTCTTTGTTACTGAATTTAATTTCCTGTAATCAATACAAACCTTCCATCCCGTCTGTAATCGCATGGGCACCTCTTCTCCTTTTTCATTTGTAACCACTGTCAGCCCCGACTTCTTAGGAACCACTTGTGTCTGGCTAACCCATTTGCTATCAGAAATAGGATAAATTATCTCAGCATCTAACCACTTAACAACTTCCTTCTTCACCACCTCTTTCATATTTGGATTCAGCCGACGTTGCATCTCTCTACTCGGCTTGGCATTGTCCTCCAAATAGATATGATGCATACAAACATCTGGACTTATACCCTTCAAATCTGCCACAGACCATCCTATCGCCCCCCTATGCTCCTTAATAACTTCTAAGAGTTTAGATTCCTGAGCAAAGGTAAGATTAGAAGCAATGATAATAGGCAAGGTATGATCTGGGCCTAGATAAGCATATTTCAATGAATTCAGTAGAGGCTTAAGTTCCAAAATGGGCGGCTGATCAAGAGATGGAAGAACAGGTTCAGCTTGAAGTGGAGGGAGTGGTTCAACTCTAGAATAGGGTGCATAAGAAAGAGGTGAATCTTGAAGCAAACTACCTTCTTCAATCACATCCTCATTCATATCCGCATTTTCTTCAATTATTTCATCAAAAATATCAATGACATTACATTCTCCCTCATGATCCGGGTATTGTGAAGCTTTAAAAACATTCAGTGAGACCTTCTCTCCTCCAAAGGTAATATCCATCATCCCTGTGGCACAATTAATATTGGCCTTCGCCGTAGCCAAAAACGGGCGTCCCAAAATGATTGGTGTATGTTTTAACTCTTGGGATGAGGCCATATCCAAGATTAAAAAGTCCACTGGGAAATAGCATTCATGAATTTTCACTATCACATCCTCCAACAAACCCTTTGGTGTTTTAACAGACCGATCCGCTAGTTGAAGGATAATAGAAGTGGGCTTTAATTCCCCTAAATCAAATTGCTCATAAATGCAGGTGGGTAACAAATTAACACTTGCTCTAAGATCTAGCAAAGCTTTATCAAATGTCACCTCACCTATATCACATGAAATTAATGGAGCACCAGGGTCCTTCAACTTCTTTGGTAAAGAATTCATTAAAACAGCACTAACATCTTCAGATAGACGGATCTTCTGTGTTGCTGCCTTCGGCTCCCTTCTTGGTGTACAAAGCTCTTTTAAAAACTTAGCATACGCCGGCACATGTTTAATAGCATCTAAGAGTGGAATATTAATATTGACTTGTTTAAATAATTCTAACATCTCTTCTTGTTGGACCGGCTTCTTTTGAGCTTTTGGCTTTAATGCATCCGAAAAAGGGATCTTAGGAACATATCCTTGCAAACCTTCATCAACCTTGACCTTTCCTTTATCCATTGTCTTCTCTCCCCCATCTGGCTTCTTTTTCTCTTGAATAATTATCGGCTCTTCTTCCTCATTATCACTTTCCTCTCGGGCATCTTGGCCCGAACTACTACCTACAGCCTTAGCCTGATATGGATCACTAAGAACTTTCCCGCTCCTAAGGGTAGAGATAGCTTTGGCATTCTCGAATTGAGGAACGATAGGAGGGGGTGGCTGAGGTTGATTGGGCTGATTTGGAGGGGGAAGAATAGGAGCTCTTTGCTGAACTCGGAGGTTGTTGATTGCGGGGATTAGCTATGGGTTGACTAGGTAGCTGCCCAACATCTCTCCTCATATTACTAGCCACCAACTGACCTATTTGACCTTCTAACTTAGCAATTGATTGTTGCTGAGAGAGAATAAGTTGCTGAAGTTGGTCAAATTTATCCTCAAAATGAGGCTGAGGGGGTTGAGGAGGCGGTTGATAAGGAGCTTGAAACGGGGCTTGAGGTTGATAACGATGTGATGGAAATTGATTATATTGGCCCTGAAATGGTGAAGCTTGTTGATATGGGGCCTGAGCATGATGGAATGACGATTGCTGAAATGGAGGTTGTTGTTGTTGATTATGTTGGAAAGGATTTTGAAGATGTTGGTGAGACTGGTTCGGAACTTGAAAAGATTGTTTTGGAATTGAGGGATTGACTTGATTAGATGGCCCTTGTTGCAATTTCCAAGAAAAATTTGGATGATTTCTCCAGCCCGGGTTATAGGTATTAGAATATGGATCATAGGCGGGCTTAGAGACACCCTGAGCAGCAAAGACTTGTTCTTGGATAAATGGGGGAAGTTGGACCGCCGTGGGGCAATCAATGACAGCATGATTTGGGCTAGAACATAGAGCACAAAGTTCTTGAAGGTTGGAATCTGAGAAAAGTTGATTTTGTTGGATTGGCGGAAAAGAAGATTCTTGCTTATTCATGGATAATAATTGATCTAGTTTTTGCGCTACTAAATCTACCTTCTCCATCCTTTGCGCCAACAAGTCCACTTTATTCAACTTTTGAGTAAGTGCATTAATATCCATCCTATTCTCCAACTCTCCTTGACTTTTGACTTCATATAGCCCACCCTTCTTGGAAGGTCCAATCATCCTTTCATAAGAGGAAAGTGAAGCATGACTAATAGAATTTTCACTTAACATTTCAAACAGATCATAAGCTTCATCCTCACTTTTACTCATGAAAGCCCCCCCACATGATGGCATCCACCATCTGTCTATAGTTTTCCGTTAATCCCTCATAAAATGCTTGCACAATTTGCCATCTAGATAGGCCATGATGGGGACATTTTCTCAATAGATCTTTCAACCTGTCCCAAGCCTCATGAATTTGCTCCCCAGAATTTTGTGTAAATCCAGTGATGGCCCTTCTCATGGTATTAGTCCTACCAATGGGGTAGAATTTCATCAAGAACTCTTTTTGCATCTCTCCCCATGTGTCAATTGTTCTACCCAAGGCTCCCAACCAATATTTTGCTTTATCCGTAAGGGAGAATGGGAAGAGAGTAAGTTTAAGGGCATCATCTGAGAAGTTTTGAATTTTGACAGTTGAACATATCTGGAGAAACTCATCGAGATATTTATATGGATCTTCATTAGTATTGCCATAGAAGGATGGCAACATCTGGATGGTACTAGATTTGATCTCATAATGAACCGCCTGGTTCTGAGGTGCTTGAACATAGAAGGATGGTTGATATTGATTCGGTATGAAATAATCCGTCATTTGCTTGGGGGCTTGTTGCACTTGTTGGTTTTGATTTTGATTTTCCATGAGATTAGGTTGGGGTTATGGTCTAGATTGCACTAACCTTTCAATTTCACTAATGGGTCCTATCAAATGTGGGTGGAGGGATCTCCTACCTTGCATGCAATGCAAAGGGCCCAAAAGGTAATGATGATTTTTTTTTTCAAAATGCAATGAATCCCTATATGAATGGGTTATGCAAATGCAAGGATTAACTATATGAATGCAAGAATGATGTTTTTTATATGGAAAACCTTCTAAGGGCACTCTAACTCCAAGGTGCTTCGTGGTACAACCTGCCCGGCGTCCGTGAGGGAATCCACGGGTACGGGGACTTATGGAGGTCTTAGAAATAGAATTTCAAGTCCAAAGAGGCGGAATGCTCAATGGAGTGTCCTTCCAAATCCAAGAGGGGTGTAACGATCCTAATGCCCTTAAGGAGGCGAAATAGATGAGAAGAGAATTTTTTTTTTCAAAAGATGTTGTAAATAAAGAATGAAAAACAAAAAGAATAACTAAGTGCACAAATGCATGAAAGTAATGCAACTAAGATGGAGATATGCTAGCATGATGAATTTTTTCTATTTTCTGATTTTTTTTAGAATTTTTTAGAATTTTTCAGATTTTTTTTAGAATTTTTCAGAATTTCACAAAAAAGGACCTTTTCCTACGTATACTAACCTTTTAGCGACGCTTGATTTTCCTGGATTTTTCTGAATTTCTGCTTTCTGTGACAGATCTAGGCTTTAGCGACGCTTCCTATGACAGATTTTTTTCCTTGGATTTTCAGGTCCGAATTTCTTTGAATTTTTTGATTTTCTGATTTTTTTTAACTTTTTCCTGCAAAGTAAAATAGAAAAATAAGTAAAACTATATACAAATCAAACACAAGAAATTTCCCAACATAAAAATTAATTTCCTCCCCGGCAACGGCGCCAAAAATTGATGCGCACCGACTAGTGTCGTTAAGAAAGCCGTGCCACAATTTCAAAATATTCACACTCACTCACTTTAAAAGATTAAAAAATCAAATTATATAGTGGTAAGCGGAGTCGATCCCACGAGGAGGAAAAATCCTTATTTTATCAAGTTGGAAAAACACCTTATGCTTTGAAAATCGAATTTTGAGTGAGATTGAAACTAAGGAAAATAAAGTGTAAGAAAACTAATTAAAGAATATGAGAGGGTTTAAGAAGAGAAATTGGAGGAGATAGAGAGAGAAACACAATTTCACAAATGATGAATTTCATTAAGATGATAGTGGAAAGTCACACTAGAAAAATAAGAATTACAACATGGGAACATCAAAGAGAAAAGATAAGAAAATATAGCCAATGCATGAAGAATAACGCTGCCTCCCAAGCCTTGGATGAAGATCGCCTCGCCTTGGATGCCGACGCCGTGAGAAGACTAATAGATGAAGATCCGCCATGGGATATGAGCGGAAAATAGAGGAAGAAAGAAATAGATGGAGGAAATTTGAAAACAATGCAAAAAGGGTGTGTGTGTGTTGGTGTGTTTTGAGAAGAAACAGTGAAAAACTAGATTGAAAACAGAGAGTGATTTGGAGGAAGAATAACTTTAAAATAAGAAGGAATTAGGAAAAGTGGAAAACATGAAAGTTTTAGAGATTGAGAAGATGAAGAAGATTGATGAAGACTTCAGAGTTTAAAAACGAGAGGAAGATGGAGAAAACTGAGGATGAACAGGAGGTGGTCGCGGATGAACAGTGCAGAACTCTAAAAATCTGAACTTTAAAAAATTGCCTATAGCTTTAAAACGGTGAGGAATTGGAAGATGAGGTAGAAGAAGAAGTTGAATAACTTTCAAAAACGCACAACTTTTGTGAAGACAGCAGAAAGAGATGAGGATCAGAAGAGGGAGAAAAATGATGAAGAACAGGAAGTATGAAAATCGGGTGAACAGTAAAAACCATAGACCGAGCTTTGAAAAACTAATTATAGCATAAAAACGAGAAAGAATTAGGAGAAGAAGAAGAAAAAGAATTTGTAGAAGACTGGAAAACGAAGAACTTTGATGAAGAACTTAACTGCAAAAGATGAAAAGAAAGGCTTCGAAATTAAACCCTAAGGCATATCTCCAAACTATTCTCTCTGTAACCTTGCGACCATGGCATCCTTTTATAGGGTTTTTGGTCTCTTACGATCGTGGACTTCCCAAATCCACTCAAATCCAGGTTTTTAGCAATACAACTTCACCCAATTAGACTTATTTCCATCCTTGGAGTCCTCCTTTCCTTGAATATGACTTGGATAAGCTTGAAAATTGGAAGGAGACTTCGATCGGAAACTGTAGTTGCCATTTCTGGTTTTCCTGGATTTTTCTGAATTTTTGCTTTCTGTGACAGATCTAGGCTTTAGCGACGCTTCCTATGACAGATTTTTTTCCTTGGATTTTCAGGTCCGAATTTCTTTCAATTTTTTGATTTTTTGATTTTTTTTTACTTTTTCCTGCAAAGTAAAATAGAAAAATAAGTAAAACTATATACAAATCAAACACAAGAAATTTCCCAACATAAAAATTAATTTCCTCCCCGGCAACGGCGCCAAAAATTGATGCGCACCGACTAGTGTTGTTAAGAAAGCCGTGCCACAATTTCAAAATATTCACACTCACTCACTTTAAAAGATTAAAAAACCAAATTATATAGTGGTAAGCGGAGTCGATCCCACGAGGAGGAAAAATCCTTATTTTATCAAGTTGGAAAAACACCTTATGCTTTGAAAATCGAATTTTGAGTGAGATTGAAACTAAGGAAAATAAAGTGTAAGAAAACTAATTAAAGAATATGAGAGGGTTTAAGAAGAGAAATTGGAGGAGATAGAGAGAGAAACATAATTTCACAAATGATGAATTTCATTAAGATGATAGTGGAAAGTCACACTAGAAAAATAAGAATTACAACATGGGAACATCAAAGAGAAAAGATAAGAAAATATAGCCAATGCATGAAGAATAACGCTGCCTCCCAAGCCTTGGATGAAGATCGCCTCGCCTTGGATGCCGACGCCGTGAGAAGACTAATAGATGAAGATCCGCCATGGGATATGAGCGGAAAATAGAGGAAGAAAGAAATAGATGGAGGAAATTTGAAAACAATGCAAAAAGGATGTGTGTGTGTTGGTGTGTTTTGAGAAGAAACAGTGAAAAACTAGATTGAAAACAGAGAGTGATTTGGAGGAAGAATAACTTTAAAATAAGAAGGAATTAGGAAAAGTGGAAAACATGAAAGTTTTAGAGATTGAGAAGATGAAGAAGATTGATGAAGACTTCAGAGTTTAAAAACGAGAGGAAGATGGAGAAAACTGAGGATGAATAGGAGGTGGTCGCGGATGAACAGTGCAGAACTCTAAAAATCTGAACTTTAAAAAATTGCCTATAGCTTTAAAACGGTGAGGAATTGGAAGATGAGGTAGAAGAAGAAGTTGAATAACTTTCAAAAACGCACAACTTTTGTGAAGACAGCAGAAAGAGATGAGGATCAGAAGAGGGAGAAAAATGATGAAGAACAGGAAGTATGAAAATCGGGTGAACAGTAAAAACCATAGACAGAGCTTTGAAAAACTAATTATAGCATAAAAACGAGAAAGAATTAGGAGAAGAAGAAGAAAAAGAATTTGTAGAAGACTGGAAAACGAAGAACTTTGATGAAGAACTTAACTGCAAAAGATGAAAAGAAAGGCTTCGAAATTAAACCCTAAGGCATATCTCCAAACTATTCTCTCTGTAACCTTGCGACCATGGCATCCTTTTATAGGGTTTTTGGTCTCTTACGATCGTGGACTTCCCAAATCCACTCAAATCCAGGTTTTTAGCAATACAACTTCACCCAATTAGACTTATTTCCATCCTTAGAGTCCTCCTTTCCTTGAATATGACTTGGATAAGCTTGAAAATTGGAAGGAGACTTCGATCGGAAACTGCAGTTGCCATTTCTGGTTGAACTTGAAATAGCGACTTCATCTGGGTCGTTCTTTCTTTAAATGACGCCTTAATCTAGGGCGCCCTTTCCTGAAGTAGCGCCTCTTCACTCGGGCGTCAGTTTCTTATTTCCTTATTTTTCTATTTTCACATTTTTCGTAAAATAGAAATTGACGACCTTCACTTTGGGCGTCCTTTGAATGATTAGCGACCTCCGCTTGGGCGCTAATTCTTTTCTCTTTTTTTTTCTTTTTCCAGTTTCTTTTATCAACTGAATTGACGCCCTTGGAGCTGTCGCTTCTTGCTTAAGACGCGCTCTTGCATCTGTCGTTATTTAAATAGCGCCTTGATCTAGGTCGCTTTTTCCTGAAAATTAAAATATCAATCTATTTAATTCTAAAATAATTGTGCAAATATTTAAATTTTTCTCACATGGTCTTTTAAGCTCAAAAAGATGATAAAATGCATGAAGACTCAAATAATATGTGAGAATGTAATTAATGCTCATGTTGCACAAATATACTCAAATAATGCTCAAAGATGATAGATGTGATGTAAATTATGATGTAAAATATAGCACTTATTAGTCATGCGTAGAGATTCTTCTGTTGGTCGGAGGTATGTCGATTTCTCCTTTGGTTAGAGAGATTGTCTTTGGCTAAGGTTCGTCGTCTTGCATGGTGTGTCTGGATTGGTTGGCCTACGTGTGCCATGAAGTCCGTGCGAGACGTGTCCTGTGTTTTGGCAAGGTGGTTGCCTGTGAGAAGTCGTGCCCAATTCTCTTGCTGTGTGAGGGTGCTGGTGCTGTTCCAGAAGGACGTGTGCCAGTTAGGCGGTGTTCTTGAGAATCTGTGGCTGGTGTAGTGATTTTTCGATACGTGGCGGTTCGGAGCCTGCAGAGTTGCAGAGGATTGCCAGATTTGGGAGTGAATCTGTGCTTGGGGTTCGAGGAAAGGGAGCTTTCCTCACCCTATTTTCTGAGGTTGGCCAGCCGAGTTGTGGATTGTCGGGATGGTGAGTCCCGAGTTGCCGTGATTGGCTGTGTGCGTGTGGATCAGAGTGCGCAGCGGAAGCCGGTGGGCTCACAACGCACAGGTTCAGGATCGTAGCGTTGGGTGCTACGGGTGGATTCCTGAGGTTGCGTTGAGCATTGGAGGATTGGTTACTCTGTGTGAGACGTGTTGTTGCCGTGCCGTTGCTCGAGGTATTGTGGTTCTTGGCACTGGCAGGATGGAGTCTTGGGAAAAATGTTGGCAAGTGTGCCGCATGAGTACCCAGTTCCTATGATGGAGCCTGTGTTAGGCGTCGGTGTTAGACCCGGAAGGGGTTATTGAGGATGTCGCCCGACGGAGGTCGAGGACGTGTTGGTCAGAGTCGGTGGTTTGGTGCCCGATGTGTGTTACAAGTCGTGTCCTCGGATTAGATAGTGTTTTAGAGAAGTGATCTCTGAGAGATTTTGGGTTCCGGTCGGTAGCTGCGAGTGACTAGTAAGGCTAGTCTTTTAGCCGACCATGATCAGGTGTGTATTGTTGGGGACCCGTGTTCATTGGTTGCGGCGTTGGCGACCAGGTTGCTGTGAGTTTGGATGGCACTTTCCTCCCTTAGAGATGTATGCCATGAATTGTTCTAGTGGTCTCCCATGGCTCTGTGGTAAGGGTGGAATTGGGATTGGCAGGTGTCCACTTGGATTAATTGAGATGAGGGTTTCGATGAGACAGGACGGAAGAGTGACGCCTGTGGGAGGAGGCCTTTAAGTGAGATTGGAGTCAGAATGGTGGTCCTTGATGGGATGTTGGTGTTGGTGTGGTTATCCCTGGTTTGGTGACCAGCATGGGATGGTTCCTCTGTAAGCATGAGTCGAGTGAGGTGATGAGTGAAGACTCCTGAGTGTTATCTTTGGTTTCATCGTGCTCCCCTGAGAGGGTTGAGTTGGCGCGATGATCAAGATCGGATGCGGTGTCTGAGAGAAGCTCAGTTTGAGATGTGGTAATTATCTGTGTGTGAGTCAGTGGATGGCCTGTTGTGAGTTGAATCGTGCCTGTTGGGCCGGCGATGGTTTCCCGTTGACATGTATCTAGCGACAAGTAGATGGTCTTGTCACAGACAAAAGATGCGGGTGGTTGCGCATCGGAAATGGCCAGAGCCGTGTGCAAGCGAGGGCTTTGGTGGTCGTCTCCGTGGTGTGCCTTCCAGATGGGATCTGGACTTTGTCGAAGTTTGAGTTCTGGCAGAGTTGGTCCCGTTCTATTGTGAGCGCTTGGCTTGCCAGGTGTGAACTGATGGAGGCTCTGTATTGGTTATTCCCTTGAGAACGGTGTGCGACCTGCCAGCTGGTTGTGAAGCGGATATGTGTATTGCCCGCCGACCATAGGATGGATCGGTAGCTATTTCTCGTGACGAGGACTGTGTCTCCTCGGTGAACGAGAGGGTAGCAGCGGTGCCATGATTGATTTTCCTTGTGACTGAGGTGATGCCGGACTGTGTCCTTTGGTGTATGCCAGCTCAGATGGCCGGTGTGCACGGCGTGCAGAGCGAGGTGCCGTTTGTGATTATAGTCTGGCTGTGTCCCTTAGGAGAGGAGCTTTCGAAGAATCGAGGTTTTCTGTGCTGGGGCTCTGACAACGTTGTCAGTTGGTTCAGTGTTCTTCCCTTGTGACTTGGTGCTAGTCCTGAATTTCGAGGACAAAATTTCTTTAAGGGGGGAGGGCTATAATGCCCCAGATTTTTCAGATATTTTTCGGATCATTTTTGTGGGTCTCAGAGTGTATTTTATGCTTTATACGTGTTTTTCCCTGATGTGCCTTCAGAACTCTGTGCAGGGCGAACCGTGCCGTTCTCCGACTCCGGGACGTTACCACTGCGTTGTGCTCCTCCCGAGGATCGCGGAGGTGATTTTTAGTATTTTTCTGAATTTCTGGAATTTCTGGGGTTTTTTTTATATATTAACCCTTTCTCTCTCTCCCCATTCTCACTTTCTTACTCTCTCTCATGTCTTTCTCTCCCCCTCTCCCCGGGCCGCCGATGGTGGCGGAGGAGGGCGAGGCGGCGATGGCGGGAGGCGAAGAACGAGGAACGGGTCCAGGATCGAGGGCCGGTGGCGCGTGGAAGCTCGACCGCGGGTTCGTGTAGCGGCGAGGATTTCGTGGCATTTCTTGGTAGATCAGCTTCCACAGCGCGTCAAATCTTCGATGGAGGTAGGGAGATGGACCCCTAATTCGCATACTTCATTTCCCGTGAGTTTGGTAGCCCGTGGTGAGTCGAGCGTGGGTTTATTGGCATTTTGGGGAAAACTATGTTTTTGGGGAGTGAGCCGGATCTCTCATTTCGTGGGGTTTTTGACCGATCAAAGGGTATAGATGCATGCTAGGGTGCTTGGGGATGGATTCCTCTTTGTTTCCCCTTCATCGGGTGATGAATGGGGCGTGGAAATGAGATTTTTGGGGTTTTCACCAGTTTCAGGTTCGGGATGCCTTAGCGGATCTTTCAGTGAGCGCTAGGCTGTTAGCGGTCAGGTGGAGACTGCTATCGTCCCGTGTATGTCGGTTCAGACCTGGCGGTTGCACGATGGACCGCCAGGGTCCTTAGCGGTCCAGTGGTAGGACGCTAACCTCTACTTTGCAGTCCATGGGTAGACCGCTAGGGATTCGTGAGTTCCTGAGTTCTTAGCGATCCAGCGGTAGACCGCTAGCATTTTCTTAGCAGTTCAGGGGTAGACCGATATGCCTTCTAGCGGTCCAAAGGTAGAGCGCTAGGCGATTCCTCATGCTCGTTGTGCCATTTACCGTCATGTTGGTCTCCGGTCGACCCGGTTGTGACCCAGTGGTCGACCTTCGGCCTCATGAGTGTCCCGGACACCCCGTGAGTTCCGTGTCCGTTTTTCTGGGGTGGAGGTACCGTGTTACTTCGATTAGCGTGCCCATTGGTGTGGTGGGTCCGGGTGACCCCATGTTGATACGCACAGCGGAAAGTGAGATAGAAGGGGGGGGATGAATAGCTCACTCCCAAAATTCGATAAACTCAAACATGATTTCTTAACCCCTCAAATAGCAGGGAAGAAGACTTCGAAAACAGGCAACAATGATGACTAAAGAAAGAAGTGAGATCAAGAAAGCAACCCACAATGACGCAATGTGTCAAGTAGATGGAGAGCAGCACAACGTGACCAAGCAAGACCACGGAGAGACAGTGAATTTTTTAGGTGGTTCGATTGCTATCCGCAATCTACGTCCACCCCTTACTCAGGCGAGTAAGGTTTCCTTGCAATATTCAATCGCAACATAGCAGACTCAGTCTACAACAGCCGCTGCCAGACAGCTTGCCCTGAGGAACACCCTCCTCAGACTTCTGATCAACCAGAAGTGAAACACTGGAGAACCAATCTCCCTTCCTTTGCACGTAGCAAAGGGAACCCTGTGCAGTTACTCCCAAGTAACTCACACAACCAGGGGATCGAACCTCTCTTCCTCCAAGACAATGGAGGGAACTGGAGAATCTCTCCCTTCCTCCGAATAGTGGAGGGTAACAGAACGGAATGACAATAAAGGAAACTCGAAAACAAAAACAATCGATGAACTATAATTTTCTCTGAAAACAAAAGCAATATAGCTTTCTTAGAAGCAGAACTTCACATTCACAATCACTTCTCTCTCTCTCAGAAATTTTTTCTCTCAGCTCTGGATGTAGTGGGCTTTTTCTGATCTTCTCTCTTTTTCCAATGCTCTCAAGCTGCTCTTCTTTTCTCACTGTTTCATCCTCTTTCGAACCCTTTTCCTCAGCATATATATATATGTCTGGTCCAGAACCTTAGGCGTGTGGATACCACGTTTCCCGCCTAAAAGGTTGGGGTATGTGTGGGAATGTTCTGGAGTTCTATCTACCTCGGATCACGTGCCATCTTCCTAGTGAATGCACAGACAAATTGTCAGAAAAGAGATAGTCATTTTATTACACACTTAGCACAATTCGTATCAGTGTAATGAGTAAGAAGCCAGAAACTGCACTGAGTAGAAGTTCCCAAATCAATAGTTCCACTGACTTGCAACAAGGTGAACAAGAGGTTCCACTGAGTTGAAGTGAGCCAAAGTGAGAGGTGCACTGACTTGAGAAGACGCATGACGTCATTACCATAGACCATAGACTCTGATCGTGCAACACATATGCATGGACAGGAAGCAACAAAATGCAAAGATGTACTGACTTGATTTTTCCATAGAGAAAAATGTGTACCGAGTCAAAGAAATAAGCATCGACTAAGACGGGCAAGAAAGGCACCGATGTGAAATCAAGCATACGTTGCACCAATCTACTTTAGCTGTCTACATGACTTGCACCGAGTCGAGTTCCAATGCCTTTGACTAACGAAGAGTTGTACCGACTAGGTGCAGATCAAACCTTGCACCGAGAATGGTAATGCAATAGAAGATGCACCGACTTCATGTTGTTCAGATGCTAAAAAAAAAATATGCACCGAGTCGGGATATGCAGTCCAAGCAGGAGCTGCACCGAGATGGCAAGGAGAGATAAAAGACAAAGCTTGCACTAAGATGCATTTGCACTGAGATGACAAAGATAGATACAAGACAAAGCTTGCACCGAGATGGATTTGCACTGAGATGTAGGAACGACCAGCCTGACCAAAGCATTCTAGTCAAGAATTGCACCGACCCAAGAGTTGCACCGACCTCAAAAGGTGAGATGTAGAGACATGATATGCATGGACCTTAGTGGACACGACCTAGAGTAATGCATAGAAATAACATATGAACATGATCAAGGACTTGCACCGAGGAAAGCACTTTATGTAAGAGATGTAGAACTTGCACTGACTTAATATGCATTAAGCAAAAAGATGAAAATCATGTAATGCACGGAACTAAATCATGCTATAAGCACAGACCTCCTTCATGCTTAGAGTTAAAGAAATGCACCATATAAAAACAAATTGATTTGAAATTTAAACAAATTGATTTATAGTGTGAGACATCATCAAAACCGTAGGGATGTAACAATCTCCCCCTTTTTGATGATGGCAACACTATGAATCAAGGAATGTCAGGGCATAAGAAGGAGATCAAAAACAATCAAGAGCAAGCCAAAATGAGCATACTAATAAATTAGAAGACTTCTCCCTGAGACACCATCTTCTGAATCTCTTTTCTCTCCAAACACGCTTCACTCTCAGATGCAATAGATGCCCTGAACCAATGCTGCCCTTAACCAATGCCCTGAACCTCTCAGATGACCTCTTTCCAGTTGATAGAGGACCTCTCTCCCCCTTTGACATCATCAAAAGGAAATGAAAGATATTTGAAATTGCTGGAGACATGAGGGAGAAGTACATTGGCTTCTTAGTGTAGAAAGACTCAAGAGCATATCTTAAGAGAATAAGTGAGGTGCTAACTCAAGAGAATATTCTTAAACTCTGGTAATCAATAGAGAAGTAGAATAAGAGAGAAGTATGCCAAGACATTGCTGAACAAAACAACAATACTTAGTAGACGATAAGAAATAAAAGCAGAGAAGGTGTTTTCATGGAATTGAGGACAAGCATTCCAGTAATTTGCATAGAGACAAGAGATATTATAGAGTTTTTCAATAAGACCAATGAGTAAGTTGGTAAATCACACTTTTGACATTAGGGAGACACCTTGATCAGAGGCCTGAATCCCCAGTTACTCAATGTGAGTACCTCATTACCTCTCCTTTTTAGAGACCAGAGTTAGTAACAGTGGCTTTTTACGTGAGGAAACACCTTGATTAGAGGCTAGAGTCCCCAGTTACTCACCACCTTGTCCCCATTGCTCTGTGATGATCAGAAGCACAAATTTATTTTGCAGAGATTGCTCTTCCCCTCCCCCCCTTTTTTTTGAATTTGACACCTCATGACATGGGAATTACTTCACTTCATTGATTAAGCTCCCAGTTTCTCAGTGATCAATATGTTTATTTGGTTGATCCCTTATATTATGGAGATGAAGTGATTGAAGACAATACCAGAAGGACTGTTTCTTTGAAATGAATCTTGAAGTCTAGATTTCGAGTTGTTCTGGACATATGTCAAGACATACAAGTTTTAGCCTTAACCGGAATGATTTACAATGTTGGAAGATATACTTCGAACACTCAATCCAAATCTCTGATTGACTACTAGAGGAAAGATTCTAGCTGGACTTTAGTTACATAGACTTATAGACTTAAGAGATGAATGAGATTCCACAGTTTGAGATTGAACCGCACTCATTCAATCATGAGAACTAGCAATGACACACGTCTGGTCAATCTTTTGAATCAGTCAAAATTCACTAACTGCCCAGCTCCCCCTCAAATGATGCACTAAAGGAATTTAATCAGCAGACTCTCAGGACTCCCCCTCACTGATAGGACAGGCTTCTCATACAAACTCTTGCCAAGATAAAACAATACAATATCAGGAGATTAGCAATTAAGATAATTTAAATAAGCCTAATTCTCTCCTTAATGTGGTGAATTTGTCATTGTCCAGAGGCTTGGTGAAGATATCAGCAATTTGATTAGCAGTGCCTACATGAATCAGCTCGAAGGTGTTTTTAGAAACCTCGTCTCTTATGAAATGATGCCTTATTTCTATGTGTTTGGTGCGGGAATGCAAGATAGGTTCTTGGCTAGATTTATGGCACTGGTATTATCACAGTAAATGGGTGTGCACCACAGGTCAACTTGATAGTCCTGAAGCTGGTGTTTAATCCATATTACTTGTGTACCACAACTCCCTACAGCCACGTATTCAGCCTCTGCAGTGGAGAGGGCCACAAAATGTTATTTCTTGGAACCCCAAGATACTAAACACCCACCTAGAAAATCACAGTGACCACTGGTGATTTTTCTATCTAATTTACACCCGGCATAATCTGCATCTGTGTATGCAACTAAATCAAGTGTGTGTGATGCAAGAAACCATAAACCAAGGGTGTGTGTAGCAGACAGATATCTGAAAATTCTTTTCACTGCACCTAAATGCAATTCAGTGGATCTAGATTGATACCTTGCACACATTCCTACACTGAACTGTATATCAGGTCTTGAAGCTGTCAAATAAAGTAGAGATCCAATCATACCTCTATAGAGCTTGGCATCTACTTCTTTACCTGTCTCATCTGCATCCAATGAGGTATTGGTACCCATTGGTGTTGTAATGTGCTTCAAGTTGGTCATGCCAAACCTGTTGAGAATGTCCAATGTATACTTGGTCTTGTTGATGAAGCATCCATCCTCTAACTGTTGTACCTGCAAGCCAATAAAATACTTTAATTCACCTACCAAACTCATTTCAAATTCAGCAGACATCAATTTAGAAAATTCATTACATAGTTCAGAGCTAGTTGACCCAAAGACAATATCATCTACATATACCTGAACTATGATGAGGTATTTATTTGAGCTCTTGGAAAATAAAGTTTGATCCACCTTACCTCTATGTAAGGCCTTGCTGATTAGAAATTCTGTCAGTCTTTCATACCATGCTCGAGGAGCCTACTTTAGACCGTATAAGACTTTATTCAATCTGAAAACTTGGTCAGGTTTAGTGGAGAATTGAAAATCGGGGGGCTGTTCAACAAAAACTTCTTCTTTGATAACTCCATTTAAAAATGCACTCTTCACATCCATTTGTTGGAGTTTTATATTCTTGGAGCATGCAAATGCTAACAATATTCTTATAGCTTCCATCCTAGCAACAGGTGCATAGGACTCATCGAAGTCAACTCCAAATTCCTGACAGTAGCCCTTGGCTACTAGTCTGGCTTTATTTCTAGAAATGATTCCATTTTCATTCATTTTATTCTTAAACACCCACTTAGTTCTTATGACATTAGTATTTTATGGTCTTGGAATATGCTCTCAGACATTATTTCTCTCAAACTGACCAAACTCCTCACACATAGCATTAACCCATGATTGATCACTTAATGCCTCTTCTACTGATTTGGGTTCAATTTGTGAGACCAAAGTAATTAGGTCTTGATTATCAACATTCCTAAACTAAGACCTAGTTCTAAGAGGATCTTCAAGGTTGCCGAGGATGTTATCTATTGGGTGATCTTTAAGGTATCTAACATTTATTGAAGACTCACCTGTTTCAGCTGGCCCTACCTGGTTGGAGCATCTGATGTTTCATTCAGCTGAACCTCCTTTTCTTCTTTGTCTTCCAGGAATTCTCCATCGTGCTTGGAAACCCTGTCAGCATCTTCAATGTTAGTGGCATCTATTGCTTCACCAAAAATGATATGTGGAGACTCTTCGACTTCTGATCAGTTATGTTAAAGACCCTATGTGCTCTTGACACTTCAGAGTATCCTAAAAATATTCCAGGATAGCTTTTAGCATCAATCTTATCTAAGTCTTTCTTGTCATTATTATGGATAAAGCATTTAGCACCAAAAATCCTGAAATGAGCCAAGTTTGGTTTCTTACCTTTCAATAGCTCATAGGGGGTTTTCTTGTGAATTGGTGATGCGGGATGGACACGGGGACCGACTCTAAGTGATATGGACTTCGGACTCTAAATGCACACACAACCAGCAACATACGATGGGAGAGACATTAGGCCCGACACTAAGAGCTCCTAGGGGCTATACGCCGCTAATAGAAACGCAAGCTCACTCGTCGTCCCAAGCGAGGGAAACGTGGATCGAGCGCGGTTGAGAAACCGACAGAGTTAAGGGTAGTCCGACTCACTTCCGTGCTCGGATCGAGCCACGAGACGGGTCTCTCTCACGCTCACAGCGGTGACATGGACTCTTGGGCTAGAATCCTATGCTCTCACAGCGGCATATGACCATATACTAGCTAAGCAAAGTAATGCCGAGAAGTTACGATCGTACCTCCACGCACCCGGCGTGGGGAAGACAACCCCGGCCAAAACTGGACTCCTGGTTAACAAAATTTTACCGTGGTACAAAAATTTGACCCACTCCACGCAGGGAGGTAATAGGTCACATGTGGGGCCCGGGAGGCACGCGAATTGGGTTGACGGGCAGCATCTTGATGTCGCTCCGACGGTGCTGAATCCGTGTTTTGGTGCTGTCCGGACGGCGCGATCTACGGGTCCGTGGGGCCCATGGATGGCTCTGTCCTCCGGGTCTACTAGTGTGGGTCCCGCTGTGATGGAGACCCCTAGTGGCGTGCCTCCCTGGATGGCGGTCGGGCGGGAACGCCGGTCGGAGGCCGATCGGCTCCGATCTCCAAGCTTTGGAGTTGCTGCCCACGGACTGGTTGCTTCTATTTTCAGGTGCGCGATCCGGCGAGATCGGCTGTTGAGATCAATCCTGATGTCGGATCGAAGCATAGAAGGTATCGTTGGAAAGCTCTTTCAAATTACTCTGACCTAGGGCTAGAGAAACAAACTTGATCTACACGGATCTGGCCTTAGTCTATTTTTGAAGTTGCTGTTGGACAGTGCCCGAAATCTCAGGGTAGCAGGAATGTTTCTTGAGAACTACCTTTGACCGCAGGGTAGACCTTAGATTCAGACCTTAAGCTCTTCATGAAAATTGTAGAGGGGGGAGAGTGGAAAACGACAATATTTTTTATGAAGGGTTTTGTTGAGGTTTGGATGGAGAAAGGTATTTTAGACTAGTGGGTGGTCGGATCTGGACAGAGGTAGACAGAACTGTAAAGGGATCTGAAAGTGAATTTTAGAAAATAGGTGGAGGCCTGTGGAAATTCCACGAAAATTCTTGAATGGTGGGGATGGTGGGTAGAACCTCCAGTAAATTTGGGGGTTCTAGAAAAAATCAAAAGGTGGTCCGGAGATGGGAAACGCAGGGTGGCTATGGATCTAGACTGAAAACAGGCAGATCTAGAAGGAAAAGATGGTCGAAAATGGAAAAATGGAAATTAGAAGTTGGAAGCCCAACCAATTTTTTTGGGATGTGAGGGGCACCTTTGGAACTCACCCTAAAAGTTTGAGCTCAAGAAGAGTTCGTGGCTGAGAGCAGAAATTCGTGGAAGGTGGATCTATCCTGGATGGATAGAACTCCGGCAAACACGACGGTGGTGCGATGGCGGCACGGTGGCGGCGACGAAGAGCTCCGGAATTTATAGAGGAGGCTTCACACCTCAAGAACACAGCCTTCCCAGCTGCAGAAGGGGGAGAGAAGAGAGAGATAGGGGGCGGCCCTTGCTCCTTCGGGAGAAATTTTGATTTTCTTTGGCATTAATTCCAATCAAATGAAAATACAAGGAATATATATGAAATACAGAAAGACTTCAACAAACCCTAGATCTAGGTTGGGGAGGGGTAAAAGAAGGAGTTCAATTTTATTTCTCCCATGTGATTTGGAATCAAATAAAATAACAATTCAAATCCTATTAAACTATAATAAGCTAGGGGCGCCCCCTTGACTTTAAGGCATCCAATTTTGAAATTTTGCTCCCTTTGTCCCCCCCCTTGGTCCAACCCTTCTAGAAGCCCACCATGGAGGGTTGACTGACCCCACATGGGCCCAAGAGATGAGGTGGATCAATGAGAGAAGGGATGGGGGGCCCGCGGGACCCAGGTGGTCCCATTTTACACATAAACCCCTATAACAATATAAATTACAATCCGAATAAAACGCAAAATACACACAAACAAAGTCCCAATAAACTATAAATATCGAGACTCAGGGTGGAGTCTCCAAGCTGTCTCCGAGCCAGATGGAAGCCGCTGTAGCTCGGGTGGTGCTCCGCATACGGTACCGGTGGCTAATCGACTCGTGCTGCTCGTGTGCTCTAGTGTCCGCACCAATTCTCCCCGGGTGAGAGAAACTCGACCCTGTCGAGTAAGAGTATGCATTACTCTGGTACCGCTCCAGTAGGTCTGGATCTATCCTCTGCAACTCGGCCCGTGTGATCCAAGTATCCTCGGTGGTGGGTCACCCTCTCCAACGCACTAGGTAGCGCTGGTAAGATCCACTCCTGGTAACTGTCACCTGCTCATCCAATATATGATCGATATGCTCTCGCTGCTATGGAAAAGGGGCAGGATGTGGACACTCAGGTGTGGGATCACTCTCAATGAGAGGGGATGGCTCAAAAGGCTCACTAGGGATCACCGTTGGGTCCCTATAGGCAACTAGATCCGATACATTGAAAGTTGAGCTTATACCATATTCCTCGGGCAAGTCCAGAACATACGCATTAGATCCAACACGTTTCAACACTCTAAATGGACCGGCTCCGTGAGCTTGCAATTTCTTTACGGTTCCAGAGGGAAACCGTTCAGGTCTTACCCTGATCATGACATATTCACCCTCTTGGAACTCACGGTGGTGTCGATGGGCATCGGCTAACTCCTTATACCGTGCATTGCTGGCCTCAATGTGACGACGGATGTCATCATGCAGACTCCTAACATGCCTAGCAAACGACTCGGCAGACTCCGACACTCGTGCATGGATGGGCATGGGAACAAGATCCACTAGCTTCCTAGGCCTACGACCTATGACAATCTCGAATGGACTCATACCGGTAGACCTAATAACCGAATCGTTATATGCAAATTCTGCCAATGGTAATATGATATCCCAATCCCCTACATGATCCCTGAAAAGACACCTCAAAAGGTCACCCAGACTCCTATTGACCACCTCGGTCTGACCATCTGTCTGGGGATGATATGCAGTGGAAAACTTGAGATGAGTACCCAACATATGCCACAATGTCTTCCAAAAATAACTGGTGAATCTAACATCACGGTCCGACACTATGGTATGAGGCAACCCGAACTTGCACACCACATGAGTAAGGAAAAGGCGGGCTACCCTCGAAGCATCCGAAGTCTTCGAGCAGGGAATAAAAAGGGCCATCTTCGAGAAGCAGTCAACAACCACATAGACCGAATCATGCTTCCTGAAGGTACGTGGCAATCCCAAAATAAAGTCCATGCTAACATCATGCCACGGAGCATCAGGCACGGGAAGAGGTGTATAAAGGCCCGAGCTTTGCTTCTTCATCTTGGCCGTAGCACATGTATGGCACTGAGCCACAATATGAGCAACATCATGCTTCAAGCTCGGCCAATAAAATCTATGCTCAACAGCCTCGATAGTCTTGTTCCGACCAAAGTGGCCGGCTAGACCTCCCGCATGTAGCTCCCAGACTAAGAAGTCTCGAACCGAAGTTCGGGGAACACAAAGCCTGCCTCCTCGAAAGAGGAAACCCTCCTGAAGCACATAATCATCAAGGTCTCTTGAGGGTCCGGCCTGGAGAGTGGTATAAATCTGACCGAAGTCAAGACAGTCAACATAGGCCTCTCTTATCTTCTCTAACCCTATGACCTCAACACTCATGGTGGTAAGCAAACACGCTCGCCGACTGAAGGCATCGGCCACCTTGTTCTCCACTCCAGCCTCATGTTTTAGCACAAATGTGAATTGCTAGAGATACTCAACCCAACGGCTGTGACGCGCATTAAGCTTCTTTTGGGAATGGAGGTACCTCAAAGCCTTGTGATCGGAGTATAAGATAAACTCTTGATGTAATAGATAGTGCCTCTAATGCCTAAGAGCCTGAACAACTGCGTAGAATTCCTTATCATAAGTGGAGTATCGCAGTTCCACGTCATTCAGCTTCTCACTGAAATATGCGATCGGGTGGGTCTTCTGACTCAACACTCCTCCTATCCCAACACCCGACGCATCACAAGAGACCTCAAACACCTTCGAGAAATCTGGCAATCGAAGGATAGGTGTCTGGGTCATGCGCTCCTTGATGTCCTTGAAGGCAGCAGCTGCGGCCTTCGTCCACACGAATGTGCCCTTCCAAATACACTCCATGATCGGGGCGGTGACGGAGCTAAATCCGCAGATGAAGCGACGATAGAACGTCGCAAGGCCATGGAAGCTGCAGACATCATGGACCGTACGGGGTTTCGGCCACTCAACAATGGCCCGGACCTTCTCCGGATCAGCGGAGACCCTGGTACTAGACACAATAAAACCCAAGAAGGTAAGCTGAGGTGTCATGAAGGCACACTTCTGTGGGTTCGCATACAGCTACTCTCACCTAAGAAGTAGACAGACCTGTCGAAGGTGGTCTAAGTGGTCCCCCGTGGTGCGACTATAGATAAGAATATCATCAAAGTACACTACCACAAAGACTCCAATGAATGGTCGAAGGACTTGAGTCATGAGTCGCATGAAGGTGCTAGGGGCATTGGTCAACCCAAAGGGCATAACCAACCACTCATATAGACCATCCTTGGTCTTGAATGCGGTCTTCCACTCATCACCTGGCCTAATCCTCACCTGATGGTAGCCACTCTTAAGATCGATCTTCGAGAAGATAGTGGCACCGGCCATCATGTCTAGCATATCATCTAAGTGAGGAATAGGGAACCTGTACTTCACGCTGATTTTGTTGATGGCATGACTATCAATGCACATTCTCCACGTGCCATCCTTCTTTGGGGTGAGTAATGCGGGAACAGCACATGGACTCATGCTATCCCGAACAGACCCTCTCTGCATCAACTCATCGACCTGCCGTTTTAGCTCGGCATGTTCCGTGGGACTCATGCGATAATGAGGAAGATTGGGCAATGAAGAGCCCGGAATTAGGTCGATAGCATGCTGAATATCCCGCATGGGTGGGAGTCCATCGGGAAGCTCCTCGGGGAAAATATCAGCAAACTCCTGTAGAATAGGAATGACATCGGGTGGGAGTTCACCCTCAGAGTTCGGTTCCACCACTCGGACTGTAATAGCAAATACAGGGCAGCCCCGACTAGCCTCCCGCTCCATTTCCCGGGAGCTAATCATCATCAACCTCTTAGTCGAGGGCTCGCTTGGGCCAGATGTAACGGTCATAGCCCGAGCTGGGGATGGGGTACCGGGCCTGAGGACGGAAGGCTCCGGAGTACTAGGGCCAGTAGGACCCCTAACTGATGGGCTCTTGGGCTGATGGGGGTGGAGAGTAATCTGTTGGCCAGCATGGTCGAAGGTACAGGTGTTCGACCGGGCCATGGAGTGTGGCATCCCGATCAAATAACCACGGCCTACCAAGAATAATGCTGCCCACCTCCATGGGAAGGACATCACACCAGATATCGTCACGGTAGGCACGAAACTGCAGTGGGACCAGACATCGCAGCCTGATCGGAATGGAGGTGGAATCCACCCATGATACTCGATAGGGGCAAGGATGATCCACGGGCGTAAGACCAAGACTGGAGACATTGCCCGTGGAGATTGCATGATGCAACTCCCACTATCGATAATCACCTTACAAACTTGCTTGCCCAGCTGACAGAATGTATGAAAGATAGTGGTCCGTCGCCAGTCATCACTGTCCTGTGGCTGGGTGAGAATACACCTGACGACCCCCAAGTGGGTATCGTCCGGATGCTGGGCATCCTGGCCATTACCTTCGCCCTCATAGTACTCGTCAGCTAGCTCCAGATCTGCTTCATAGCTGACTAACTCGAGGTCCGTAGGGGTGGTATCCTCGGCCTGTGTGTCCCCAATGATAAGAGACTGGCGGGTGGGACACTGGTTGGCAAAATGGCCAAACCCATTGCAGTGATAACACTGCTGCCATGATCCACTAGGCTCCCCAATCATGGGTCCTTTCTCCTTATCCTCCCGACGGATAGGAGGTGAAGGCAACAAAGGATGGGCAGGAGGTGCGGGTGCCGGTGGACGGGCTGTGGGTGCCGTAAGATGTTGGGGACGAGGAAGGTCCCTCAGGGGTGGAGGGCGAGGCCTAGGAGCGAAAGGCTCGGGACGAGCAGGCTCTTGAGGTCGGGCCATGGGGGCCCTCGGATACATGCCAGAAGAGCCATGTGGCTCTACACTACGAAGGGGGAAGGAGCCCAACCGATGGGGAGACTCGAACTCGGCCTCGAATTGCTCCAATTCGAGAGCAACCTGATACGCTTGTTCCAAAGTGGTCGCATTGTGGCAAAAAAGTTTGTATTGATAGTTTGGCCGCAGACCTCTCCGAAAGCATGATATGGTCATGGTGCTCTCTTCCGTAACTCCACACCGCAAATAATACTCATCAAACTTGGCGGTGTACTCGGTCACGGATCGGTTCCCTTGGGAGAGACTTTGCTATTTGTCTATGAGACGTTGGCGATATGAGGCAGGAAGGTACTTCTCCCTCAATTTCATATTCATGTCATCCCAAGTGCTGATCGGGGGTTGACGTCGCTGATTTAGTAGGCTCTCCACATTGGTCCAATAAGTTTGGGCCTGCCCATGCAACTTCATCTTCGCGTATCGAACTCTCCGGTGGTCCATCATCTCAAACCACTCGAAGTACCGGTCCATGCCGGCCTCCCAATCTAAATATACCTTAGGGTCCAAGGGCCCGCTAAAAGTGGGAGGGTCCGCACGCACGCCCCTAAGAATGCGGTCGTCATCATCATCATCACGATTCCGTCATTGATTACGACGACCATTTCCCCCTTGCCCATTATCAGATGCATAGTCAGCCACCTCCTGCACCTGTTGCCTCCCAACATCTACCGCATGAGCTCTTGGCGCAGCAGGTTGCTGGGCTGGGTCTTGTTGACCATTGGTTGGCACGGGTTGCGCCGCCGCTGGGGCCCTCTCGAGGACGGCAATCCTCCCTACAAGACCTTGGAAGGACTGGTCCGAAGATCCAGCCCGATCCTTGAGGGCTTTCATCCTCCCTTCTAGACGCATCCCTATGCCATCTAGACGCGTACTAAGGCCATCCATACGCGTGTCAAGATGATCCATAATGGCTTGAAACATCTTGGCCGTCGAGGACTCATCGAGCTACGGGCTCGGGAATCCGCCATAGGTGGTGGTGGCGAGTATTGGGTACCTCGACGGGTGGGCATGCAAAGACACACGAACTAGGAGACACAACTGATGCAAACACCGACTAATGCACCTAGACCTAAACCAATATCCGGTATGTGGCGGAGTTAATCGATCCGAAGATCACTCCCACAAGTGTGCACCCTCCCCGATAGGCGTAGCCTAATGTTCGGACAACACCTTTTAATATACCAAATTATTGGGATGAAATGCAATTTTAAAACACCCTTTTTTTGTTTTAAAAATAATGATGATCCTAGACTCGACTTAGACCATGCAAGACTTATGCAACGACTACCCTAGACTCAACTTGGCTCTGATACAAAACTGATGCAGGACGGACATGGGGACCGACTCTAAGTGATATGGACCTCGGACTCTAAATGCACACACGACCAGCAACATACGATGGGAGAGACATTAGACGCGACACTAAGAGCTCCTATGGGCTATACATCGCTAACAGAAACACAAGCTCACTCGTCGTCCCAAGCGACGAAAACGTGGATCGTGCGCGGTTGAGAAACTGGCAGAGTTAAGGGTAGTCCGACTCACTTCCGTGCTCGGATCGAGCCACGGGACGGGTCACTCTCTCGCTCACAGCGGTGACATGGACTCATGGGCTAGAATCCTATGCTCTCACAGCGGCATATGACCATATACTATCTAAGCAAAGTAATGCCGAGAAGTTACGATCGTACCTCCACGCACCCGACGTGGGGAAGACAACCCCGGCCAAAATTGGACTCCCGGTTAACAAAGTTTTACCATGGTACAAAAATTTGACCCACTCCACGCAGGGAGGTAATAGGTCACATGTGGGACCCGGGAGTCACGCGAATTGGGTTGACGGGCAGCATCTTGATGTCGCTCCGGCGGTGCCGAATCCACGTTTTGGTGCTGTCCAGACGGCTCGATCTAGGGGTCCGTGGGGCCCACAGACGGCTCTGTCCTCCAGGTCTGCTGGGGTGGGTCCCGCTGTGATGGAGACCCTTGGTGGCACGCCTCTGTGGATGGAGGTCGGGCGGGAACCCCGGTCGGAGGCCGATCGGCTCCGATCTCCAAGCTTTGGAGTTGCTGCCCACGGACTGGTTGCTTCTATTTTCAGGCGTGCGATCCGGTGAGATCGGCTGCTGCGATCAATCCTGATGTCGGATCGAAGCATAGAAGGTATCGTTGGAAAGCTCTTTCAAATTACTCTGACATAAGGCCAGAGAAACAAACTTGATCTGCACGGATCTGGCCTTACTCTATTTTGGAAGTTGCTGTTGGACAGTGCCCGAAATCTCAGGGCAACAGGGAAGTTTCCTGAGAACTGCCTTTGACCGCAGGGTAGACCTCAGATTCAGACCTCGAGCTCTTCATAAAAATTGTAGAGGGGAGAAAGAGAGGAAACAAAAATAATGTTTATGAAGGGTTTTGTTGAGGTTTGGATGGAGAAAGGTTTTTTAGACTGGTGGGTGGTCGGATCAGGACAGAGGTAGACAGAACTGTAGAGGGATCTGAAATTGAATTTTAGAAAATAGGTGGACTCCTGTGGAAATTCCACGAAAAGTTTTGGGTGGTGTTGATGGTAGTTAGAACCTCCAGTAATTTTTGGGGTTCCATAAAAAATGAAAAGGTGATCCGGAGATGGGAAACGCAGGGTGGCTGTGGATCTAGATTGAAAATAGGCAGATCTAGACGGAAAAGATGGACGAAAATGGAAAAATGGAAATTAGAAGTTGGAAGCCCATCCAATTTTTCTGGGACGTGGGGGGAACCTCTGGAACTCACCCTGAAAGTTTGAGCTCAAGAAGAGTTTGTGGCTGAGAGCAGAAATTCGTGGAAGGTGTATCTATCTTGGATGGATAGAACTCCGGCGAACATGACGGTGGTGCGATGGCGACACGGTGGCGGCGACGACGAGGTCCGGAATTGATAGAGGAGGCTTCACACCTCAAGAACACAGCCTTCCCAGCTTCAGAAGGGGGAGAGAAGAGAGAGATAGGGGGCAGCCCTTGCTCCTTTGGGAGAAATTCTGATTTTCTTTGGCATTAATTCCAATCAAATGAAAATACAAGGAATATATGAAATACAAAAAGACTTCAACTAACCCTAGATCTAGGTTGGGGAGGGGTAAAAGAGGGAGTTCAATTTTATTTCTCCCATGTGATTTGGAATCAAATAAAATAACAATTCAAATCCTATTAAACTATAATATGCTAGGGGCGCCCCCTTGACTTTAAGGCATCCAATTTTGAAATTTTGCTCCCTTTATCCCCCCCTTGGTCCAACCCTTCTAGAAGCCCACCATGGAGGGTTGACTGACCCCACATGGGCCCAAGAGATGAGGTGGATCAATGGGAGAAGGGATGGGGGGCCCGTGGGACCCAGGTGGTCCCATTTTACACATAAACCCCTATAACAATCCAAATTACAATCCGAATAAAACACAAAATACACACAAACAAAGTCCCAATAAACTATAAATATCAAGACTCAGGGGGGAGTCTCCAAGCTGTCTCCGAGCCAGATGGAAGCCGTTGTAGCTCGGGTGGTGCTCCGCGTACGGTACCGGTGGCTCGCCGGCTCGTGCCGCTCGTGTGCTCTGGTGTCCGCACCAATTGGTCTTACCATGGCCCTGTTGATTGTATAAGTTGCTGTATTGGCCGCCTCTGCCCAAAATTTTCTTGGTAGTTGACTCTCAATCAGCATGTTTCGGGCCATCTCCACAATGGTTCGATTTCTTCTCTCCACGATTCCATTCTGCTCTAGTGTCCTAAGAGAAGAGAACTTGTGTGTTAGTCCTTCACTTTCACAAAGGTCAGAAAACATGGAGTTTTCAAATTCACCTCCATGGTCAGATTGAATTGAACAAATCTTATGTTTTCCTTCTTGTTTGACCTCATTGAAACATTATTTGAATTTTTGAAAAGCATCATTTTTGTTGGCTAAGAAAAAGATCCATGAAAATCTAGAGTGGTCATCAATGATCACATAACCAAACCTACTTCCATTGAGACTCTGAGTTCTAGTAGGACCGAAGAGATCCATATGAAGAAGTTTCATTGGTCTAGAAGACAATGGCTCAGATCTTAGTTTGAAGGACTTCCTGGTCTGTTTGCCTAAAGCATCACAGATTTTTGAGATTGAACTAAACTTAATTTTAGGCATGCCTCTGACTAAATCATGCTTGATCAATTTATTAAAAGTAGACCTAAACGTCTATGCCAATCAAAAGCATCACTTTCAGAATTAGCAGATAAGCAGAGATTAGATTCAGACTCAACATCTAAGTCTACCATGTAGACATTATTGGTCCTATTTGCTACAAACTTAACATGATCAGAATTTATTTCAAAGATTTTGCATGAGTTGTTGTCAAACACAACCCTGTGACCCTTGTCACATAATTGACTAATGCTAATCAGATTGTGTTGAAGACCTTCCACAAGTAAGACTTTCTCAATAGAGTTAGTGGAGGACTTACCAACTGTGCCAACCCTAATGATCTTACCTCTGTTCTTTCCTCCGAACTTGACCAGACCCCCTACCTTCATTTCTAACTTGCTAAACTTGGATCGATCTCCTGTCATGTGCCTGGAGCAGCCACTGTCAAGGTAGCATTTGTTGTTCTCAGCTGCCAGGCAGACCTACACAAACGAAATCAAGCAAAGTGGTTTGGAACCCAAGATAAGTTGGGTCCAAAGACATCATTCAAATCTTTAAGCAGATGTTTAAGAATCCAGAGTTGTTTGAACTTTTTTTTCTCTTGCATCTTAACTTTGGGTCTATTGAAATTGTGACCAAAATTATGTCCAGCCGGTCTGGAGAAATGAAATCTATTCCAGTTAATAGGCTTCTCATCCCCGGGGTATCTTCTGTGTGCTTGTTGATTAACAAATTTTTGAGGGTGAGTGTTATTTCTCTAGTAACTGCTGTTCGGACCGATTCTTTTATAGTAGTTCCAGCTTTTATTCTGATACATTTGCCTAGTCCAGCTGCCACTTCTGTTCTGGTGAATGGGCTTAGAGAGATTCTTCACAAAGTTCATTCCTGTTTTATATGGTCGTCCCGCATTGTTTGTTGAATTTTCCTTTGGACATTGAATGTTTTGATTACTGTTTGAGCTGGATGGTGTGTCCAGCTTTTCTTTTCCCTTCTCTGGGCAGAAGGTAATGGTCTTAAACTGAAAGGGTCTCTTATTAGTTGGGTTATAGCCTAAACCCTCCTTGTTGAAATTAACCCTTGTTCCTAGTATAGAATCCAGATTCGTTTTCCCTTGAACAAATTTTTCTAAAACCTTATGTTTGTCTTCCAGCTCTTTTTGCATAGACTAACACTTTTTTAAAAGTTCAATGTTCACTTTCTTCACAGCTTCATACTTTTCTGTGATCAACCTATTTTCATTCAGACGTTCTTCAAATTTAATCTTGAGTTCATTGAACTGTGTGTGAACTTCCTGGTTCTCTTATTTGTGCTTTTCATTTTACTTTTTCGGAGACGTCATTTCTTCCAATTGTTCTTTTAATTTCTGATTTTTCTCGCTGATTTGAGTTTGTTCTTCAATATTAGCATTAGATTTTCTCTTCAGAACCCTATGCTCCTTACTGAGTGAAATGAACTTATCTAACAGTTCAGCATAGGCATCTTCCCAATCATCAATAGAATAATTCTCAAAGATATTTGTTACCTTCTCTTTGCTATTTGCCATCAGGTAAATTCCTTCTGCGTCCTCCTCTGAGGAATTGGCTTCCGGATCTTCTTCCTCATCGCTCCACGTGCAGACATTTTCTTGTGGTTTCTTCTTCTGCACCTTCGAGCTCTTCTTCTGAAAGTCAGGACCCTTTTTCTGAAGATCAGGGCAGTCCCCTTTCATATGTCCAGGTTTCTTGCAATGAAAACATGTAATTTTCTTGATACTCCTATTCTTATCATTACTGGAATCAAGGTTCTTACCAGAGGGGTATGACCTCTTCCTTCTGAAGGTCTTTCCCTTAGTCCTTAAGAATTTCCTGAATTGTCGAGTGAGCATTGCTTGCTCCTCCTGGTCAAGGTCTGATAGTCCGTCAGACTCGCAACTACTACTCCCGATGCTGCTACTTCCCTTGTTGTGGGACACCTTGAGGGCAATATTCTTTCCCTTCCTATCGCTTCCTTCACCATTCCTTTTAAAATTCATCTCATACATCATAAGGGATCCTATAAGTTTGGTGACTGTCATGGTCGACAGATCCCTGGACTCTTCTATCACAATGGCCTTAGTGTGCCATGTCGGGGTTATAGATCTAAGTATCTTCCTGACTATATCTCCCTCAGATATCTCTTTCCCAAACCCCTTAAGACTATTCGTGATCAAAGACAATCTGGCATACATCTCAGTTATGGTCTCCCTTGATTTCATCTTAAACATCTCATATTCAGAGGTGAGGAGATTTACCTTCGTTGCTTTCACTTGAGGTGTACCTTCATAGATTAACTCCAACGCATCCCACATTTTCTTGGCCGTCTTGCAAGTTGAGATGCGGGCGTATTCGTCTAGATGTACTACACACTAGATGATGTCCAGGGCCGTCCAGTTGAGTGACGAGAGCTTGACTTGATCATCTATCCACGCGTCCTCGTTCGGTGGCAGATCGTATGGCCCTGTAGTGATCACCCTCCACAGCTTGTGGCTCTACGCCCTGATGAATACTTCGATCTTGTTTTTCCAGAAAAGATAGTTGTTACCATCAAAGAACGGAGGGCGGCTGATAAATTGTCCCTCAGCCATGAAGCTTCGAGGACCATTAGGATTACCCTGACTGTTGGCCCACATGGTGAAAACCTGCTCTGATACCAATTGATACGCACATCAGAAAGTGAGATAGAAGGGGGGATGAATAGCTCACTCCCAAAATTCGATAAACTAAAACACGATTTATCAACCCCTCAAATAGCAGTGAAGAAGACTTCAAAAACAGGCAACAATGATGACTAAAGAAAGAGGTGAGATCGAGAAAGCAACCCATAATGACGCAATGTGTCAAGTAGATGGAGAGCAGCACAACGTGAGCAAGCAAGACCACAAAGAGATAGGGAATTTTTTAGGTGGTTCGATTGCTATCCGCAATCTACGTCCACCCCTTACTCAGGCGAGTAAGGTTTCCTTGTAATATTCAATCACAACACAGCAGACTCAGTCTGTAACAGCCGCTGCCAGACAACTTGCCCGGAGGAACACCCTCCTCAGACTTCTGATCAACCAGAAGTGAAACATTGGAGAATTAATCTCCCTTCCTTTGCACGCAGCAAAGGGAACCCAGTGTAGTTACTCCCAAGTAACTCACACAACCAGAGGATCGAACCTCTCTTTCTCCAAGACAATGGAGGGAACTAGAGAATCTCTCCCTTCCTCCGAACAGTGGAGGGTAATATAACGGAATGACAATAAAGGAAACTCGAAAACAAAAACAATCGATGAACCGCAATTTTCTCTTAAAATAAAAGCAATATAGCTTCATTAGAAGCAGAACTTCACATTCACAATCACTTCTCTCTCTCTCAGAAATTTTTTCTCTGAGCTCTGGATGGAGTGGGCTTTTTTTGATCATCTCTCTTTTTCCACTACTCTCAAGCTGCTCTTCTTTTCTCACTGTTCCATCCTCCTTCGAACCCTTTTCCTCAGCATATATATATATGTCCGATCCAGAACCATAGGCGTGTGGATACCACGTTTCCCGCTTGAAAGGTTGGGGTACGTGTGGGAATGTTCTGGACTTCTATCTACCTCAAATCACGTGCCATCTTCTTGGTGAATGCACATACAAATTGTCAGAAAAGAGATAGTCATTTTATTACACACTTAGCACAATTCGTATCAGTGTAATGAGTAAGAAGCCAGAAACTGCACTGAGTAGAAGTTCCCAAATTAACAGTTGCACTGACTTGCAACAAGGTGAACAAGAGGTTGCACCAAGTTGAAGTGAGCCAAAGCGAGAGGTGCACTGACTTGAGAAGACGCATGACGTCATTAGCACCGACCATAGACTCTGATCGTGCAACAGATATGCACGGACAGGAAGCAACAAAATGCAAAGATGTACTGACTTGATTTTGCCAGAGAGAAAATTTTGCACCGAGTCAAAGGAATAAGCATCGACTAAGACGGGCAAGAAAGACACCGATGTGAAATGAAGCACACGTTGCACCAATCTACTTTAGCTGTCTACAGGACTTGCACCGAGTCGAGTTCCAATGCCTTTGACTAACCAAGAGTTGTACCGACTAGGTGCAGATCAAACCTTGCACCGAGAATGGTAATGCAATAGAAGATGCACCGACTTCATGTTGTTCAGAAGCTAAAAAAAAATATGCACCGAGTCGAGATATGCAGTCCAAGCAGGAGCTGCACCGAGATGGCAAAGAGAGATAAAAGACAAAGCTTGCACCGAGATGCATTTGCACTGAGATGACGAAGATAGAGACAAGACAAAGCTTGCACCGAGATGGATTTGCACTGAGATGTAGGAATGACCAGCCTGACCAAAGCATTCTGGTCAAGAATTGCACTGACCCAAGAGTTGCACCGACCTCAAAAGGTGAGATGCAGAGACATAATATGCATGGACCTTAGTGGACACGACCTAGAGTAATGCATAGATGTTGAGTTAGATGGACGCAGTCTATCTCCACGAAATGTGGATCTAGAGGGGGGTGAATAAATCTAATGCCTATTTAAAAAAACCAATGTAAGGTTCAAATGCAGAATATAGGCAAATCTGCTAAATCACTAACCCTGATACTAGATTTCAACAGAAGCGAATCAAGCTCTTAAAGTAAACAAGACAACCAGTCGCACACAATTCATAGACAATCACACAAACACAATACACCCACGATTTTAAGGTGGTTCGGTCAAAGACCTACGTCCACCCCACACTCAACCGAGTATGGATTACTACTGCGCAGTATAGCTTGCGTTTGCTTGGCACTACAGCTTGGCCAACAACCGCTGATACATAGCTTCGCTGGGCACTACAGCTTGCCAACCAGAGGAACAGATCCTCTGCAACTGCTGGGGAAATACAGCTTAACCCGTCCAGTGGAGACTTCCACTACAAATCCGCTGAATCACAGCTTGAAGAAACAAGATTCGGAAATGAAAGACAGAAGCAAAACGAAAGTGAAAACCCAAATGGGAATGTAGCTCGAATGAGCAATGCTCAGCTTTATTTTCTGAACCAAGAGACTGAGATACAACCTCTCAAACAAAAACTCTCACAATCTCACTCTCTCGATCAAGCTCTCTCAACTCATCTCTCTTGATCTTCTCTTCTCTCTTTTTCTTCTTCTCTGTTTCTCTTCTCTCTTTTTCTTCTTCTCTGTTTCTCTTCTCACAGTGGATCGATGGCGCTCTGCTGCTTTCAGACTGGCTGTATAGACTTTGCTCTCTTCAGTTTTTGATCAGCCTCCATCTGAACACCAAGGCTTCAATATATACTGGCAGTAGGTGGATAAGGGCGCGTGGTTTCCACGTTTTCCCGCCCAAGGAATTCACTAGATCCGAGACAACTTTATCCACGTGTCATCATCTGATCACCTCGTCCTCCTGGGATCACGAGCCATGTCAGCAATCCCTGTAGAGAATCCCTGTCAGATAGAGTATCGGATCATCAGCTGTAAGTATATACATTGCAGTGTATAGACTTCGATTTATAGCCGACGTACATACATCAATGTATGGACTTTACAAGATAAACACAATGTGTATACTTGCTCAGTGTATGGACTTGTTTGAACGAAAAAGTAATGTATATACTTAAGGCATGAAGGCCAATGTACAGACTTGGCCACAAGCTGAACAATCGGATGTATAGACTTTGAGATCATTCAATCAGCCAATGTGTAAGACATCGTGATGTATAGACTTCAGTTTATATGAAGGGCTGTACATACTTGCTGAATTGTAAAGCAATGTGCAGACTATGAAGAACCTCACCCAATGTATGGACTTTAGATTAAGGCCGATGTACAGACTTTGAAGCCCAAAGGCAATGTATAGGCTTTGCCTTAGAAGCGTAGGGAAAGACTCCAATGTATAGACTTGAGTGAAGTGAACGGATGTTCAGACTTTAGTTTATATGAAGGGCTGTACATACTTGCTGAATTGTAAAGCAATGTGCAGACTATGAAGAACCTCACCCAATGTATGGACTTTAGATTAAGGCCGATGTATAGACTTTGAATATGAAGACCAGTGTATGGACTTCGAATCTGAGCACCAATGTACAGACTATGAGACCTAAGGCCAATGTATACACTTTAAGAACCTGACCCAGTGTATGGACTTAACATGATGCACGAAGACACAGTCCAATGTACAGAATTCATGAACAATGCATGAACGAGACGCTGTGAAGACTTTGAATGAAGGTCCAATGTGTAGACTTGCCTTAGACTCTAAATGAGATGTACCTGGCTGTACAGACTTTGACTGATGCATGAAGACAGACACTGTACAGACTTGGATAGCGTGAGACGCTGGAAGAGACGATCGGATGTACAAACTTCATGCAGCTTCAAAGCAACCAATGTATAGACTTGTAGCTTGAGACGCTGAATGAGACGGTGGAGTCTGTATAGACTTTGCCCAAAGCCTTAGACGCAACAGAGACAGACCGATGTACAGACTTGAGTAAAAGTCCAATTGAGACGCTTAATAAGATGGTCCACTGTCTAGACTTAGATGACCAAGGGCAATGTACAGACTTCATGAGACGCTCACTGTATATACTTAGCACCGACAACTGTATAGACTTGCTAGTCTGAATGCCAATTTATAGACTTTGAAGTTGAATCGTGCAGTGTATAGACTTATGCTAAACTGAGGAGTCGACCCATGAGAACAGGGGGGTCGACCCATGATGCATTGATGTATAGACTCTATGCATAGAACACATAGACAATCTGATAAACTCAATTTCATCAACATAAAAATAGTTGCCAATCAATCAAAACAAGTTGTTGCCAATGAAGTAAAACTTATTGTCAACATCATCAACACAGAGGGGTCACAATAATCTCCCCCTTTTTGATGATGGCAACACCCTATCATATAGAATAGCAACATCCTGTCATGCAGATGCATTTGATGAAAGACATGATTTGTTATTCAGATTTGTCATGCAGATGCTATGAATGCATGCTGAGACATGAACACACACTCCCTGCTCACAAGATCTCTCCCTTTGCCATAAACATGATGCATACACTTCTCTTGAAGGAATCATCAATGAGATAACATATTCTCTCCCTAGACAATATTCTCCCCCTTTGCCATCAACAAAGAAGAGGGAAAGGGAATACACGGGAAAGATGAAGAAGATATCTGACTGGCATTCTGAACAAGTAGTTCATGAATAAGCATTCTAAAGCACAGAGTCTTCAGGCATATGAATTTAGAAACTACTTTCAGATAGAGTGCTGGTTTAAAGACTATAAAATTTTGAGTTCATGCACTACAATCAATAGATAAGTTCGCTGTGTATGATAAAACAATAAACCAAAATCACATTTGTATGTGAGAGTCAGTTTCAAAAATATCTTACTTTCATAGTCCAAAAAAAATGATTGAGAGATACCAAGTCATGTATTGAAACTAAACAAATGGACAGTCATGAAATTTCTTTCGATGGAGCAGCATTTTCAATACAAGTTCATTAAGGCATTCAGGTGCCATTATCTTTTTGCATAAGGGTATACGTTTATCAGACGCCAATACCCCTAGATACTCAACATGATGGACCATTCTGTCATGATCAAACTCAATAAAAGTGATTTACACCTTTTTGTGTGAGGGTACACGTTTATCAGACGCCAGTTACCCCCAGGTACTTAATGAAACCACCCTACTATTTTGATCATTTTATACAGAGATAGCTGATACACTTCATGACATGAGTGTTGTCCACTTCTTTGATGGATCACTCAGTTTCTCAGTGATTTATCAGTCATTGCTCTGCCAATTTTATTTTTCAATGATTTTCAATGTTTTTCAATATCTTTCTTAGCTGTCCTTTACCCCTTTATATGTTTCAGAAAGACTTGTTTAAGAACAATACACATACTTAGCTTCCCTAACATGATTTCAGATATGATTAGCTTTGTCTGACATGAAATAAGATAAGGGTTGAGAGTTTTATCAATTTTCAACTTACTCCTATACTGATTACAATTTTTAAACTCCAAAGAGTTATAAAATTTAAACCATTAGGTCAGTCCTTAAGCAATTCAAATTCTTACAACTGAAGAAGTCCATTTTCTATTGCTTAGAACTCAGAACTGACTAACAGATTGTCATAATGTCAAAATCGACATTCAGAATTAAAGGATGAATGAATTCAAGAAAGTTGAAGACACTCTGAATTTCTAGCAGAAACTCCCCCTGTCTATATGCATGCAATTTTGCAAATGAATGGCAAGAACTGAATGAGAGCGAGATTATGACATGATCAAGACTAAATGATATGCAATGATGATCATGAGTGTGATGCCACATTCAACATCCACAGGTTTTTTCAAGCTATCAAATGCAATTCCAAATCAGAAATTTTATTCAAGGCAGCTGAACATATCATTCATCATGCTGAAATTTACATAAACCAAGTTCTCTTCTAAGAAATTTAAATCTTTCATTCCCAAGAGGCTTAGTAAAAATATCAGCAATTTGCTTTTCAGTTTCTATGAAATTCATTTCAATCTGCTTTTTATTTACAGCATCTCTAAGAAAATGATGTTTTATCTCTATGTGCTTAGTCCTAGAATGATGAACAAGATTTTTAGCAAGGCATATAGCACTAGTATTATCACATAAAAGTGGAATAAATCTCAAATTTATCTGATAATCTGCCAGTTGGTGCTTAATCCAAAGTACTTGGGCAGCACAGTTACATGCTGCAACATACTCAGCTTCAGCTATAGATAATGCTACAGTGTGTTGCTTCTTAGATGCCCAAGACACTAGACAGCCACCAAGGAATTGACAATAGCCACTAGTGCTTTTTCTATCTACTCGACACCCAGCATAGTCTACATCAGTGTAAGCTAGAAGTTCTAACTCACACTTAGCAGGATACCAAAGACCTAGCTCTTGGGTGCCTAGTAAATACCTAAAAATCCTTTTCACAGCTTTAAAATGGGTTTCTTTAGGACTAGCATGAAATCTAGAGCATAAACATACTGCAAATTGAATATCAGGCCTAGATGCTATAAGATAAAGAAGGGATCCGATCATACCTCTATATAGCTTTTGGTCCACAAATTTTTTTTTTTTTTTAACAAAACACTGGCCAATCCGGAATAGGAGCTGGTCGAGTGCACCCCCCCTCAAAGAGGGGAAATGTGCTCACTCCCTCAGGCTACACCAGGGCCCTGATTTTATTATTTTAACACTGAAAGTACATAAGCTAAGGGGCATACCCCAGCAAAACATGAGGGCAGCAGAGAAGCCCTTACATTCCAACAACGAGCTAAATCTAAAATTAGAAAATATCAGAACCTAAAAGCAGGCAAACCTGCCCTATCCACCCTAATGGCTCCTCTAGCAGCTCTTGGGAGATCCCTTTCCCGAACAAAAATAGAATTACATGAAGCATTGCAAGCCATTGATGCCAGCGAGTCAGCTACTTGGTTCCCTTCCCTAAATATATGTTGAATTTGACAGCCACTTTCCACCAGAAGGATATTAATCTGCCTCCACCATGGGATTACCATCCAACTAGGAGTTTCTCCTTTTTTACCAGCCTCCACTAGAGCTGCACAGTCCGAATAGACTTGAGATAGGCTAAAGCCACATTGATTAGCAATAGCTAGTCCATCATGAAGTGCTCTTGTTTCAGCTAATAGACTAAAGCCCATGCCATAGGAGAAAGCAAAAGCAATCAAAAGCCTTCCTGATGCATCTCTTATACAGCCTCCTCCCCCACATTTACCTGGATTTCCTTTTGATGCGCCATCTATATGTAGGGTATAGCCCTGAATAGCCAGTTTACATTTTACAGCTATTGGCTGTTTGACAACAACTTGCGGGTGCAGACCAAATGCTGCCAAAGTATTAAGATGAAAAGTGGACAAAGGCTTGTGAAAGTTTAACCTGTCCAATGTCAACTAGATAGCAGCAGTAATTCTTCTTTTGATAACAGCAAGATTAACTGAAATGCCTTCATACCTGACAGCGCATCTGCATTTCCAGATTTCCCATACTAGCAGAATTACAGCATACATCCCAATGAAACTTAAAGCAGACTGCATATTGGTGGCAGCTAAAATGTTCCATAGCCGAACTGTAATGAGATTACTTAACCAAGCCCTATGGTTGATCAAGGGATCAATCCAGCCCCATAAATTTGATGCAAGCTCACTAAAAATGAAAATATGATCAAGATCTTCTTGACTATAGGAGAGGCAGCAGTTGCATCTAGAAGCTAGACTGACACCACAATCCATTATCTTGCTGTCCACTCGGACCGCTCGATGAAGGACCTTCCATATAAACAATGATGCTCTTGGGTTAATGGTAGAATGCCATAGTTTTGCCCAAGCTGACCTTTTTGTGCCTCTTGGTCTGATCATATTATAAGCAGACTTAACTGAAAAGTTTCCTTTTTGGGTACCCATCCAGACACATATATCAGCCCCACTGGTCAGCTGAAAATTGGAAAAGGATGTAGGGTCTCTAAATAGACCCCTAGCTGCATGTTGAGGATCTAAAAAAACCTCTCTGACAGAAGTCACTGAAGGGTCAGTAGCATTAAGTGGAATACTAGCAGAGAGAGAGCCTTTACCTGTCCAGTTATCCCTCATAAAGTCTATCTCCGATCCGCAGCCTACAAACCATCTACTATGCTGTAGAATTAAATCCTTCGCCCGTCCAAATATTGCTTTAGGCATTCCAGAAGGGAAAGGCTTAGTACAACAAGAGAAATGGGTTTTAATAAACCTCCTCCGAGCATAGCAAGACCACAAGGATGACCCATGCAAGATATTCCAAAGCATCTTCACTGCCAGAGAAACTTGCACCCAATACAGGTCCCTGATGCCTAGCCCTCCCTCAAGCCTTGGCTTCTGTATAGCAGACCATGCTATCCAATGTCGTCTATTAGTATTTAGATCTCCCTGCCAAAAGAAATTGGCGCATTGGCTCTCAATGAAATGAAGGACCTTTTTAGGAATATTGCAAACTGATGCCAGATAGACTGGAATGCTTTGTAGAACAGAATTGATAAGAACCACCCTACCAGCAGCCGATAACAGTTTTGACTGCCAGCCCTCTAGTCTTGCTTGAATTCTTTCAATGAGAAACTGAAAGTCACTACATAAGTACCTGCCTTTTTTGACTGGGATACCCAAATACTGCAGACCATCTGACTGATATTTGTAACCAGTCCATGTTCCGATTGACTGTCTAAGAGAAACAGGTGCCTTTGAAGACAGAATGAAACTGCTCTTAGCAGAGTTAACTTTTTGCCCTGAGCTTTTTTCATAACAGCTGATAAAGTTTTTGAAAACCTCAATGTTGTGCTTGCTTGCATTCAAAAAAATAAGTGTATCATCTACATATAATAGGTGAGAGACTTGCAGACTGTTTCTTGGGCCTTTATATCTTTTTAGGTGACCAGATTGAAATAAAGCAGAGAGCCCTCTGCTTAGTACTTCAGATGCTATAATAAACAAAAAGGGTGCAATTGGGTCCCCTTGTCTAATGCCCCTGCTTGATTTAAAATAACCAGTAATCATTCCATTGAAGTTGATTAAAAACCAGCTATTATACAACAACATGCCAATGAGAGATGTAACTCTACTGCTGAAACCCATTTTCCTCATGACAGCAATAATGAAATCCCATTCCACCCTATCGTATGCTTTAGTCATATCCAATTTGAATATCACATTATGACCTCTGACCTTCCTGTTTAGATCCACCACAAGCTGACGAGCAAAAGCTATATTATCTAGAATATATCTGCCTTTTACAAAAGCTCCTTGTTCTGGTGAAATTATAGTGGGCATCAGGGGGGCCAGCCTTTCAGACATTATCCGAGATATTATCTTGTATGAGAAGTTACATAGGCTTATTGGCCTAAAATCATTGAAGGATTTTGGTTCATTCACTTTGGGAACTAAAGTGAGTAAGGAGGAAGAGATACCTCGAGGGAGAGGGAAACCCATAAAGAATGCACGGATGGCTTCCACTACATCTTTCCCTATAATATCCCAGGAAGAGATAAAAAAATTCTCCTGTGAACCCATCCGGACCAGGTGAGCTAGAGGCTTTTAAAGCCCAGACTGCATTCCGGATGGTCCACTGGTTTACCTTTAGGATCTTCATCTAAATTTGTTGAGGTACCCATTGGAGCAGCTATTTCCTTGAGGTTGTCCATTTTGTACTTCTTCAATAGATTCTTTATGTACTTGGACTGAGAGATAAAGGTACCATCCTTTGATTGTGTAACCTGCAGTCCAAGAAACAATTTGAGCTCACCCATTGAGCTCATTTCAAACTCATCAGTCATAATTTGAGAGAATTCCTCACACAATTTGGGGTCAGTTGACCCAAACACAATGTCATCCACATAAATCTGAATAATAAGAATATTTGGATGACTCACCTTGGTAAACAATGTTTGATCAACTATACCTCTTGTGAAATTCTTGTCAGTGAGGAATTTGCTCAACCTGTCATACCAAGCTCTAGGAGCTTGCTTTAAACCATACAGAGCTTTATTGAGTTTGTAGACATGATTAGGGAAATCTAAACATTCAAACCCAGGAGACTGTCTCACATAGACATCCTCATTAATTTCCCCATTCAGAAAAATAGATTTCACATCCATCTGCTGAAGATTTATTCCAAGGGAACATGCATAAGCCAATAAAATTCTGATTGCTTCTAACCTAGCTACAGGGGCAAAAGACTCTTCAAAGTCTATTCCAAATTCTTGATTGTACCCCTGAGCTACAAGTCTGGCTTTATTTTTAATAACATTCCCTGATTCATCAGTTTTGTTTCTAAACACCCATTTAGTCCCTATGACTGTTTCATGATCAGGAGGTGGAACCAAATGCCACACCTTATTTCTGTCAAATTGATTGAGCTCCTCATGCATGGCATTTATCCAATGAACATCTTGGAGAGCACAGTCAATGGACTTGGGTTCTGTGTTTGATACAAAAGCATAAGCATTCAGTTCATGTTGAATTCTCAGGTGGCCTCTAGTCCTAGGGGGGTCATGCAGATTTCTAATTACATTATCTACAGGATGATCCTTGAGATATCTAATGTTAACAATTGGATTATCATGAATTTGATTTACCTCCCTCTGAACTGTAGGCTCCTCTTCATTAAGCTCTGTATGTTCTTCTTCATCCTTGGATTTGTCTGTAGGATCTCCTTCCTTCAAAATTTCACCATTGTCCTCATTCCTGCATTGACCAACATCAGAATTTACCAAGGATTCATCAAAAACTATGTGTGGAGATTCTTCAATAGTTTTAGAGTTCAGATTGTACACTCTATATGCTCGGGTGTTTTCAGAATAACCAAGAAAGATTCCTGGTTCACCTTTAGGTTCAAATTTATCAAGGTCTTTTTTATCATTTATATGAATAAAACATTTACATCCAAAAACCTTGAAATGAGCAATAGAAGGTTTCTTACCCTTTAAGATTTCATATGGTGTTTGCTGGGTAGAAGGTCTTACCATGGCTCTGTTAATTACATAACAGGCAGTGTTCACTACTTCAGCCCAAAATTTCCTTGGTAGACCACCTTCAACAAGGAGTGTACGACCCATCTCCACTAGGGTTCTGTTCCTTCTCTCCACAACTCCATTCTGCTCAGGTGTCCTTGGTGAGGAGTACCTATGGTTGATTCCATTTGACCTGTAGAATTCATCAAACTGTGAGTTTTCAACTCACCTCCATGATCAGTCAAAATGTTTTCAATTTTCTGATTTATTTTAACATAGAACTCCTGAAATTCTGAGAAGGCATCACTCTTATTAGATAAGAAATAAACCCAAGTATACCTAGAAAAGTCATCTACCATGACAAACCCATACCTCCTCCCTGATAAGCTGACAGATCTGGTTGACCCAAAAAGGTCCATGTGTATCAGCTCATAGGGTTTGGAAGACAGATTTTCAGTTCTAGACTTAAATGACTTTCTAGTTATCTTTGATTGAGTGCATGCATCACAGATTTTATTTTCTTTCTTGAAGGAAACTTCAGGAAGTCCTCTAACCATGCCATGCTTATTTAGTTTGTGCAAAACAGTGTAACTAGCATGACCTAACCTACGATGCCATAAAAATGCTAAGTCTTCTCTACTGGCAGTAAGGCAAAGGTTAGTATGTTGAATGTCATCTAAATCTATCATGTATGTATTATTTATTCTTTTTCCAGAAAATTTGACACTTTCAGAATCAGGTTCAAAAACCTTGCAGCATTGAGAATCAAATAAAACATTGTATCCTTTATCACACAACTGGCTGATGCTAAGTAGATTATAAGCTAACCCTTCAACCAGCATAACATCATCAATGCAGCAGGTAGAGCACTTACCTTTTTTACCTGATCCAATAATCCTACCCTTTGTGTTACTTCCAAAGGTGACAAGGCCTCCTAGTTTCTCAGTCAGCATGCAGAACTTGGCCTTATCTCCTGTCATATGCCTGGAGCAGCCGCTATCCAAGTACCACAAGTTGTTCTTGGCTGCCAGGCATACCTGCATACACAATTAGGTAGAGAGGTTTGGAACCCAAGACTGATTGGGCTCCAATGCAGATGAAATAGAAGCAAAGCAAGAAAACATGCTTTTCGGAATCCACATTTGTTTAAATGAATTTTGTTCAGTGGATCCTACAGATTTTCTTCTGTTGTTGTTCCTTTTCTTTTTGTTGTTCTTCTTCTTATTGGCAGCAGCATGATTATTGACAGTGTTGTTACTTCTGTGCCAGTGCCTTGGCCAAGGTGTATTCACAAAGTTTTGGCCATAGTAGTTCCTAGGCTGGCTAAAGAAATGTTGGTTCCTAGGTGTCCAGTTGCCATACTCATTTACCCAATTGCTAGTGTAAGGTCTTTGATATTGTGCAGCCTGATATGCAAGACCTGTATGCCTCCCCAGAGTTCTATTCCAATCTGACCTGTTGAAGTAGGTTGACTGTGCATTGTGATAGGTTTGAACTCTGGGTTGGTAAAAATGTTTGGGTTGACTCCTAGCAGCATTCTATCTCCCTTGCACCTTGGACCCTGCTGTCCTATTCATAGGTTTGTTTTAGGTCTTCTTCAGATGTGGTGATGATGGTGGAGACTTAGTGACTTTAACCTGGGGTTTATTAGACTGTGTAGGTTGACCCCTAACCTGATTCTGAGCCCTAGGATTTTGCTTGGATGTGCTAGCTCTACTAGGCTCACTAACTTTTTGTTTACCCTTCTCCTCAGCACTGATCTTTTTCAGATTAGCAGCTTTATTCACAGAAATGTTTGAATTCAATCTAATTAGAGGTCCTTTTTCTTTTTGTGCAACAAATGAAATAGTTTTCATTCCAAAGGTTTTAGTTGCACTTGAATTAAATCCTAGGCCCTCTTTTCTGAAATTAACTTTTGACCCTAACAAAGCATTTAGATTATCTGTTCCTTGGGTCATTTTCTCAATGGTTTTCAGCTTATCCTCATTGTCTTTCTGAATTTCATCAATAGACTTTTTTAGTTCATTATTTACATTGAGGACAGCTTCATATTTTTTAGAAACAATTTTTACTTCACTCTCACATTTTTGAATTTTCAGCTTCCATTCATCAATTTCTTTTTAAAGCCTCACATTCTCTTCCCTAGTAGCTTTTAACTCATTTTTGATTTCGTCTAATTCAGAACATGCGAGTTTCAATTCTTTATTCTCATAATCTAAGCATGCAATCTTATCAGTAAGAGTTGTATCATTTTGCATGGAGTTAATTTTTCTTCTAAGATGCCTATTCTCTTTTCTGATATCACCTGCCTTATCAGCTATGTCATGATAAGCATCTATCCAATCATTGATAGTAAAATCATCGAATCTAGTGATTACCTCATCTGATTCCTCTTCTCTATCTTCTGAGCTTGTTGCTGTTGCCATGAGACAAATGGGCTTCTCAGATTCGGCTTCACTGACTGAACTGCTACTGAAGGAGCCTTCATCTTCATCACTCCAGGTGCTAATCATAGCTCTCCCTTTCTTATTTTTCTTCTTTGACTTGTCCTTGTATTTCTGATTGTCTGGACAGTCAGCTTTCAGATGGCCCGGTTTCCTGCATTGGTAACAAACGTTAGGTTCAGTTTTCTTAGCAGGTTTAGATTTATACATTTTATCCTTTCGGTCACCACTTTATTTCTTTTGGCTGAATCGTCCTGCTCCTTTTCTGAGAAATTGCCTGAACTCTATGGTCATCATGGCCATCTCAGAACAAGTCATATCTTCTTCATTCGGGCTCTCCTCTGATGATGAAGAACTGCTGGAGCTGGATTTGTTGGAATTGCTTGAACCAGCCTTCAGCACTATCGGCTTCTTCTTCCTCTCAGCTTCTTGTGTCCTTGGCATATTAATCTCATATGCCATTAGCGAGCCAATCAGCTCATCAGCTCTTGTATTACGCAAATCCCTTGACTCCTCCATCACTGTAGCTTTTGTGTGCCAAGCATGAGTCAAGGACCGCAGAATCTTCCTCACCACATCATATTCTGTCTGAGGTTTCCCTAGACCTCTAAGACCATTGGTAATGACAGTCAACCGAGCATACATTTCGCTGATGGTCTCGTTCTGCTTCATCTTGAAGGCTTTGTATTCGGATACAAGAAGATTGGCCTTCTGCTCTCTTACTTGAGATGTACCCTCATGAATGACTTCCAATGCATCCCACATCTCCTTGGCTGATTTGCAGGCTGACACGCGGGAGAATTCGGTAGTGTGCAGAGAGCACTGTATGGCGTTTATGGCACTCCAATTCAGCGTGGACCTTCTGATCTCTTCCTTGGTCCAGACATCTTCATTCGGGGACAGCTCATAAGGTCCCTTACTGACAACCTTCCAGATCTCGTAATCCTTAGCCCTCAGAAACACTTGCATACAATTCTTCCAGTATGCGTAGTTAGATCCATCAAAGAATGGGGGCTTCGTTGTTGAGTGACCTTCAGCTATCATCCCTCGAGTATCCATCTCTGCCTTTCCTCTTTGGGCGATGAGTCCCTGTAGAAGAGTGTGGCTCTGATACCAAGTGTTGAGTTAGATGGACGCAGTCTATCTCCACGAAATGTGGATCTAGAGGGGGGTGAATAGATCTAATGCCTATTTAAAAAAACCAATGTAAGGTTCAAATGTGAAATATAGGCAAATCTGCTAAATCACTAACCATGATACTAGATTTCAACAGAATCGAATCAAGCTCTTAAAGTAAACAAGACAACCAGTCGCACACAATTCATAGACAATCACACAAACACAAGACACCCACGATTTTTAGGTGGTTCGGTCAAAGACCTACGTCCACCCCACACTCAACCGAGTATGGCTTACTGCTGCGCAGTACAGCTTGCGTCTGCTGGGCACTACAGCTTGGCCAACAACCGCTGATACACAGCTTCACTGGGCACTACAGCTTGCCGACCAGAGTAACAGATCCTCTGCAACTGCTGGGGAAATACAGCTTAACCCGTCCAGTGGAGACTTCCACTGTAAATCCGCTGACTCACAGCTTGAAGAAACAAGATTCGAAATGAAAGACAGAAGCAAAACGAAAATGAAAACCCAAATGGGAATGTAGCTCGAATGACCAATGCTCAGCTCTGGTTTCTGAACCAAGAGACTGAGATACAACCTCTCAAACAAAAACTCTCACAATCTCACTCTCTCGATCAAGCTCTCTCAACTCATCTCTCTTGATCTTCTCTTCTCTCTTTTTCTTCTTCTCTGTTTCTCTTCTCTCTTTTTCTTCTTCTCTGTTTCTCTTCTCACTGTTGATCGATGGCGCTCTGCTGCTTTCAGACTAGCTGTATAGACTTTGCTCTCTTCAATTTTCGATCAGCCACCATCTGAACACCAAGGCTTCAATATATACTGGCAGCATGTGGATAAGGGCGCGTGGTTTCCATGTTTTCCCGCCCAAGGAATTCGCCAGATCCGAGGCAACTTTATCCACGTGTCATCATCTGATCACCTCGTCCTCCTGGGATCACGAGCCATGTCAGCAATCCCTGTAGAGAATCCCTGTTAGATAGAGTATCGGATCATCAGTTGTAAGTATATACATTGCAGTGTATAGACTTCGATTTATAGCCGACGTACAGACATCAATGTATGGACTTTACAAGACAAACACAATGTGTATACTTGCTCAGTGTATGGACTTGTTTGAACGAAAAAGCAATGTATATACTTGAGGCATGAAGGCCAATGTACAGACTTGGCCACAAGCTGAACAATCGGATGTATAGACTTTGAGATCAGCCAATCAGCCAATGTGTAAGACATGACGATGTATAGACTTCAGTTTATATGAAGGGCTGTACATACTTGCTGAATTGTAAAGCAATGTGCAGACTATGAAGAACCTCACCCAATGTATGGACTTTAGATTAAGGCCGATGTATAGACTTTGAAGCCCAAAGGCAATGTATAGGCTTCGCCTTAGAAGCGTAGGGAAAGACTCCAATGTATAGACTTAAGTGAAGTGAATGGATGTTCAGACTTTAGTTTATATGAAGGGCTGTACATACTTGCTGAATTGTAAAGCAATGTGCAGACTATGAAGAACCTCACCCAACGTATGGACTTTAGATTAAGGCCAATGTATAGACTTTGAATATGAAGACCAGTGTATGGACTTCGAATCTGAGGACCAATGTACAGACTATGAGAGCTAAGGCCAATGTATACACTTTAAGAACCTGACCTAGTGTATGGACTTAACATGATGCACGAAGACACAGTCCAATGTACAGACTTCATGAACAATGCATGAACGAGACGCTGTACAGACTTTGAATGAAGGTCCAATGTGCAGACTTGCCTTATACTCTAAATGAGACGTACCTGGTTGTACAGACTTTGACTGATGCATTAAGACAGACACTGTACAGACTTGGATAGCGTGAGACGCTGGAAGAGACGATCGGATGTATAAACTTGATGCAGCTTCAAAGCAACCGATGTATAGACTTGCAGCTTGAGACGCTGAATGAGACGGTGGAGTCTGTATAGACTTTGCCCAAAGCTTTAGACGCAACAGAGACGGACCGATGTACAGACTTGAGTAAAAGTCCAATTGAGACGCTGAATAAGACGGTCCACTGTCTAGACTTAGATGACCAAGGGCAATGTACAGACTTCATGAGACACTCACTGTATATACTTAGCACCGACAACTGTATAGACTTGCTAGTCTGAATGCCAATGTATCGACTTTGAAGTTGAATCGTGTAGTGTATAGACTTATGCTAAACTGAGGAGTCGACCCATGAGAACAAGGGGGTCGACCCATGATGCATTGATGTATATACTCTATGCATAGAACACACAGACAATATGATAAACTCAATTTCATCAAAATAAAAATAGTTTCCAATCAATCAAAACAAGCTGTTGCCAATGAAGTAAAACTTATTGTCAACATCATCAGCACAGAGGGGTCACAACAATAGAGACAACATATGAACATGATCAAGGACTTGCACCAAGGCAAGCGCTTTATGTAAGAGATGCAGAACTTGCACTGACTTAATATGCATTAAGCAAATGGACGGAAATCATGTAATGCACGGACCTAAATCATGCTATAAGCACAGACCTCCTTCATGCTTAGAGTTAAAGAAATGCACCATATAAAAATAAACTGATTTGAAATGGAAACAAATTGATTTATAGTGTGAGACATCATCAAAACCGTAGTGATGCAACACATGTGTTCTGGGCTTTCATGTTACACTCGATCGAGTCACCGTACATCGGTGTGAGTGTGGTGGGGTTCCCCCGCACGTCGTAGGTTTCTGCGGAAGATAGTTCCCGACTGGGCGAAGTGTTTGGCCATGGACTGCGAGTCCAGTTGCTAGCCTGGGGCTGGAGGTTTCTCGCCTTTCCCTGGGATGGGGATTGGCATGGCGGCTTGTGAGTTACCTTGGGAATCACGCTTCTGTGATTTCCGCGTGGGCCATGTTTGTGGCCTTGGACTGTGAGTCCAGTCACCCAGCCTGGGGCTGGAGGTCTCTTGACTTCCCTTTTGAGGGGATGGTCGCGGCGACTCATGAGTTACCTCGATATTCATGCTACCGTGATTTTAGACCTAGGGATTAGGCTAGATTAACGGCATTGTGCCGTTGCGTATGATGGTCTTGACCCCGAGTCTTGTGACTCAAGGACCGTTGGATTTAGTAAGTCTAGAGGATTGTCCAGAGTCCAGTGGCTTAGAGCCACTTGGTTCTTCTCGACTTTCGCGTAGGGTGCATGCGTGGTTCTCAGAGTTTCTCCTCGAAGAGTGGTCACATCAGTGACTCCCCACTAGTTGTAGCCTTCCGACACGCGAGTGGTCCCACCCGGGAGTGATGGCGAGGCTACCCCGAGAGACGATTTTTAGGCTGGTTACCGTCGGGCCCCACGTCTTGATGCCAGAGTCTGGCTGAGGGGAAAACCAGTCAGAGGGCCAGACCTAGGACACATGGTTTGTGTGTGAACACGTGGTTGGGGGCAGTGGACCCGCGCTGACGAGCATGACCCCAGCTAGTCACTTGCTTCGTGGTTACTTATACGGTGTCCCCGTTCCACCAGGGGTCAAGGGGGACACCTGAGGCACGGTCTAAGACGTCAATGGACACATCCGGCCTTGCTTCTGGTGGGCAGGTACTCCTGTCACGTGAGACGTGACTCTCCTGTTCTAGTTTCATTTCCCGTCTGCGAGACGTAGTTTTCTGGACCGTCCAATGTTTCTAAGGTAGTGGCTAGGGTGCTAGTGGCTTCACCAAGGTTGCGTCTTTTTAGAGTTATTTTCACGACAGCGTGGTCTAGGTTGGCCTTGTCTGGGAGGATAGGCCTTCACGGCGGAGCTGCCGTGAGTGTTTCCTCGGTAGGCCTGGTGTTAGAGTGGTCTGATCCCCGATTGTGAGATCGGGATTTCTCTTTTTGCTTGACCAATATAGTAGAAGTAGCTATAGTGTCGAGTTTTGACCAGCCACCGTTCGCCGTTCGTACTGTAGTTGTAGCTGTTTTCCTTTCTGCTACCGCCGTTGTTCTCGGTTGGGGTTCCGCGGGATCCCCACTGAGCCAGCGACAGGAGGCTCACCCCTACTTTTCACGTGCAACGGTTCTTCCTCGAGGTTCGAGGGTGCTGTTCAGAGGTTCTTAGTTGCCAGCATGTCGGGCCGAGTGATCACTTGGCATGTGGTACGTTTTACTACTTTAGACTGTACTTTCTATTGACGGGACTCTGTTGTAGTAGTTGTTTATTTATTTCTGTTAATTGCTGAATTGTCCTACCTTATTTCCTATTTCTTTTTACCTCCACACTCCTTTTAGCATTTCTGAGCCCTCCCAGCTCGTGGGCGGCGGGCCAGGATTCGAAGGGTATCGGGCTCTCCCCGGTATCCGGATCTTGGGTCGTTACACCGTGATCATCGGATTCCCGACTATCCGTTGCTCAATGATCAAGCCGGAGATGAAAAGTGCCCGGTGAAGAAGCAAGCTCGTCTCCAAGCTCTTCAGGAGGCAGAACAAGAGGAAGCCAGACTGGTGGAAGGCACATTGAAAATTTGTTCCAAGTCTGCTCGCGTCTTGTTTGATACCGGCGCATCACATTCTTTTGTTTGCAAGAAGTTTGCTAATCCCTTAACTATGGAACCAGAATTGATAGACTTAGTTATTTCAACCCCTCTTGGAAACGAATCTGAAATCACACACCACTATTTAAATTGTGAAGTTATGGTGAAAGGGAGAAATCTGCCTGCCAACTTAATATGCTTAGACATAAAGGATTATGATGTCATACTAGGAGCCGACTGGCTGTCCACATGCAAGGTAGTTGTGAAGTCCTGCGATCAATGACACACAAGAGGGGGGTGAATTGGGTCTTTACAAATTTTAAGAAAACTTTTGGCCTTTTAAAAGAATGTGATACAAATGCTAATCAAGAGGTTCAAAACTATTTGTTCACAAGTTGGATTTATCAAACTTTATTTAAAGATGCTATAGATTATGCAAGATATACGTGGATAAATATGGAACCACAAAATACACAAACACTCACGTAGAATGGAGGTAGAAGAAAAGGACCAAACAACACAAATCAAAATACAATGCACAACGGTTTTTAAGGTGGTTCAGATGCAACGACGGTAATCCTACGCCCACCCCTCACCAAATCCGGTGAGGCTTCACTCGAGGATAAATCTCCAAACGGAGACGATGCTCCAAACACACACGCAGGACGACGCCTGCACACACACATGGGGACGCACCCCAACATGCACACACTCACGGAGACAAGGTCTCCAACACGATCCAACAGTCGGATCAACAATACATACACACGCTGCGACAGATGCAGCACTCCACACACTAAAACGACCGATCTAAAATGATCCACACACACACACGCAGATCTAAGAAGATCTACGCACACACACGAATGAAACACGATGACCACACACGACCACAGATCTGAATTGATCAACACACACACAAATGTTTTTAGATTACAATGAAAAGGACTTGAAGCACAAAATACTAAAACGAATGAGACACAGTTTATAAATCTCCTTATTTAGCTCCCCCTGAGTGTATGATGTGGAACTTGAATGATGGTTCCTTCTTCACTTGAATGGCTATAGATGGAGCTTGAGAAGCTTGAGAAAGGATGAAGAGATCTTCCACGGATTTACTATTCACATAGCTACACTTGTTCTTCCTTCTTCCTTGGACAGCTTCTTTTATCTTCCTTGAAGGCCTTGCTTGCTTCTTCACTTCATAGGTGCTTGTTGGCTTCGGATGTACCTTGAATGGGTTTGAGATGGATGCAGAACTTGCTGCACGAGGTACTATTCATGGCTACAGTACTCTTTCTTCTTCCCTTGGATAGCCTCCCCTTGATCTCTACTTGGAGCCCTTGGAATTCTTAGGGTTTATGGCCCTTTAGGTTGGTTTTATATCTCTTGGATGGTCAAGAGACATGCCCCAGACCAAATCCATGAATCAAGACTTAATTGGGGTCATTGGGATTAAACAAATGGGAAGAAAGACCTCTCCACGCGCTTGAAACACAAAGTCAATATTGGGGGCTTCGGGGCTGTCGGTCGATAGGAAGCACTGGGTCGATCGACCGGAATTCTGCACGAATTGCAGTTTTGGGTGCTGGGAAAACCGGTCGACCGCCCCTAGGCTGGCGGTCGACCGAAATCTAGAATTTTCCAGATTTTGAACATCGAACCTCTTAAACCCATTTGCAGTCCGTGGATTCAAACTCCTTTGACCTTGTGGATTTATACTGAGTGTTTTGACCTACAAGAGCATAGATAATTTATTAGAACTATAGCTCAAACATCCATATGATGAATGCAGGAACTTCATGCAGACAATTAAGAGGAAGTGAGAGTAGAGTATGAAAACCGGTTGAGTCTTTTAGTTTATTGATCACAGCTAAGTCAATAGTTCCATCAACAAACAAATCCACATGTTAAGGCGTTGGAAGCCTTTGCACATCAGACCAAATCAACTTCCCATGGAGGCAAGTTAACTTTGATTGCTTTATCAGAATTGAGGATACCATAGCCTTACCAAGGGTTCTTGGCGAATGTGGACATGATTTACCACTTGTGTTAGATTGTAGATAGCAATGTGCTTATCCACACGTTTGTTTTACCATCCAAGCAATCGTCATGATGTTTGATCCTGCAATCATGATAGATAAGGTTTAATACCATGCTTGTTAATATGACGAGATTATGAGACCTCTTGCTTCTTGTTCTTGTTCACATTAAAGACATTATGAAACCTCTTGCCTCTTGTAAAAATAATTCAATCAACATACCATTAGTACCATGTAAACGTTGCCATTTGCCATCTCAATCATTCATAAACAACAAGAGCACAGGGACTCTTGAAATATCACACAGTCAAGTAACATCATGGATCCTCATACCATAAGGTTTAGTTCTCATCAAACTAGAAAGTTTAGTTATCATCAAAAGTATATGCAAGCCATATACAATAATCTCCCCCTTTTTGATGATGACAAACTTTATGACTAACATAGTCAGACCATATTCTTCTCCCCCTTTGACATGATCAAAAAGTGGGAGGAAGACTATGATGTTCAAATAGCAGCAAGCTGATTCATAAATCAATGAGGAACTATATCAGAAGAGCAATTCAGACAATAGCAAGGCAATGATACCAATTGTTGATTATGGAGACAGAAAGGTGTGCAAATCAAAAAGATATCATTCAAGGCAAATACATTCAAGCACGTGTTGATACCAATTGAAGGTAATGATTGTCCTCAAAGATATGAACCGGTGATGGAAGATGTTCACACGATGAGGTGTTCAATATGATAGCATTGAAAGGTTAGAACCCATTTCATATTTTCACAACATGCAAGAGCAGGGTGGCACATCAAAATGATTTTCTTTGTTTTTCAAATTTTTTGATTTTTATATTTTCTGGAAATGCATGAAACGATATACATATAACTGATGACACATGAAATGCACACAATGCAACCAGACAGATACGTATATATAAACATGCAAGCATATCTCCCTCTTACTCAGTTAAGAAGGGAATGAGATAAGAAAAATGTAAGAGAGTCATGACAACCGGAGTGCACATGTATAGCACATAGGAGATTGTGCAATCATATAAGAGATTCATGCAGTTGCTAAGGCGGTCAATCAATTTTCTAAATACATATTGTTGAGTTATGGTTTTGATGATTGTTGTGATTATTGTTCATGACAGTTATGATTTTGATGATAACTAAACTTAATGTGTGATTACGTGATGATAACTAAACTTACATGGTTCGGATGGTAAATGGCAACGATTACATGGTCTTGATCCTTGATTTGTATATAATCTTTGGTTGAATATTTGATGTCAATGGGATGCATATATAGATCATTTGGATTCACAAAATGAAGACTTCATGAGAATCCTTGGACCATTCAAGGGGTTATAAAAATATATTTGTGAAGTCATAAACCCCCATTTTGCCCTTCGGTTCATAATAGACCTATTGGGGGTCTTTTTGGATGGTTCTAGAAGGGTGATCATGGTCTTTTCATGTCTTCTACATAGGCATATGTGTAAGCTACGAATTTAGCAAGTGGAACTCTAATGTATTCATTGTTTTCTATCTTGTAGGTGAAGAGAGGGAAGAAAGGAAAGAAGAGCTCTAGCCAAGGGGTTTTGATCTTCATCCAAGAGGTTTTGAAGATTGCAGAAGAAGGAAAAGTGTAGCAGATCAAGGAGAGGATCAAGAAGACATTGAAATCAACACCATCCGACTGGAGCTCCAAGCTACCACTTCTATTCGTCTTGAAAATCAGAGGGGGAACAATCTCTACATCCTTTAGTTGTTGTTTTGAGATGGTTTCCATGAGTTCTATTTTGATCTGAGCTTATATTGTTACTTGTGTTTACTTTCAAACATGAAAATACATTTTGTGTGTGTGACCGTTTGTGTATACGGTCGTGGTTAATCGCCTGCGTGCGGTCGTATGTGTGATTGTGCTGCGTTTGTTGCAGCGTGTGTACGTCTGTGTGGTAGTGATCCGGTTGTCGGATCATGTTGGAGTTCATCTCTGTGTGTGTGTGTGTTGGAGCTTGTCTCCGTGTGTAGTTTGGGGCACGTCCCCATGTGTATGTGCAGGTGTCGTCCTGCGTGTGTGTTTGGAGCATCGTCTCCGTTTGGGGATTCATTCCCAAGTGAAGCCTCACCGGATTTGGTGAGGGGTGGACGTAGGATTGCCGTCGTTGCATTCGAACCACCTTAAAAACCACTGTGCATTGTGTGTTATTTGTGTGGTTTGATTGCTTTCGTTGTATGGTCGTGTGGGAACGGTGAGTTTGAGAGAACTGGTTAATTAGTTTTCAATTGCTAATTATTGTTTACCACATATTTTGTAAAAAGCTAAAAGTTTTCCTTAAAATTGGTAAACACCCAATTCACCCCCCTCTTGGGTGTCATTGATCGCGAGACTTCACATATTAAATCAAATTTCTAGATGTGTAAGTGAGTAACATGAAAAATTATAGTTGGAATATAGATATTCAGAGTTTCAGATCAACACAGGGGACATTTTACATACTGCACTTCAATTTTGAGAACAATGTATTGGAGGCTACGCTCTACCTCAATAATTTTGTCACATCAATTTTTTTAATGATTTCTCAAGGATAATCAGAATTTTTCTAAGAATGACCAGGTTCAAATAATTCCTTTTAACACGAGTAGACACATGGAGCTCATGCCAGAATCCCCGGTTACTCAGAATACTGAACCGTTTTATCTCATTGGAACAGAGGTACTTTAGTCAACACTTTTCAGAAATGAACCACATCACGTCTTAGGTGACAAGTGCCAAATTTACTCAGTGAGACTGAGCATTGCTCTGCCTTTCTTTTTCATATATGATTTTTCAACAAGGATAGGTAGGCAGCTTTTTCCTCAACTGTCTCTTTAACATATATGCAGCAAGTTTAACATCTTGAGAGTGTTGAAAAAAATTCATATATCCTTATCTTTAACACTCATTTTCACATTTTGTGCAAGAAGTGTATGAATTTGATTCATCATGTATACCGAAAATATCATGAACACATAATAGTGCAACTCCCCCTAAGTAGATGCACTTATGAATTATTAACTCCCCCAGAGTGTACGACATGAAACACTCCAATAATGACTCAAATGCAGTATTATTTATCAAGAAGACATAAGGTCATAGAAGTTTCAAGGATGGGGGAGAATAACATATAATAGCAAGCAAGCACGCAAAGGGAATGTATGCAACATGCAATGCAAATATGTAATGTGATGCAAAATTACTGATACCAATTGAATGGATGCCAATTTGAAAGAATTGAATGCAGCTAATGCATGAGTTCTAATGCGATGCAACCTATGAGCAAATAAGAATGCAATGCAATATACAAAGGCAAGATACAAGAGCTTGTGCAAGCAAACATAAAGTTCCTCATGAAAGCACTCACATTCAATTAATGATTCAACAATATTTTTTTTCATGACATGACCTTGATGAATAAGGGTGCTTAAATGATTAAAATTAAGCAATGCAACCTAATTTTCAGAATTGTTCAAAATCAGATTTTCAGAAGTCCTTCACAAGTTTTGAAATGAGAAATCATCTATGAGCCAATTGTTTGGATCATTTGAGCAAAAATATATTTTCAATTGAAATAGCTCAGTTCAAGGATTCATTCACAAATCAACCATTTGACTTCTCCGAGTTCTAGTACGAGGCGGAGAACTTTGGTCCAAGGACCAACTCACGCATAGTGAGAGTTTTCAGGTGGACGTAATCCACCTTTTCACTACTCAGTATTTGATATACCAAATACTCAAATAAGCTCAAATGTGCTTAAGCAATTCAGATTGAAAAACGTTCAATGATCAACAAAATTTTTAGAATTTGCAATGCCATTCAAACAATTTGACAGGTTCATCTCATCATGCTAGAAGGATAACAACTCAGATTTTTCAAACATTGATACATGTCAAGTAAGCAACATCACCATATCGGGCTGGATAAATGATAATTCAAATTTTAGAATCGATACCTGAGTTCAGCATGTATCACCATGTGCCTTCAATCATGTTACCTCAGCAATATCCTTAAAAGAGACTAGCAGTTCATTGTTAGTCTCAAGAATTGAAGTCCCGAAACTCACATAACAATGTCATGATCAACTCAGATATGGTAATTAGTATGAGATGCATTTCCACAACGATGAGTTCAATTTGCATTTCAAAATCATTCACATGTACTTGAACCACTAAGGCGTTCTTACTTGATTTCCTCGTGAGAAGTGTATGATCAACCTTACCTTTTGAATCCATTCTCAAACAGAATGGTGTGAGCCTTTCATTCCATACCTTGGATACTTGCTCTAGCACATACAAGACTTTCACCGACTTGTACACAGAAATGGATGTTGAATCGATCCTGGAAGTTGTTCTACAAGGACATCCTTACCCATCTCCAAGTAATAGTTGAGAAGGTTCTCATCATTTTTTATCCTTGCAAGGTATTTCATCAGTGGATTGAAGATTGACCACAACTAGCCCAATCTCACTTGTATTCTTGGGAGTGTGATCTGCATTCAAAGTTGAGAAATTTGATTTGTCAATTTCGATTCAGATCTATTAACAATAACATGAAGAGCTCCTTTAACAATTAACATCCCTTAAGAACTCTAGACTTAAATGCATAACTCAAGTGCGAACCTAAGTAGCAGGTTCATATAACTAATCTGGTAACTTCCCCACAATGTGTGCAAGAATGTGAAATGTTCAGTGAAGTTTTAATACCATGTGTGGCCTTCAAGTAATTGACTCATAGTACCGGGCGGAGAACTTAGATCCGAAGATCACCTCATGCGTAGTGATAGTTTTCAGACATGCATAACCTGTCCTTTCACATGTCACCATTTGATATACTATGTAGTCATGGATGATGAAGGTAGGAGGATTGCAATACATTATAACATGAATTCACAATGTTCAACTTTTGCAAGACAGCATGTGATAGTATATGCAAAATCAGTGTATGCAGTGAAATTGATTTGATGATTTCTAAACTCCACTTCATCAAGATGCTATATGAGGATGATATGCACAAGGGTATGCAAACAACTATGGATGCATGTACAGACTCATGCATGATCACACAACTATTCATCACATGGTTGTTGACACCCGTTTTATGACCAATAAGTTGGGTCATCTCCTGTTCTATCCATGTGATGCTCCAAGTTGTTCACTCTTCATTGAGTCTTCTTCGTCAGTTTGAAGCTCATTTTATGGGTCTTCTCTCCTTGGTTGAGTGTGGTTCCTTGTGGCTTTTCATTGGATGAAGCTTAGCAAGCTCTTATCAATTTTGATCCTCATTATTTCTAACGGTCCGCTGCATGGGCGTTACATTCTTCTAACGCACTCGCCCTAGGCCGTTACTTCTTGAAGAGTCCTGAAGTTGAAGGCCTTTGTTCAAATCCTTATCCTTTGGCTTATCCATTGATTCTAACGATTTGTCGTGCAGCCGTTACTTCGCTTCAACGCGTCCACCCATGGCCGTTACTTTCATTCAAGAGTCCTATTGTTTTGATCTACTTCTGTTGATCTTATCTCTTTTTGAGATAAGGTTAAATGTAACGGTATCCCCTGGCGCATTATTTTCATGCGGCGGTCTGTCGTGTAGCCATTACATCCAACAGAGAGTCCTGGCAGTTCAGGCCTTTTCTCTACTACTCCGTGGTTGAGATAAGAGTTTGAATTGGTGATTTCTCTTCCAAATCTGATCCTCAGAACCTTCTGTTTGTTTCTATGGACTCTTGGTGATATTATCTTCAAGGATTTTCTAAGAGTTATCCTCTTTTCTTGTTGGATTATCCTCTGTTTGACCGGAGAGTTTGAGGGCCTATAAATAGCACCCTTAACTTCATGGCCCGAGAGGGGAAGATCTGGAGTTCGCGTCGAAGTGTTGCCGCATTCTGGAGCCATATCTAACCAAGGAGACTTATCTTTCACGTCCATCTGCTTCACGGTGAAGGGAGTATTCATTCTATTGAGTTTCAAAATTCATCATTGCATATTGTGTTCTTCCTCCTCCCTCTCATCATAGGCATTATCCCTCTCCTTGTTTCCATGTTCTGCATCTGTTTTCATCATCTAAACATCCTTCCTATCTTTTAAAACGCCCAGAGGGGTTAAAAAACCAAAAACTTCCCGGTATTCCCCTTTCCTTTTGCATGATCTTAAGCCTTTTAAGAATTGATACTACGCTTGTTTAAAGGGCTAATCTGGGTTTGTTTTCTTGTGTTTTCACGTTCTTTGGCAAGTTTACAGGTTCACTATGCGAGGCCCAAGTCTTCTAGCCGGCTGGAAGATTTGGAGTTCAAAGAATTCATAAGCTATTTCTGTAGGGTTTCTGACGGTCTTGTGCAGGCGCGTCAGGCGTCTCTAACGGCTCATCTGGAGACCGTCACATTCCTGTGACGCATGGGGTCTGGACCGTTACATTCGGTTGATCAAAAGATTTCACTGATTTTCTCTCTCCCGTGGGCGGGTGCTTCATCCACCTATTTCTAAGGTATTTTCAAGTCTCTGGCTTGTGTTTACTTTGGTGGCGATCACGTTCTTTCTTAGTGTTAGGCATTAGCTTTCTCTCCATCTCATATCTCTTATTTCCTTTATTTGCTCCACCTTTGCGGTGTGTTTTTATTTGCTCTTGCTCCACGCCCCGGCGTGTGTTTTTCTTTATTTCCTTATATTAGTTTGGTTGAGATAGCATGCCCATGCTAAAGCTTGTTCTGGTTGCCTAGGTTCATGGTTCACATGTCCTTGGGTTGATTGAGATCTTTGATTTTTGCTTGTCATCTTTATTACACATCAAAACGAAAAGAAGAAGAGAAGCAAAACAAATCAACAGATAATTTTTTGGCGATCACGGTGGGACAACTTGTGCCAATGGTGTCTTGATCTCTGTTTAAACCTGTCATCATTTCCTTGTTTAGTTTCCTCAGATTTCCCTCTTACTTCCTCTTGTTTCAGGTTCTCTGGGTAGTTTGACGGCCCTCTGTCCCTGCGTCACTCCCCTTTGATGTAGGGGCTTTAGACCGTTACATTCCTCATCCTGCTGTTTGGCCTTTTCACAGATTTCCCTTCTATTTCTGTTTGTTTTTGGCTCTCTGGCTCATACGATGGTCCTGGGTCCCTGCGTTATATTGCTTCTGGCGGTCTGGCCTCTGACCGTTATATATTTCTGACGCGGGTCTTCTAGACCATTACACTCCAGATAAGTACGCATCCCGAGGTGCATTCTATTTCTGCAATTTTTCTGTGATATTCTTGCTTAGGTGTTATCTGACTTCCTCCTTGGTTGGTTTACATATCTACATCATTGTGCGCATAATTATTTGCTAGATTCTAGGTTAGAATTTACATGCACTCCGGTGCACATAGGTTCATTCATACTTTCATACATTAGATTACATTTTCCTACCTTGGTATGCGGACCTCTCGTCTCCATATTCCTTGGGGCCGACTAGGAAATCACACCAGGGACCTCCGTAAGTCCCCGCGAGCCGTGGATTCCCACACGGACGCCGGGCCGGTTGTACCTTTCCCACCCCGTGTCTAGGATTGCATAAGTGAGGGAGTGATCACATTTGGAGTCAAACCAAGCTTTACACCCATTTCCTATCAGGGACCTATTGTTGAGAGCTCACATTAATCAATCCACTAAAGTTCCAAAGGGGAAATCATAAGAATCTTGAAGCATCATCTTAAACAACTTGCTTGACTCTGAGTGTTTTCATTTCTTGTTACTTACATCTTTGTTAGAAATCGTCTAAGTTTGGTTACTCATTGTGTGTTTGTGTTGTGTTGTTCACATCTTGTTAAGGTTGTTCGTTGCATGTGGAGTTATTTTCGTCAGTTAGAAGCACCTTCTAGGGTCAATTCCTTCTCCAAGTTCTACTCAAATCCGCTTTTCGAATCCACCATGGCTTCTTTCAATCCTCCCCGTTCCCAAGAGGATTCCCTTCCTCAGGGGCTTCTTGAAAACGCTGCTAGGGTTACCTCATTCTCTTCTGGAGAGGGGACAGCCCCTCTTCCGTCCTCTACCTCCATGGAAGGTGGTCAAGCTACCCCTTCTTTTACTACCCCTTCTGCGGGCTCCATTCTCCAGATGATGGCCCAATTGGATCCGGCCCAACTCCAAACTGTCTATCAGGCCATGCAAGGATCCAATATCTCCCCTCCCACGATTATGCAGGGTCAATCCAATCCTTCCATCCAGCCCACTCCAATTAATCTTACTCCGGTCCAACCCCGGACCATCACATTCATTGGCATGGAGACGGGCCAATCTTCTACTTCGGCCCAGCAATCTTTTGACAAGGGGAGGTCTTTTATCCCTTCTTTCGTTCAGGTGGATCATCACATGTCTAACCCAATGGTTCCACAAGTCCTTATGGGCCCTTCAGATTTTGCGGGCCCTCAGCCAGGGGTTGTCCAAGCCCACTCCAATCTGGGTCAAGTTCAAGCCCAATATCCTTCTTATGGGCCCCCTACTTCGGCCGTTTATCCTTCTGCTCCTGCTTATGGGCTCCCACCTTCTGCCACAATCCACCCTTCTGCTCCCCAACTTCAGCCATCATCTCTCACTACCCCTGCTCAATCCAGAGAGCAGGAACTACTTGATAAATGGGCCACCATGCAACAGCAACTCGATTTCCTCCAGAAGCGGTTTGGCCCACAATCCTTGGCAGATGTTCCTGTTCCTAGCTTTCAGAACATCCGGTTCCCTCCGCAGTCCGAGCTCCCCAACTATCGCAAATATGACGGGAACGGCAATCCCTTTATTCACGTGAGGGATTTCTTGTATGAATCGGCCCAATTCCAATATGATGATCACCTTATGGCGTACTTGTTCCGCCGATCATTAGACGGTGTTGCACTGGAATGGTTCTATTCTCTGCCATTAGACAAGCCGAGAGCTTTAAGGTAGTGAAAGATAAGTTCATTCAGCGGTTTCAAGACAAGGTCGGCCCGGAATATTCGTTCACGGATTTGGTGGCCGAAAAGATGAAACCGGATGAGGAGTTTGCCACTTATGCAGATAGGTGGAGGCAAATGGCCTCTAGAGTGCCCGGCCATATTTCGGAGGAAGAGAAGGTCAAGTTACTTATTTCCAATGCTACTCCGACCTTCCGAAATATTCTGGCCATGAATGACATAGCCAACATGCACCAACTCTACAGCCAGGCGCGGTTCATCCAGACTCAATTCAAGGATTCTCCCATTCACTCGCCCTTCGAGAATCAAAAGTCCAAGTATCAGAAGAAACCTCAAGGGCCAGTCACCAAGGGGGTCCAAACAAACGAGCAAGTTCAAGCCTTTGCTTTCCCTTTTCAAGCCGCACCCTTCCGCTTCCCTTAAAATCCCTGCACACCACATAATCCCGCTCCCCAAAACTTCCAAGTCACTCCACAAAACCCTCCGCCCACCTTCGCCCTTCCATAAAACACCTTCACCGCACCGCAACAACCACCACCACCTCCGCAATACCACAACGTCCCTCCACCCAACGGCTACAACAACAACCCTAACAACAAGCGCCCGGCTCCTAAAAGCGCTCAGTACCCACCCTTGCCAGAAACACTCACAGACATCTTCTCAGCCCTCATGTCGGTGAATGCCATACAGCTCCCTCCGGAACGGCCCAACTGGAATCCGGTCATTGATCAGATGAAGTATTGTATGTTCCACAGGTAACCGGGACATACCATTGAAGGGTGTTTTCAATTCCGGGACCTAGTATATGATCTTCATGAAGGACAGAGGATAGATTGGGCCGAAATGCACGGGGCCATCACAGAAATCAAAGAGAAGAAAAGGCAGCCGCCGAGGCAGGAAGTACAGCAGCAACAGGTACCGCAGCCACAGCAGCAGCCGCAGTAGCAACAGCAGCCAGTGCAAGACCTGGAGATTCATCAAAACCCAATGCCAAACCATCCTCCTGCTCCGCAACCTCCACCACCGACACCAGCTCAGGTCAATGTCGTCCAACCCCCGGCTCCCAACCCCGGGTGGTCTTTCGACGATGATAACTCCACACCGCAGGTCATGGCCCTTCACCACAACTACCATAATCCTCCTGCTTCCCCTATCCTTATACCTACACACCAAACCCCTCCTCCACTCGTCCTCCCATTTACCCCTATTCTATCACACGCACCATCACCCGTGCCTCCGTCGCACTCACCATTGCTCACATCCGCTACCATCACCCCCTCCCCGCTCGCGCTTACATCCACTATCGCCATACCTCTGTCTAACCCTCCACTCATCACACCTCCGTCCACTTTTATATCCCCACTGCCGCTCGCGCCGACTGCCACTTACCCCTCGCCTATCATCCTTTCCACCACACCCTCTTCCGCACCACTCATCCATCCCACTGGGCCTACTAAATCACTTATCCTAAGCCCATCTGAGGCCGCGGTAGCTTATAACTTCACCCTACGGAGTGGGCGCATGTTCCACCAAAACTATCCCTCCACTTCCAACCCCCAATCTTCCCAATCGGCTGCTGAACAAGAAGCGGCCGAGCCACTACCAGGGACCCAATATGATCTATTACATCATTTCGATAGGGTGCCCACCAAGATATCTGTGCTGGAACTGATTAAGAGATCTACCCTTCACCAAGATGCATTAAGAGACTTTCTTCAAAAGGTGATGGTTAGTGAAGACATGGTAGTTGATAGCTTACCTACCGCACTAGCAACAATCTCCAAGGGGCCAGCCATTACTTTCTCTGAAACCGAGCTAGCACCACCAGAAGCTCGGCAAATGCCACTGTGCATTACTATCATTCTGAACAAAGTCAGCATCGATGCGGCGTTAGTTGACACAGGGGCATCTATCAACGTATGCCCGCTCAGCACTCTAAGGGCTTGTAATCTGTCAGAAGAACTTCTACGCCCAACTCCCACTACCATAGTTGCTTATGACAACTCTCGGCGGGCATGTCACGGGATTGTCACCATTCAAGCTGAGCTTGGGCCCCTTACTATGCCCGTGGAATTCTATGTGTTGGACATTGACCCTAGGTTCAAGGCTATCTTGGGTCATCCATGGATCGATACCCTCAGCGACGTACCCTCCACTGCACATCAATGCATTAAATTCCCTTTCCAAGGGAGGGTCGTCAAAGTCAAAAGCTTATCCACGGTCCAATCAGTGAAGGCTATTTCAGAGAAAGTTCTTCCCACATTGTGGCCAAGCAGTCGGCCTGTTATGTCAGTGCTAGATCTCGACTTTCCTTGGGCTTACGCACGTCGCAAGCCCGTCACTATAGCAGTTGACATTAAGGTGAAGCCCCAGATCCGAGATTCCAAGGGCTGGGACATTATATTGAAGCTAGACTACCAACCGGGGAGAGGCCTCGGTGCTCAATTGCAGGGACGAACTAAGCCCATTCCTAAGGGCAGGAAAATGAACAGAAGAGGTCTCGGCTACCGAGAGACTGCATTATCTATGATGGGTGATTCTGGGCCACTCACCTGGGACTACCGTCAACACTTTATTCGAGGGCCTCTCCAGCTTGGCACATTAACTCCACGGCCAGCTCCACCAAGGGAAGATACAGTCTGTCCGATTGCCAGTCCACCCCCAGTGCTAAGGGGGCCACTTGATGATGTGATTGACTATGGTCCAGCCCTTCAAGGGCTATTTCATGAAGAAGACTGCCAGCAGCAGCAAGAGGATCGGCTTGTTCAGTGGAGGCCGAAGAAGCAGCCGGCTCAACATCTACGGTAGGAGGAGAGCTCGCCGATTATCTTTTCTTGGTCTCCCTCCCGCTTTCAATCTCTCCTATAGTAGAGGGAATTCTCACCCCGTCTTCCTCCCATCATGGTAAATCCATCCTTCATTCATCCACCTGAAATTCTCTTTGTTCCCTGTGCTTGCGGGCATTGCCCGCCCATTGATCTATCCACTCTATTCACTCCTCCTCCCCCCCAACGCCCAACTCCACGACATGTGGTTCTCGTCTTCCGATCCTTTCTTCGATTGCATCTTCCCCGAGCTGTTTCCCATGCAGCTCCCGCCTCCTCCATCTTGTTGTGTAGTCTCCACTGATTTCTTAAAAAAAAATGTCAAATTCGAAACGGAGATCTCAGTGGAAGATTATGCTACCTTGTCTCCATCCTCCTCCCAGGGGCACGAGTCCCCTGCTCCTTCCCTTCCACTAGGTCTTCTTCCTCCTAAGTTAGGATTAGGGTCTATCGAGTCTAGGGAAGTAGAGTCAGTTAGGTCTAGAGAAGTAGGATCTTGTTCTAGGTCATCCAACCCTTCCTCCTCTGAGTCGCGCCCGCTTGCGCATCCTCCCAAATCCATCCCTGATAGGCTCTTGCAAGATCTAGCTCAGCGCTGTCATGCCCTTTTGAAGTGTCCAGAATTTGTTGCTATGGCAATTATGATTGAAGATGAAGAAGAAATAGAAGGGGTGTGGAGCGATGACGGACTCAGCGTCTATGAAATCCTGGATGAAAAAGATCCGATTAATGAGGACAGCGGCGTAGATGACACTGCTGATTTGTATGCCCAAGGACTTAAGAAATTCGACGAGCCATCGTCGGCAGTGGATGAACCTACGAAGGAAATTAATTTGTGAACTGAAGAAGACCCAAGGCCCATCATTATTGCCGCTAATCTCCCTCCACAAGTAGAAGAAGATTTAATTAAGGTTCTGAGGGAGTATAGCGATTCTTTCGCCTGGTCTTATGAGGACATGCCGGGTCTTGACCCCTCTTTAGTAGAACATCGACTTGTGCTTAAACCAGGGGCAACACCTGTGAAACAACGGTCAAGGAGATTTCACCCCCACATGGCCTTAAGGATTAAGGAAGAGGTCGACAAATTGTATAAGGCCAGATTCATTAGAGTTGTTCTATATCCTCAGTTAGTGGCGAACATAGTCCCTGTTATCAAGAAGGATGGAAAGGTGTGTATCTGCATCGATTTCAGGGATCTCAACAAAGCATGTCCAAAAGATGATTTCCCGCTACCTCATATTGATGTCTTGGTCGATAACACCGCCGGGTACGAATCTCTGTCATTTATGGACGGTTACTCAGGCTATAATCAGATCCGTCTCGCTCCGGAAGATCAAGAGAAAACCTCCTTCACCACGCCCTGGGGCACGTACTGTTATGTGGTTATGCCATTTGGTCTGAAGAACGCAGGTGCCACCTATCAAAGGGCGATGATGGCCATCTTCCACGACATGATGCATATCTATATGGAAGCCTACGTGGATGACATTCTGGTGAAGTCAAGAATCAAAGAAGAACACCCCTCTATTCTGGCTAAGGTGCTGCAAAGAGCCAGGGAGTACAAGCTTAAGATGAATTCGAAGAAGTGTGTATTCGGAGTCTCTTCAAGGAAGCTGTTAGGTTTCATAGTGAGCAAACGGGGGATCCAGATTGATCCTAACAAAGCACAGGCCGTCATGGACATGCCTTCGCCTAAGAACATTACGGAACTTCGAGGACTGATTGGTCGATTACAATTCATTAGAAGATTCATATCTCAACATTCTCAAAGGTGCCGTCCGTTTTATGAATTGCTTAAGGCGGGGGTCAAGTTTGAATGGAATCAAGATTGTCAGAAGGCCTACGAGGACTTAAAGGAATATCTATCCAATCCCCCGATTTTGCAACCTCCTGTCCCTGGGAAACCCCTAATCCTATACATCTTGGTCATTGAGGACTCCCTAGGGGCGGTCTTAGCACAAGTAGACGATGAAGGGAAAGAGCGGGCTGCTTATTACCTATCTCGGTTGTTTAACCCAGCTGAGTCCAGATATACCGCTATGGAGAAGACTTGTGCCGCCTTAGTGTGGGTAGCTCAGAAGCTTAAACATTACTTCCTTGCCCACCCAGTTAGGTTGATCTCTAGAATGGACCCGATTCGCTATCTCTTAGAAAAGCCTGTCCTTTCTAGTAGGTTAGCTCGCTGGCAGAGCTTCCTCTCCCAATTCGATATCACATTCATCGTTCAGAAGGCGGTCAAAGGGTACGCCATCGCTGAGCATCTTGCCCATCTTCCTATTCCTCACACCGACTCTATTCAGGACGATTTCCCTGATGAGCATCTCTCTGCTGTCTCTCATCATCCCTTTTGGTCTCTGCACTTCGATGGTGCGCTCAATTCTCAAGGCCGAGGGATCGGCGCTGTTCTGCTCACTCCAGAGGGAGTGACTATTCCTTTTGCTTATCAACTATGATTTCCTACTACCAACAACATCGCTGAGTATGAAGCTCTCCTAGCTGGACTGAAGCACGCCTATCTCCTAGGTGCGCGTTATTTGAATATCATCGGAGACTCTCAGCTCGTCTTGCGGCAAGTCCTGTCTACTTACCATACTCGTGACCCCAAACTCAAGCCATATCAAGATTTGGTCACGCTCCTGGCGAGGTAATTCTGTAAGCTAATCTATATCCATACTCCCCGTTCTCAGAACATTCTAGCCGATGCCTTAGCATCGCTTGCTTCCTCCCTATCTTTTCCTCTCAGTCGGAACACTGAGACTATCGTCGTTCAGAGACTGGACGCACCCTCCCTCCAGGATCCTTGGTTCATCAACCTTAGGAAGGCTGTAGAGGCGAGGGCTGAGAAGGAAGATCTAAAGGAAGTATCTTTAATAGAGCTAGAAGAGATTCTGGATGAAGAAGAATTGCCTTGGTATCACGAAATCGAGTTGTTTTGCAAAGAAGGATCATTCCCAGAAGGGGCAAACGTCGAGCAGCGCAAGTCAATAAGAAGAGCCGCCTCAAGGTACACCATTGTTGCAGGAGAACTATATAGGCGCGCTACTAATGGAATGCTCATGAGATGCTTAGACGATGATGAGGCTTGGAAAGTGGCTGAAGCAACCCATTCTAGTGAGTGTGGAGGTCATGTCAATGGCCAGGCTCTAGCGAAGAAGATCCTTAGGCAGGGCTACTACTGGCCCACTCCAGAGGAAGATTGCTCCCTCTATATCCGGAGGTGTCTTAAGTGCCAACTCCATGCCGATAAAATCCATGCTCCAGCTTCATCTCTCCATCCTCTCTCTGCTCCTTGGCCATTCTCTATGTGGGCTTTCGACGTTGTCGGCCCGCTCGGTGATCCTAATTCTCAGATCAAGCAGAAATCTTTTATCCTTACCGCCACTGAGTACTTCACCAAATGGGCCGAAGCTGAGGCGTACGCAGAGATCAAAGATTCAACGGTGTGCCGCTTCGTCATGAAGAATATCATCTCGCGGTTCAGAGTACCAAGCAGTATCATCACCGACAACGGACCCCAGTTTGTCTCCCAAGAGCTCAAGGACCTATGTAAGAAGTTCAATATTGCATTGCATCATTCATCTCCATACTACCCTCAAGGCAACGGTCAAGCCGAGGCCACTAATAAAACCCTTCTTAAAATCATCAAGAAAACATGCGAATCTCATAAGTTTTCTGATTGGCCAGAAAGATTAGTGGAAGCTCTATGGGCTTATTGCACCTCCGTCCGTACTCCTACGGGACAAACTCCCTATGCTCTTACCTACGGGATGGAGGCGGTGCTCCCATATGAGATCTTGATCCCTTCCCTTAGAGTGCAGCTCGATAAGGAACTTAATCTCGATGAACGTCGAGAGGCGTTGCTCGTCCAGTTAGAACTCTTGGATGAGAAGAGGATGAATGCGACCGATCACGTATCTGTTTATCAAAAGAGAGTTTCGCGTTATTTTCAAAAGAAGGTAATTGAACGTAAATTTCAAAAAGGTGATATGGTTCTGAAATGCAAATTCATTTGGTCTGCAGGACCTAGGTCTAAATTGCAACGTAACTGGGAAGGGCCGTTCATCGTAAAGGAGGCTTATCCAGGGAATGCTTATCGCTTAGTAAACACGGAAGGTGAGGAGCTCTCTCACCCGTGGAATGGGTTGTACCTTAAGCGTTTCTTTCCTTAGAGTCTAATCCGTGCCACCCTGGCAGCAAGATGTTCTTCCATTTCTCTAAAAGGGTCCCGAGTAAGGCAACCACACACTACACAACATCCCTGGTCAGGTTTCTCGCTTTAAAAGACACCGTTTCTCCTTGGTCATGCTTTGGGTGAAAGTTGAAGTCCCTGTCCATTCCTTCCATCAGCTGAATCCAGGGGCAAGAAGTGAATAAGGAGGCGACAACCAATCCAGGCACCCTGATAAGAGGAGGTCTCAAATAGGGGCAGTCCGTTATGACCTGATGTCACAAGCAAAGAAACAAGAAAAAAAAAGAGAAAGCAAAGGACAAAATCAAAAGCATCATCTCAAAGGTCTATTGAATATGATTCCAAAGCTCCAGAAAGGCAAGAAAAAGAATCTAGGCATGACAAGAGTGGCAGTACAGTTCCCCGCGAGACAAATGAGCCCGGTTGCACGCATGCCTAGAGTGGACTAAGGTTCGATGACGGACACAAAGCCCCGGCACAACAGACCAAATTTCTAATGGGTTGTCTCGAGAGGAACCCAAGTCCTAAAAACTTCCAAATCTGGCCTAAGCTTACCTCCGTATTCTATTTTCCTTTTCAGGATTGAAACTAGTACCCTGGGTATGGCCCTGGTAGAAACACCGTCATGAAAATTTGGGCCTTGGTCAGGGTTTGTCACCTCATTGCACGCCAACCTCGGGACTCTCAATACGATGCGGAGGGCTCACGTTTCTAAGGGAAAACAACATATATTTCAAAATCCAAAAACAACATATATTTCAAAATCCAAAAACAACATATATTTCAAAATCCAAAAAAACAACATATATTTCAAAAATCCAAAAACAACATATATTTCAAAAATCCAAAAAAACAACATATATTTCAAAATCCAAAAACATCATATATTTCAAAATCCAAAAACATCATATATTTCAAAAATCCAAAAACATCACATATTTCAAAACCCAAAAAATAACAAATATTTCCAAAACTCACAAAAATTCAGATATTTTTCAAAATCCAAAAAAATAACATCGTGTGCATCGCATGCATCGCATTAGTTCTATTATGTTTTTCCCGCCTATTTAATAAGGCTCCACCCCTAGACCAAATATCAAGAAACGATCATTATCTAACTTGCTTCAAGGCAAGGGGTTGAGTCTAAGAACAGATCTAACTTGTTCCATGTTTAAGTGTATGCAGAAGGCAGGATCACGACCAAGCTGAAATCTCACAACTATGCAGGTTCAGGGATTGTAACGCGCCTTCATTAGACCGCCACGGTCATCTAACGGTTCCCCCTTGACCGTTACTTTTCCTTCGGACGTCGGCTCTATTCTTTCAGCAGATCAATCTTTGACGGCCCCAGGCAGACCGTCATTTCCTCCTGACGGCCTATCTTTAGATCGTTATATCCTCCAGAGAACAGGATTCTCAGAACATACATTATGATGGCCTGTCTACTCACCGTTATATCTTTGTAACGGCCCTGATAGGATCCGTTACATTCTCCAGAAGCTCTGTTCTGCTAATCATTCTAGCCAAATCAAAACACAAAGTTCATGTCCATTCAACTAAGGCAATCCCATCCCATTCGAGTGAACTTAATGAAACACAAGATTGATAAAATTCCAACTCTGATTGTCAATTACATCGTTCAAAAAGAAAATCAATCTACATTTAGTTTCTTATCCGCAAGAGGGCAGATCTTCCTCAACTCTTTCACATAACTGCGGCGTGCTTGGTCATTCTCTTCTACCTCTTCTTGCCACGGACGCACCTTGCTGATCTCCCACATGGTCAGCGCGTTCCGTACTGCTCTCTCATCTTCCGCGGTCCCCATCTTCCTAGGTAGAAGGAGAGGGTAGTGTGGTAGTGCAGGAACTTCAGTTCGAGGTAGCCCAATCTGAAGATGGCACCGGTGCGGGTTATAGATCGCCATGGTAGTATTTCCCACTAGCTGGAGGTCCAGGCCTTGACGCCGTGATATTCTAAGAAGAGTGCTCCAAAGGATTCTTGGTCGCATGATGAACTTGTCTATTGGAAAGGTGTTGAAGAAGAGGTGCCATTCATCCCGAGTTTTCTTGTCTGCCGTCGTGCATTCAACCTGTGAAGAAAATCCAGATGCCCCTCCAATGAAGAAGAGAGGGTGGCTCCCGAAGATCCGGCTAGCAGAAGTTATATCCTTCTTTGGTTGGAATTTGATTCTCACTCCCATCCAACACTCAAGGAGTATCATGGAATCAAATAAGGGTCCTCCTAGGCAAGCCGAGCTTAGTCCTTCATAGAGGTATGAGAGGATCGCTTGAGAGAGGGACATTCCCCGCCACAACCCACTGATTATGCTGAGATTTTGGGTATCTAAGAGGTGGTCGGTCTTGGTGAAAAGGAAAACTCCGCATAAGCAAATCGCCACCGCCTTGGCTATTGCTTCATGTCTCTCCCACTTGTTTTTGCAATGAGAGACTATCCATTGTGCCAAGGGTATCAAGTGTATGTGGTGTGGGCTGATCATGGTCCTCACGTCTTTTAGATTATGGATGAAATCACTCAAGATCAAGGACGGGTCAATAGGCTCAACCGTGTAGCAAACTAGGTCTTCATCCCACACCTTAGTCTTAGGAAGGGCTAGGTAGGTTTCTACCTCCTCTAATAGGACTGTTGCTTCAAAGGAAGGGAAGATGAAGGTATGTGTTTTTGGATGCCACAATTCTACGAGGGCTGAAATACTAGGCCAATCTAATGTCAATTTCTGGAAGTTCTTGCCTAAGACCAAGAGAGGTTGAAGGTGCCACGCTTTAAGAATTGATGTAACCTCTAAAGGGAGTGCCTTTACCATGGGAGTCACCCACTTCAGATTAGAATAGCATCTTGGACCGGGAAGGGGCTAAGAAAAAAAAAGAAAGAAAATCACGAGGAAGAAGATGAAGTGCAGAAATTTCTGAACTTGGTTAAGTTATGGAAGCTTACCACTCTTTGAGCATTAGAGCTTAGATGCTTGGGAATTGAGGTTAGCCTTTGTATCTCTCCATACTCTTTTCTTGCAGCTTTGGGTCCAGTGTAGACTCTCTCCTCCATAGCCATCACCTCGAAGCTTCTCTTCATCTTGTTTCCTGCCCTTAGGAGGAGTTTTTCAACCTTCTAGCAGTGAATTCAGAAAGATACGATTTTGGCTAGGTTTTCAAGTTTTAATGGTTTGGTTTTGGCTTTAAAGGGATAAGATTCGGATTGGAAGGCGTTATCTTAAGTTTGGGAGAAGTCTAGAACGGATCAAGGGCTTTGTTGGGGTCCCGTAGTGCAGGAACACGGTTCTAGAGGGGGGGTGAATAGAACCCTCCACTAAAATTATGTCCAATTAAAACTATTTACTACCTTACAGCGGAATTAGCAAGATTAGCAAGAGTGAGGAATTTAAACTAATTGGAATAGACTTGATTCTCTCAATCTCACCGTTCTCACTCGAAAGGATAATGAGATAAGAACGATAACACAAACCACCACAACACAAACCACAATGCAAGCCACAAAACACGGGGATTTTTAAGGTGGTTCGGGACCACGACGGGCACCCTACGTCCACCTCTCACCAAACCGGTGAGGCTTCACTGCTGTATAAAACAGCCCGGGGATTAAACCCCACACACACACGAAGCTAAGCTCCAACACCCACACGTAGGACGAAGCCTACACAATCACACGGGAGAAATCTCCCAATCACACACGGGGAACAAACCCCACAAAATGCCCAAACACACACGCGGATATGCTCCGCACAAAACGATGCACCCGCATCAACCAATCACTCGGAGACCCCTTTCTCCGAACACCCACACAGAATATCCTTCCAAAAATTTAAGAACCTAAGACAAATAGAAGCATTGAGCCCCAAACAAACTCTAGAGAATGAATCAAAGAAGATAAGGCATGTATGAAGCTCCCCCTTCAAGAAAGACTCCGGATCTTCTTGGCTCAATATCGGATGGCCGTGATTTGAGCGTCCTCGCGTTCCTCTCGTCGAGACGCTTCTTTTCTTCTTCTACCACGAGCTCCAAATCTCCATGGATGTAGATGATAACCCTTCCTGAAGAGCTCCTTGGTTGCTTTGCCCCTTTTCTCCACCTACAAGATAGAACAAGATACATTAGGGCTTCTCTCCTTACAAATTCGGAGTTCACATTCATATATATAGTGGAGTGGACAAAAGACACATAAAACCCTCCCAATACATGTTAGAAACCCCCCAATAACATTAGTAACCATTTGGGGGTATTTTGGTAAACTTTAGATATGATTCCATAGGGTTTCGGAAGCTCCCGAGAATCCCGTGCCGGGATGGGTCGACCCCATGGGTCGACCCCCAGGGAACCTGAAGGCGGCCAGAAGCAGAAAAACAACCCAGTTTTCATGGGTCGACCCCATGGGTCGACCCATGCACACAGGGTCAATTTTCTGTGTTCTGTTTGGTCCAGAACACGTAGGGGTCGACCCAATGGGTCGACCCATGCTAGAAAGGCCTACAAAACACTATTAAATCAACATGAAATCATGGGGAAATAAATGTTTAAATGTTACCATAACCCCATGTAGATTAACCATGTATTTTCATCCTGAAAATATGAAAAAGCAAGTGGTTAGTTGAGAATCAAAATCTTTGCATCAAGCAACAACACTATGAACATGTTGACATTAAAACACATCATTGAACCATTTAAACATGTATTTGTCTTCTCAATTTAACCAACCAAAATATGTATGACCAAATGCAATGTCATGGAAGCTTTAATGTGTAATTAGCATCTTTGGCCACAAGGATCACAATAAGAATATGCATGAACATATGCAAGTTGAATGAGCACTTTCATTGAACATTATGAGCCTTTCCATAAGCATGATGGTTTCATTAATGCTCACATTGAATTAATCATTAGTCCATCACAAGGCAACCAAAAGCCTTGACTTTAACAGTCCAAGAAATCTCATTTGAGAAATGCATGAACCACCATCAATGCATTAAGATCTCATGAAAGATGTGCATGAAAACAACCCGGAACTTGACATAAAGATGGTTAGATGTTAGCATCATCCAATTGACATGAGAGGGTTTAAGAACCATCTTTGGACCTGTAGAAACACAAGAGTATGAGGTTACCACATGTGTGAAAGTTAAGAGCTCATGAACTAGATTCTTCCAAAAGAACCTTCATAACTTGTCAACCATCCAAATGCTCATTGCATAAATAAATGTTTTCATAAAGACAAAGTCACGGGCTATGGCATTTGGGGAACTTGAATCTTCCATTGCATCTAAGGCAAATGTAATGATATGGGAGCTCAATCATTCAAGTAGCATTGCCAAGATACGCTTACATATCATGAACCTCAATTTGACAAGTGTGAACACCTAAACACACACATGTGCAAACAAATGCAAATATGCATTTTCATTATGCATCCTCATGATCTCTTACACATATGTAGCTATGCATATTTGTAAAGATGTTTCCACATTACATTTCATGCAAGTCTTTCACATATCAAGTTAGTAAATCAAGCTTTTGGTGCGAAGCTCACAAGACCAAGCATTCATGCAATGCATGAGCAATATAGAACCAACTCTCAAAAGTCTTGAAGAATATTTCAAGCACATCACAAGCTTAAAGAGATTCAAGTAGAAAGTGCATGATCCACATTCAAATTGGAAACATTCATGGCTCATGAAGGTTTATACATGCTAACCATTCAGACACACATTCATTCAAATGGCATTCTTGATGACAAAGACTAACATTCATGACTTTGGCCACTTAGAAGAATATACATGAAAGCCTACATCTTCAAACCTTAAGGACTCATGAAGAAGGTACATGAAGCCACATGTATATCTATGCACAAGTACTATGGGTCAACATACTGTAGCTTTCTCACCCAAAATTCACTTAACTGAAGATATGTGAATTGTCAAGTCTTACCAATGGTTCTTAGAAGAATGGAGATAAAATTAACACAAGTTCTAAATGGTGGACAACAAGATGACGTAGTTAAGCATTCTCTTGAGTTCCACCTGATGTCCATCAAGACTCGTTCCTGCAATGCAAGAAGATTAGCACACTTGCATTCAAATGAACATGACTCTCATTCCAGTGAGAGTTGAGCTATTACAAACAAGTGAGCATGATAGCATTCATATGAGCATAAAGACTCATTCATGTTGATGGCATTCAGAAGCATTGTTTTACTAATTCATTCTCATTCTAGAACATGACTCCATAGCATGAGAACAAGTATGATTCAAGCACATGAGAACATGAAGTATCATTCAAGCACAAGGCACATGAGAACATGGAATATTGTTCAAACATGAGAACATGAAGTATTATTCAAGCACAAGGCCAAGCAAGGTCAAGTAACAAAATCATTTTGTAATCATCAAAATCACATGCACAACAGGCTTCTTATCTCAGGTTTTGCCCCTTGCGGCTCAATCCGTCTCGGAGTACAATTCATGATATAACGGTCTGTCGTCGGACCGTTACTTGACTATGACGTGCCAGCTAGGGGCCGTCACATTTCCTGTGGGTTTAAATTTAGTCCAACCTTGTTCTGTCAAGCTTAACGGTCTAGCATCAGACCGTTATATTCTTGTGACGCGTTCTCGCTGAGCCGTTACATTATCTACTGATCAGTTTTGGTTTCTTCTTGGTCAATCATGCTCATGACCGTTATCTATCTCCGACGCACTGTGCGTGGACCGTCACATTTCATACATCATTTTTTTAAGTCCATACAGCATGTTGAAGTCTATACATTACTTTGAAGCCTGCACAACATTTTTGAAGTCTGCACATTCATTCTTCATGTTGAGGTCTACACAGCCTCAAGTCTATACATCATGTTCAAGTCTACGCATTTTGAAGTCTACACATCGTGTTGAAGTCTATACAACATTTTGGAGTCTACACATCATGCAGAGTCTACACAGCGTCAAGTCCATACGTTTTTGAAGTCTGCACATTTGTTAAGTCTATACGTTCTTCATCCAAGTCTGCACGTTTTGGCTAAGTCTATGCATCCCAGTCTCCATCCAAAGTCTACACAGCCTTAAGTCTATACATTGTGTACAGTCTTCATCCAAGTCCATACATTCCCCAAGTCTTCATCTAAAGTCCATACACTCTCCAAATCTGTACATTCTTCATCCAAGTGTGTACAACCCGAAGTCTATACATTCCTTGTCTACAGTCCATGCATTCTCCAAGTCTGTACATTCTTGATCCAAGTCTATACATTGCCCAACATGTGCACAACCCCAAGTCTGCACATTCCTCGTTCGAAGTCTATACATCCTTCAATTCTGAGCACTCTTTGGCTAAAACGAAGTCTACACATCGTTTGGTCATCTGCACTCCAAGTCTATACATCACTTGGACGAGGTCTGTACGTTCATGAGTGCATTCATAATTCAGTCTTGTCTTGTCAAGTCTAACGGTCTATCATTTGACCGTTACATCATTCTGATGCACCAGCTCTGAGCCGTTACTCTTTCTGCTTCTCAGTTCTGCAAAATTGAGCTCTGTCCTCATTAACGGCCTTTACTTGACACGTTACTTGATCTTAACGGTCTGGACCTAGACCGTTACATTGTCTGCTGCTAAAATTTGGGCTATTCCTATCTGCCTCTGTTTAGACCTGGCGGTCTTACATGCTTTTCATTTTCCGTTCATCCTACCCGTCCACACATTATCTCACCATGCACTTTTCTCATCCACACAATCACCCGTTCCTTAACATACATTCATTCCCACACATCCACATGTGTTCCTTGCATTCCATCACACATTCTTACATTCATTCCTGCCTTCATTCATACTCATCTGTTTGCATTCATTTACATATCCATTCATTCACACATTCACAAAAACAAACAAAAGATCAAAAAGAAAATTTTCATTCATCCATTTACATATAAGTTATGTACAAGTAAATAAGAAAAACATGCATCACTCGGCCGGCTTATCCATCGGGCCGCCATCATCATCTCCACCCTCCGGCTTCCTCGCCGGTGGTGCTATGAGCTAACAAGGTAGTCTGCCACTGATCCGGCACGAGCAGCACTCCTCGGCGCTCCGCTCTGAGAGACGCTCCGCTCCGGTCCTCGGCCCATCATCCGTATGGTCCTCTCCAAGTTCCGAACCTCGACCTTCATGTCGTGGGCCTCGAGTCGCGCGGCTCGTGCCTCGGACCGGTATCTCTCGAAGTCTGATGTCTGCGTTACCATCCGCGCAAGCTATCCTCTCAATCGGGCCACCTCTGCTCGTAAGACCTCTGCCTCAGTCCGAGCTAGTTTCGCCTCGGCCACTACTGCGGCTAGCTCTCTCGCCTATAGTTTGCATTGCATATAGTTAGTCGCATAAACATGAGAATTTGCATAAAGAATAAGCATTTAATTTGCATAAGCATTTAGCGTCTTACCCGCTCCGCGAGGGTGGCCTCCGCCTCCTCGGCCCGGGCAACCGCTCGAGCAAACTCGGCGTCCCGCTCAGCTCTGTCCCCGGCAGGCTATGAGGATGATGATGGGGCATCCGGTCCTACTCTTTGGGCTCCCTCAACCCGCTGCATTTAGAGATCATTGGTCAGTCCATCGCATTCGCGTCATAATCGTAAACATAATCATTTTAGGTCCAAGGTTTTTAGAGTCTTACCAGAAGCTCCAAAGCGGTCCGGTACTCATCCCGCTGCTGCACGGTGGCGTGAAGAAGCCCCTCGAGCTCGGCTATCCTTCCCTCGGGGTCTAGCTGCATTTAGGAAGTATATGAGTCAGTGCATATAGGATAAAATTTTCATTCAGAGTATAGGGTTTTATTGCACACCGATCGTCGAGTACCTCGGTACACCCGGTCCCCGTACAGTCGAGCAAAGGCTTTCCAGTATGCCTCATCGCTTTCATCCCGCTCTTTCACTGCTCTGCCCCGCTTGTTCCAGTCGTTGACGTACTTCACCTTCCGGGCGCACCAATCTATGTCACCGCTAATTCCCTTTGCTGACTTCCCCGGGCAGTCGTCGCTGTGGCGTGGAAAGGTCACCTCAGGCTGGTGTAGTCCCCGAGTCCTCAGAATCAGCCGATAATGAAGAGGCTCGATGATATGGATGCAGTGCAACCATATGTCTCGTCCCCGGTACGAAAGGGCTACCTCCACCCATGGTTGTCCCTCGTAGCTCTCGCCTCTGTACGGGGTCCACCTCACTTGAAAGCATGAATCAAATCATCATGTAGAAGCATATAAAAGCATATAGAGCATTTAGAAAGCATTTGTTGAGTTTCGGGCTTACCGCCGTGTGCGGGAAAGAATCCAAATCGTCCTTGATCACCCGAGTCAATCTGATGATCGACCCCGGGTCCCTTGCGACCATCCATCGCCTCGCGATCGGGATGCAGCCGGTGTGGAGTAGTGTGCCCCGTCCTATGCCCGAGAGGTACATGTAGCTCCAAAACTGCATTTAGAAGTTAAGTCAGTCAATTTTCATGAACATTTGCATAAATAGAAGCATTTAAATTGCATTTACCTGTAGAAAAGGCGAGAAGCTGCCCAGCATCGTCTGTCGGTCCGTCGTACTAAGGGACTCGAACAGGAAGGCCAAGACTGCCACTCCCCAGGTGTACTTTCCAACTCTACCCAAATCCTCGATCATCGGCAGTAGCCGACAGCTGATCACATCTGCCCGAGTCGCGAACAGGAGCTTCCCGAATAGTAGCATCAGGAAGCGCCTCAAGGTGCGATCTCCCTCTGGTCCCGCCTCTGCCGCCACTCGTGGGCGCACCTGGTCAATCACTCTACCCAGATGCTCCTCTAGTATCTCACCCATGGCTATCGCCGCTCCTCTCAGTACTAAGCTCTCCTGCAGTACTGATCTCGAGAGCGGGGATGACGTCTACCCTGGTCTGATCAAATCTAGCCCCAGCAGCTCCTGGGCCATCTCTCGGTAGTTCCTATAAGTCCATCATGTCACTGCGGCTCCGTGCACTCGCAGCCCGGTAATCCTCGCCATGTCTTCTAGCGTGGGGATCATGTGACCTCACGGGAAGATGAATGCTCTGCTGATCGGATCCCACCTCTCGTGCAAGGCGTACTGCAAAGGCGTGTCCATTCTGGTCACCTCGATGCTCAGCACCTCTGATGCGGGATGAGACCACGGACACGACTCGAATGAGGAATGCAGTCCTCAGACTCTAGGTGAGCTCATGATTGTCCCTTAACAAGGGAAGCGTCGGACGTGCACGGTTGAGAAACCGGCAAGAGCTAGGGTGGTCAATTCGCACTTTCGTGCCCGGATCGGGTCACGGGACGGTAACGTTCTCTCTCGCAGCAGCAGTGATATAAAAATATAGTGAGCTAGGTCCTAAAACATGCTCTCTAGCAGCGGCATATAAAGCATATATGAGATAAAGCAAGATGCCAAGTAAGGGAGCGAATGCGATACCTCCACGCGCTCGGCGTGGGGAAGACGGACTCGGCCGAAAACCGTGCTCCCGGAATAATTAATACACAATAATGACAGCAATGACTCACTGCCCACTCCACGCAGGGAGGTAAAGGGCTACACAAATTGGCCCAGGAGGACCGAATTCGGGTTGACGGGGGGCTTCTCGCGTCTCTTCGGCAGCACCCGAACTTGTGACTGTGGGGCCCACGTGCTGTCTGGAGGGGCCGTGTGGGGCCCGGTGGCACCACTGTGGTGGGGACACTTGGGAAGCGTTCCCTGGGCTGGCGGCACGCTGGAACGTCTACCGGAGGCCGGGCGGCTCCGTTCGGCACCGGTCGGAATAACCGGCCACGAATCTGCCGGTTCTATTTTCCGGCGCGCGCTCCAGCGAGAACGGACGCTGCGATCAGCCCCGATGTTGGATCGACATAAAACTGGCGCCGTTGGAAAACTCTCTGGAAGTACTTAAACCTAGGTCTGGAGATCAGACCTGGATCTACACGGATCTAGGCTTTATTGAATTTTTGAGTTCCTGTTGTACAGTAGCTGAACTCTCAGATTAGCAGGGAACTTATCTGAGAACTGCCGTTGACTATGAGGTAGATGTCCAATCCAGCTCCTGAGCTCTTCACAAAAGTTATATGATTTTGAACAAGGAAGATGGAAATATTTTTTGTGGACTGATTGGAGGTGGCTACTAATTGATATGATTTTTGCACTGGACAGAGGTCGGATCTTGAAACAGGTGGACAACACTATAGCTAGCTCTGAGAATGAATTTTGAAAAATGGATGGAAGCCTTATCAAACATCAGGAAAATTCATGGAGTGAGGTGACAGTGGACAGAACTCCCAGTAAAATTGGGAGGGTTTGCAAAAATCAACAAGATGGTCGAAGGGGGGATTATAGGGGTGCTGTCACACAGATCTGAAACTGGACAGAACTGGGAAACAGAAACACACAAAATTTTAAAAATAGTAAATGATGGAATTTGGATGGGATTTTTTTTGTGGTGGTGGGGATTGAAGATAGGAACACACCATAAAATTTTCAGATCAAGAAGAACTCAGGGCTAACTGCAGAATTTCGTGGAAAGGGCTACTATTGGCTGAAGATAGAACTTCGACGGTGGCTCGGTGGCGGTCCGATGGCGGCACGAACGGCGGCGGCGGCGGCACAGATCACAACCAGAGATTGAGGGGAGGGGATAGAGATGAAACCACTCTAGAATTGGTGGTTGGAGGAGATGAAACTAGGGGGAGGGAGCTGGGGGCGCAAGAAGCCTTCTTGGCAATCAACAAATTTTTTTTCATTAATGCCAACAAATGGAAAATACAACCTTTTATATGCTATGTATCTAATAAAATGTAGACCCTTGGATCTAGGATGGGGAATGGAGGGTTGGGATGAAGTGTGAATAACACACACAAAAACAATAAAATAATAAGGGGAGGGGCGCCCCCTTGACCAAGAGGGGACAAGTTGGAAGGGTAGGTAGCCTACCTTGGAAAATTTACCCCCTTTGTCTCCCATGTGATCAATTGGCATTCAACCCTTCTAGATGGCCACCTAGGATGGTTGACCAGCCCCACATGAATGACATGGACCAATGGGAAAGAGCTGAGGGCCCCCTTGCTGGTCCTACTGGTAAATTAGATAGAAACCCATACAATCCGTGGGAATGACACATTGGCTTACAAAGCCGTACAATTGCGCATATACTTTCCCATGAATATACAAATAAACTAAAGGACATAAATGTAAAATAAAATATACATGCTCGGCGTCGATTCCCATCAACGCTCCCCGAGTGGGAGGAACTCGACCCCTTTGAGTAGGGGTATGGATGCTCGAGTACTCCGGCGGATCCGTCACCGTGCCAAGTAGCGCGGGTATGCTCCACTCCAAGTGACCGTCACCTGCTCATTCCATATATACACGATATGCACAAGCTGCTATAGGCTAGAGGTGGACACTCCGGGTGGGGCACTCTCAAAGGGGAAGTGGCGGCTCAAAGACTCACTAGGAATCACCGTTGAGTCCCTGTAGGTGACTAGATCCGGGTGTAGATATAGAACCGATCCCATACTCATCGAGCGAGTCCACTCGCCTCTTACTCATAAGAGATCGACAACGAGCTTACATAAGACACATGTAGACTCACCATGCACTAACACACATATGCAAACCACACAAATAAGAAAGAGACTCATGCATGACTCTAGACAAATCTATGGTTAGTCCGACCCGTACATGGATGACGGCGGACCAGGACACCCGAACGTATGCCATGCATGCATCTGACGTAACCGGTGGTTGACATCATGCGGAAATCCTAGACCTCCTAAGGTGGGCCATGCATGCATATGAGATGTGGATGTGGGAGGACCAGGAGTATTTCCCCTAGATGATGGTGTATCTTGTAGGTGTATGGGCTTGGTGGGCATAGATGACCCGGCCCGTGGGGTAGGAGTGTGATAGTGGACTCCCTCTAAGAAGTGAAGTATATATGGAGGGTCTAAGGATCCAGTAGGGAGTGGGTCAAAGGGATCAAAGAAGGTATGACCCCTTGTGGTGGGTTCCCACAAGTCACGGTCCCACGTGTAGAAGTTTTGAAGGTGTGGATAGTCACCTTCTTGAATTGTGATGGGTGGGATGGGGATCGTAGGCAAGAAGTATGATTCCTCCCTCGGATAAAAGGGTATGAATTCGGGCTTGTCCGGTAGCGGGAGAAGTAGAAGAACCTCCGTGGTGATGCAACTCACGGTGCACTCGGAGGTAATGGACCCGAAGGCCGGATGGGTGAAGCTAAGATTAGCGGGTTGGTCAAAGCCTCGCGCCAAAAGATGTGTCAACTTCCATTGTGAATCTAATCCCATGACAAGATCGTCCAATGTGTCAACATGGTGACTAGATCGAAATGTGGTATGGACGGAGTTGACCGGCACTAAAGGGAGGATGGGATCCATAGGTGAGAAGGGAGGTGGGACCAAGCCATCCTTTAGCCAACTAAAAAGTGGCTCTGGCGATGTATAGTGTACCCGTTAGAAATACGGGTGGCTCGGGCCTTGGTGGTTCCAAATGAGATGGCGCCGAATCACGTTCGGACATAGAGGGTGGTGGCATTGGAGCTCTCGAGGGTGATGGTGGCGTGGTCTCCATGGTGTGAAGAGGGCTTGGGGATGCTAGAGGTGGGGCCGGGTGAAGACTACCGGCTATGACCTGCTTGGGCTCGGGTTGGAGTAGTGACCTCTCCATCCTATCCAGCCCGTCCGTGAATTGTTTTAAGATCTCGGCAAGGGTGTGGGTTGGAGTAGGGCCCTTGGGGTGGACTCGCTCCTCGTCCCTCGGCCTGGGTGTGATCCTAGGCTCGGCTATAAGCGGGGCTTCCACTCGGTTGGAGGTACTTGAGTGGGTTGGGATGGCAGTGAAGGGGTGGGATTGGGTAGAGGTGTGGCCCACTTGATTGTGGATGAGTTGGTGGGGTTGGTGAGTGGTATGACCCCCGTGGTTGGAGGTAGGTGGGCGGGGAAAGTAGGCCCTCCTAAGCGCTCTCTTCATTTCCCACCATGACTCGATGGGCCTTAGATTCCTATCCTCCCTCCAATATTTGATGTCCCTCCAAGTTTCGGCGGCTTCACCAAAAAGCCACCTTTTGGCAACATCGACTTGCATGGGCCCGTACATATTGTACACCTCGAAGTAGTCATCCATAGTGGCTTCCCACTCTAGGTAGTCACCTGGGTCATCGGACCCGTAGAAGTCCCGGGTTTCGGGCCTAGTGGGGTGATTCGGGTGGTCCTTCCATTTGAGATAGTATCGCCACCATGGATAAGATCCGGGTGTTTGGTAATCCATGGGACACGGGGAAGCTAGAGGATGGCCATGCCGACACTAGTAGATAAACTAACTAGACAATGGACTACAACCCTAGACATGACGACCAAGACTCGGTACGTGGCGGACCTAACTGATCCGAAGATCACTCGCACAAGTGTGCGGCCTTCCCGATAGGCGTAGCCTAACGTTCGGACAACATCTTTTGATATACCGAGTAAAGAGATGTATGCAACCCAAAAGACACTTTTTTTTTGTTTTTAGACACCCTAGACTAAAACTCACTCTGATACCAAATTGATGCGGGATGAGACCATGGACACGACTCGAATGAGGAATGCAGTCCTCGGACTCTAGTTGAGCTCGTGATTGTCCCTTGACGAGGGAAGCGTCGGACGTGCACGGTTGAGAAACCGGCAAGAGCTAGGGTGGTCAATTCGCACTTTCGTGCCCGGATCGGGTCACGGGACGGTAACGCTCTCTCTCGCAGCAGCGGTGATATAAAAATATAGCGAGCTAGGTCCTAAAACATGCTCTCTAGCAGCGGCATATAAAGCATATATGAGATAAAGCAAGATGCCAAGTAAGGGAGCAAATGCGATACCTCCACGCGCTCGGCGTGGGGAAGATGGACCCGGCCGAAAACCGTGCTCCCGGAACAATTAATACACAATAATGACAGCAATGACTCACTGCCCACTCCACGCAGGGAGGTAAAGGGATACACAAATGGGCCCGGGAGGACCGAATTCGGGTTGACGGGCGGCTTCTCGCGTCTCTTCGGCAGCAACCGAACTTGTGACTGTGGGGCCCACGTGCTGTCCGGAGGGGCCGTGTGGGACCCGGTGGCACCACTGTGGTGGGGATACTTGGGAAGCGTTCCCTGGGCTGGCGGCACGCTGGAACGTCGACCGGAGGCCGGGCGGCTCCATTCGGCACCGGTCGGAATAACCGGCCACGGATCTGCCGGTTCTATTTTCCAGGGCGTGCTCCAGCGAGAACGGACGCTGCGATCAGCCCCGATGTTGGATCGACATTAAACTGGCGGCGTTGGAAAGCTCTCTGGAAGTACTTCAACCTAGGCCTCGAGATCGGACCTAGATCTGCACGGATATAGGCTTTATTGAATTTTTGAGTTCCTGTTGTACAGTAGCCGAACTCTCAGATTAGAAGGGAACTTGTCTAAGAACTGCCATTGACCGTGAGGTAGATATCCGATCAAGCTCCTGAGCTCTTCACAAAAGTTATAGAATGTTGAACAAGGAAGATGGAAATATTTTTTTTGGACTAATTGGAGGTGGCTACTAATTGATATGATTTTTGAACTGGACAGAGGTCAGATCTGGAAACAGGTGGACAGCACTGTAGCTAGCTCTAAGAATGAATTTTGAAAAATGGATGGATGGCTAATCAAAAATCAGGAAAATGCATGTAGTGAGGGGACGGTAGACAGAACTCCCAGTAAAATTGGGAGGGTTTGGAAAAATCAAAAACATGGTCGAAGGGGGGGGGGTTACAGGGGTGCTGTCACACAGATATGAAACTAGATAGAATTGGGAAACAGAAACACACGAAATTTGAAAAATAGTAAATGATGGAATTTGGACGGGAATTTTTTTGTGGTGGTGGGGATTGAAGATAGGAACACACCATAAAATTCTCAAATCAAGAAGAACTCGGGGCTGACTGCAGAATTTCGTGGAAGGGGCTGCTGTTGGTTGAAGATAGAACTTCGACGGTGGCTCGGTGGCGGTCCGATGGCGGCACGAACGGCGGCGGCGGTGGCACAGATCACAACCAAAGATTGAGGGGAGGGGATAGAGATGAAACCACTCTAGAATTTGGGGTTGGAGGAGATGAAACCAGGTGGAGGGAGCTGGGGGCGCAAGAAGCCTTCTTGGCAATCAACAATTTTTTCTTCATTAATGCCAACAAATGTAAAATACAACCTTTTATATGCTATGTATCTAATGAAATGTAGACCCTTGATCTAGGGATGGGGAATGGAGGGCTAGGATGAAGTGTGAATAACACACACAAAAACAATAAAATAATAAGGGGAGGGGCGCCCCCTTGACCAAGAGGGGACAAGTTGGAAGGGTAGGTAGCCTACCTTAGAAAATTTACCCCATTTGTCTCCCATGTGGTCAATTGGCATTCAACCCTTCTAGATGGCCACCTAGGATGGTTGACCAACCCCACATGAATGACATGGACCAATGGGAAAGGGCTGAGGGCCCCCTTGCTGGTCCTACTGGTAAATTACATAGAAACCCATACAATCCGTGGGAATGACGCATTGGCTTACAAAGCCGTACAATTGCGCATATACTTTCCCATGGATATACAAATAAACTAAAGGACATAAATGCAAAATAAAATGTACATGCTCGGCGTCGATTCCCATCAACCTTGGCAAATCCCATGCCGGCTAATCTTTCTCTCTGGTAATCGGGCAGTGCCTGGTACACCGCCCGGATCTGAAGCCAGGAGATCCTCGTTCGTCTTTTTCCCTGCATTCATTTAAATCATAAGTCAGTCAAATGCATCATAAAATCATTGCATAACATTTATAAAATAAAAACAAAAAAAAATTTAATTGAAAACCTAAAAAATGGTTCTGGGTCTCTAGTGGTTATAATGGCCTTGGGATGGGGTGTTACTTGTCTCTAACGCACCAAGGGTGGCGCGTTAGGCTTGTGACGGTCCCTGGAAGGACCGTCACATTCCCTGCTAAGGCGCGTTTTTCCTTTCCATTCCGTGGCTCTCCCACTTTGGCCAAAAGGCCTACAAACAATCCTAATGGGTGCATAGACCCATTTTCTACCACCCATTCCCACATGCATTCATACAAAAAAACATAAAAAAATTAAAATTTTGAAAATTAGGGCGGTGGCCTACCTCGTGGTCTTGGCCCCTCTTCCTTTTCTTCTCCTGTTCCTTGGGTTCTCCCTCGTCCAAGAAAGTTTCCCCTTGGTCCTCCTTGGCCATTGGAGCCTCTTCTTCCACCCCTGGAGCTCTCTTCCTCGTTTTTTCTTCCTCCGGCCGTCGTTCCACTTCCCGCTCTATCCGGAGGTGGAGGCGGCGTATTGCCTTCTTCTTCCCTCTCTCCCTCTTCTTCGGTAGCTGTGGGGCCTCGTCGCCGGCCATCTCTTTCGGTGGTCGCCGGTGGTCTTGGGGTTTCTCGTTTGGGTTTTTTTTTGGGGGTGCTAAGGTCGTGACCGTTCAGTTTGTTTTTTTTGAACGCTCAGGAAATGTGACGGTCTGTCGTCCGACTGTTATAGTCAATGACGCGTACTCCTTTGACCGTTACATGGATTTGAACAGTTTTATTGGAGAATATGAACCGCCCAATCTCTAACGGCCTAGGGCTGGTCCGTTAATTTATATAACGCCCTCTCTGCAGACCGTTAAAGCTTGCAAGTTTCTTGATGAATAAAATGGTCCATTTGATGATTGAATGACCACATTTTCTGCCATGATGTTCATTATTGATACTTATAACGTGTATAAATGGTTATGCCTTATTTCATGCTCGTATTATTATTGGCTAACCTCTTTCTCATGAATGAAGTTATGAACATCACGCTTTGCCGGTCAGACAGGTAAGTCAGGTATTGTATCTCGTTCCCTTGTCCCTTTAATGCATTACTATATGGTATCCATGATATATTACCTCGAGAATCGGCTGGTCATTCATGTGTTCTCGGATCTGATGTTCCCCTTAAACAAAAATGATGATGAACTAAGTTCACATGTTTAATCGTTGGATAGGCCGTTAGGTTGGAAAAATTTGGGGACGATGGTTCTGTCTTGCACGCCGTGGTTGCAGATGGTGTCCTGACCTTGGTTTCTTCAGTCTAGCAATATTATTCTCGAGTATCTTGTTATTTATCTTTCTTTACATTCGTTTTAATGATTTCTTTTTCTTTAGCCTAGCATGCATCATACGCATCTTTTTGAGCATTCATGTGCTTCATCTGTTCAAGGTATCTCAATGATGGTAAATAACTGTGTTCTTAATCTCGAATAAGGAGAATCATTCCACTCTGAATTAGAAGGTTTCCTTCGTTCTTTTCGCTTGAGTTGATTGGCTGAAGATTCCTGTCTGGAGTTTAGTCAGTTCTCTTTCCTTTCCGTTGCCTCCGCCGTGTTCCCTTTCCTTAGTTGTTAGTTTCTCCAGACTTGCATCCTTTGGTTAGTTATTTCCTTGTGATCAGTTCGAAGTTTTCCTGAAAATTCCTATCGCTTGTTGGTAAAGAACGGGTGTCGTTTTACCTTAACACCCACTTTTTGGTCCACTCCGCTTCACTTCCGCTTCATCTCCATGTTCCATTTCACTTTCGCTTCACCTCCGCTCGCTCCCCTGCAAAGAGGACGTTAAGGAGGGGCATCTGTTGACACCCGTTTTATGACCAATAAGTTCGGTCATCTCCTTGTTCTATCCATGTGATGCTCCAAGTTGTTCACTCATCATTGAGTCTCCTTCGTCAGTTTGAAGCTCATTTTATGGGTCTTCTCTCCTTGGTTGAGTGTGGTTCCTTGTGGCTTTTCATTGGATGACGCTTAGCAAGCTCTTATCAATTTTGATCCTCATTATTTCTAACGGTCCTCTGCATGGGCGTTACATTCTTCTAACGCACGCGCCCTAGGCCGTTACTTCTTGAAGAGTCCTGAAGTTGAAGGCCTTTGTTCCAATCCTTATCCTTTGGCCTATCCATTGATTCTAACGGTTTGTCGTGCAGCCGTTACTTCGCTTCAACGCGTCCACCCATGGCCGTTACTTTCATTCAAGAGTCCTATTGTTTTGATCTACTTTCGTTGATCGTATCTCTTTTTGATATCCCCCTGGCGCGTTATTTTCATGCGGCGGTCTATCGTGTAGCCGTTACATCCAACAGAGAGTCCTGGCAGTTCAGGCCTTTTCTCTGCTACTCCGTGGTTGAGATAAGAGTTTGAATTGGTGATTTCTCTTCCAAATCTGATCCTCAGAACCTTCTGTTTGTTTCTATGGACTCTTGGTGATATTATCTTCAAGGATTTGCTAAGAGTTATTCTCTTTTCTAGCTGGATTATCCTCTGTTCGACCGGAGAGTTTGAGGGCCTATAAATAGCACCCTTAACTTCATGGCCCGAGAGGGGAACATCTGGAGTTCGCGTCGAAGTGCTGCCGCATTCTGGAGCCATATCTAACCAAGGAGACTTATCTTTCACGTCCATCTGCTTCACGGTGAAGGGAGTATTCGTTCTATTGAGTTTCAAAATTCATCATTGCATATTGTGTTCTTCCTCCTCCCTCTCATCATAGGCATTATCCCTCTCCTTGTTTCTATGTTCTGCATCAAGTTTTATCATCTAAACATCCTTCCTATCTTTTAAAACGCCGAGATGGGTTAAAAAACCAAAAACTTCCCCGGTATTCCCCTTTCCTTTTGCATGATCTTAAGCCTTTTAAGAATTGATACTACGCTTGTTTAAAGGGCTAATCTGGGTTTGTTTTCTTGTGTTTTCACGTTCTTTGGCAGGTTTACAGGTTCACTACGCGAGGCCCAAGTCTTCTGGCCGTCTAGAAGATTTGGAGTTCAAAGAATTCATAAGCTATTTTTGCAGGGTTTCTGAAGGTCTTGTGCAGGCGCGTCAGGCTTCTCTAACGGCTCATCTGGAGACCGTCACATTCCTGTGATGCACAGGGTCTGGACCGTTACATTCGGTTGATCTGCAGATTTCACTGGTTTTCTCTCTCCCGTGGGCGGGTGCTTCATCCACCTATTTCCAAGGTATTTTCAAGTCTCTAGCTTGTGTTTACTTTGGTGGCGATCACGTTCTTTCTTAGTGTTGGGCATTAACTTTCTCTCCATCTCATATCTCTTATTTCCTTTATTTGCTCCACCCTTGCAGTGTGTTTTTATTTACTCTTGTTCCACGCCCCGGCGTGTGTTTTTCTTTATTTCCTTAGATTAGTTTGGTTGAGATAGCATGCCCATGCTAGAGCTTGTTCTGGTTGCCTAGGTTCATGGTTCACATATCCTTGGGTTGATTGAGATCTTTGATTTTTGCTTGTCATCTTTATTACACATCAAAATGAAAAGAAGAAGAGAAGCAAAACAAATCAACAATGGTAAATCACAACATAGCACTCTTTTCTAGAGAAGTGAGAGGGATATCACATGAGCATTCAGATTTTAATTTTTAGAATTTTCTTTTATCCTGACTTATCCTGCTTGTCCCGTGTGCCTTACCTTCTTGACTGAATACATGTTTCATGCTTCTTATTTCCAAGGCACACCTGCAAAATAGATTTCTCATTTTACATTCTTAGGTACCCAAACCATCTTGGGTCCTTGTGGGTTAGCATCACTCTTGGCACGTTGCTTCCACTTCTTTACAACATTCAATTCATCATTTTTCTTTTGAAAACAGTCATGCATGTTATGCCCTGAATTGCTACAGTGATGACAACATGACTTTGAAACCTTCAAGGCATGAAACTTATTTGAAGCATGTGACACCACATTCATTCTTCTCATTTGCTTGACCATTTTCTGTGTGTTGGCACGATGTGTTGAAGGAAGACTCTTTTTCTTCATTAGTAGCTAGCAGTGTGAAATTGTATGACCTCTTTTACCACAGTAATTGCAATGCATGAAAGTTTTTGTGGTATACAATTGCTTTGAACTTTTGAAGCCAGTTCTATTCCTGCAAGCTTTCAAATCATCATATTTATAATGAAACAATCATGCATCATGTGTCCAAGTTTTCCACAGTAGAGACAAGAGCTATTTCTTTTCTCAGGTGCATGGGGTTTAACATTAGTGTTTCTAGCATGCACATTTGGGACATTCACCCTGTTTCTTAAATTATGCTGAGTTCCTGGCATAGTGTGTTGCTGAGAGTTGGATTTGGAGGTGCTAGGTATACATGTACTATGAACAAATGAAGTGTACAACTTATTTTCAAATTTATTTTTTTTCACAAGATTATATCCCAACCCTTCTCTTTAAAAATCCACTTTCATTCCCAGTAATTTATCCAGATTTTCTTTGCCATCTACAAACTTAAATAGCGAATTATTCAACTCAAGAATTTTAGATTGAAGAGATGAAATGTGCAGTTCAACATTGACAAATTCTTCTTCACGAGTAGAAAGACTAACATTCAACACAGCATTGGTAGTCTAAAGACATTCTACTTCTTGCTTTAATTCATCCACATTTTCACATTCATTTTCAATCACACATTTTTTTTTCTAGAACTAACAATCTTTCAGAAATGATCTTATTCAATTCCTTCAGTTTCTCATTTTCTTTTACAAGCTTTTCATCATGAATGAGTTCATTTATCAAGGTTTGATCATCGGCCATTGAATTTAGTTTTGTAGTCATCTCCTTGTTTTCATTTCTTAAGGAGCAGATTTGATCTTTGTGAAATTCAATGTCGAAGACATGAGTCTCAATCATTTCCTCTAAATGTGAGCATTTTTCACAGGAGGAAACACAGTTGTTTTGTTCAACCTTATTTTTCAGTTTTTTGTTTTCAGATTTTACCTTCTTGTATTTATCAGCAAGATCATCATATGCAATCAACAAATCTTCATAGCTAAATTCATCTTCATTATCAGAATCAGAATTTACCCTTGAGCTTGATCCAATTTGCTGATCACTCCCTTGATCACTTGTGCCTGCCACAAGGCATTGGTCTTGATACTCTTCCTGGAAACCGGTTAAGCCATCCAATATATCATCCGCGGATCTGTAATGAGAGACAAAAGAAAAATGATTAGAATTAACTGCTGCAGTAAAGAACTTTGAAACCAAACAATTTTGATCATGTTTGAACTTATGATCTGCAGTCTAGACAGCTTTATCTTTAGGCAACTCATAAGGACCATGTGAGATAAGCTTCCATAGCTTAGGATCATATGAGTTGACTAGACTGCACATCCTTCCAAATCACAAATCAAAATTGCAACCATCAAACACCGATGGAGAATTCAGGGTGTACATGTTGGTAGTCATTGATCTGGATCTCTCTAGATCGTTACATCTATGAAAAATAGAGCCTTGGCTCTGATACCAATTGAAGTCCCGCGATCAATGACACCCAAGAGAGGGGTGAAATGGGTGTTTATAAAATTTAAGAAAACTTTTAGCCTTTTAAAAGAATGTGAGTACAATGCTAATCAAGAGGTTCAAAACCGTTTGTTCACAAGTTAGATTTATCAAACTTTATTTGAAGATGATATAGATTATGCAAGATATACGTGGATAAATCTGGAACAACAAAATACTCTAACACTCACGTAGAATGGAGGTAGAAGAAAAGGACCAAACCACACAAATCAAAACACAATGCACAACGGTTTTTAAGGTTGTTTGGATGCAATGACGGCAATCCTACGTCCACCCCTCACCAAATCCGGTGAGGCTTCACTCGAGGATAAATTTCCAAACGGAGACGACGCTCCAAACACACACGCAGGACGACGACTGCACACACACACACGGGGATGCACCCTAACACACACACACTCACGGAGAAAAGGTCTCCAACATGATCCAACAGCCGGATCAACAATACATACACACGTTGCGACAGATGCGGCACTCCACACACTAAAACGATCGGATCTAAAAAGATCCACACACAAACACGTAGATCTAAGAAGATCTACGAACACACACGAATAAAACACGACAACCACACATGGCCACGGATCTGAATTGATCCACACACATACAAATGTTTCCAGATTACAATGAAAAGGACTTGAAGCATAAAAGACTAAAACGAATGAGACAAAGTTTAGAAATCTCCTGATTTAGCTCCCCCTGAGTGTATGATGTGGAACTTGAATGATGCTTCCTTCTTCACTTGAATGGCTATAGATGGAGCTTGAGAAGCTTAAGATAGGATGAAGAGATCTTCCACAGATTTATTGTTCACGCAGCTACACTTGTTCTTCCTTCTTCCTTGGATAGCTTCTTTTATCTTCCTTGAAGTCCTTGCTTGCTTCTTCACTTCATAAGTGCTTGTTGGCTTCGGATGTATCTTGAATGGGTTGGAGATGGATGAAGATCTTGTTGCATGAGGTATTGTTCACGGCTATAGTACTCTTTCTTCTTCCCTTGGACAGCCTACCCTTGATCTCTACTTGGTGCCCTTGGAATGCTTAGGGTTTATGGCCCTTTAGGTTGGTTTTATATCTCTTGGATGGTCAAGAGACATGTCCCAGACCAGATTCACAAATCAAGGCTTAATTGGGGTCATTGGGATTAAACAAATGGGAAGAAAGACCTCTCTACGCGCTTGAAACACAAAGTCAATATTGGGGGCTTCGGGGCTGTTGGTCAACTAGAAGCACTGGGTCGGTCGACCAGAATTCTGCACGAATTACAATTTTGGGTGATGAGAAAACTAGTTGATCGCCCCTAGGCTGGCGGTCTATCAAAATCTGGAAGTTTTCAGATTTTGAACATCGAACCTCTTAAACCCATTTGTAGTCCATGGATTCAAACTCCTTTGACCTTGTGGATTTATACTAAGTGTTTTGACCTGCAAGAGCATAGATAATTTATTTGAACCATAGCTCAAACATCCATATTATGAATGCATGAACTTCATGCAGACAATTAAGAGGAAGTGAGAGTAGTGTATGAAAACCATTTGAGAGTGTTTCAGTTTATTGATCACGGTTAAGTCAATAGTTCCATCAACAAATAAATCCACATGTTAACGCGTAAGAAGCCTTTGCACATCAGACCAAATCAACTTCCCATGGAGATAAGTGAACTTTGATTGCTTTACCAGAATTGGCGATACCATAGCCTTACCAAGGGTTCTTGACGAATGTGGACATGATTTACCACTTGTGTTGGATTGTAGATAGCAATGTGCTTATCCACACGTTTGTTTTACCTTCCAAGCAATCATCATGATATTTGATCCTGCAATCAAGATAGATAAGGTTTAATACCATGCTTGTTCATATGAGGAGATTATGAGACTTCTTGCTTCTTGTTCTTGTTCACATTAAAGAGATTATGAAACCTCTTGCCTCTTGTAAAAACAATTCAATCAACATACCATCAAGACCATGTAAACGTTGCCATTTGCCATCTCAATAATTCATAAACAACAAGAGCACATAGACTCTTGAAATATCACACAGCCAAGTAACATCATGAATCCTCATACCACAAGGTTTAGTTCTCATCAAACTAGAAAGTTTAGTTATCATAAAAAAACATATGCAAGCCATATACAACAAGTTGTAGATTGTCGGAATGGCAAGGTGACTTTTGTGGAGTTCTCGGAACTTATCTACACCAACCCTAAGGGTCGGAACAAGTCACCCATTATCTCAGCTCTCCGAGCTAGTAAGATAATAAGGAAAGGGTGTATATCCTTCCTTGCTTTTGTCACCATAAAGGAGACTAAGGAATCTTAGATAGAAGACATCCAAGTAGTTCGGGAGTTTCCCGATGTATTTCCGGAGGATTTACCCGGATTACCCCCACAACGAGAGGTGGCCTTCACCATTGACCTTGTCTCTGGTGCGGGTCCAGTTTCCAAGGTACCTTATAGGATGTCCCCTATCAAGCTCAAGGAATTAAAAGAGCAACTGATGGAACTTTTGAAGAAAGGATTTATCAGGAGAAGCACTTCCCCGTGGGGAGCGCCCGTATTATTTTTAAAGAAGAAGGATGGATCGATGAGACTCTGCATCGACTATCGGTAGTTGAATCATCTCACTATCAAGAACAAGTATCCACTACCGAGGATCGATGAGTTATTTGATCAGATCTCTGGATCCAAGTATTTCTCCAAGGTTGATCTCCGGTCGGGATATCACCAATTGAGGATTAAGGATGAGGACATTCATAAGACCGCATTTCAGATCAGGTATGGGCACTACGAATTCGTTGTTATGTCTTTTGGACTAACGAATGTCTCTGCAGCCTTTATGCAGTTGATGAACAGTATCTTCAGGCCTCATCTGGATCAATTTATAGTGGTCTTCATCGATGACATTTTGATTTATTAAAGGACCAAGGAAGAACATGAAGATCATTTAAGGATTGCATTACAGATATTGAGGACAAATCAACTATATGCAAAGCTCAGTAAATGTGAGTTCTGTCTCGAGGAAGTGTCTTTCTTAGGGCACGTGTTCTCCAAGGATGGGATTTCTGTTGACCTGTCAAAAGTAGAAGCTGTGAAGAATTGGGAACGGCCAACCAATGCTATCGAGATCCGTAGTTTCTTGGGTCTTGCTGGCTATTATAGGTGATTCATCAAGGACTTCTCCAAGATCGCCATTCCTCTTACTAGGTTGACACGTAAGGAGATTCCTTACAAGTGGGACGAAGATTACGAGAAGAGCTTTCAAGCCTTGAAGGATCTTTTGACAACCGCCCCGGTATTGGCACTACCAACTGAAGGGGAGAAATACGAGGTATATACTGATGCATCTAGCATTGGCCTCGAATGTGTGTTGATGCAACAAGGGTGAGTCATTGCCTACTCATCTCGACAGTTGAAGAAACATGAAAAAAACTACCTGGTGCATGACCTAGAGTTGGCCGCGGTGGTATTTGCTTTAAAGATTTGGAGACACTATCTATATGGTGAACAGTTCACCATGTACTCCGATCACAAGAGTCTCAAATATCTCTTTTCTCAGAAGGAATTAAATTTGAGACAAAGGTGTTGGCTGGAGTATCTCAAGGACTTCGACATCACAATACAATACCATCCTGGAAAGGGTAATCCTGTAGCTGATGCCCTTAGTCAAAAGCCGAGAGCACTATTATCCAACTGTATGATTCAAGAATGGAAGATGCTGGAGCAATTATCTAGACTTGATAAAAGTATGGACCAGGAGAAACGGGGTATTACTCTATCACACATAAGGATACAACCAGATCTACTCTGCGAAATACAAAGACTCCAAAATAATGACCCGACACTAGTAGAAATCAAGGGCAAGATGGAAGAACAACCTGATTTCAAGATAGCAGCAGATGGAAGGTTATTATTCAGGGAAATGACTTGTGTACCCGATTATCCAAAGTTAAAGAAGAAAATTTTAGGTGAAGCTCACCGTTCAAGGTACACAATTTATCCAGGATCTACCAAAATGTATCAAGACTTAAAACGAACTTTCTGGTGGCCCAACATGAAAAGGGAGGTAGCGGAATTTATTTCTCACTGTCTCACATGCCAACAAGTCAAGGCAGAACACCAGAAGCCTGTCGGTAAGCTACATCATTTAGACATTAATAAATGGAAGTGGGAGGATATCGGCATAGACTTTATAATGGGTCTGTCTAATTCTAAAGAAGGACATGATGGAATATGGGTCATCATTGATCGATTGACCAAGTCAGCTCACTTCCTACCAATCAAGAGCTGATGGACAGTTGATGCCTTTGCTACTTTATACATTAAGAAAGTTGTCAGATTACACGGTGTACCTGTTTCAATCGTGTCTGACTGAGACCCACGTTTCACTTCACATTTCTGGAAGGGTCTACAACATTCGTTGGGGATAAGACTTAACTTCAGTACAACATTTCATCCTCAGACGGATGGTCAGACAGAGAGAACGAATCAAGTTGTAGAAGACATGCTTCGAGCATGTATCATTGATTTCAGTGGAAGCTGGCAAAATCACTTACCCCTGGTCGAGTTTGCATACAACAACAGCTACCAGGGAAGTATACAAATGGCACCTTTCGAAGTATTATATGAAAAGAGTTGTCGATTGTAATGCCCTCGATTCGTATCGGATCTTTCGGATCCTTATCGGAGTGCTTTCGGATCGCTTTTGTGGGTCCTGAGTTGAGTTTTATGATCCACGTGAGTTTTTCTCTCGTACAAGTTGCGGAACCCTGTGGTGAGTTTATTTCTCAGTTCATCGACTCGAGGATACTATAGTTGCGATGTACTCCTTGAGAGGATCGTTTCGACTATTTTTACGTATTTTTCTGAATTAGTGGATTTTTGGCACAAAAATTAGAATTTCAGAAATTAGGAAAATTCCTAATTTCTTTTCTATTTATCCTTCTTTCACCCTCTCTCCCCCCTCATTTCTCACCCTCACTTTCCCTCTCTCGTTCTCTCTCCCATCTGGTCCTCTCGACGCAGGGCACGCGACCATGGTGAGCTGGCTGAGGCGGGAACGTGATGGAGTAAACCAGGAGCGTGATGGAGTGGCAGATTGAGCGTGGTGCGGCACGATCCCTCGGTGGATTCAAAGCCGACGCGGTTCGTTGGCTTGGTGATTTTCGACGCGGTTTAGTCGCTTCGGCGCACGGAATCGTCGATGGAGGTAGAGAAATGGATCACCTACTTCTCCTCTACGTTCCCTCACAGTTTCACGTCGAACGGTGCGCATACGAGTAGATTTTGTTCAGTTTCTCGAAAAGCATGCTCGGGGGGTGTGCGTCGGGTTCACTGGAAAATGGCGACGATTTTTGACTAGATTAGTTTTATTGTGACCTCCAGCATGTTAGTGTTCCAGATCTGCTATTTTTATCGCTATTGGTCATCATTTAGGGTTGGTACAAGCCCGGGAACCCCGGTGACCCAATTAGGGTCGATTCGATCGAATCACCCGTTTCTTGCGATTTAGATGTTGCATGGACCCCTTCCGGCCTGTGGAAGGTTAGTTTTGTCGATTAGGACTGTTTTCCCTTCGTTTAGATGCGAATGGGGCGTGGAACGGCCGGATCCGGCCATTCCCCTATTTTCCCGCCGTTATCATGCTCGCGGTCGTTCCAGAGACCGTTTCTTGTCTTTGGCGGCCCCATGATAGACCGCCACACTCCATAGTGTGTCGGTTAGTCTTAAGTCAGTTCGAGTCATAGTGGTCTTACGATAGACCGCCTATTCAGGTTAGCGGCACTGTTGGACCGCTATGCCTTGTCCAGCAGCCCATTAGTGGACCGCTAGACGATGTCCGTATGTCGGTTCAGCTGAGCGGTCTTACGATAGAGAGCGAAGCCTACTGTAGTGGCCATTGGTTCGACCGCTATGGTTCGTAGAATGAGTCAACAGTTTTAGGTCGGTTCGAGCTAGCGGCCCTAGCTCCGACCGCCTGGAGTCGTGTAGCGGCACATCATCGGACCGCTACAGTCCGTTTGACCGAGTCAATGTTTTAAGTCGGTAAGGACAGTGTCTCTCGCGGCCCATTGCTAGACCGCGTTGGTCCGTGTCGCGGCTCAGTATTGGACCGCCTGGTGGTTTTACTAAGTAGGTCATTTCAGGGTTGATTGGCTTTAGCGGCCTAATCCTTGACCGCTACAGTCCCCTAGCGGCCCACTCTAGGACCGCAAGAGTTTGGTTCTCTTTGGGGTGTACCGGCCCTTCACCCGACCGCTTACGTTGGTTAGCGGCCAAGCCATAGACCGCCATTCCCCAGAGTGTTGCATCCCGTGGTTTCGGTTTCCAATCATCGTGGCTTGACCTCATGGTTTACCGTTGTCCCGTGGATGTCTTTTGATGTCCAATGAGGGCTATGACCATGCTATAAGGTAGTTAGGAGTGTTTGTGCAGTGATTATTGTTATGTATCGCTTCAGAATCATTATTAGATTTCTGGTCAACTCGGTGAGACCCAGTGGTTGACAAATAACCTTGTGTGTGTCTCGACTATTCTAGATAGCTCGAGACAGTGGTTCTGGATGCTTAGAGGTATTATCTTACCTTGGTCTGCGTGTCCAGATGCGTTGAGGGTCTTGGTGAATCCTCAGGCCTCCGTGAGTCATTTTATACGATTGTGTGGATCTGATGATCCAGTGTCCTTTTCCTCAGCTTAGGATTAGGCTGATTGGCGGCTTATCACCGCCGTTGTGCAACGATATTGACTTCGAGTCATGAGACTCAAGGATCATTGCGTTGGTAGGTCTAGTTGCCATGTCTTGAGTCTGTTGACAGTTGGCATACTGTCTTTGTGCTTCGTATTACGGGTGACAGTGCGTGCTTAGCCTGTCCGTACTTCAGCACTCGTGTTTCAGAGTCTCTACGTCTAGTGAGCCTCCACTAGTCATAGTCTGACGACCTCGACTGTTGGTCCACCTGGGAGTGGTGGCGGGGCAGTTCCCGAGATACGGTTTGTAGGCTAGTTTCCGTGGGCTCCCTTGCCTTGCAGTAGCGTCCTGTTGGGGGAGAAAACTAGCTAGAGGCCTGGCTTAAGGCATTGAGCTTGTGTGTGCACACATGGTCAAGGGCGTTTTGGACGAACGCCGACGGGAGTGACCCTCACTTGTCACTCATTACTGTAGTTCCTGGTTCCGTTCAGTGAGTATCTCAGTCTCCGTCATTCTCGGCGTCTGTAGGGAGATACTTGTGGCGCAGTGTAAGATGTCAGTGGACGCATCTGGTTGTTCTTCTAGTGAGGAGGTGCTTCCATCACTTGGCACATGACCCTCATGTTTCTTGGAGTCTGTGTTCCCCTTCCGAGTTAGTATGTTATTGGCTTCGTCCAAGATCAACTCTCCCTTTTGAGTTAGTCTATTCTTGGCCTTGCCCGAGGATAGCTTTCTATTACGTTCATGACGATCTAGTCATGTATGCGTTAGTGTCTGTGTCTGTCTAGGTCTTTTCTAAGGTTTTTGCCTAGTTTTGTAGGACTTTCGCTTTGGGCCTTGTGCCTGCCAACGGATGGATAACTCCTGACTTCGTGAGATCAGGGTTCACCCTTCTGTCGTTGTTGGAAAAGTTAGGGAGCCGAAGTTGGTTCGACAGCTGTGTTTTGCCCAGTGTGGCTTTTCCCTTTTCTTTTAGATATTGTACTCCTGCTGTTATGGCTTTCTTTTACAGCTTTCTAGTAGTAGTTTTCTCTTCTTTTCCTGCTTTACTACTACTGCTGTTTTAGCTATTGTTCCGTGTTACTGCGTTGTTTTTCAGTGGGGATCCGCATGACCCCTACTGAGCCAATGACACAAGGCTCATCCCTGCTTTTTAGGTGTGGTCGTCTCTTCTTCCTTCGCGGTTCCTGGTGTTGCGTGTTCGTAGTTGCCAGCGATACCTGCATCGGGCTTCCCCCGACCTTAGTGTACGTTTTCTTTCTGTTGGACAGTACTTGTCTTTCCTTTGGACTAGACTCTGGTATAATTGTTAATTTTAACTATTAATTAAAAAAGTAATTTTATTTCTGCTACTTTAGCAAACTTGATTAATGAAATTTAATTGCTTATTGTTATATCTGCGACTTCTATGTACTACACAATAATCCTTTTATCCTTTCAGAGCTTTACAGCTCTTGGGAGGCTTCATGGGTTCCAAGTGGTATCGGGTCTACTCGGTAATCCCATCGGGTCTATCCGGTATCCGGAGTCCAGGTCATCACATGTGGTATCAGAGTGTTGTTGTGTGAAGTACATGGGAATCCATGATATACAGTGTCCAGAGTCCTGAAAGTCCAGTACAATAAGTGGTCTTGTGCGTGATGTGTTGGCACTATACATCGTTGGCTTAGGTTTCGCAATTCTTTATCGCTTTGTTTCCATAAGTGATCTTGTGCGTGCTATGTTGGCACTGTATGAGATGGTTTTGCTATCGTCAGGATGAGACGGGATGCTCCTTTTCGTCGTGATGTTTGTCTCGATCGTGCTATACTTGGCAGAGTTTGCCGGTAGGCTTGAATCTGTAGTCCATTGTTCGAGATTTTTTCGTGGCTTGTTCATGTGGCTGGTGACTTTTCTGGTTTGTGTGATGGCCGTACACGTTCTTACGTTGTTTTGGTCATCCCAGCTTAAGTCTGTGCAGCTCCTGAGGTGTTTCCCTTCTGTTGAAGTGGTTGCTTTATTGCCTCGATTGAGAAGATGCTCAAGCGAACCTAGGATTTTCCTTCTTGGTGAGCTACTGTTAGTGAGCTTGATGCTTCTCATCCTATTTGGTGGAGTATTTTCGAGGTAAGCCTTGGAATTGCTGTCTTGGTGAGACTTTTGTCCTGTGTCTACTTAAGTGTAGACTATATTCATTCTGAGCCTGATCTGCTCTTTGTTCTGCGGTTGCTTGGCTTTGGACCTAACCTTTGTGTTGAGAGCCGTGGTGCACCGTGTTTGTCGTGCCGTGTCTAGCGGCCGATGTGTTGTGAAGGCTCATTTATTCTTTCAGAACGTAATGGTAAGCTGAGATTAGCTTTTCTTTGTGCTTTGTGCTGAAGCTGGTACTCTCCTTCGTTTGCACTTAGGTGACTTATGATCGGTTGTTAGCAGCATCAGTACTTGTGGCGTAATACATTGTGATTTTCATGAATTGCGATGGCGCCGAGTGTGTGCTGAGATGCGGATATCGAGGTATTTTCAATTCCTGTGTGCGTTGTATGAGTGCACATCGGGAGCGTGTGGGCTGATAACCCACAGGTCAGGGATCATTGGTTGTAAGATTCTGGCCAATCGAGAGAATTGTTTCTCTCGATGTGACTTCATCTTGGCTTCGTGTGCCTTGATGTTGTTGTTGTTGTGCCATTGTTCTTGGAGGCATTATGGTGTTGGCACTGGCATTTGTGAGTATTGGGGAATCTGTCGGCATCTCTGCTGGTTGAGTACCCTCTGCTCTGTAATTCTTTCTTGGGTGTTGTGCACTCGAGATGTGATCGTGGTCCTTGAGATGCATTTCCCAAGATTGTTGTTCTCGTTGTCATGAGTCTTTCCTTGTACGGAGCCGGGATTCTGCAAGTGTTGCTGCTGCTGTCGTTGTTTCCCTGTGATTCTATCTTAGCATCGTGTGGACCATGATCTTGTCGGTTAGTTGTGTTGTACTCTTCTTTCCTGGTAGAGTTAGTTTGCGACTTGATCAGATGTAATATCTGAGTGAGGACTGACTTGATTGTGTTTGTGGTCCAGTGCTGTCGTTGGCATCCTTTGTGCCAGGCTTTCGTTGTTGCCTTTGGCACTGGAGTCGATGATGTCGAGCTGGCAGCTGATAGGACTATGCTTCCTTGTTTAAGCTGATGCTTGCTATGTCTGTCCTTTTGTGTTATCGGTTGCTGTTGTTGTGGCATGAGTCGTGTCTACTTTCTTGTGAGACGTAAGTGACGTTGCCTTGCTTCGGAGGTGTCAGACTTGTGTTCACTGGTGTGCCATGCTCATTCTGTGGATCGATTTGCCTCACGATTCAGAGTGTGTGCTTGTGATGATGGTCTGGCGGTGTCCCTCTGAATTTTCAAGTTGTGTCTTTGGGTTTGTTCTTCCCTGCTTCTCCTTAGCAGTTCCTAAAATTTCGAGGATGAAATTTCTTGAAGGAGGGGAGGCTAAAATGCCCTTGATTCTTATCGGATCTTTCAGATCCTTATCGGAGTGCTTTCGGATCGCTTTTGTGGGTCCTGAGTTGAGTTTTACGATCCACGTGGGTTTTTCTCTCGTACAAGTTACGGAACCCTATGGTGAGTTTATTTCTCAGTTCATTGACTCGAGTACGCTATAGTTGTAATGTACTCTTTGAGAGGATCGTTTCGACTATTTTTGCATATTTTTCTGAATTAGTGGATTTTGGGCATAAAAATTGGAATTTCAGAAATTAGGAAAATTCCTAATTTTATTTCTATTTATCCTTCTTTCACGCTCTCTCCTCCCTCATTTGTCACCCTTACTTTCTCTCTCTCATTCTCTCTCAACTTTGGTATTCTCAACGTCGGGCACGCAACCGTGGCCAGTTGGCTGAGACGAGAACGCGATGGAGTGAACCTGGAGCATGACGGAGTGGCGGATTGAGCGTGGTGCGACGCGATCCCTCGGTGGAATCAAAAACGACAGGGTTCATTGGTTTGGCAATTTTCGACGCGGTTTAGTCGCTTCGTTGCGCGGAATCGTTGGTGGAGGTAGGGAAATGGATCACCTACTTCTCCTTTACATTCCCTCGCAGTTTCACGTCGAACGGTGCGCATACGAGTGGGTTTCGTTCAGTTTTGGGAAAAGCATACTCGGGGGGTGTGCGTCGGGTTCGTTAGAAAACGGTGACAATTGTTGACTAGATTAGTTTCATTGTGACCTCCAGCATGTTAGCGTCGTAGATCTGCTATTTTTATCACGATTGGTCGTCATTTGGGGCCGGTACGAGCCTGGGAACGCCGGTGACCCAATTAGGGTCGATTCGATAGAATCGCCTATTTCTTGCGATTTAGATGTTGCATGGACCCCTTACGGCCTGTGGAATGTTTTTTTTGTCGATTATGACTATTTTTCCTTAGTTTAGATGCTAATGGGGCATGGAACGGCCGGATCCGGCCATTCCCCTATTTTCCCGCCGTTATCGTGCTCCCAGTCTTACCAGAGACCGTTTCTTGTCTCTTGTGGCCCCATGATAGACCGCCACACTCCATAGTGGTCTTACGATAAACCGCCTATTCGAGGTTGGCGGCCTAATTTTGGACCACTATGCCTTGTCCAGCTGCCCATTAGTGGACCGCTAGATGATGTCCGTATGTCGGTTCGGCTGAGCGGTCTTACGATAGACCGCAAAGCTTATTGTAGCGGCCCTTGGTTCGACCGCTATGGTTCGCTGAATGAGTCAACAGTTTTAGGTCGGTTCGAGCTAGCAGCCCTAGCTCCGACTACCTGGAGTTGTGTAGCGGCCCATCGTCGGACCACTACAGTTCGTTTGACCGAGTCAATGTTTTAAGTTGGTTAGGACGGTGTCTCTCACGGCCCATTGGTAGACCACGTGGGTCCGTGTGGCGGCTCAGTATTGGACCACCTGGTGGTTTGACTGAGTAGGTCGTTTCAGGGTTGACTGGCTTTAGCGGCCTAATCCTTGACCACTATAGTCCCCTAGCGGCCCACTCTAGGACCGCCAGAGTCTGGTTCTCTTTGGGGTGTAGCAGCCCTTCACCCGACCGCTTACGTTGGTTAGTGGCCGAGCTATAGACCGCCATTCCCTAGAGTGTTGCTTTCCGTGGTTTCGGTTTCCAATCATCGTGGCTTGACCTCATGGTTTGCCATTTTGATGTCCTATGAGGACTATGACCATGCTATAAGGTAGTCAGGAGTGTTTGTGCAGTGATTAGTGTTCCGTATCGCTTCAGAATAGCCTTGTGTGTGACCCAGTGGTTGACAAGTAACCTTGTGTGTGTCTCGACTATTCTGGATAGCTCGAGACAGTTGTTCTGGATGCCTAGAGGCACTGTCTTACCTCAGTGTACATGTCCAAATGCGTTGAGGGTCTTGGTGAATCCTCATGTCTCCGTGAGTTGTTTTATACGGTTGTGTGGATCTGATGATCCAGTGTCATTTTCCTCGGCTTAGGATTAGGCTGATTGGCGGCTTGTCACCGCCGTTGTGCGACGATCTTGTCTCTGAGTCATGAGACTCAAGGATCGTTGTGTTGGTAGGTCTAGTTGTCCTGTCCTGAGTCTGTTGGCAGTTGGTGTACTGCCTTTGTGCGTCGTAGTACGGGTGACAGTGCGTGCTTAGCCTGTCCGTACTTCAACACTCGTGTTTCAGAGTCTCTGTGTCTAGTGAGCCTCTACTAGTCGTAGCCTGATGACCTCGAGTGTTGGCCCACCTGGGAGTGGTCGCGGGGTAGTTCCCGAGATACGGTTTGTAGGCTAGTTTCTGTGGGCTCCCTTGCCTTGCAGTAGCATCCGGCTGGGGGAGAAAACTAGCTCGAGGCCTAGCTCAAGACATTGAGCTTGTGTGTGCACACGTGGTCAGGGGCATTTTGGACGAACGCTGACAGGCATGACCCTGAGTAGTCACTCGTTACTGTAGTTCCTGGTTCTTTTTAGTGAGTATCTCAGTCTCCGTCGTTCTCGGCGTCCGTAGGTAGATACTTGTGGCGCAGTGTAAGACGTCAGTCGACGCATCTAGCTGTTCTTCTTGTGAGGAGGTGCTTCCTGTTGAGTAGTGGATAGCGGATCTAGAGGGGAGGGGTGAATAGATTTGTCCCTCTTTTCGCAATGCAACCCTCTTTAAAGCTAGATGATGATAATAGCAGCAGAATATAACTACCTTAACAAATGACACAAATGATTTGTTTAGCTAGATGATTATGCAATATAGATATTGAACCTAAGCATGCATCTAACACAAAGCAATCGCACAAGCAAACCACAACACATGAGATTTTAAGGTGGTTCAGACTGAATCCCTAGTCTTACGTCCACCCCTCACCAAATCCGGTGAGGCTCCACTAGTGCCACGCACTGAACCGCAAATCAGAAAGACCTCCGATTACCTTCCTACTAACCACCGGTAGGGACGTCAATCACCGCAGATCAGACAACTTTCGATTGCCTTCCTACTAACCACCGGTAGGGACGATCTTCAGTTTGAAATATTTGAATGAAATGAAAAAAGAACAAATATGAAAACACTCAAACAAGATATAGAATATGCTCAAGGAGAAAAGATCTTGTCTAAGATTGCTGGAGCTTGAATCTGATGCTTCAATGGTATCTTCTTCCTTGTGAAAAGATCTTGCTTGGATCACCTTGAGTTGATGAAGAAGATGAAGGATGTAGATTTGATCTCCCTTGAGAATGAGCTTCTTTGGATCACCTTAAGATGATGAAGAAGATGAAGGATGCAGCTTTATCTTATCTTGGCTTGGGCTTGATCTCCTCTTGAAGTAGCTTAAATCACTTGAGGATTTGATGAAGAACTTCTTCCCGGAGTACTGTTCACAGCTACAGTACTCGAACTGCTCTCCGTTGAACACACCCTTGCAGCCTCCTTTGATCTCCCAAAATGATCAACTAGGGTTTCTAACCCTCTTGCATGTGTTTTATAACCTTTGAATGGTCCTTGGACATCCCCTAGACCAGATCAACAATCTATGGAAGATTGGGTGACATTGGGGTTAAACAAATGCAAGGAAAGGGGCTCTTCTCGAAGTAGAAAACAAAGTCAACATTTGTTACCTCGGGGCTGGCGGTCGACCGGATGGCATGGGGCGGTCGACCGGAATTTTACAGTCGATTGATTTTTCATCCCTAGCAAAACCGGTCGACCGGATGATGGGGACATCACCTCCCTTTGTATCCGGCATGGTCTAGTCATTTAATTTTGAGTCTAATGTAATTTTTTTATTTGAGTCATTTGACGTATTTTTCCTTTTATTTGAGTCGTGTTCCTAGGTCTTGTGTTGATTTCCCTAAGTTTGAGTGTCATTAGATTGTCTAGTTAGCTATTGGGCCCAATTCATTGGACTTGGCCCAAGGGCTCTCCCCTACCCCCTCGGTTATTTGTTATTGAGTCAATTGTCAGGGACTTTTGTAGAAATGTGGGTTTCCTATATATAGGACCCCATTTCCCCCCATTTCAACTTAATGAATCAATGAATGAAAAAACTTGCCATTTTGAGAGTTTACATTTCTTATCTAGTGGAGAGATTCCATTTTTTGGGTGAGAAACCCTAGGGGAGAGATTCCCCACCCTTCCCTCTCTTAATCTCTCTTTTTCACTCCACTTTCTCTCTCCTCAACACCCAAATTTGAATTTTCTTCTCTCTCCTCCCTTCCCAACCACCTCCACTCCCCACCTACCCCATTTAAGCCTCTTCCCATTCCCCACAACCCTCATCAATACTCCACCCCTTCCCAAGACCCCCTCCACCAATCCTCTCCTCACCATCCAACCCCCAACTACCCCTCCCACTTTCCCAAGCACTCTTCCCACTACCCCAAGCACCCCTTCCCTTCCCTAACACAACCCCCCCATTCCCAAGACAAAGAATTAACCCCACCCTTAAACCTATTTTCGAATATCCTTTCCCTCTCTCCATTCCAACCAAATTCGCAGCCCCCACTACCACCATCTATTGGACCATCTTCCAGACCTTATTCTCCACCTCCCACACCTTAGAACACCCCCTCCAAGACCCCCTTACAACCAAGGGTCACTCCCACACTCATCTACCCCCTTCCCCTTCTTTTTTCTTAGTCATTGGAAGCTACTTCAAAGTTGCAGTTTGCTGTCCAGAGGTTGCAGATGAACCAGAAATTTGCAGCGGCCACCACGACATCCTCCGGATCAGTTTGAAGACCCAAGAGCCATCGTCGGAAGCGTCTACCAGTCTCCTTCACAACAGAAGTGGTTTCATCTTCTTCCGATCTCCGAGCCATCTAGGAGGTTCATTCTCCCACAACTGCGCAGTTCTGCCTCGGCTGAGGACCTAAGCCAGATTAGAAGCTCTGCCACGACGAACGCCGAAGGAATCAGTCCACGAGTTCTTCTTCAAAGTTCTTCATCGCCCAGTCTACTTCCAGAATCAAGAAATAGAACTTCATTCGGCATTTGTGATCCATAGTTCTTATTTTTCTCCCTCAGCTATGCAGATCTGCTACTCATAGTCTGCACCGACCAGTCGCCATTTTTCTACATCCCCTAGTCTTCTCCGACATCGGTTGGTTTCTCGTCAGTTTTTCTGTGAAGAGGACTCGTCCGCGATTCCAACGACTCTGACGGCGCTTGATTCCGAGGTCGGAAGATGCCGGGGGATCCTCTGCAACCTGCTGTTGGAAACCAGGAGCTAGCTCTGCAGGGATCCTGATCCGGAGAGAAAGCTTCACCACGACAAACCCCGGAGGAATCAGGCCACGAGCTCTTCTGCAAAGTTCTTCCTCTCCCTGTCTACTTTCAGAACCAAGAAGTATAACTCCATTCGGCATCTTGCAGCAGAAGTTACCAATTTTATTCCTCAGGCGTTCGACTCTGCTTCCCACTATCTCCATTGACGACTCCTCACTTTTCTGAGTCCTCTGATCTTCACCGACATATTTTGGCATCCCCGTTTCTTCTACTGTAAAGAGGACTCACCCACGGTTCCAATGGTTCTAACGGAGATGGATTCGGAGTTTGGGAACGCTCGAGGCAGCCGCGTCTTCCTGCTGTTGATAGTCTGTTGCAGACAGTCCGAGATTCAGCAACCCTGTTCGTACTCCCGCCCAGGCCGCCAGCGACCCCTGAAGAAATTGAAAAAATTCAGAGGCACTCCTGTTCCAGAGATGAAGAGATCCCCACTGGTCTCACCCTCAGCGAATTTCCAGAGAGAGTTCTGCGGCTTCCACATCCTCTGTCTATCAGCTATTACAGAGAGAAGGCTGATTCGGTGTCATCACTTCTTCATCACTCTTAGCACTAGTTTTCCCTCCCCGCTTGGCCGGTTGAAGGCCCCTCCCTGTGTGGAGGTAGTGTTTGGATGTAACTATCATCTTCTCTTCCCCACGATCCCCCCTTGCATGGGGTGTAGTGTTGTAATAGCTTAAACAGGTCAAGCTACCCCGGCGCGGCATGTGGGGAACCCACGCTTCCCCGCTCGCCCTCGTCTCCGAGCGGGACCGGTTTCTTCAAACCGGTCGAGTAAGTGCTCTATAACCTTGCTCTAATTCATGCTTATTCTTTCAATATTAGTTCATAAACTCCGCTGGCCGTGACGAGAGCCCGATCCTTAAGCTCATTGCTATAAGTGATCATCGTGGGAAGAGAGTGGAACCCGTGCCCTTTGGCACTTCGTCAGACCCTTGATTTGGGCAGCCATACCCTTGGGGAATCAAACCTTGGCCTTGCTGGCCCTCTACCAGCAAGGGCCCAGCCCACACAACCTCCCCTTGGCATTGCCAAGTTACCCCCGTGTCTTAGTGAGCATCGGGTGAGCGGTTGCCATTATCGGTCCGTTTTGAATGCTTAATTGTGCTTGCTTGTTGAGTCCTAGGTTGTGTCACATCAATTGGTATCAGAGCCAAGTTCTAGACTTGTCTCTACTAAGTCTTATCCTAGGGCCATTGCATTTATCACTCGATCATCATGGCCACTTCCTACTTAGCCTACTCGTCTCGCTTGGACCCAATAGATGCCTTTGTGTTTGATGGATCCCACCCTAGTTTATATATAGAATGGGAAAGCTCCATAGATCACCACTTTGGGAGGTTCACCCTGTCAGGGTCTATGCAAGTCAACTATGCCAAAAGTTTGCTATGGCGCAAAGCTAGGAATGAATGGCAAAACATTGTAGGCTTAAGGGAGGTTGGAAGGCAAGAGCCAATCGACTCTTGGGTTGAGATGAGAAATGAACTTAGGAAGATTTATGCCCATATGGACCATCCTATCACCATAGAGGAAGCCCAAGCTCCCACCAATAAAGAAGAAGAGCCTCAATCTTCCCCCACCCCTCATGGTCCGGATCCTCAAAGGCCATGCACCGTCACACATGGCACCCTCACCATAGATGAGTCCATACTCCAATGGCTCAAGCAATGTCCCACCCTCCCTAGCTCACGACCATTGGGATATAAATCCCAAATTATTCCCACCCGACCTCCCCATGTCACTTATCAAAACTTCTACTCTGTGGAAGACTTGGGAGACCTTGTGGATTGCCTACATTGGCAAGCCCACTTAACCAGCCTACTAGCCATGGGACCATTGGAGCCTAACACCGTCAACTTTGTCCACCCATCCATCGGTTCCATCACCTCCCTTTGCACAAGTGAGCATTGTACTAGTGAGATCCTCCTATTTCTCCCCTTGGAGGAAGAACCCATCCCGGTCTACTCCCCACCCCTTGAGATCCCAAGTACCTTGAACGGTCAACCCACTAGAGACCTTGGACCAACTACTTGGGAGGAGGATGACTCACCACCTTGTAAGGACCTTGGGGACATAGAGTTCCTCTCTCTAGGTAGCCCTTACCATGATCCCTTTGACCCATTCCAATGGGAGTACGGATATCCATGTGGCCCAACCACCTTATCCACCACCCACCTTCCCCTACTCCAACCCACCGTGATGGATCAAACCCACCCCTTCCTAGACTCGGGTTACACCTTGGGAGCCATGACCTTGGGCCACATATCTCTAGGTAATAAGGTTGTGCCCCACCCCATGATGACCATCTTCTTAGATCCATTCGATCCTTTCCAATGGGAGTCCAAAGATTATCCCACACCTATACACATGGAAGTCACCTTTGGAAAAATCACGCATGTGTCTAGGTTTACCATACCCCTTGGCATGAACACTATGTCGGGTCCATTCATTCATATCACCCACATGTCAAGTAGAAAGTATGAGTGGTCCATATTCGGATGTCATGGTCCACCTTCATTCATCATGGGTCGTAAGCATGTCAAAGGCATCTACGGATGTCCGGCTCCCCCCATATTTATCATCAATTTGCATGATAGGGCCACCTACGGGTGCCCCGGCCCACCTAGGCTAACCAACGTCTACACTGCAACATTACACGATAGGTCTACTTTTGGTTGCCCAGGTCCACCCATCACGCCCGGAATGTCTGCATTCACAACATTGCATAAAGAGATCTGCAAGCACATTAGCAAGAAGAATGTGACTTATAAAAGGCAAGCCGACTCTCATTGACGTCACCAAGAATTCCATGAGGGTGACTTTGTGATGGTAAGAACGGAGAGGCTCTCCCCGGGAGCCATCTCCAAATTGAGGCCACGTGGGGTTGGTCCCTTCCAGGTCCTGAGGCGCATTGGTGCACATGCCTATGAGTTAGATCTCCCCGAGGAATATGGGGTAAGTCTCACACTCAGTGTCGCCGACCTAGTACCATACAAGGGACCCACGGTGGTACTTAGTGAGGTTATTGAGCCTATTCCCTTCGTTGAGAGAGCACCCACCCGTGAGGAGAGTCCACTAGCCAGGAGAGCCCAGCGTGAGCGCATTGAACGAATATTGGATGAACAGGTCACTACCACCAGGGGCAAGGTATACGAGCACTATCTCGGCAGGTGGATGGAACGGTCTCGTTCGAAAGGCTTGAGGGCGGTACCACTTCTACACCCTCCAAGGAGGGAAGGACACTTACTCGACGGAGTCGAGTTCTCCGCACCCCGGAAGTATGATGGGGACATCACCTCCCTTTGCATCCGGCATGGTCTAGTCATTTAATTTTGAGTCTAATGTAATTTTTTTATTTGAGTCATTTGACGTATTTTTCCTTTTATTTGAGTCGTGTTCCTAGGTCTTGTGTTGATTTCCCTAAGTTTGAGTGTCATTAGATTGTCTAGTTAGCTATTGGGCCCAATTCATTGGACTTGGCCCAAGGGCTCTCCCCTACCCCCTCGGTTATTTGTTATTGAGTCAATTGTCAGGGACTTTTGTAGAAATGTGGGTTTCCTACATATAGGACCCCATTTCCCCCCATTTCAACTTAATGAATCAATGAATGAAAAAACTTGCCATTTTGAGAGTTTACATTTCTTATCTAGTGGAGAGATTCCATTTTTTGGGTGAGAAACCCTAGGGGAGAGATTCCCCACCCTTCCCTCTCTTAATCTCTCTTTTTCACTCCACTTTCTCTCTCCTCAACACCCAAATTTGAATTTTCTTCTCTCTCCTCCCTTCCCAACCACCTCCACTCCCCACCTACCCCATTTAAGCCTCTTCCCATTCCCCACAACCCTCATCAATACTCCACCCCTTCCCAAGACCCCCTCCACCAATCCTCTCCTCACCATCCAACCCCCAACTACCCCTCCCACTTTCCCAAACACCCTTCCCACTACCCCAAGCACCCCTTCCCTTCCCCAACACAACCCCCCCATTCCCAAGACAAAGAATTAACCCCACCCTTAAACCTATTTTCGAATATCCTTTCCCTCTCTCCATTCCAACCAAATTCGCAGCCCCCACTACCACCATCTTTTGGACCATCTTCCAGACCTTATTCTCCACCTCCCACACCTTAGAACACCCCCTCCAAGACCCCCTTACAACCAGGGGTCACTCCCACACTCATCTACCCCCTTCCCCTTCTTCTTTCTTGGTCATTGGAAGCTACTTCGAAGTTGCAGTTTGCTGTCCACAGGTTGCAGATGAACCAGCAACTTGCAGCGGCCACCACGACATCCTCCAGACGAGTTTGAAGACCCAAGAGCCATCGTCGGAAGCGTCTACCAGTCTCCTTCATAACATAAGTGGCTTCATCTTCTTCCGATCCCCGAACCATCCAGGAGGTCCATTCTCCCACAACTGCGCAGTTCTACCTTGGTTGAGGACCTGAGCCAGATTAGAAGCTCTGCCACGACGAACCCCGAAGGAATCATTCCATGAGTTCTTCTTCAACGTTCTTCATCGCCCAGTCTACTTCTAGAATCATGAAACAGAACTTCATTCGGCGTTCGTGATCCAGAGTTCTCATTTTTCTCCCTCAGCTACGCAGAACTGCTACTCATAGTCTGCACCGACCAGTCACCATTCTTCTGCATCCCCTAGTCTTCTCCGACATCGGTTGGCTTCCCCGTCAATTTTTATGCGAAGAGGACTCATCCACGATTCCAAAGACTCTGACGGAGCTTGATTCCGAGGTCGGACGCTGCCGGGGCATCCTCTGCAACCTGCTGTTGGAAACCAGGAGCAAGCTCTGCAGGGATCCTGATCCGGAGAGAAAGCTTCACCACGACAAACCCCGGAGGAATCAGGCCACGAGCTCTTCTGCAAAGTTCTTCCTCTCCCTGTCTACTTTCAGAACCAAGAAGTAGAACTCCATTCGGCATCTTGCAGCAGAAGTTACTAATTTTCTTCCTCAGGCATTCGACTATGCTTCCCACTGTCTCCATCGACCACTCCTCACTTTTTTGAGTCCTCTGATCTTCACCGACATCTTTTGGCATCCTCGTTTATTCTTATGTAAAGAGGACTCACCCACAGTTCCAACGGTTCTAACGGAGACTGATTCGGAGTTTGGGAACGGTCGGGGCAGCCGTGTCTTCCTGCTGTTGATAGTCTGTTGTAGACAGTCCGAGATTCAGTAACCCTGTTCATACTCCCGCCCAGGCCGCCAGCGACCCCTGCAGAAATTGAAAAAATTCAGAGGCACTCCTGTTCCAAAGATGAAGAGATCCCCACTGGTCTCACCCTCAGCGAAAATCCAGAGAGAGTTCTGCGGCCTCCACACCCTCTATCTGTCAGCTATTACAGAGAGAAGGCTGATTCGGTGTCATCACTTCTTCATCACTCTTAGCACTAGTTTCCCCTCCCCGCTTGGCCAGCTGAAGGCCCCTCCCTGTGTGGAGGTAGTGTTTGGATGTAACTATCATCTTCCCTTCCCGACGATCCCCCCTTGCATGGGGTGTAGTGTTGTAATAGCTTAAACAAGTCAAGCTACCCCGGCGCGGCGTGTGGGGAACCCACGCTTCCCCGCTCGCCCTCGTCTCCGAGCGGGACCGGTTTCTTCAAACTGGTCGAGTAAGCGCTCTATAACCTTGCTCTAATTCATGCTTGTTCTTTCAATATTACTTCATAAACTCCGCTGGCCGTGACGAGAGCCCGATCCTTAAGCTCATTGCTATAAGTGATCATCGTGGGAAGAGAGTGGAACCCATGCCCTTTGGCACTTCGTCAGACCCTTGATTTGGGCAGCCATACCCTTGGGGAATCAAACCTTGGCCTTGCTGGCCCTCTACCAGCAAGGGCCCAGCCCACACAACCTCCCCTTGGCATTTCCAAGTTACCCCCGTGTCTTAGTGAGCATCGGGTGAGCGGTTGCCATTATCGGTCCGTTTTGAATGTTTAATTGTGCTTGCTTGTTGAGTCCTAGGTTGTGTCACATCACCGGACGCCTAGGGGCGGTCGACCGAAACCTGTAAAAACTGGAGTTTTTCGTTTCTGGAAGAACTGGTCGACCGGCCACTACCCACTGGTCAATCGGAACCTGTAAATTATGAAGTTCTTCGTCCCTGGAAAATTTGGTCGACCGGCCAAGGTGTGTTGGTCGACCGGAAAGTCCTATACCTACAAAAATGAAGTGTTAGCCCAAAGAAACATGTCCATAAGTCAAGATATTCATGTTCTTATCAGTTCCATGTATTTTTAGGTTTGGTTTATGCATTAGACCATTTGAGCATTTCTAAATTTTGTTCTGGGGGGTCCACCCCCAGAAACCCCCGCAAGGGGCGCTGCCCCCTTGACCCCCGCGACCTGACCGCGCAGGTCGATCCACGTGCGAGGGCGCAATCATTGAGCTTTCACTTTTGCCATCTCCACTCCATTCCTTGGCATATCTGTCATGAAAGAACATCAAGTAGTTTAGTCATATACGAGTGGTAAGACATCAATGACTTATAGTGTTTAGCCATTATCAAAACCAAGAATGTAAAATAACTCAAATGACCACAAGATGATGTCGAATGACCCAAGTGACCACAAGATGACTCAAATGACCACAGGGGCACAACACTTCTGTCACTTGGCACGTGTTTCTCGGAGTATGTGTTCCTCTTTCGAGTTAGTCTGTTCTTGGCTTCGTCCAAGATCAGCTCTCCCTTTTGAGTTAGTCTATTCTCAGCCTTGCCCGAGGATAGCTTTCTGTTGCGTGCATGATGATCTAGTCATGTATGTGTTAGTGTCTGTGTCTATCTAGGTCTTTACCAAGGTTTTTGCCTAGTTTTGTAGCACCTTTGCTTTGGACCTTATGCCTGCCGACAGATCGGTAACTCCTGACTTCGTGAGATCAGGGTTCGCCGCTCTGTCGTTGTTTGGAATAGTTAGGGAGCCGAAGTTGGTTCGACAGCCATGTTTTGGCCGGTGAGGCTTTTCCTGTTTCTTTTTGTTGTTCTACTCCTGTTGTTATGGCTTTCTTTTATAGCTTTCTAGTAGTAGTTTTCCCTGCTTTTCATGCTTTACTACTACTGCTGTTTTAGCTGTTGTTCCGTGTTACTGCGTTATTTTTCAGTGGGGATCCACGTGACCCCTACTGAGCCAGTGACACGAGACTCACCCCTGCTTTTCAAGTGTGGTCGTCTCTTCTTCCTTCGTGATTCCTGGTGTGGCATGTTCGTAGTTGACAACGGTACCTGCGTCGGTCTTCCCCCGACCTCAGTGTACGTTTTCTTTCTGTTGGACTGTACTTGTCTTTCCTTTGCACTTGACTCTGGTATAATTGTTAATTTTAAATGTTAATTAAAAATTAATTTTATTTTTGCTACTTTAGCAAACCTGATTAATGAAATTTAATTGCTTACTATTATATCTGCGAATTCAATGTACTACACAATAATCCTTTTATCCCTTCAGAGCTTTACAGCTCTTGGGAGGCTTCACGGGTTCCAAGTGGTATCGGGTCTACTCCGTAATCCTATCGGGCATATCCAGTATCCGGAGTCCGGGTCGTGACACCGATCACCCTTATGCTGGGACGAAGTTGGAGAAAAGTAACTATTAGGCCCAAAGATGGTAAGGGATACCACCGAGAAGGTTCAACTCATAAGAGAAAGGCTCCAAATGGCTCAGTCAAGCCAAAAGACTGACGCCGATACTAGAAGGAGAGACCTCGAGTTTTAAGTCGGAGATCACGTCTTTCTCAAGGTTTCCCTTTGCCGAGTCATTAGAAGATTTGGTGTTAAGGGCAAGCTTACACCAAGGTATATCGGTCGCTTCGAAGTATTAGAAAGAGTTGGTGAGGTTGCTTACCGCATCGCCTTGCCTTCTCAATTGTCCGAAGTCCACAATGTGTTTCACACATCAATGTTGAAGAAATATGTGCACGATCCATCACACGTCATAGAACATGACAACTTGGTGGTACAAAAGGATCTTACATACGACCAGAAGCCTTTAAAGATCCTTGATCGCGAGGTGCGTGCACTAAGGAACAAAACTATTCCCATGGTAAAGGTGCAATGGAGCAAGTGCTCAGAACAAGAAGCCACTTGGGAGACAGAAGAATCTATAAAGAAAAGATTCCCCGACTTATTATAAAATTGTAAGTATCCTGCATCGTCCATGTTTATATGAAATAAAATTTGGGGACCAAATTCTTTTAAGTGGGGGAGGGTGTAGCAACCCGGATATATATATATAACTAAACAAAACTTACAATAGGCCTAACCCACATACGTGAAAAGGCCACCCATACATATGGATAGTTAACCCTTAATGGGCCTTAGTAATCAAAAGCCCAAATGCCTCAAACGCCTTTAAGCCGCCTATGTGGGTAATAGTATGGGGTATATACATATACACATATTACGTAAAAGGTTATTTATGAGACCCAAACCCCATCACATTCGAATGAGCATGGCTTAGGGTTTTTAAGCGTCAAAAAGGATAGCGGCTACAAACAAAGAAAGTATAGTTCCATTAGGATTCTTACATAGGAAATTTGTATAGTATTAGGATTCTACACCCCAAATGCTAAAAATAAACCCCCATCGAAGCATGTAACCCCTATTGCTGCTATTTTATTGAGGGATTTCTTGCTGTTCTTCATCCTTTCCTTCTTCTTGATCGTGCAGAACAACTGTTGCCTCTGCGTAAGCCCTGTTGCCGTGGAGAAGCCTTGCTTCTTCCATCGTCGTTGGTGCAGCTACTACACTTGTTATTATTGTTGCACGAAGAAGAGAATTTCTTTCTGCCGCTTATATACCTTTTCTGCGACTTCTTCTTTTTGATGCTGCTGCCGTCGGTGCATATGAGGGTAGCACACATCCTCTTCTTCCTGTTTCCGTAAAGAAACTTGTTGTTTCTTTCTCCTGTCGTGCTCTATTCCTACTGCAATGGCAGTTGCTGAAGAGAGAAGCCTGCTACTGTTGCTTCTTTTGATCTTCACCGTTAGTTGCATAGTCGTTGTTGCTGATTCCTCTTTTCTTGTCTCTGCTTCGTCTGTCGACCAGATCAAACCCAAAGAGGTAGGTGTTCTCAAGTATCAAGCCCAACGAGTTAAACTCATGCATATATATTACATAGATTCGTTATCATGATCTCTGTTTTAGCATATGTAGATTTTACAGTGATTTAGTAAATAGCGACAAGGACAAGGACGTTAATTTAAATAACGACCCTGCATGTAGTCGCTAATACCTTATAAGATTTAATAATTACCCATGTTAAAAATTAAATAACTATGCAACCTGATACTAGATTTAATGCATGGATATAGATCTGGATTCCTCATAATTTTCTCTACATGTTCATGTCTATAAATTTCTTATTCTGTCAACTTTACAAATTGTGAACAATGACTTGTGTCTATGAACGTATCTACCTGATGCGTATCAACAGACAAAGAATTAGCGACAATACCATAGTCGCTATTTTAATAATGAGCGCTCTCATACATGGGCGCTAATTTGTATATAATTAATTTAACCAATAATTTGACCATAAACTGAAAAATTATGAATACGTGACCAAGGACAGGGAGTCATTTAAAGAATGAACGCCACTGTACCCAGTTGCTATTTCAAATATTAATTATTAAATTTCTAGAAAATCCTGGAATTAACACCTTTATATAGTGTCATTAATTTTAGATATTCAAATGGAAAATCTGAAATTTAGCATGATTGAACAACCATTCAGAAGGGTGCTATTTCATTAAATGGCGATTTCTGTTGAGGCGCTATTTTCCTATTTTCCTGTTTCACCGATTTTCTGACCCATATCGCCGGTTTATGGCACTGTATCTCAGTCCGTAGATGCAGTCCCACATTTCACGATGTTTCACGTATCGCCCCTAATTCTCGGTGATGATTGAGCCCTCCGCGTGATATTCCTTCCTTCGGACTGGTGATTTCATCATAGAGACTTCCGTAAGTCTACGTGAAGCCTTGGATTCCCTCGAGGCCGCCGAGCAGGTTGTACCTTAAAAACCCATGACACCGTGTTCTGTGACGTCACTCTGAAGAAACGTGATGCATTAGCCCTCTTAGAGCATTGTTCTGGCCTCTATGAGAAGTGTTCTGTCTGTCAATAATTAACGACATTTACCTGGGCACCAGAAGGAATTGGCAACCTTCTCAGTGCCGTTATTCACCTAAATAGCGACCAAGGTCTGGGCGCTATTCCTTCTAGCTTGTTCTGTTCATAGAAATAAGGCGACCATTCGTATGGACGCTAGTTTCTGAAATCACGGCATCCTGATGGGAGCCATTTACCCAGTTTCATGACATGTCTTGATTTTCGTAATGATTAACGAGGAGTCATACTGGTTCAAAGTTTTGTCCCTAAATTCCTTCATTGATGAAGTCTACCTTATCATCCTACAATGGTTATTCCTTGGAACTCTATATTGGCTATACCTATAGTGGATGTCTAATTATATACATGACTAAATGCCTACGCATATAGGCCCCGATTTGGTCCTGGGAGGAGCACCCGAAAGTACTTGTGCCCATAGGAGCTATATTGATCACGGTGTGACATTGCACCGAAGTGCATGACTTGCTAGATTGACATTCACGACTCGTACTTGACTTGACATGACATGACTTGCGTGGCCCGGAACGGGTATTTACTTGATTGATAACTTTATAGCCAATTCACATGACATGACTTGATATGTTTACATGCTTGACCATCTTGAAATATAAATCTTGAAATCTTGCTAGTTCATTCTATTATCTCTTACAATACTCTCTCTCTCTTGTCGTTTTCATGCATACATGCTTAGCTATACTTGCATTCATGTAACATGTAATTACTTTCAGCAAGCTAGCACTTGAGATATAATTCCTTCTGAGCGTTCGCTCAGCCTAGTGTTTCTCATATTTTTCAGGTAATTCTGATGACGAGGATCACTTGGAAGGGAATGACCACGAGTGAAGAGCTTAGTGCCACCCGACTCTTTAAGCGTCTAGCCAGTCGTGTCTTTTTACTTTATTGAGTCAATCAATGTAATTTTCTTTTAGGGTTTTTTACATAAATATCCTCATAAATATTGGTTATGCCAAATATACCCTTCATATAAGCATATTATCAACAATATCCTCTAAATATCGTTAATGATTGTGGTTGTACCCCATGGTTCTCTTCCGTTATAGATATGTAACGAACATCATTAAATCCTATGTAATACCTAAAATACCCCCGTGTTAATCTTCCGTTATAGATATGGAAGGGTCTTCTTCCACCTACCGACATATTTCACAACGCGAATGGCAGGCTCCCCATCTCAGGCGACCGACCGACAGGCTCCCCATCTCAGGCGACGGACTGGAGGCACACCTTGAGCCCACGACGACACACCCCGGAATCGACTACACCAACGCCGTCGAAGAAGCATGCCCATCTCATGCCCACGATGGCACACCCTCTATGGAAGCCTCCCCATCTCACCCCCCCCCCTCAACGTCACGATGACACATCTCAAAATCGACTACGGTGACGCTTCGAAGAAACCTCCCCATCTCACCTTGGTACACCCTCTATTAGGGCGACACACCCTCTCTCGAAGAAGCCTCCCCATCTCACGGTGCCTCCCCCCTTAAGAAATCTGGTGACATATCTCGGGACCGTCTGGGGCTGAGCATATAGTGTGCACTGGCCCTGAGGTGCAGGCTGAGGGCGAGGTTAACCCACGATCACTGTCAAGGAGATTTCAGTGGCAGACAAAGAAGATGAGTGATACGACCACCAGACAATCTAGTACTAGACGTTCATTAAATACATCAGAGTGCTATGATGTTCCACAATGCTATTGCAGGAAAAGATGTAAGGTATACATTTTGTCTCAAGAAACAAGCAGAAGAAGAAGATTTTCAAGAAACAAGCAGAAGAAGAAGATTTTATCGATGTGCAAGGTGGAAGGTACGTATTCGACGCAATTTATTAGATATCTTTCTTGAATTTCTAATTGAGAGATCATATATATATATATGTGTTTACAGGAGGACGATTGTTGTGGCTTTTTTGTTTGGGTTAATGATGCGCATCATAATACCGTGGACTTGAAGCATCAAATAATTTCTATGGAATCATCGATCGAGAAGAAGTTGACTATGCTAGAGAGAAAAATTGACATAATACAAGCCAAGATAGACATGACAACCGATGCTAGTGGAAGAGGGAATGGCTTACAACTGAAAATGAGATTCAAAAAGATAGTATCGCCCTTACTGGGGCTGGGCATTATGTACTTTGTCTTTCACTACATTTGGTAAATGGACCTATAACAAGTGAATTAGAGGTGTCACTGTTTGTAATGGGTGAAGGGATTAGGAGGGGATTATGTGTCACTGTTTGTAATGGTTTCATGTAAATGTCTAGATGTCAAAATAGTTGGTTGGACTGGACATTTAGTGTACTGCCAGTTATGGCAGAATGTTTACTGAACGTGCTTCATGTAGTTATGTTTTTATCTTTTTATTGGAGTGGAATCATGTTCCTCCTGTGAGGCACAAAATGCATATCATTCTGCATTCAGACATTCCTTCACTCACTTAATTGAAGTTATATGGAGATAGCGAATGTTTTCATTCAGCTTTGTCCTTATTAACACATCAGAAGCATATGGCATACTAGTTGCATGGTATGCATTTTCCCGCTGCTGTTAGGCAATCCAACTGAAGGGTCCTGGGCATCAAATCTAGTTTCCCCTTGTAACTCTACAAAGGGTAGAAACAAAAGGGATTTAACTTGCCATATTTTCTACATTGCACTGACCATATGAAATATGCCCTTAAGTGTATTTGCACACATTTCTACATTCCTCCACCACAAAAGAACCGACTGTCAATGTGGATTCTCATGAGTCTAAATATTGTGGCATTTGCAAGACACATATGCTACCTATGTAGGAAATGTTCCCCCGAGATGCCTTTACTTTCTCCAGTTGATGAGATGCATGTGTACACACTAACCAGCGAGAGAATAATTCATATCCATTTCCAATGTTGTTTGCTTTGGTGAAGCATGCTTATATTAACCTGATCGATTGTCGAGTGTCTAGTTGTAACATGTATGCACACATCCCTCAGCTTGAAGTAAATATGGAAATATTTAACACACCATAGTACCATTCATGAAAAGTCACCATCTAAAATAGAAATAGATCAATGGACTGAAATCCAGTATCGTCAAATTTAAAGATAATATGGCAGACAAATCACTACAAAGGTGGGGAACATGACTGAAAATGAGATTGAAATTTAACATGTCTGCAAAGGAATATGGCTTTACTGTAACACTATGAAACTCCTGCCTGCAAATGAATATGACTGAAATTTAACATTGTTGTCATCACTCCATAGAATCATCATTTACTATATTGCAAACGCATACAGAAGCATATTACATCAATACTGTGAAACTCCTGCCTTTTCATCCTCTTGAGAATCAAATGTCTATGTACAACTAAACACTAAAATGGCTGACAACAAATGAGTCCTGCCATGCACGTAGTCCTAACACAATCTTCATATGTGATTGAACATGGGACATATGTGAACACAACGCATAATGCTTCAGGCATTTCACAGCAAATAGTGTCATTGTCACAGCAAGATGACAACTTCAACATTAATCTCACAAGACACAAGTTTAAAGTTACAAAAGGACAATTACCACCACGGGACACAAGTTCTCTAAATCAAATAGTGTCATTGTAACAGTAAACATGCGAACTTCAACATTAAACAGTCATAAAAGGACACATGCCAACATGTCTTTAAAGTTCTCTAAGGACAATTACCACCATGGGACACAAGTTCTGTAAAGTAAATAGTGTCATTGTCACAGCAAACATGCCAACTTCAACAGCTGCATTTTTAAAGAGTCATAAAAGGACACAAGCCAACTTCAACTTCAACTTCAACCCAACCCTACACATTTCTGAACCCTGAATTCACCACCCGGCCATGAGCCCAAACAAGAACTGTAGGAGTCCTACTCTGCACAGGGATAGAACTTGAGGAAGATGTATGGGAGGGAATTGCACAGTATCCACCTGTAGCACTAGAATTAATTTGAATGGTTGAGTGGAGGCCTTCTTCCACATTAGCTTGCCCTGTCAAGCTCCCCTGTGAACACAATGCATAAATATAAGGATTATATTTTATAGTAACAAGGAATTTAAATGGATCATTTACAATGATGAAATGGTCATGTAAAAAGACTACCTGACCCTGTGTTTGACTTGATGTTTGGTTAGGACCCATTTGCATTCTAGGCCTACCAGGAGGCCTCCTGTATGACATAATTATGTATGAGTGCTAATTAAGTTACTTTCATATACAAAAGTGTGCCATATATTATTACCTTGCTTGTGGAGTAGAAGTTTGACCCAACTTTAAGACTGGATTCTTACATGTCTTTGCATGATGTCCAAATTGACCACACCTTTTGCACTTGTGGGCCTTTGTAATTTTTTTGGCTTCATCTGGGTCTCAGATTGTCTTCTTATTAGGTCTTCCCGGTGGCCTTCTCACAATGGGGGGGGGGAAGACTTTTATTCCAAGTTTAATCCATTGTGTCTTGTCAAGCATAAGACTGATGCCCAAACCAAGCTTCATCTTTATCATTTGTCTGATATTTGACTACACTCTCAAGGTTCTTTAAGACTAGCTCATGCTATAGGTCAGGTACTCTGCCATACATTGCTTCCCAAGAACCATGAATTTGCTCCAATTCCATTTGCTTGCCTCTATAAACCCGGTGGTAAGGAATGTCCACATGGTATTGAGCATTCAACCATCTTGAAATTTCTTTCACTATAACATCTCCTTCAGTCCTAAGCCACCCAATGCATGTACTTGCCACCGACTTCTGAGTGGCCATATGATTCCCAACCTTATTTGCCCCCGTACAAGTGTGTTCAGGTTGAAGGTTCATTATCTAAAATGTATGGCCATCAGGTAAACGAGAAGCATGCATTGTCCACTTGCATCTCTTCTCAGCACAAACTACTGTGATCCTAGTTGGTTCTGATTTATTGTACTTGACTGTAAATTCATTTTTGATTGCATGCTGGGCAAGTGCTAATATGAATGCATTAATATTGTCAAATCTACTTGCTAAAGACATATCCGGATCATGAATGTTTCGGACAATAGGCGTACCATCATTGTCCCCCTCATCCACCTCCATATCACACTCAGAGTCTGAGGAAAAGCAACTATCACGACTATCATCGGTATAAACCTTGTCACGTCCCGAGCATTTATTACAGCGGAAGACTCGCTCGAGGAACGCGAACAGCCGACATGGTAAGCCTCTTGCAAGCAAGAACGATCAGAGCGTCAGGCAATCACACATAAGAATGCAATCACACAATATTTACTCAACTTCGACTTTCATTAATAATCAAATCCAATATTCAAATACAACCACTAATTCAACTTCCATCATGCTAGACTCAAGAAATAAGAAATTACATAGACTCGATCTAAACAATGTAAACTTCCTAAGTCTTCGTGCATTCTTTATTCACTCTCGGATCCGCTACTTGAACATTCAGAATCCGAACCCGACTCACTTCCATTTCCTGAAAAGAATGGAAATAGGTAATGAGCATACTTGCCCAGTAGGTATCTTCGCATCAACATGAAGGCATCATTAAAGTAATTAACATTTTTGCTCTAGAGGAATAAGATAAAATCATGCGAATGCGATCAATCGTGCGAGTAAACCAAAGTATGTAAGATAGAATGAGAGCAAGTATGAACTAGCAAGAATGTTATAAGAACATGATATGGCCTTTCATGACAAGAATGTAACGAGAATGTACTAGCAAGCCACATAATCATCACTCCAGTATCTTTTACTTATGAGCAAGTACTTCATGAATTTCTGTGGAATATCAAGAAAATCATGTATAAGTATCAATCATGATGTATCGTGTTGTGGATTTTCACTTATTTATAAAGAAAGTACTCCCAGCGCAATGCGCCGCTAGTAGCATCACACCCCATGGTTTATAATAGTATATTTCCGACAATCAGTCGAGGGGACTAGCATAGAGCCCTTGAACACAATCAGTGCTCGATCGCATATTCAAGTATAAATCAAGCTTTTTCCACGCATGTAACAATAAAGTATGGCCAAGAATGTACAATTCCAACAAGCTCTTGATAACAATAATTCAATGAATGAATGCTTTAATATGAATCATGAGAAATCAAGAATGACTTATACTATGTTATGCTTATGGAAATAAATTGGCAACATAACGGTACGTTCTTTATCTTCCATTCATTATATTAGGTTTTTTGATCAATATGATAAGTTCTAGATCATCAATAGTCCATTTAGAAACCTTGGAATATCAACCCTTGGGTCAAACCTTGGGTTAACATATTTAAGCCTTGTGACGGTCTTGTACTGGGCCGTTACATGATGTGACGCTCCAGTATTGGGCCGTTACAATGGTCAATCCAGAACCAAGAAATCAGACTCAGTTGAATGTGACGGTCGTATATTGGGTCGTTACATGTGCCTGACGGTCCAATATAGATCAGTTACACTACTGATAACCAGAAACCTCGATAGTGTAATCTAATCAATTGGGTTTTAATGGTACAACCAACTCGGCGTCCTAGTGGGAATCCCAGGCTCGCGGAGAATTACGGAGGCCTTGCAACAAGATTTCCTAGTCCATTGGAAGGAATATCCAATAGAGAAGTCCTCATGTTCAAGAATAATGTTCCTATAGTGCAAAGTGAACTAATGGACATATATCTGAATATATGCCATGTACTTAGAGAAATGACTCTATTTATAGAGAGGATGTGTAATAATAGGAAATCATGATAAAATTCCGTCAATACATATTTGGAAAATCATGATTTAGATATAAAACTATAGAATTTTGGCACGTGAAATTAACATAACTTAAAATAACTTAAGATACCTTAATCATGCAATTTCTATTATGAATCAGTAAATAAACTTAAAGTCATGATAACAGATCCAAACTTAGATAACTAGGCTTATTTATAAGTTAAATTAACTAGTTTCCCATTCTATCTACAATTACCCTGACGGTCTAGAATGGGTGTGTCACAGTGACTGTGACGGTTTATCGTGAGGCCGTTACAGTAATGTAACGCTCCATAGATGGTGCTTCAGAGACAACAGAGAACTTCAAACACCAAAGAAGGTGTGACGGCTTATAGTATGGCCGTTACAGTCTGTGACGGTCTAAGTATGATGCGTTAGAGTCCCTGCTAACAGTATAAAGAAATTAAAAGACTATGATTTAAAACCATGTCATGTTTGAAAAAGATTTAACTACTCCAATCATGACAAAACGAAGTAAAGGTCATCTAGATGCATAGGTTGCAGTGAATTGACAAGATAATATCTTTGATCTTTGATTAGGGCTAAGAATATGTATGTATACATGAACCCACTAAAACATGGAATTCATAGTCTATAATGCATGAAATCAAGTACAATCAGAGGGCTTTTATCCCTAACAAGATGTTTTTACCAATCATGAGATAACCTACCTCTTAACTAGGCTTTAAGCTTCTAATTTGAATCTGAAAATCGAGCCCTAGCTCTCCTTTCCCAGCGATTTTCCAGCAACTTCCTGCTGCTCTATCTCTCCAACCTCTTGTCCTAAAGATGTGAAATTTTTGAGGGTAAGAATATGAAACTAAGGTGATTAAAAAGTTCTAAAGGATTGAATTCTAATTACCTCGTTTAGACGTCCTAATCTCTTGATCTTCAAGGGTCCTTTGCTCTGAATCCTGAGTTACTATGGTCGAACCAGTCACTTTGGAAGCTTCAATCTCCTTGGTTGCTTGATCTCCTAACATGAAATTTGGAGAACTATTAGTCTAAAGTATACTAAACAAAATCTTCTAAAGAACTTACCCGAAATTCTATCTCCTTACCTTGATTCTTTACGAGCCAAAAGTAAGGGTCGCTCAGTTCAGAACTAGGTCCTATTTATAGGGTTTTGGCTAGGGTTTGAAGATTAGATCGATTCTAGAGTCCTTAATTGCCAGAACCTAATCCCTAAGAGTTCTTAGTAATGTTATAAACTCTCCCAAGTCGATCTCTTATAGATAGGATCCAAAAGTTCTAATCTTTTTGCTCGTTCTTTCATTCACGGAACTGCCAGGGTGTAACACATCAGTCTAGGTGCATTACATTCATGTGGCGGTCGTACGATAGACCGTTACATACAACGTGAGCAGAATTTCAAATTAATAAAACTCTTTTATTCGTTTATCTAATATAATAATCTATAAAATAGTATTTGTCCTTAAAATACATGAATAGGCTAAATAACCTTCTAGAATATGGGCCAAACATAATGGGCTTGGTCCTTAGACCTTTTGGATCTTATTTAAATAGGCTAGGTTAATTATTTGACACAATTGGGCCTTATAAATTCCAAAAAAAATTCTATAAATAATCCAGAAATTATTACATAAATTCTGGGGCACTACACCCTCCCCCACTTAGAAGAATTTGGTCCCCAAATTCAATACATGGATTATGGAGAGTGTACTTACAGTTGAATAATTCTAGGAATCTTTTCCGCATGGCTGCTTCGGTTTCCAATGTTGCTTCATATGGCCATGTTTTCTTCCATTGAATCTTGACCATAGGAATAACTTTATTTCTTAGTTGACGCACTTCTCGTTCCAGAATCTTTATTGGCGTTTGCTCGTACGTCATATCCTTCTGAATCTCCAGATTGTCATAAGTGATAATATGGTCAGGATCATATACATATTTCTTTAGCATAGGGACGTGAAATACGTCATGAACTCCTGCTAATTGTGGAGGTAAAGTCAGTCTATAAGCCACTTCACCGACCATTTCGAGAATTTCAAACGGACCAACGAACCTTGGAGTTAGTTTGAACGTAATGCCAAATCTCCGAATACCATGACCTGGAGAAACCTTGAGATACACATGGTCTCCTACTTGAAATTCCAAGTCGCGTCTACGATTATCAGCATAAGACTTTTACATATCGTGTGCCATCTTTATTCTCTCTTGAATAAGCTTGATCTTCTCTATAGAATCTTTGGTAATATCGGGGCCTAGGAATTATCTTTCCCCTATTTCTCTCCAACATATTGGTGATCGAAAACTTTTTCCATATAGAGCTTCAAAAAGTGCCATTTGTATGCTGGCTTGGTAACTGTTGTTATAAGCAAATTCTACCAGAGGCAAGTGATCATGCCAACTACCTCCAAAATCAATAACACAAGTCCTGAGTATATCTTGTACCACCTGATTCGTTCTTTCTGTCTGACCATCAGTTTGTGGATGAAAGGCTGTGCTGAAATTCAATCTAGTCCCTAGTGACTGTTGTAGACCCTTCCAAAACTGTGATGTGAATCGAGGATCTCTATCAGATATAATAGTGACTGAGACACCATGTAATTTAACAATTTCCCTTATGTATAATGCTGCCAGATATCCACAGACCATCGACTTTTGATTGGTATGAAATGTGCAGATTTAGTTAATCGGTCTATGATTACCCATATACCATCGTGTCCACCTCTTGTCTTAGGTAACCCCATAATGATATCCATCCCTATACTCTCCCATTTCCATTCGGGAATATTCAAGGGATGCAGTTTACCTGCGGGTCTAAAATGCTCGGCCTTTACTTGTTGACAAGTGAGACAGCGAGACATGAAATCAGCTATTTCTCTCTTCATGTTGGGCCACCAGAAATTTCTTTTAAGATCTTGATACATTTTTGTACCACCTGGATGAATGGTGTACTTGGAATTATGTGCTTCTTCTAGGATCAATTTCTTCGTATCTTCATGATCCGGTACACACACTCGTCCCTTGAATAGCAATCTTCCATCCTCCGTAATAGAGAAATCCGACCGTTGTTCAATATTAGCTTTAATTTCTAGTAACACGAGATCATCATTTTGCAACTTGACTAGATCCTCTATTAAGGTCGGTTGAGCTCGGATATTAGCCACGAAACAATCTTCTTCCTTCCTGTCAATATCTAAGTTCAACTTAGCAAATTGAGGAATAAGATTAGTCATACTAATCATAAGACTTGATAGCATAGCCATTAGTTTTCTGCTGAGTGCATCCGCAACAGCATTAGCCTTGCCAGGATGATATTGAATAGAAAAATCAAAATCCTTGAGATATTCCAACCATCTTTTCTGCCTCATATTTAGCTCTTTTTGAGAAAATAAATATTTCAATCTCTTGTGGTCTGAGTAGACCGTAAACTTTTCTCCATAGAGATAATGACGCCAAATTTTCAAGGTGAAAATGACAGCTGAAGAGGCGAAATCTCGCGTTCGTTCCTGAGCGGGCTAGTAATCACCAAGTTTGTGAACTACAAGACAGGGAAATGGGTCAGAGGGCCCAAGGGGATTCCATGGGCCGAAACCCTCCGACGCTCAAGTCAGTAGAGCAATGGTGGGAGCAGCGATAGGGAGGAGAAGGTGAAGGCGCGAGATCCCTCTCCACCAATGGGGTGAAGTGATCCGTGCTCAGGAATTGGGGGTGGATCAATGCCCTTTTGGACTTCCCTCTCGCCGGAGGGTATCCCAGGTTTAAATAGTGCGCCACCCTCTGGAGTCCTGCAAGCCAAGGGGTCTCCGGTGGAGGTTACGTCCTCGTCGTGGGCTTTTATGGCCTCATCGTGGGGGCGTTATCCTCGCGGGGAAGCCAGAGCTCCTGGATTTCTTGGCGCCCGGCCCGCTGTGGACTCTAACAGGCTGCAATGATAAACATTTTATCGGTCGTACCGAGCTTAGAGGGGCCGGCCCTATTGGGCAATAAGCCTAGCTCGGTGAGGAGATGGGTCGGACAGACCGGCTAGCGCTTCCCCCCTTCGTGCGGAGGGATAGCTCGTGTGCGGGTCTTCCTGTGACCTGACCGATGCTCGGGCTCTCCGAGCCTTGGGGCCGCCTAGGAGAGTTATTTCCTCGAGCATTGTTTTATTAGGCTTTTCCAAGTGGGCCTTGTGGGCTGTCACTTGGACGAGCTTGCCTCGTTGGGCCCTGTTGAGCCTAGTTGGGTCTGCTCTTTGAGTGGGCTGCAGGAATCCCCCTCTCCAACAGCTGCTAACTCCAAATCATGCACAGGATAATTTTTCTCGTGACGTTTCAATTGTCTTGAAGAATAACATATTACTTTTCTATTTTGCATGAGGACACACCCTAAGCCAATACCTGATGCATCCGTATATACTTCGAATCCACCACCTTCCATCGGTAGTGATAGAATAGGAGCTGTGGTAAGATGATTTTTAAGAGTTTGGAAACTCTTCTCACATTCCATGGACCAGACAAAAGGATTTTCTTTTCTCGTGAGTCTAGTTAAAGGAACTGCAATCTTTGAAAAATCATTAATGAATCTTCTATAATAACCAGCTAGACCCAGAAAACTTCGTACTTCTGATACGGTCATTGGCCGGCTCCAAATCTTGACAGCTTCTACTTTAGAAGGATCCAATGCAATACCTTCTTTTGAAATAATGTGGCCTAGGAATGAAATTTCTTTCAGCCAGAATTCACATTTATTTAGCTTGGCATTGAGTTTATGTTCTTTAAGTGTCTGCAAAGCTATTTTCAAATGTTCTTCATGTTCCTCCTTTGTCTTGGAATATATCAAGATATCATCAATGAAGATGACGATAAACTGGTCCAGATATGGCTGGAAGACACTATTCATAAGTTGCATGAATGTTGCCAGGGCATTAGTTAATCCGAATGGCATTACCACGAATTCATAGTGGGCATAACGACTTCGAAAAGCTGATTTATAAATGTCTTCTTCTTTAATTCTAAGCTAATGATAACCTGATCTGAGGTCAATCTTAGAGAAATATTCTACTCCCGAAAGCTGATCGAAGAGCTCATTAATACGCGGCAACCGATACTTGTTTTTAATTGTGAGTTGATTTAGTCATCGATAATCGATGCATAGCCTGAGAGAACCATCCTTTTTCTTGACAAATAGAACTGGCGCACCCCAAGGGGATGTGCTAGATCTGATGAAGCCTTTGTCTAGTAATTCCTATAACTATCTTTTTAATTCCTTGAGTTCTGTGGGGGACATCCTGTAATGGGCTATAGAAACAGGTGCTGCTCCTGGGATGAGTTCAATAGTGAAGTTTACTTCTATTGTGCCTTTGTGATTTTAATGATTGGTTTTGATGTGAGTCAAACACTGTGAGTCACCATGTGATGTTCAGTCATTAACATTCCATGTGATGTTCAGTCATTAACATTTTGTCAGATCATAAATCATTCATATGTTCAGTCATTCTGTCAGATCATAAAGTCTGCTTGTAGAAGTCCTGCACATTGCATTCTGCATACATAAAGTCTACACATTGCCTGTGCATTCACTTGTCTGGTTGCATGAGACACTAAGTCTGTACATGGGCTTGGCGCTCGCAGAGTCTGTACATCGACTTGGCGCTGGCAAAGTCTATACATTCATGAGCCATGGCTGTACATCGTCTGCTGCATGTCACTTCAAGTCTGTACATGGTCTTGGCATATGCATTCATAAAGTCTATACATCCCTTCGTGGCATACAAAGTCTGCACATTCTTTTCTGTTATGTTTGTGCATTGCATGCAATTATTGTCAATGCATGTTCATTGTGCATGTGTGGAACATCTCTCAAGTCTATACAACTCCTGCTTCAGGCATGAACACAAGTCTGCACATTCTAGTTTCAGGCATGAACACAAGTCTACACACTCTCTGCTGACATGTTTGTGCATGTGATAAGCCAATGCATTTCATGTCTCTCGTGCATTTTCAAGTCTATACACTTGTTAAGATTCATCTCACTTGGCATCTTTGAGCATGGAGCATTGAAGTCTGTACAGCCTTTGCATTGCACTTAAAGTCTATACATTGTTTATTCAGCACACACATGAAGTCTGTACACACTTCATTGTGCATGCATGCATCATCTCATTAAGTCTGTACATCCATCAACTGATAGCTGAGCATGTATATACATTCTTTAGCTCAGTTCGCAGCTGAGTCTGAAGTCTGTACAGCCTGTTCTTCATACAAGTCTGTACATGCATTAACTATGAGCATGGCATAGTCAGTACATTATTCGTTGCAAGCCATTGTGCACGCATGACTAAGTCTGTACATTGTCTTTGCTACAACACACAAGTCTCTACATAGGTTGCAAGTCTGTACAACTAGTGGCAAGGTAGTGCATCCATATTCATTATACATACTTTCTCATGTGCGCAATGCATTTAGTGTATCATGTCTATACATCATTCTAGCATACACGCACTCAAGTGTATACATTCCTCAATGACTGGGCATCGTTCGTTCAGCAAGTCTATACATCGCCCTAGGTTGCATTATCAAGTCTGTACATCCACCGTCTCATTCAAGTCTATACATTGCTTCTAGCATGCACACACACACCCAAGTCTATACATTGCATCGTCTTGAGACTAAGTCTGTTCACCACCGTCTTACTTAGCGTCTCTGTGCATACCTTCAAGTCTATACATTGTAAGACCAAGTCTGTGCAAGCATCGTCTCATGCATCATCTCATGCATCGTCTTTGAAGTCTATACATCGTGTGCTTCGAGCATTCAAGTCTGTACACTGGTGTCATCGTTTGCATGATCAAGTCTATACAAACTTAGTCCATGCGTAAGCACAGCAAGTCTGTACATTGGTTTTGGCATGCATGGGTTCAAGTCTATACACTCCTTATATTTACCTACGTTCAGAACACTAAGTCTATACATCGCGTGAAGTCTGTACATCGGTAAAGTCTCCACATGGTTGCTTTGAAGCTGCATCAAGTCTATACATTGTCTCTTGCTCGTACAAGTCTATACATCATTGTATCATGCATTCTAAGTCCATACATTGCATTTGGGCATTGTTCTTCACAGCAAGTCTGTACACTGCTTTCTCATGCACGCAATCAAAGTGTGTACAGCCTGTGTTCGCATTGGTTAAGTCTATACATTTGCTATGGCTTGTTCATGCATCGTTCTCATCAAGTATGTACATTGAGCATGCATGAGCACTCATCGCCAATGTACACACTCTCCTATATGCATTTGTGCATTGTTCAAAACAAGTCTGTACATAGTTCTCGCGTGCACACTAAGTCCATACACTCAATGTTGCATCATGTCTGTACACGCTTTGTTAAAAGCCTGAACCAACTCTGTACATCCCTCTAATATCTTCTTATGACTGCTTGACAGGTACATCCTTCGAGAAGAAAATGTTTGGGGACGTGATCCGAGGTTGGCACCTGGCACGTGATCTGAGGTGTACTCTGGACAAAGAGGGCACAAGCCATGCACACGCCCTAGCTGCTGCTGATATAAATAGAAGCGATCATGCTGAGAGATGGTAATCAAGAGAGTGAAAAATCAAGAGAGCAGAGAGTGATAGAAGAAGAGAGCAGTAGAGAGGCAGAGAAGAAGAAGAAGAAGAAGAAGAAGAAGAAGAAGAAAAAGAGAAGAGAAGAAAAAGAGAGAACAGCATGAGAGAAAGAGAAGAAGAGAGAAGAAGAAAGAAGAGGAAGAGGGAAAGAGAGAGAGAGTTCGTGAAGAAGAAGAAAGAATAATTTATTGAAGATCTGTCTACTGGACCGTGGATCAAATCCAGGCCAGTTAGCTCCATAGGAGCCGCGTCTATGTTATTATCATTTCCAGCTTTCTGACTATTGTATTTTCTGTTTCTTATTTTTACTTTACCTTCCTTGGTTTTGTCTTTTCCGATTCTCTGGTTTGAGATCGGGGTTCCTCCTGTGGACTCAGGAGAAGGGAGACTTGTGTCTCGGTTGCAAGTGACTGGTGTCGCTTGTGGGTTCCCTCCTGGGTGGAGGAAGAGAGACCTCAGTCTCTGGTTGCTAGTGACGGGTAGTCACTAGTGGTTCCCTCCGATTTGGAGGAAGAGGGGAGGTTGTTCCCCTGGTCAAGCTGTTAGGCAGCACCTGTTGCAGACTGAGTCTGCGGTTCTAGCGTTAGCTAGTGGAAGCCTCACTCCGGTTTGGAGTGAGGGGTGGATGTAGGTCTGTGGACCGAACCACCTAAAAAATTATCTGTGCCGTGGTTTGGCTTGTGCGTTTGCTCCTTGTCTTCTATCTTCCCTTTATAGGTTATGCATGGTTGATTTGTTGTGATTTCCTTGGGAGCTTATATGATTGTGAAGTGGTTGTTCTTTCGCTCATAAGAATTAGAACTCATTTGTGAGTCTGAGCTTCTCTGTCCACGGTTGTGATAAGAGAGCAGTTCAATTGATTTCTAACTAATTGTCTCTGATTGGTTTTAATCTGGGTATTTTTGAAGAGGGATACATTCACCCCCCCTCTGTGCCCATCTCACCGATCCTATCATTTGGTATCAGAGCAGGTGTCTGCATAGAAGGTCCAGCGACCTACAGATCCGATCCTGCAGTCTTCAGTGCTATCTCACTTTTGGTGCATCATTATTCCTGTTGCATTAATCTGATCTGTTTCCATGGGTGATCCACCGATTTTCAACAGCTCTAATTTTAATGTGTGGTTTGTCAGTCTACGCAAATACGTTATATCAGTTAATCCTGATCTGTGGAAGTTAATTTCACAAGGTCCTCATAGATTACCAAAGAAAGTGTCCAAATGGACCGACAGTCACAGATCAAAGGATGGAGAAAATCAGAAAGCTATGAATCTGATGAAAGCAGCTACTGACAAAGCCTTACATTCTTGCCTTCATGATTGCAGGTCAGCTAAGGACATTCTGGATGTGCTGAAGCTAGCTCACAGTTTAAATGAGGACAGCTGCATGATGTCTAACGGAAGTAATAAAAGTGGCAGCGATCAAGGCAGCAATCAGAATGAAGATGATAATGATGAGGAGGTAAACCCTTTTGAGAACTATACTTTAGATGATTGGGAGAATTCATATGCTGAATTATTAGAGTCACATGAGAGGTTAAGAAAATAGTATAAAAAATTGAAAAAGGGCACTGGGTTAGAAAGTTCAAGTTATTCTTGTGAAAAATGTCTAGAGTTGAAATAATCTCATGATGCGTACTTTTCTGATGTTCAAATGCTTAAAGACCAAATTGGGTTGTTGAAAATTGAAAATCAAGATCTTGCAAATGAGATTACTGACCATGAAGAAAAATTCAGAAAACTTGAGCAAGAGAAGAATTTGTTTGCTGAAAAATTTAATGCCATAAAATCTGTAAATATGGAATTACAGAAAAATCTTGAAAAATAGTAAAAAGAATTGAAGGAGTTTGAAGCTGGGAGAGAAAGCCAGGTTAACTCAGAAGATCAGACTCTAATAAATGAGTTAATTCAAAATAATAAGCTTAAAGAAGAAAATGAGAAGTTAAAACTGCTGAACTCTTCGATGTCTGAAAAACTTCTAGCATTAGAAAGAGGAAAGTCTGTTCACATAGAAGAGTCTGATAACTTGAGCAATCTGGAACAGGAAGTTGAGAAATATAAAACTGCTAACAAGGTACTAAGTGAATGTGTGAATTACAGTGAGCAAGAGATTGTCAGTTATGAGTTACACATTGCCTCTCTATAATATGAAATCCAAGACTTGAGGAACTCTCTGTCAAAGTTTGTTGATGGACAAGAAAATCTGGACAGGCTGCTAGGAGTTAAGGTGAATACTCAAAAAGAAGGGATCGGCTACAAGCCAATTAATAAGAAATCATTTGAAAATAAACTAATGACATCCTTTGTAAAAGAATCAAATGGTGTTACAATCAATGCCAAAGCTCCTAGTGTAGCCACCACTTCACAAGTGAAACACCCCATTGTTAAGAAAAAATAGAAACAAAATGACCTTCAGAAACAAGCTGAAAAAGTGAAAAGGTATGTTCATGTGAAGAACAAGCAAAGAAACAATCATGTTGATGCTGTGCATGTGACACATAACCTAAACACACACACACAGGCACACAAAAGGAAAATGTCATGCCACTATTGTCATAAACTTGGACATCTAATGCATGAATGTAGGTTGATGGAAAAGGATGATCTGAGTGCTAGAAAATATCATGATAAAAATCCTTCATTTCAGAAAAAAGGAATTGAATGTTTTCATTGTGGTAAGTTAGGACACAATATTACACAATGCTGGTTTGTTAATGATAAGAAAAAATCACATTCATATCATGCTAAATTTCATGCAAACAGTCATGTTGTTAACAAGAACAAGTTTGATTCAATAAACCAGCATATGACATGCTTTAATTATGGAAAATTGGCTCATAAGAGATTTGAATGCTGGCTAAATGCTGGTGGGAGAAATTCTAATTCATGCTTTCACTGTGGCAAGATGGGCCACATTGCAGCCCAATGTTGGCATGCTTAGGGAAGGAAGTCTAACTATAAATCTGGTAAATTCCCTGTCAATAGAAACACTTCTGGTAGAAATGGATTTGTTTTTGAAAGGAAAACTCTTGCATGTCTTGAGTGTGGTAAGTTAGGCCACAGAGCTAGAGATTGTTGGCAAACTAAAAATGGAAGAAGAAATGTTCATGTAAACATCAGAGAATTTCATTCACGTGCACATAGGTTTCATGATTATACTAATGTGCACATCAAGAACACAAAAACTGCTATTTCATGTCGTTATTGTGGTGGCTTTGGGCATTCTATGAATAATTGTTCGGTAATGAAAACTGATGATCTATTTGCCCAGAAAAAGTTAAGAGTGCCATTCAAGGGGATCACTATCATTTCAGGACCCAAGACTGCTTGGGCACCTGTTTGTGCAAAATAAACTTTGTTTTGCAGGTGTGTCTTGGGATTGAGAAAATAAGAGGGGTAAATAAGCTAAGGCACTCAAAAGCAAATCTCTTTCTGAACTTTTCAGGTAAATTCTCTGCATTTTCTGTTCTAAAATTCATTGCATATCTTGTTTGATGTGTTCATGCATATTTGTCATCATTTGCATACTATGAGTATTCATGTCTCTCAATGCTCATACTGAATTGTCTGTTTAGATATTAGAATGAGAATGAACTTGTATTTCTGAAAAATTGAATAGACTGAATTTGAAGCCTGTATGTGATATCATACATGACCACTATGGTATATCAAATGGTAAGCCACCAAAAGGTAGGTGAAGTTTGTTTGGAGGTTCTTACTATGTGTGAAGTGGTCTTTTAGACCAAGTTCTCCGCCTAGTACCATGGGTCATATTGCTTAGTAGGGCAGTCTGAATGAGCATGAGTCATAAAATCATATGTTCGCCCTCATTGCAAGCATTGCATGTATACAGGGAGAGTTTGTTGAGTCTTTGCATACATGTAGTTAATTGCATTGCATTTCATTGCATTGAAAATGCCAAAAAGATTGATTGAATGCATATTGTCAGGGGGAGTCAATGCATTGCATGCAGGTTGTCAAATGCATACACTTGTCAGAATTCATTGCATGTTATCCTTGAAAATCCTGAAACATGCCAGACCTCCTGTTATCTCGCTTGGTGTGCATATCCTCTTTATTGATTCTATTGATAAACCTTGATCATATCAGAAAACTTTGGGCTTCAAAATCACATATTTTTGCTGGATTTCTTCTATCAGTCATTCATGAAGATTTCAATGAGGCTTGTCTAGATCATAAATCTGAAAACACTTGAACTAGGAATCTTCTATTATACGGTTTTATGAATATCTGAAATAACTCAGGTGGTTTAAGTTTAATGTATCCATTGAGTTTATCTTTAAATCTCTTAAAAATATCTGAATCATGTTTAATAAACTTTAACCAACTCATTCATGTTGTGTCTTGTAAAAACTTCTAAAATCTACACTATTGAATACATGGCTTTATTTGGTTAAGTACATGAAATTAATATTGATTTGAAGCAAATGAGCTTTCTGAAATGTCTAAAGGGTAAATATTTGTCAGAGCAATGACTTTGGTCACTAAGAAACCATGTCCAAAGGACTGTGTCATGAGGTGCCATAGTTAACTCTGCTTTAGAATGATTGATAATCTGGCAAAGTAATGGCATGCACACTGAGAAATACATCTCACTCATCAAGAAATGAGTTGAGGTATGTCATGAGGTGTAAATGTTAACTCTGTTAATATAAAGCATGACTATTAGTCACACTAAGTGCTTAGGGATATTGGCGTCTGATCAACGTATATCCTCTAGTTACAAGGTGTGCACTGAACTAGAGTGCTCGTAAAATTTGTAGCATGAAAATTTGTTGAAAAAATTGTAATATTTGAATATTGATGCAAAAATCAAATTGCTATAACCCTAGACAAAATCACATGACTTCATAATTGCTTGATCTCAATACTAGTGAATGTAATTCCGAAAGAAGTCAATAAATTTGATTGTGTAGGAGAAAGGGAAGTTAATCAAGATATAAATATGAGGGCTTGGTTCATTTTTATTAAACCGTGATTTTAGATATAAATACAGAATTTTATTGATAAACTTTACATACATCATGTTTAAACCATGCTGATCAATAAAGTTCATTCATAAGCCCTTATAATGGAAGACTTTGAAAAATTATGTTTTGGATTTATGAGATTGGTATCTCCTTGAAAATCTTGCTGAATTCCTTGTGTTTGGAGCTTAGTTGAAATTCTTTTCCTCACTGTCCTTGATTCATCATGACCAGAACTTATCCATTTATTCAGGGGGAGCTTCCTTGTCATATGAATCATGCTGCATAGAAATTCTTAAAGGGGGAGAATTGTGTGCTTGCATTGATACATTTAGGCGGAGTTCTTGCATTTATTGTTGCATCTGCATCTCTGCATTCATACCTCTCCATGGTTCTTCTTGATAATAACAAGGGGGAGAAATTGGCTGAGTCATAATTATGTTTGAACTTCCTTCTCAAACTATTTTCTTTTTTTGATGAAGTCAAAGGGGGAGAATAGTTTGAAGTCATCAGAATGACTCACAGTGTTGCCATCATCAAAAAGGGGGAGATTGTTGTGCCCCTGTGGTTTTGATGATTGGTTTTGATGTGAGTCAAACACTGTGAGTCACCATGTGATGTTCAGTCAATAACATTCCATGTGATGTTCAGTCATTAACATTTTGTCAGATCATAAAGCATTCATATGTTCAGTCATTCTGTCAGATCATAAAGTTTGCTTGTGGAAGTCCTGCACATTGCATTCTGCATACATAAAGTCTACACATTGCCTATGCATTCACTTGTCTGGTTGCATGAGACACTAAGTCTGTACATGGGCTTGGCGCTCGCAGAGTCTGTACATCGACTTGGCGCTGGCAAAGTCTATACATTCATGAGCCATGGCTGTACATCGTCTGCTGCATGTCACTTCAAGTCTGTACATGGTCTTGGCATATGCATTCACAAAGTCTATACATCCCTTCGTGGCATACAAAGTCTGCACATTCCTTTCTGTTATGTTTGTGCATTGCATGCATTTATGGTCAATGCGTGTTCATTGTGCATGTGTGGAACATCTCTCAAGTCTATACAACTCCTGCTTCAAGCATGAACACAAGTCTGCACATTCTAGTTTCAGGCATGAACACAAGTCTACACACTCTCTGCTGATATGTTTGTGCATGTGATAAGCCAATGCATTTCATGTCTCTCGTGCATTTTCAAGTCTATACACTTGTTAAGATTCGTCTCACTTGGCGTCTTTGAGCATGGAGCATTGAAGTCTGTACAACCTTTGCATTGCACTTAAGTCTATACATTGTTTATTCAGCACACACATGAAGTCTGTGCACACTTCATTGTGCATGCATGCATCATCTCATTAAGTCTGTACATCCATCAGCTGATAGCTGAGCAAGTATATACATTCTTTAGCTCAGTTCGCAGCTGAGTCTGAAGTCTGTATAGCCTGTTCTTCATACAAGTCTGTACATGCATTAACTGTGAGCATGGCATAGTCAGTACATTGTTCGTTGCAAGCCATTGTGCACGCATGACTAAGTATGTACATTATCTTTGCTGCAACACACAAGTCTCTACATAGGTTGCAAGTCTGTACAACTAGTGGCAAGTCAGTGCATCCATATTCATTATACATACTTTCTCATGTGCACAATGCATTTAGTGTATCATGTCTATACATCGTTCTAGCATACATGCACTCAAGTGCATACATTCCTCAATGGCTGGGCATCGTTCGTTCAGCAAGTCTGTACATCGCCCTAGGTTGCATTATCAAGTCTGTACATCCACCGTCTCATTCAAGTCTATACATTGCTTCTAGCATGCACACACACACCCAAGTCTATACATTACATCGTCTTGAGACTAAGTCTGTTCACCACCATCTTACTTAGCGTCTCTGTGCATACCTTCAAGTCTATACATTGTAAGACCAAGTCTGTGCATGCATCGTCTTTCAATTATATACATCGTGTGGTTCGAGCATTCAAGTCTGTACACTGGTGTCGTCGTTTGCATGATCAAGTCTATACAGACTTAGTCCATGCGTAAGCACAGCAAGTCTGTACATTGGTTTTGGCATGCACGGGTTCAAGTCTATACACTCCTTATCTTTACCTACGTTCAGAATACTAAGTCTATACATCGCGTGAAGTCTGTACATCGGTAAAGTCTCCACATGGTTGCTTTGAAGCTGCATCAAGTCTATACATTGTCGCCTGCTCGTGCAAGTCTATACATCATTGTCTCATGCATTCTAAGTCCATACACTGTATTTGGGCATTGTTCTTCACAGCAAGTCTGTACACTGCTTTCTCATGCACGCAATCAAAGTGTGTACAGCCTGTGTTCGCATCGGTTAAGTCTATACATTTGCTATGGCTTGTTCATGCATCGTTCTCATCAAGTCTGTACATTGAGCACGCCTGAGCACTCATCGCCAATGTACACACTCTCCTATATGCATTTGTGCATTGTTCAAAACAAGTCTGTACATAGTTCTCGCGTGCACACTAAGTCCATACACTCAATGTTGCATCATGTCTGTACACGCTTTGTTAAAAGCCTGAACCAACTCTGCACATCCCATTAATATCTTCTTATGATTGCTTGACAAGTACATCCTTCGAGAAGAAAATGTTTGGGGACGTGATCCGAGGTTGGCACTTGGCACGTGATCTGAGGTGTACTCTGGACAAAGAGGGCACAAGCCCTGCACACGCCCTAGCTGCTGCTGATATAAATAGACGCGATCGTGCTGAGAGATGGTAATCAAGAGAGTGAAAAATCAAGAGAGCAGAGAGTGATAGAAGAAGAGAGCAGCAGAGAGGCAGAGAACAGAAGAAGAAGAAGAAGAAAAGAAGAGCAGAGAAGAAAAAGAGAGAACAACGTGAGAGAAAGAGAAGAAGAGAGAAGAAGAAAGAAGAGGAAGTGAGAAAGAGAGAGAGAGTTCGTGGAGAAGAAGAAAGAAGAGTTTATTAAAGATCTGTTTACTGGACCGTGGATCAAATCCAGGCCAGTCAGCTCCATGGGAGACACATCTATGTTATTATCATTTCCAGCTTTCTGACTGATGTATTTTCCGTTTCTTTTTTTTACTTTACTTCCTTGGTTTTGTCTTTTCCGATTCTCTAGTTTGAGATCGGGGTTCCTCCTGTGGACTCAGGAGAAGGGAGACTTGTGTCTCCGGTTGCAAGTGACTGGTGTCGCTTGTGGGTTCCCTCCTGGGTGGAGGAAAAGAGACCTCGGTCTCTGGTTGCTAGTGACGGGTAGTCACTAGTGGTTCCCTCCGGTTTGGAGGAAGAGGGGAGGTTGTTCCCCTGGTCAAGCTATTAGGCAGCACCTGTTGCAGACTGAGTCTGCGGTTCTAGCGTTAGCTAGTGGAAGCCTCACTCCGGTTTGGAGTGAGGGGTGGATGTAGGTCTGTGGACCGAACCACCTAAAAAATTATCTGTGCCGTGGTTTGGCTTGTGCGTTTGCTCCTTGTCTTCTATCTCCCCTTCACAGGTTATGCATGGTTGATTTGTTGTGATTTCCTTGGGAGCTTATATGATTGTGAAGTGTTTATTCTTTCGCTCAGAAGAATTAGAACTCATTTGTGAGTTTGAGCTTCTCTGTCCATGGTTGTGATAAGAGAGTAGTTCAGTTGATTTCTAACTAATTGTCTCTGATTGGTTTTAATCTGGGCATTTTTGAAGAGGGATACATTCACCCCCCCTCCGTATCCATCGCACCGATCCTATCAACTTCCCTCTCGGGTGGTAAACTGGGTAATTCGGATGGAAACACATCTGGGAACTCATTTACAATAGGAATGTCCGCTAAGATAATCTCCTTGGATTCGGTAATAATGACAGAAGCAAGAAAAGCTTCACATCCTTGTGAGATAAGTTTGCAGAGAAGATATAATACTAGGATGCTTCTGGTACTTGATGCCAAGAAAAGAGAATCTTGGAAGACCAGGCTTTCGAAAGAATATAATCCTATTTCGGCAATTGATATAAGCATCATGATCTACAAGCCAATCTACCCCTAAAATAGCATCATAGCATTTCGTGTCAAGGCATACTAAGGTTGCAGGGAGATTATGACCTTCTACTATCACTTCGCTATCAGGATAATAGTCGGTAAGCTTTGTTCTAGAACCTAAGGGTGTGGAAATAGCGAGATCTGAAGGTAAGGGGACTGATGCAATTGATAATATTTTTGTAAAAGTAGTGGAGATAAAAGAATGAGAGGCACCAGTGTCAAATAGCACAAATACAGGACGAGAATAAATTTGAAGAGTACCTTCCATAAGCCCACCATCCCTGGGCGCTTCCTCTTCTTCTAGAACAGCATTGAGGTGAGCCTGCCTCCTACGTCCTCCACCAAACGATTGGTCTTTCATAAGGGGGCAATCTGGCATGCGATTGTAAGGCCCGTGCCTCAGTGGATCCTTAGTGGTTTGGATCTAATATTTGATCTGGAATTTCCGACTATTTTCCTGTATTTTTAGGAATTTTCTTGGTATTTTTTGTGGATTTATTTGGAGTTAATTGAGGGTTAATAGACATTAATAAGATTTTAATATATATATAATGATTATATTATATATATTTTAATTTTATTCTATTTTCTTTTAATCCCTCACCCTCACACTCTCTCTCCCCCGTCGATCTCTTTCTCTCACGCTCTCTCTCTCTTCGTTCGATCGCCCCCTCCCCTCTCCTAGGGAAAGCAGGCGAGAGGACGTCGGATTGAATCATGGTTGGTGCCGGTGGATTCCTCGCGTCGAGAGGAACGCGTGGATACCCATTTCGGCGCGGTTCGGTGATCGTGGGAGCGGGACGGTGTGTGAAGGCTCCGTGAACCCTCCTCCGTGCATGCGGCGTTTCCGGCCGTTTCGGCTTGCAAGAGGTAGGGGGATGGACTTCTGAACTTGCTAGGATCAATTCCTGTAGCTAGTTCGTTTGATTAGAACCCCGTAGCAGACATAATGTTCATTTTCCTATTTGTGGGGTTTTAGTCTAAATTTTTGAGATTAATGCATTATGAGCTTTGCATGTGATGTTTTTAGCTATTATATTGTTGTTTGGGATGTATGGCTTGACAGGAAACAGGTTTTACATCATTACCCGACGATTTCCATCGTCCGGGAGGGAACCGGTTTTCAAATCGAACCCGCCCGCGTCCCAAGTGGCGTGACGGTCCTTCCAGGAACCGTCACACGCCTGACGGTCCTTAGAGGACGCGTTATTTCTATATAACGCCCCGTTGACGGGGCGTTATTTTGAGAGTAACGGTGGGGCTCCCATCCGTTACTCGTCCGTTGGATCACGTTGACCGCGTGAGGCGGTGAGCCTGACGGCCAGTCGGCCGACCGTCAGGTCAACCCGACGTGCCTAGGCGAGAGCGTTATATCGCCTGTTAATGGTTTTTAGAACGCTATGCATGGGTTTTGGCCTCGGGTGGATGTAACGGCGAGGGTCCAACGCGTTACAGTTGATGTAACGCGCTGTGCCCCTACCGTTACATTCTGTTTCGTCCGTTTGGGCTGGAACTTCGGTGGATGTAACGGGTAGGGGCGGACGCGTCATTCTTGATATAACGTGCCAGTCCCTGATCGTTACTCACCTGTAGCGCATGGGCAGCAGACCGCCACATGCCTGTTGGTTTAAAATGGGTGCCGGCCTATTCGTTAAGCGTTCCATTACGTATATATGCCATGTTTAGATTATTCTATTATACAATGGCATGTTTTTAATCCCAATAGAGTAGCTTTTCTTTCCTTGCAATGGAGCCACTGTTGTTGCCCTAAGGTCTGTTGAGTACCGACCCGCTTGGGGATAGCGGAGGGGTGTTTCCCGCACATGGTTTGTAAGCTAGTTCCGTGGGCTCCCAACCAACGGTAGCGTCCTACCGAGGGAGAAACTAGCTAGAGGGCCTGACTCAGGCGAGAGTCAGTGTGTGCACACGTGGTCAGAGGCTGTGGACTGACACTGACGAGTGTCACTCTGACTGGTCACTTGGTTTGGTACTATTTATGCGCTCAACTTGTCGTTTTACCGACTGCGAGTGCTTGAGACGCAATGTAAGTCGTCAGTGGACGCATCTGGTTTCTGCTCCAGTGGTTGTCCTACTCCCTACTGCTTGGATTAGTTAAGGCTTATCCTGTTTGGTAGATTTAGTTTCAGTCGCTTGCATTTAATTATTATTGGCATGTGTTAGCTGTTATCCCTGCTTAGATAGAGTTTACAACTTTCTTGTGCTTAGTTATTCATGCCAATGCCTGTTATTTTATTAAAATGCATGCCCTATTGCCTTTATCTTCGCATGCATGCTTGTTTAGTGCGAGGTAGGGATCCGCGTGACCCCTACTGAGTCTTGCTGTGACTCACCCTTCTCCTTTCAGGTGAGCCGCGCCCGCCGTCTCCCGGTGTTTTGTGAGGTTGCTCGGAGACCGTGCTTAGTTGCCAGCAGTTGACGGGTCGCCTTTGTGAGGCTCTGTTGTACTTTTGCCGGGGTATGCCCCGCGTAGTTGTACTTTTTGGACTAGTACTCTTGTGCTTCTGGACTAGTTATATAAATATCACTCTGGTTATTTTTGAATTGCTTCCGCACTTGTGTTAATTTTATTGCTTAATTGTAATATGTGCGTTCCAAATTGCAATCCGTTATGCACCCCCTCGACAAACTTCACTAACCCTTCAGGGGCCTCATCAGCCTCTTGGGTGGCTTCCCCAGTTCATGGTATTGGTGCATCGATGTTATCGGTATATCGGCATCCGGAACTCTGGGTCGTCACAGCTGGTATCAGAGCGGAGTTGAGGATTTGTATAAGGAATTGGAATTTGCAACTTGTCCAGAGATAGTCCTTCGTGTTGTCTATTGCTGGCTTAGGGTTGTTTTCTACGTGATTGATGTGATTCCTGTTGCTTTATATTTTTCAGCAGTGCAAGATGTCGCCTCGTCGAGGAAGACCTCCTCGAGTTCCTCGAGCTCCCCGAGATGCGCCCAGGGAAGATAGTGGTTCTGCACCTCCTCCTGCAGTTCCCGCTATTCCTGCCGTTCCAGTCGTTCCTCCTCCAGCGCCGATGGATGCTCCTCAGGTTGAAGTGCCTGGCAGTCGAGGCAGGGCTTTGAAAAAATTTCTTATGTTCAATCCGCCTGCTTTCGATGGACAGCCCGATCCAGAGGTTGCGAGGCAATGGTTAGATGCTATTGAATGTGTGTTCCTGTCTATGGAGAGCGCTGAAGATGAGAAGGTTATGCTTGCCGCTTTTCAACACCAGGGTACAGCCATCACGTGGTGGAAAGCTGAGTGGCAGATTGCTTTTCATTCCAGACCTCTTCGGCAGATCACTTGGGTAGAGTTCGTTGCTACTTTCGAGCGTGCATATACTCCTGCCTGCTTGCAGATGGCAAAAATGTATCAATTTATGGTGCTGACTCAAGGTAGTATGACTGTGCTTCAGTATCGGAATAAGTTCATGGAATTGGGTCAGTATGCGCCCCATCTGCTGGCAAATGAAGCGTTGAAGACTCAACAATTCTTGCGAGGTTTGAGGCCAGAGTTGAAGATGCCCCTGATTGCAAGTCGTGTTGTCGATCTAGATGGTGCGTGCCAGATAGCTGTGGCACTTGAGCTGGAGATGGCAAGACCAGGTGGGTATCCTCAGGCGGGGTCAGTTCAGCCGGCAGTGCAGTCTCAGCAGGCTTACCGACTGCCAGTGGCAGGTGTTCCCTCGGTCCAACCAGAGGTTAGCAGTGCTTCTTCGCCTTCCAAGAGCAAGTTTAAGAAGTTCAAGAAGAAAAAGAGGTTTTTCCAGCAGCCGTCGTTCGGTACAGATTTTGTTCAGCAGACGACAGCGCCTTCTACTCAAACTCGTCAGAGTTCAGCTGTCAGTCAGCCATGGACGTGTCGGAGATGCGGGGGTCATCATAAGGGCCAGCCGTGTTCTCTGCCTGTTGTTTGCTTTCGATGTGACCAGCCGGGTCATGTGGTTCGGGATTGGCCACTGAGGCCGAAGCAATTGCAAGCTCCTTAGTTCTCTCAGCCTCAGCAGCCGCAATTCAGACCTCCTCCTGTACCTCAAACTCAACAACAGTTCTATTCTCAAGCGTCGGCGTCTTCTCAGCAATCTTCAGCCGGATCAAAGAAGCAGAAAGACAAAGTTTCTCATATGACTAGAGCTGAAGCTATTGCGTCCCATCTGGTGGAAGGTACGATTATGCTTTATGGTCATTCAGCTCGCGTCTTATTTGATTCTGGTGCTTCTCACTCTTTTATTTCTGAGGCTTTCTTGGCATGTATTGAGGAGCCGACATGAGAGATGTCTTGTGAGATGTTTGTTGAATTGCCTTCTGGAGATTTCATGATTACACCTTTGTGTATGGGAGAGTCTCCTGTGATGATTGATAATCACCAGTTGCCGGCAAGATTGTATGCGTTGCAGCTGGCAGATTATGATGTTATTCTGGGAATGGATTGGTTGGAGCAGTATGGAGCTGTGGTTGACTGCAGATCGAAGAAAGTCTATTTTCAGCCCCAAGGAAAATCAGCCTTTTATTTCCAAGGTATTCGATCCCGTTCTTCTCGTATGATTATTTCTGCTATTCGAGCCTATAGGTTGCTTAGTGCAGGTTGCCAGGGATTCTTAGCTTCTGTGTTTGCTATTGAGAAACCACGACAGGATGTCAATGATATTCCTGTTGTCTGTGAGTTCCCGAATGTGTTTCCTGACGAGTTGCCAGGCTTGCCTCCAGAGCGAGAGATTGAAATGGTGATTAAACTGATTCCTGGTACAGGCCCGTTAGCAAAGGCACCGTACCGTATGGCTCCAGCTGAACTTAAAGTACTGCAAGCACAGCTACTTGAATTGCTGGAAAAAGGTTATATTCGCCCCAGTTTTTCTCCGTGGAGTGCTCCAGTGTTGTTTGTGAAAAAGAAAGATGGAAGCCTGAGACTTTGTATTGATTACAGGCAGCTGAATCAGGTGACTATCAAGAACAAATATCCGCTTCCCAGGATTGATGATTTGTTTGACCAGTTACAGTCTGCTACTGTCTTTTCACGAATTGACCTCCGGTTTGGCTACTTTCAATTGCGGATCTGGGAATCTGATGTGGAGAAGATAGCTTTCAGCACTCGATATGGTCACTATGAATTTTTGGTAATGCCGTTTGGATTGACTAATGCCCCACCAGCTTTCATGGACTTAATGCAGCGTATCTTTCGTCCATTTCTTGATCAGTTCGTGGTGATCTTTGTTGATGATATTCTGATATATTCTGCCTCTGATGAAGATCATGTACAGCATTTGAGGATCGTTCTGCAGACTCTGAGAGATCACGAGCTCTATGCGAAGTTCAGTAAGTGTGAATTTTGGCTTCAGGAAATTCATTTTCTTGGCCACGTGATTTCTGGTGACGGAGTGGCAGTGGACCCTACAAAGATTGAAGCTGTTTTGAGTTGGCAGAGATCGAGAACGATCACTGAGATTAGAAGCTTTTTAGGGTTGGCTGGGTATTATCGCAGGTTCATCCAGGATTTTGCGAAGATTGCAGCACCGATGACTAGACTGACTCGTAAAGATGTACCTTTTGTCTGGTCAGATCAGTGTGAGGCTAGCTTTGTTGAATTGAAAAGGCTATTAACCTCTTCTCCAGTGTTGACTTTGCCTTCTGACTCGGGTGGATTTCTTGTTTGCACAGATGCTTCTCGAGTGGGTTTGGGTGCAGTGCTGATGCAACATGGTAAGGTTATTGCATATGCATCTCGGCAATTGAAACAGCATGAAGAAAATTATCCCACGCATGATCTGGAGCTAGCTGCAGTTATTTTTGCCTTGAAAATCTGGAGACATTATCTGTATGGTGAGAAATTTCAGATTCTTACTGATCATCAGAGTTTACAGTATATTTTCTCCCAGAAAGATCTGAATCTCAGGCAGCGTCGATGGATGGAATTCATGAAAGATTATGACTTTACACTTTCCTATCAGCCGGGTAAAATGAATGTTGTGGCTGATGCTCTGAGCAGGAAGGTGCAAGTCAATCAATTGTTGCTTCATGAATGGAAATTATGGGAACAGCTTCCGAGTGAGGCATTCAGCGTGGAGATTCCTGCCGATCCGAGGATGGCAGTTTGTGCTAGCTTGGTTTTGGGTTCAGCTTTGCATCAGCAGATTAAAGAAGCTCAGCAAGATGATTCTGATTTGGCCCGTGTTATATCAAGATATGATGTGGAATTTGATGACGAGCTGGTCGTCAGCTTCCAGGGTAGATGGTATGTCCCCGCTGATGATGAATTGAGGCATGAGATTCTAAGTGAAGCCCACGGTTCCCGTTTTGCTATTCACCCAGGTGTCACCAAGATGTATCAGAATTTGAAAAAGCAGTTCTGGTGGCCAGGTATGAAGAAAGACGTGGCTATATTTGTTTCTAAGTGCTTGACTTGTCAGCAGGTTAAAGTCGAACATCAAAAGCAAGGGGGATTGCTTCAGCCTTTAGAGATTCCAATGTGGAAATGGGACCACATTACTACAGACTTTGTGGTGGGTTTGCCTCGGACTTCTCAGGGTTTTGATGGTATATGGTTGCTTGTCGACAGATTGACTAAAACTACCAGATTGTTGCCGATTAAAGTTGCTTGGAGTGTGTAGAGGTTGGCCGAGCTTTATGTGCAGAAGATCGTGCCACTGCATGGAATTCCTGTTTCACTTGTGTCAGATCGTGATCCACGTTTTACCTCCGGCTTCTGGCGTAGTTTCCAGAAAGTTTTGGGCACTGAGTTAGCGTTCAGTTCAGCGTATCACCCACAGTCAGATGGATAGTCAGAGAGGACTATTCAGACTCTGGAAGACATGCTGAGATCGTGTTGCCTTGACTGGCAGGGTTCGTGGAGTCAACATTTGCCACTTGTTGAATTTGCTTATAATAACAGTTTTCACTCTAGTATTGGCATGGCTCCTTATGAAGCGCTGTATGGTCGTCCTTATCGTACTCCCTTGAACTGGTTTGATGTTGGGGACAGATTGTTGACAGGACCTGACATGGTACAGCAGTGTTCTGATGTGGTTCATCTGATCAGGTAGAGATTGTTGACCGCCCAGAGTCGACAGAAAAGCTATGCAGATCAGCGCAGACGTCCACTACAGTTTGAGCCAGGAGATATGGTGTTTGTTAAGGTATCTCCGATGAAGGGTGTTTCTAGATTTGGGAAGCGTGGAAAGCTTAGTCCGCAATATGTTGGCCCGTTTCCTATTGTTGAAGCTGTGGGTCCGGTAGCTTATCGTTTGTAACTACCAGCGGCTATGCAAGCTATTCATGATGTCTTCCACGTGTCTCAGTTGAGGAAATATGTGCCAGATGCTTCTCATGTTCTCGATGATTCAGTTTCGCCCGAGGTGACTGCTGATTTGTCTACGCCAGAGTTTCTTATCAGAATTGAAGACCATCGTGAGAAGCGGTTGAGAAATAAGGTTATCCATCTGGTAATAGTTTCTTGGCAGCATCACTCTGGTAATGAGTCCACTTAGGAACGTGAAGATGAGATGCGTCAGCTTTTTCCTTTCTTATTCCAGTGAAGTATAAGTCTTTTCTTAGTTTCCCCCTTTTCCGTTGTTGTAAATTTCGAGGGCGAAATTTCTTTTAGGAGGGAGGGACTGTAAGGCCCGTGCCTCAGTGGATCCTTAGTGGTTTGGATCTAATATTTGTTCTGGAATTTTTGACTATTTTCCTGTATTTTTTGGAATTTTCCTGGTATTTTTCCGGATTTATTTGGAGTTAATTGAGGGTTATTAGAAATTAATAAGATTTTAATATATATAATGATTATATTATATATATTTTAATTTTATTCTATTTTCTTTTAATCCCTCACCCTCACACTCTCTCTCTCCCCTGTCGATCTCTTTCTCTCACGCTCTCTCTCTCTTCGTTCGATCGCCCCCTCCCCTCTCCTAGGGAAAGCAGGCGAGACGACGTCGGATTGAAGCGTGGTTGGTGCCAGTGGATTCCTCGCGTCGAGAGGAACGCGTGGGTACCCATTTCGGCGCGGTTCGGTGATCGTGGGAGCGGGGCGGTGTGTGAAGGCTCCGTGAACCCTCCTCCGTGCATGCGGCGTTTCCGGCCGTTTCGGCTTGCAAGCGGTAGGGGGATGGACTTCTGAACTTGCTAGGATCAATTCCTGTAGCTAGTTCGTTTGATTAGAACCTCGTAGCATGCATAATGTTCATTTTCCTATTTGTGGGGTTTTAGTCTAAATTTTTGAGATTAATGCCTTATGAGCTTTGCATGTGATGTTTTTAGCTGTTATATTATTGTTTGGGATGTATGGTTTGACAGGAAACAGGTTTAACGTCGTTACCTGACGATTTCCATCATCCGGGAGGGAACCGATTTTCAAACCGAACCCGCCCGCGTCCCAGGTGGTGTGACTGTCCTTCCAGGAACCGTCACACGCCTGACGGTCCTTGGAGGACGCGTTATTTCTATATAACGGCCCGTTGACGGGGCGTTATTTTGAGAGTAACGGTGGGGCTCCCATCCGTTACTCGTCCATTGGATCGCATTGACCGTGTGAGGCGGTGAGCCTGACGGCCAGTCGGCCGGTCGTCAGGTCAACCCGACGCGCCTGGGCGAGCACGTTATATCGCCTGTTATTGGTTTTTAGAACGCTATGCGTGGGTTTTGGCCTCGGGTGGATGTAACGGCGAGGGTCCAACGCGTTACAGTTGATGTAACGCGCTGTGCCCCTACCGTTACATTCTGTTTCGTCCGTTTGGGCTGGAACTTTGGTGGATGTAACGGGTAGGGGTGGACGCGTCATTCTTGATATAACGCGCCAGTCCCCGACCGTTACGCACCTGTAGCGCATGGGCAGCAGACCGCCACATGCCTGTTGGTTTAAAATGGGTGCCGGCCTATTCGTGAAGCGTTCCATTACGTATATATGCCATGTTTAGATTATTCTATTGTACAATGGCATGTTTTTAATCCCAATAGAGTAGCTTTTCTTTCCTTGCAATGGAGCCACTGTTGTTGCCCTAAGGTCTGTTGAGTACCGACCCGCTTGGGGAGAGCGGAGGGGTGTTTCCCGCACACGGTTTGTAAGCTAGTTCCGTGGGCTCCCGGCCAACGGTAGCGTCTTACCGAGGGAGAAAACTAGCTAGAGGGCCTGGCTCAGGCGAGAGTCAGTGTGTGCACACGTGGTCAGAGGCTGTGGACTGACACTGAAGAGTGTCACTCTGACTGGTCACTTGGTTTGGTACTATTTACGCGCTCAGCTTGTCGTTTTACCGACTGCGAGTACTTGAGACGCAGTGTAAGTCGTCAGTGGACGCATCTGGTTTCTGCTCCAGTGGTTGTCCTACTCCCTACTGCTTGGATTAGTTAAGGCTTATCCTATTTGGTAGATTTAGTTTCAGTCGCTTACATTTAATAATTATTGGCATGTGTTAGCTGTTATACCTGCTTAGATAGAGTTTACAGCTTTCTTGTGATTAGTTATTCATGCCAATGCCTGTTATTTTATTTAAATGCATGCCCTATTGCCTTTATCTTCGCATGCATGTTTGTTTAGTGCAAGGTAGGGATCCGCGTGACCCCTATTGAGTCTGGCTGTGACTCACCCTTCTCCTTTCAGGTGAGCCGCGCCCACCGTCTCCTGGTGTTTTATGAGGTTGCTCGGAGACCGTGCTTAGTTGCCAGTAGTTGATGGGTCGCCTTTATGAGGCTCTGTTGTACTTTTGCCGGGGTATGCCCCGCGTAGTTGTACTTTTTGGACTAGTACTCCTGTGCTTCTAGACTAGTTATATAAATATCACTCTGGTTATTTTTGAATTGCTTCCGCACTTGTGTTAATTTTATTGCTTAATTGTAATATGCGCGTTCCAAATTGCAATCCGTTATGCATCCCCTGGACAAACTTCACTAACCCTTCAGGGGCCTCATCAGCCTCTTGGGTGGCTTCCCCAGTTCATGGTATCGGTGCATCGATGCTATCGGTATATTGGCATCCGGAACTCTGGGTCGTCACAGCTGGTATCAGAGCGGAGTTGTAGGGAACGGTCGGGATCCTGAAAGTTACGCCCTCTTGGCGATGAAAGAAATCCCACCATATCCGACCGTCACTGGCAATGGAGGACCCATGCTTGGCACGGCTGTCCAAAGGGAACTGCGCGGCTGATGAAGGAATATGCTGATCGTAGCCGAAGTTTCTGCTAAAACGGAATGGGTAATAGGGCTCCAAGATGAGAAAGCCTCCCTTCCTGAAGACCAATACACTGGGTCGGATAGCCATAGCCCACCTTACCAGTTCTGGTTCTAATATGGGCCGGGTGGCACCGGCCCCCAAAACCGGATGGACATAAACTTCTACCTCTTCCATTCTGCATTCCCTCTGAGGGTCTACTAAGAGAGCCGAGCCTGCTGCCAAGCTCCAAAAATGAATGCTACCAGGAGCATCTACAGGCACTCTTGTCAACCGGCCCCTGATCTTGAACAACTGCTCTGAGAAAAGGCCGGGTTCGGCGCTAGCAAACTCAATCATCCGAGGGAGCAGTGTGTCTAACTGCAAAGTTCTCGGGGCCAGCTCGGGGAAAATGCTGCAAACCCAAGCATTGAAGAAATGAAATGGACCTACAGTCCGTAAAGAACGGGGAACCCGATGTCTATATAAATCTCCCAGCGATTTGTAAACAAAACACAAAGCCGCCGGGCACAGAGACAGTCTCATCCCCCAGGCCATCTGACAGGCCGGATATATAGCCGCCGGTCTGATAATCGTCTCGTCCCCTTGGGGGAGAGTGAAAGTGCACAGCCAGAAGGTCAGATAAGCTGCACAATGAGTAATGGGGTCAACCCCTACAGGGTTCGGGCCATCTACACCTGCTCGGCACAGTGAAGCCGACAATGCTGATTTATAACGAGGGGCCCTGATCTACTTATTGAGAGTCGGTCCCACGGAAGGGAAGTCTGTATACTTCAAAGGACCCCCGAAGAAGTACTGTATCCACTGTCCTACACGGACTCTCAACCTGCTGCTCTTTTTCAGGGGTTGATATCCTTTGGAAGATCCCCTGCTATAGGACAGACAAATGGTCCGATAAGCCTTTATCAAGTACCGATATGCGTAGCCAAAAGAATATCTACCCTCTCTATCAGAGGCGTCCTTTACGGAGTCATCTAGACAGACCTCTTCATATGGCTCCCCATCTATAGGCAGGCCTGAAAGCGGCGCAAGACTCCAAAGATGGAGAGAAGTCTCGCCTTCTGCTGTATAGAACGTATTGAACTGTGGGCAGAACACTTCAAGCATGCTGCAACATAATCCCCGAGAGATGGGATAGCGGAACCTGGAGGCAAATACACTATGATATACCCCAGCTCTAATCAGTAAAGGGGCGTATTCCTTCAAGACAAATTTTGTAAACTCCACCGCTCCTACCCTGAAGAGATGGGCGTCCGTCACTTTAGCGTCCCCAAACCAGTCGGCAGCCAGCTGATATTTGAATTGAACGGGCAGACAGTTCAGAATGAATGGCTCGTCCCTATAACCCCACTTCACAGGAGCTAGAAAAAGTCCAAAGTTGGGCTTCTCCCGATGGACACGACCGGCTGCATGGTCCCACCTTGCCGGGGTAAACTCTGGAGCCCGGGTCAGCATCTTCTTCTCCGGCTCTAATTCGAAAATGCCCAGCACGGCATTCTAGTCCCTCTGCTCGCCTGGGAGATATATAGCTCGGGCTTGATAAACAGAACCCTTCATGCTATCTCTGTCAGCCAGTATTGCCGCTTCCACAGACCGAGCAAGTAGGAAATCCCTCATTCCGCCTATGGTGAAGGTCTGGATAAATGGCAGCAGATGACGATCCTTCGGCAGATCCGGACGGTAGTCAGAAGCCCTTCTGAAATCAATCCCTTCTGTGGAAGAATAGACTCCGGAAGACGGCACTGTGTCAGTCTCGGAATCAGAGGACTCATCAACAGTGGCGATCTGGTTATAGCCGAAGCCCAGACAATTCACATTCAGCCAGTTGACTGAAGCCCGAGATATGTCCGGCTGAGCCGATGAACTCGCCCCCGCAGTCACGGAAGTCGCCGTAGAAGCACCGGAAGCCATGTCAGCACCTGTGGTCAGGGAAGCATGAGAAGATAAGCATCAGAAGGATGAATGGGCATGTAACAATGAGGCAAAGAATTTTCAATAAATTTCGGCAGCATCTCCCCTTGTCCGGGGTCTGCCCAAAGAAAGATAGGGAGTCACCCACCAAGAGGGAGTGATCCCGAACATAAAAGGGGACTTAGTCCCGTATAACGAACCTACCCGAGACTAAAGAAAAGGGGGGAAGATGAAACAAGGCTCTCGGAGCGGGGAGGATCACCACCGCCGCCGAGATGAAGAAAAAGAAAGGATGGTAAAAAATGAGGGTAAAAGCCCTCTCGGGGGGGTTAAAAAGAAAGGGAAGGAGGGGCTTCTCGGCGTGAAGGAAAGCGCGCCGAGAACCCTCCGTCGGCCGGAAGAAAAGGCAGGCGCGCCGAGATGCCCGCGCCGAGAAGTCCGCTGAAGACCCCGAGTCGAGAAGGGCGCGCCGAGAAGACCCTTGCCGAAGACGCCTGCGCCGACAATAGTCGCGCCGAGACCGCCGCGCCGAGAAGCTGCTGAAGACCCTCGCGCCGAGAGGGCCGCGCCGAGAAGCCCCGCGCCGAGAAGGGCCATACCCTGCACCGAGAAGCCCAAGGCGAGGCCAAGAAGGCTCCAAAATGCTGACAATAAAATCAAAAGATATGGAGATGAAAAACATGAAAATGAAAGATACATGTGCATAATATTGCTGCAGCAACATGATCAAGCCAAAGAATAATGTCAAAATGGAGGAAGATTGATGCGGGACGGATGACTCGACCGGGCTAGGACGTACGATGGACACAAGTGCGGCCAGCACTAGCACGTTAAGGCAAGCCAGGCGGCTAGCCACTGTGGTATTCTCCGGGTGGAGACGCCTCTCAACAGTGCTCTCTCTTTAGCCCAGCGATCGTCCCTTGCGAGGGAAACGTGGGGATCGCGGCGATTAAGAAACCACCGTCGCCTAGGGTACCGATTTGCGTTTGGTGCTCGATCGGAGCTACGGAACGGGCACTCTCAACTCACTAGCACGGTGATTTAGATACAAGCTAACGGCCCTAATCTCACAAACGCAGCAATATAGAATGTATACTAAATTAGCAATGTGAGAATGGAATGAACGCGTACCTCCACGTCTAGGCGTGGGGAAGAATTCCCGGCCATTTTCCGAACAACCCCGATATACAAATGATTTAATTTTACAATTTCAGATCTAGAAACCCACTCCACACAGGGAGGTAAAGGGTTACAAAATGATGTTTGGGGGTTGCTGGGTCCCGGGTTGATGGGCAGCAAGCAACGGAGCCGAGGAAGGCGAGCTGGAGCCGAACGAGCGCACTGAGGGCGAGTCGACTTGGTTCTGTCCACACCGGGCACCCTGTGCAGCGATCTTCCGACGACTATAAATCCTAGCCACAGCGTCTGATTGGGGTGCCGTTTATTGGAGAATGACGGTGACTGGACGTAGTTTCTTCACTCCAGAGGGCGCATTCAGATCCTTTCAGATCTGGGTGCAGCAATGATTTCTTTCAGCGTCTGATTTGGTGTTCATAGAACTGCACAGACAGACAAATAAATGGTGGAAAAAGGGTTGCCGATGTTGAAATGGAACTCCGTCTATGGGAGGTTGTTGGTGACGTCCATAGGAACAAATCCTATGAAGACCTCTCTCTCAGATATTGGCTGGATGAGGCGGGACAGATGTGGGAAGTCGCCTCTGGATCTGGACTGAGTCTGTTCAGATCTTCTTGCGCGACCTCACGAGAATTGACGCCACGGACAGCACAGACCTTGAAATGCAACGAAACCAGAGGCAACGTGAAGATGACTTGCAATACTTTAATTGATATTCAGACAACAGCTCCTGATCATGTCGTGGTTGGGCTGCATAAACTGAAACACAGTCACCCTCAGATCTGGACTGCACTCTGGGACAGATCTGCGCGCCGCCACGAGAAAAATCACCGCCGGTGCTCCCGAACTCCAAACGGCAACAAACCAGCGCTGAATTCTTGCAATCTTGTAGTAGTATCAAGGATAAATCGGAGGGAACAAGATGATAAGAGGGGGATGGGAAGAGAAGGTCGAGTCCACGACCAGATTTCTGGGAAATTCACACCAAGGGAAAGGGCAAGAGAAAGAGGGAGAATCACGCTCTTAACAATTTTCTTTCAACAAAATATCATTAGCCTTTACATATACAATGTACAAGCCTTTAAATAGGCATTACAAGAGCTATAGAGCTATGGGGGGATGCATGGGATACCATAAGGGGGGAGGGGAGGGAGCCCATTACAACTTGCCAAGTGGTGAAAGTGAAAGGGGGGGGGCAAGGGGACATGGGTGTTCACCAAACTTTGAATTTCCTGTAAAAAGGAGGGAGGTGGCAGCCATTTGAATATGACCAGCAGCCTATCTAGCCTCCCACGTGGTAAATGGAGAGGGGAAGAAGAAAATTCAAAGTTGCTAGCCTAATACAACAAGGAAGGGGGCGCCCCCCTTATTGGGCTATGAATGGGCCTCTTGGAGGCCTTGGCTTAAGCAAGCCCAACCAGCCAATATGGCTTAAGGCCATTCCCATCTTAAGAACCCAAGAGTAAAAGAAACCCATTTTAGAATGAGGCCTCTCCCACTTAGGGAGCCCATATAGAAAGGGAGCCCAATTGGGCCTTGCTAGGCTAATGGGTTCTCTATCTTGGTCCAAGGCCTTTCCTTTCTTAAGGAGAATGGTAAAGGGCCTTAGCCAATTAGCCTTGTAAGAGGCCTATAACCAGCCCAATATGAAAACCCACATATAATGTGACATTACAAGCCCAATTTGATGCTAAAAAAGGTCCAATTTGAAGCCAAAGTGTCCCCAATTTGAAGGGAAGTCGATGTAGTCAACTTGGTGCTCCGCGTATGGCACCGTCGGTTCACCGACGTGTCACGTGATCGCCCTGGTGTCCGCACCAATTCTCCCCGGGTGGGAGGAACTCGACCCCGTCGAGTAAGGGTCCCGAAGCTTGCATTATCCGCATGTGATCAAGGTGTTGGTCATCGTGGGGCATCCTCGCCAACGCACTAGGATGTGTGGATATGCGCCATTCCTTGTGGTGATCACCTGCTCATCCAGTATACAATCTATATGCATGCGTTGAGGCTGGAAGAGGTGGACTCTTGGGTGGTGTATCACTCACAAATAGAAGGAGAAAGCCCAAAGCTCACTAGGGATCACCGCGGGTTCCAATATGCTACCAGATCTGAAACATGGAACGTCGAACTGTCACCATAGTCACCCGGTAGTTCAATATCGTACGCATTCGGACCCACTTGTTTCTTGACTCGGAAAGGGTGGGGATCGTGGACTTAGAGTGGCTTTCGGTCTCCGGGAGGAAACCAATCAGGTATGACCCTGACCTAGACGTACTCTCCCTTTGAATCCACGAATATGTAGCATGCATCGGCTACCTCCTTATATGTGCCTGACTGGCCTTTTATTGACACGACTTAATGCAAACCATATGAAAGAAAACAAACCATAGAAACAAACACACACACTTGAACTTAGACAAACCTATGGTGATGTAGACCATGCATATGCAATGGTGGACCAGGGCACCCGAATATGTGCCATGCATACACTAGATGTACTCGATGCTTGACGGAATGGACGATTCCTAGACACCCTAAGATGTACCAATCATGCATTGGCGACCTATGAGATTTGGGTGGGGAAGGACTAGGAGATCCAAGACTACCCTCGTCATTACCCCTAGACATAGGTACGGCTTGCCAACTAGACCGAGGGGTAGGGACGGGATGGTGAACTCCTTGGGAGAAGTGGAGTGAATATGATAGCTCGGGAGGTTCACTAGTGAAGGGATCAAAAAGGTCAAAGAATTTATGACCCCATGAAGTGGGTTCCACCATGACTCGGTCCCAATTGTGAAATTCTTGAGGGTGTAGGCAGTCACCTTCATCCGTTATGGTAACTGGGATGGTGATCTCATAGAGAAGGTACGGTTCCTCCCTCGAGATAAAAGAAATGAAATCGGGCTCGGCCGGCATAGGGAGGAATAGAAGGACCTCCGTGGTGACTTGACCCACGGTGTACACGGAGGTAATGGATCCTAAGGCCGGATGGGTGAAGCTAAGACTAGCGGGTTGGTCAAAGCCTCGGGCCAAAAGGTGCATCAACTTCCATTGTGAATCTAATCCCATAATAAAGTCATCCAAAGTATCGACATGGTGACTAGACCGAAAAGTTGTGTGGGAGGAGTTGACGGACACCAAAGGTAGGGTAGGATCCATAAATGGGAAGGGAGGTGGGACCAAGCCATCCTTGAGCCAACGAAGAAGCGGCTCGACTATGTATAGCGTTCCCGTAAGAAACACGGGTGGCTCGAGCTTTGGTAGCTCCAAAGAAGAAGGTTCCGAATGATGATCGGAAGTAGATGATAATGGAGCTCTAGGGAAGGGGTTCTCCGATTGAGGTGGGGAAGGCCATGGTGTAGGCGACTGGGAGGTGGATGCTTGTCGAAAGCCACTATACCGAGAAAAGTGAGACTCAAATGGTTCGACCACTAGAGCGACCGTATGGAGTCCGCTAGAGAGAATGCGTTGCGGATAAGACATTCCAACTGGAAGTGAAGGTGCAAACCTCTCCGGAACTGAAATGCAGCCGTGTTGCTCTCCTCTCCCAAGCCATGTTCCAACCAATACTTATGATATGCCCGAATGTACTCGGACACGGACCTATCACCTTGGACGGGTCGACATGGGTTGGCCATAGTTGCCAAAATATGGGAACGGATCCCTATGAATGGATATGCAAGGCCATTTGAACATGAGACACAAACGGATGCTAACACCGACTAATGCAAACACATACTAATGCAACAATGATGCACTTAGACCTAACCAATTTCCGGTACGAGGCGGAGTTAATCGACCCGAAGGTCACTCGCGCAAGTGTGCGGCCTTCCCGGTAGGCATAGCCTAATGTTCGTGTCACACCTTTTGATATACCGTTTATTGGGATGCAATTTTAAAACACTTTTTTTTTAAAGAAATATGATGATCCTAGACTTAAATGACACTTTTGTTTTTGATTTTGGACACCCTAGACTTAGAACGACGCTCTGATACCAAATTGATGCGGGACGGATGACTCGACCGGGCTAGGACGTACGACGGACACAAGTGCGGCCAGCACTAGCACGTTAAGGCAAGCCAGGCGGCTAGCCACTGTGGTATTCTCCGGGTGGAGACGCCTCTCAACAGCGCTCTCTCTTTAGCGCAGCGATCGTCCCTTGTGAGGGAAACGTGGGGATCGCGGCGATTAAGAAACCACCGTCGCCTAGGGTACCGATTCGCGTTCGGTGCTCGATCGGAGCTACGGAATGGGCACTCTCAACTCACTAGCACGGTGATTTAGATACAAGCTAACGGCCCTAATCTCACAAATGCAGCAATATAGAATGTATACTAAATTAGCAATGTGAGAATGGAATGAACGCGTACCTCCACGTCTAGGCGTGGGGAAGAATTCCCGGCCGTTTTCCGAACAACCCCGATATACAAATGATTTAATTTTACAATTTCAGATCTGGAAACCCACTCCACACAGGGAGGTAAAGGGTTACAAAATGATGTTTGGGGGTTGCTGGGTCCCGGGTTGATGGGCAGCAAGCAACGGAGCCGAGGAAGGCGAGCTGGAGCCGAACGAGCGCGCCGAGGGCGAGTCGACTTGGTTCTGTCCACACCGGGCACCCTGTGCAGCGATCTTCCGACGACTATAACTCCTAGCCACGACGTTTGATTGGGGTGCCATTTGTTGGAGAATGACGATGACTGGACGTAGTTTCTTCACTCCAGAGGGCGCATCCAGATCCTTTCAGATCTGGGTGCAGCAATGATTTCTTTCAGCGTCTAATTTGGTGTTCACAGAACTGCACAGACAGACAAATAAATGGTGGAAAAAGGGTTGCCGATGTTGAAATGGAACTCCGTCTGTGGGAGGTTGTTGGTGACGTCCATAAGAACAAATCCTCTGAAGACCTCTCTCTCAGATATTGGCTGGCTGAGGCGGGACAGATGTGGGAAGTCGCCTTTGGATCTTGACTGAGTCTGTTCAGATCTTCTTGCGCGACCTCACGAGAATTGACGCCACGGACAGCACAGACCTTGAAATGCAACGAAACTAGAGGCAACGTGAAGATGACTTGGAATACTTTAATTGATCTTCAGACACAAGCTCCTGATCACGTCGTGGTTGGGCTGCATAAATCGAAACACAGTCACCCTCAGATCTGGACTGCACTCTGGGACAGATCTGCGCGCCGCCACGAGAAAAATTACCGCCGGTGCTCCCGAACTTCAAACGGCATCAAACCAGCGCTGAATTCTTGCAATCTTGTAGTAGTATCAAGGATAAATCGGAGGGAACAAGATGATAAGAGGGGGATGGGAAGAGAAGGTCGAGTCCACGACCAGATTTCTGGGAAATTCACACCAAGGGAAAGGGTAAGAGAAAGAGGGAGAATCACTCTCTTAACAATTTTCTTTCAACAAAATATCATTAGCCTTTACATATACAACGTACAAGCCTTTAAATAGGCATTACAAGAGCTATAGAGGGCTGGGGGGATGCGTGGGATACCATAAGGGGGGAGGGGAGGGAGCCCATTACAACTTGCCAAGTGGTGAAAGTGAAAGGGGGGGCAAGGGGACATGGGTGTTCACCAAACTTTGAATTTCTTGTAAAAAGGAGGGAGGTGGCAGCCATTTGAATATGACCAGCAGCCTTTCTAGCCTCCCATGTGGTAAATGGAGAGGGGAAGAAGAAAATTCAAAGTTGCTAGCCTAATACAACAAGGAAGGGGGCGCCCCCTTTATTGGGCTATGAATGGGCCACTTGGAGGCCTTGGCTTAAGCAAGCCCAACCAGCCAATATGGCTTAAGCCCATTCCCATCTTAAGAACCCAAGAGTAAAAGAAACCCATTTTAGAATGAGGTCTCTCCCACTTAGGGAGCCCATATAGAAAGGGAGCCCAATTGGGCCTTGCTAGGCTAATGGGTTCTCTATCTTGGTCCAAGGCCTTTCCTTTCTTAAGGAGAATGGTAAAGGGCCTTAGCCAATTAGCCTTGTAAGAGGCCTATAACCAGCCCAATATGAAAACCCACATATAATGTGACATTACAAGCCCAATTTAATGCTAAAAAAGGTCCAATTTGAAGCCAAAGTGTCCCCAATTTGAAGGGAAGTCGATGTAGTCAACTTGGTGCTCCGCGTATGGCACCGTCGGTTCACCGACGTGTCACGTGATCGCCCTGGTGTCCGCACTAAAGATGCCCTCGAATGATAAAAGGCACCTGCAGACCCCGTGCCGCTTATTCTGCACTTACGCCGCCAGCAGGTGGGGGGCATTTGTTGACACCTGGAAAATGAGTAAGGGCAGAAACCGAATTGAAAGGAAGATCAGACCAACAGTGAAAGATCAATGACGAAGTTCGTCAACCATCTGCCCGGCTGAAGTCCTTTCCGGGCCAAGCTGATGTCCGATGCCATTGTCAGTTAGACGACGACACTGATGAAATAGCAGTCACCTGACTGATGAAACCCCCCAGCACACTTTAACAAGAGCTACACTACGGCCTCGTCTGAAGGTCTGCCGATGACACGTCATATCAATTTAGACATTGATTTGTTGACAGATGAGACAAAGCCCTCCGGTGCTTCCCGTGGGTGTTGTGCCCCCCTCGGATCTTGGCTTGCCTCTCCAGTTCCCTCTGCTCGTCCAGCCTCTCCACGTCCCCGGGGTTGAGCCTGCTTCGGGGCTTCGTGACCTTACGGCGGCCCATACGGCTTTCGTGAGCACCACTGGCTTGGACCGCTCTCGGCCGCCCTCGAGGATGGAAGGCGGAGCTCCTCGGCGTTCCTTCTGGCGTTCCAACTCCACTTCCTCCTCGCGTGATCGACAGTGCATGTTTGAGGACGCTGCCCTCCCTCCCCGTCGTTCTCTTCGGCTCTAGGCTTCTTCGATGGCTCCCCCGCCACCGGGCGAGTCTTCTTTCACGGAGGTGCTTGATACCGACGGTTCGGAGGTGGATCCTCTTGACTGGCCTTTCTCTCCGGGTCGTCAGTGCGGTGTCCGCTCTGTGTTCTCGTCCGACTCTGAAGGGGCCTTCGACGATGATTCCTATTTGTAGGGGCTTTGTTTCTTCTTTGGGTTCTTGGGCTTTTGTTTTTGCCCTCGATTGGGTCGCCTTGGCCTTCCTTGCCTTCTTGGGCCTTTGGCCTTGTACGCCGCTTGCCCCTCTTTGGGCGCTTCCCCCCCTCCTGTACCCCCTTTCTTTTGCTACTTTATTATATGAAAATCGCTTGCCTGGTGGCCGGGATAGTGTTTTCATCTTCTTCCGCAATGAAGAGATGAACTCCCTCTCCCGTTTCCCCCTTGCAAGTATCAACTTTAGTTAAAAAGATAAAGATAAAGCTAGAACCAGCAAATGAAGACTGTGAAGATTCCGGCAAGGTCCGAGCCACGGAAGAATTACCACTGAAACCATTACTCGGCTGAAGCCTCCTTGGGCTAAAGCTGATGTCCGGTGTTATCGTCATCCAAACGACAGTACTGATGAAATCCCAGTCTGCTGACTGATGAAATCTCAAGATGATCTCAACAAAGTTATGTCACTAATACTGGACCTTCTCCAGTTACGATGAATATCAGTTTAAAGAATTAAGAGAAGCCAAGGCACGTGTGAGGCCTAAAAACCCTAAATGGGCCGGCCAGATGGGCTTCCGGGAGCGGCGCCGGAAACCTCAACAGAGGCCACTCGACGCGCCGGGAGCTGCTGCGAGCAGAGTGCCGTGCCGACTTCCACCTGCCGAGAGGATAAGAGGATCGGGTCTATAAAAACCCACCCCTTCGAAAAACACAAAAAAAGAAGGGAGAGAAGGGAGAGGGGGAAGGACAAAAAAAAGAGAAGCTCAGAAGATCCTCACCCTCACCACCGCCAGAAAAAAGAAGAGAGCCTCCTCCACTGAAAGAAAGAGAGAAGAGACCAAAGGAGAAAGCGGAGAGAAGGTTCGAAGCTGATTGAAGGTGGGCACCGGGGAGGGAGAGGAGTCAATGCTCCGCCCTCCCCCCCCCCCCCCATTTCTGCATTTCATCTTCCTGTAATTTCGATTGATGCTACTTTTTTCTTCTTCTGATGTATTCTGTGACATCGTAATCGGTTTTCATGCCGCTAGAACAGTACTTAGTCTTTATCTACAATTTTCTTCTATGTACTCCGTCCCTCTGATGCATGGATGTAATAGTCATGTTCGGATGAATAAACAAATGGAACATGCCTTGATTGTCGCCTGCTATTGTCTCTGTGGAGGTTTGCCTCTTATTCCTTTCCCCAGTCTGATTATTCGTCTGCATTTTCTTTCTCGAAGATGCTTTCATGCGCTTGTTCCAGGGCCAAGGACAGGCTATCCCTTGGCCTTCAGAACAAAGCCAAGCCACATGATGATTCACATCTGTGAGATTCCGGAGTTTCCGATGCCCGATTTGTTTACCGACATCATCAGAGTCATTTTTGGACCAGAGACAGATATCTCATGGTTCCCAGGACGACGAATGATAACATCAAGCCATCCTCCTGGAAGTCTATCCAAGCAATGGGGACAGAGGCTCCTTATGTTCAGTTCCCCTTTTCCATTTCCCTCTGCCCTCGGATTTCCTTCTAAACCCACTCCAAAGCTGGTTGATACCCAATAAATGCATCCATCTTTGACTCCTCAGGGCCAGTCAATCTCAGCCTTAATCACCAGGAAAACCCCCTCAATCATCCATAAATCTTGAAAATAGATTGCCGTAAAACCCTAAATTCACCTCGGCGCCCTCGTCTGTCTCGGCTCCACAAACAGTAAAGCGGATGAACAGCCCTCGGCGCAAGCCTTCTTGCGCCGAGACCCTACCTCATTTCTCCTCGCGCCGGGAGCCTCCCTGTTGTTTTACCTCGCACCAAAAATGCCACCCCACCTCATTTCTCCTCGCGCCGAGAAGCCCACGCTGGGAGCCTCCTCCCTGGCCTGCTCTTCATCACGCCGGGAAGACCCCGCGTCGAGAGCCCCTACCTCCATGCCATTTGGCGCCAAGAGCTCCCCCTGGCCTCCTTGCCATTGGCGCCGGGAACATACGGCCGTTTGGCCCTTGCGCCGAAAAGCCTCCTTGGCCTCCTCATTCTTGCACCGAGAACCCCTGCCTCCTTGCCACCGGCGCCGAAAAGCCCCCCTGGCCTCCTTGCCACGCTGTTTCACGCCGGGCACCTATATGTACATCCAAGCTGCCCTGAGAGCCTGCTTTGCCACTCAATTGAACCCCCGGCGCCTGGATCAAACCCACCCAGGGGTGCCCATGAGTCACCAGACCTGTCCCGGGGATAAATCGAAGGGAGCAAGACTCCCTCATGTTCCGTTGATCTGCACCGGATTCCTGAGCACCCCTCCCCTTTTAGCTAAGGTAAGCTCTGCCAATGCATGAGTGTCACCGGCTTCTATAAGGGAAGAGTCAAACATTGCCCCAGGGCATACATATGCAGTGTGGGAGGTTCGCTCCCTCTTTTTCTTGGCTTTCATCCCGGCACTCCGTGGGTGATAGCCTATTCTCCTCTGGGCATAATCCAGATTATGGGGAGATGCTGCCGAAATGTCGACCGATGTTTAACCCCGATGAGCCCCGGGAAGTACACGTCATGCACCTCCTGTCCGGCCCGATCCTTCGGGGAATATGAACACTGCGAGGCCTTTGGCCGGATGAGAGACGTGAAGGGGGACATGTCCTCGATGACTGTCCGGACCCTGCCTCGTCGCTGCGCGGACGATGTCCTATCTCTACCCGGCACGGCCTACACAGAGGGGTCATGCTGATTTAATAACCTATCGTTTACCCAGTCATCTCCTTAGAATAATAATAGCTTTAATATCATGCACTTCATTTTTAACCGCCCCGAGCGGCCTCCTATTTCGGCGTTTAATCAAGGGTTGTCCCTCTTAGGAAGGACGTAATTAACATCATAGCCTTTATGGTATGGCGGACTTTTGGTCCCGACTCGAACTTCACAATCGACTGACCAAGTCAAGTCGAGCGCACAATGAAATCGTCATACATGTGACTGGCACGCCAATTAACCAAACCCATAAATCAATGGGTCAATAAATATCTAGATCCATTAAATCTATTAAAATAATAATAAGAATCCCCGCGTCCACAAGTCTGGCACGCCCGGTGGGACATTGTCTCCCTTCATCTCTACGCCGAAATAGGAGGCCCAGTGGGCCCCCCCTCAAATTTCTGATTCCGTGCTTTCTCTATTTTCAGGGAACTACAATGACGGCTGGAATCATCTCTGTACACTTTGATCAACAAGTGGTCGATGCACATGTGCGAGAGGGCTACCTAGCGGTACCTCTTGCGTTCGGATCGATGCCGCCTGTTGTTGGGCTGCCCAACTGCCTGGGCCTCATCTTCACCGACCTTCTGCAGGTTGACAACAACGAGCAAGGCACTGCTGCAAGTGCCCCGATGAAGACTGCTGATAACAAGGGTGGCTTACCAGAGAGGACGACCTCGACAGCCGTCGCCTGCTATGTTCATCATGTTCAAAGGAGGGACACGGTCCCCGCTGCTGCCCAAATGAAGAAAAGAACTAACCGGAGGAGCCGGTATACTGCTGCCGACCGTCGTCTTTCAAATTCTGGGAAGACAATGATGATGGGTGACGTTAGGGTGAACCTCAACGGTCGCCCGAGAGAAGTCCGGCCGGACAGGATTGTCCCGACCATCCAGATCGACAACAAGTTCCAAGTTCTGGCCACCAGGAGGGCCAACTGGGAAACTGATGAGAGGAAGCGGCTGGCGCCCAGGCCAGCAAGATATAAATAGGTCTGGCGACCAAAGAAGATTCAGAGCTGGGCCCCAACTCGAGATGAGGGGAAAGCCACCGAGGATGTTGTTGCCCGCTTCAGGGCAGGACGCAGAAGAAGAGAAGGAAAAGACATAAGAGATGATGCTCCTGTTTACCCCAGGGTTTGGGGTAAGAAAGATGAGAAAGAAAGTGAAGAAAGAAATCTGACCACTGTTCGCCTTAGGATGAGGGGCAGAAAATATGAGCAGAAGTAAGACCTCTCGGTCCCCCATCCCAGGGCTGGGGCAGAAGATGGCAAAGGAAGAACTATGATGCTACTACCAACTGCTGCCAGGATGGCGACAGAAGATTTGAGAAAGAAGAAAGAATGAGAATAAGCGAACCAGTCGCTGCTGCCATTCCAAGAAGACCAAGAGCCTGTGCCAGACAGGCCGATATACTCAAATACTGCAAAGCCGAGCACCTGACTGCTCAGGTGGGGAGACTGGCTTATCAACAGAAGAACCAGGAAAGATTGATGCTCCAACCAAAGCCACAAAGGCACAATCAAGAGGAGATGAAGCAAGTGGCTCAAGACTACTTCCACTACCTGGGGAATTCTGCCCTCGGTCAACAAAGATTATCCCGTGCCTTGGGCGCCATGGATAAAGAAAAAGAAGAAACCCTCCAAGAAATGATGATCGGAGTCTCCTCCTCCGACTCCAATGATTATGAAGAAGGCCATAGAGCCTGGTACGGGAAAGAAGACCTGCGTAGGGAAGAAGCCAGAGAAAGAATATCAGTCTTTGACCGGCTCAAATACCCCGATCAGATGAAAAGGAAAGTCTTCAGGCAGAGGGAAAAGATGCAGATCTTTGCCTGCAATATGGCCGGACTTGTCAGGGGGCAAGACATGCTACCAACTCAACCGGACGAGCTACTCAGGCTGGCAACCAGACCCGGGCCTGTCACTAGAAGAGGCCAAGCGGCGAAAGATAAGATGAAAACTAATGATGAAACCCGCAAGATCACCACTATGATAGTTAATGTGGTGACAACGGAAGAGGAAGATAATCCCTTCATTGATGATGCTGAAGGGACTTTAGAAGATGTACAGATCCCGTCCACCCTGGATCCCATGATCCAGATGATGTTCAGAAGATACCAGCAGGAGATCAATGCTCTCAGAAAATAGCTCAATGAGAGACATGAAGCTACACCAGTCTCCAAGCAAGTTGAGCCTGTGGGGCATACTTCCAGCTCAACAGAGACGGCTATCCCGGCTAATCCTCTCCTGGCTGATAAGGGCAAAGCACCGAGCCAACCTGTTCCACAGCAAACAGTAGCTCAGCCCTCTGCATCTCAGACACAACCTACCGCGCCCACCTTGCGCGCCACTGTGATGACAACTCCTCATAGTCAGCAACAAGCTCACTTCTTCCCAGAAGACATAGATCCAGCCGTAGCCCACAAGTTGATGATTGAAAGAATTGTGGAGATGAAGCTGTCTAAGAAGACTGGCGATGATGCTAGTACCTACGATGTATACAAGGTACCATATCCTCCCCAGTATACTGCTAAGAGACTACCTCCAGGCGTCAACAAGTCGCCAAAGTTTGAAAAGTTTAATGGCCAAGGCTCTCCCAGGGAGCACGTAGCTTACTACACCACAATCATGGGTGACTTGGCAGCTGATGAAGCTTATCTGCTCAAGTTCTTCGGCTCATCCCTCACCGGGATAGCCTTTGAATGGTATTCAAGCCTACCGGCTGGGTCAGTGATCGATTGGCCTGATATGCAAAGAAAGTTTCGCGATAGATTTCACATCACGGAAAGAGAAATTACAATAGCCGAACTATATGCAACCAGGCAAAAGCAAGATGAAACATCACTGGACTACATCAAAAGGTGGAGGAACTTAGCTATGAGATGCAGAAGACCTCCTCATCAAGAAGATGCAGTGCAGATATGCAAACAGAGCCTCAGGAGAGAGGTGCTAGAAAAGATGATCGGTGCAGATGTCAGAACATTTGACCGATTAAACAATATAGTGGCGGAGGTTGAGACGTTCTTGTCCAAACGTCTGACCGCCAATGTTCCCAATGTGCTGAAAGGTAAATCTAATGAGCGACGACCATCACATTCTGAGGCTAACACCGTCGATTTCAGAACCTTCGAGCAGCAGAAGGGGAAGAAGGGGGCAGATGAAGCTCCCCCGCCAGCAGACACGGAAGAAAGAAAAGATAAGGTCTCTCTGAGAAACAAAATGAGAAAGCCATATTCTTTCCCGAAAGATAAGACAGCCGCACTATTCAACTGGGCATACAAGTTCAACAAGGTAACATTGCCTGAACCAAAGAGACCTGATGACGCGGCAAAGAAAGGTGATCCACTGTTCTGTCCATATCACCGTGCGCTGGGGCACGCAATTGAAGACTGCTACGTCTTCAAAGATATCATGGAAGGCATGGTCAAAAAGGGCGAGCTGCAGCTGGGAGATTACCAGGTAGAGCCACCTCATCCGCATGAGCCTCTGGCATTAAAAATGGCCGCCAATATGATTTCAATATACCAGCAGCTGCCTAAGGAGGCAGTTGAAGAATGTACTAAGCATACTTATGAAGCTTGCTTCCTCACCCCACTGAAGGATCAGGAAGGATGGCAGATGAAACCCATGAAGAACAGAAAGAAGAGTCCAGCAACCAATACCAATGGAGCAGTCATCCGCAGTGTCACACCAAGATCTGAACCGCCTCCAGTAAAGCCAGTATGGCGCACAGCTGAGACAGGGCCAGTCATCCGGATCCCTACTCATAACCGGAGAAGACAAGTCCCCCTACTTACACATAAGGAAGTAAGTCCTGCAGCCAGGCGTCTACAACAGTATATCAATGAGCTCGATGAATATGAGCAGAAAAAGCCTAAACACCTGCTAGTAAAAGACTGTATATTCTGGGAGCAGCTCGAAGAATTGAAAATTGAAGAGCAGCCAGAGGCAGAACAAAGAAAAGATGAGACTGAGCCCTTCTGGGGGCAGGAGCTGGCAAAGCCAAATTTCCAGAAGAAGAAGAGACATCCCAAGTCCAAAAAGGGAAAGAAAGTCACGACAGTACAGTGTAACACTCTGTCAGTGCTCTTTTCCTTGCCCGGGGAGAATGATGAGGATGAAACATCAAATGCCCCACTAGAAGCCAACCATGCGGAGGCCTCAACTTCGGCACATGCAGCACGCTCCGGAAGAAGATGGGGGCGCCCACCACCAGCCAATCATAACATTATGTTCAGAGGGGAACAACCCTACCAGATTCCTGAACCAGAGATACGAGGTGTCCAGGTTCCTCCCCCTGCCAGCCTGTACCAAGAAAAGAAGAAAGGAGATCAAACTCCGACATTTCTAGAATTTCTATCCAGTCTAGAAAATGGGCAGTCGATACAGACTGGGCCAGATAAAGGCAAGAGACCTCAGCAATCGGCATCTGTAGCCTACAAGCAGAATGAGAAAGTAGGGGATAACCCTCTAATGGCACCAGGGGCCGTTGCTGCAGAAGAAGCCCCCCAAGAAATCAGTCCAGAGGTTGAGGCCAGCACTGGTTAGCAGAGGCCGCAGGTACCACATGAACCTCCAAAACCCCGATGGGCGGAAGAAATGAGACTGTCTAATGTCAGGGTGGGCAGCCGGATCATAAAAATGCTAAAGAAGCTCCCTACCAGATTCTCCATCTGGGAGATTCTCTCTCTGAGTGAAGAGGCTCGCCAAGCAATTGTTGATGCCTTGCAGTCGCCGGCACAATATGAAGCACTCCTGACAGAAGTGAATTCTGGGCTGTCAGTTACATTCACAGAGGATGACATGCTGATTCCGAATTCCGGCCATAACAGACCGCTGTATATGAGGGGCTCCCTGAACTGTCAGCCACTGAGCAGGATACTGATAGATCCCGGGGCCGCCGTGAACATTCTCCCATACTACATCTACCAAAAATATTACTTTGATTTGCAGCTTACCAAGGTCAGAGACATAAAAATTGCAGGATTCAACCAGAAATGTGAGACGCCCCTCGGGGTGGCTGACTTTAACCTCACATTGGGGGATCTCACTACCGTGGTACGATTCTATGTAATCGACTCCAACACCACATATAAGGCCCTGCTGGGGAGACCGTGGCTGCATGAATATCAGATAGTGCCGTCCACGCTACATCAATGCATTAAATACTGCCATGAAGGAAAAGAAGAGAGGGTGTTTGCGGATCTGCATCCCTTCGAAGTATTCGAGTGCCATATGCTCGATGCATCCTACTACACGGAGGTGTCGCGAAAGGGTGAAGAGAAAGAGGATGTGGTCAGCCAGAAAAAGTCGGCGACGAAGGCAAGAAATTGGTCTCCACCGCCACCAAAGGGCTATATTAAAAAGCATGAGGTATCTCACATCTCTTATGCCGGTGACTTTGCTCGGATCACCCCTCCTAGCATTCACCCGGATGATATCAATGAAGAAATGAAAGAAAAGTACACACAAGTGGAGGTGCCGCAGGGTTTATTTAAACCCATCGTCAGCCTTGAGTACCAGACGGTGCTACCACTGAAGACTATGGAAGTCCCTCGCTTCTGCGAGCCTCCTACCATATTCTACACTGGGGAGTCAGTCGAGGAAGATCATCAAGACTGCATGGTCCCTGAAGAGGCTGCAAACCAGATGGTGCCAATTACAGGCTTAGACTACACTACTCGACGGGTTTCGCAGATGTTCTCTAAGATGCAGATGCCATCACTACAACCTGCTGCCCAAAAGAAGGCGTTCCAGGAGCTATGGGATCCGCCTCGGGATAATAAAGAACTGAGGAAGATCACTCAGCACCCAGGATTGGGTTATACCATTCAAGAATACTATGAAGCTGAGGTGGATGTCATATCTGTCTCCTACCAGCATGAAGACCCTCCCGAGGTGGGATATGACAAGTATCCCTCGGAAGATGAAGAAATCATTTATCAATCCATAATGAACAATGAAGCCCCAGACAGTCAGCCGGAGACGGGGACGTCTGATGAAGCAAAGAAAGATTGGTGCTGGGAAGACCTACCTTGCAAAGAAGATCTGTTCCATGCTGAAGCAAAGTTTGACACGGGAATCCCAGATGAAGACCAAGCAGCCAAAGAGCTGAGGGAATGCTTGGAGTTTGAGCGCATCCTGGAAGAAGTCCGGGCTCTGCAGAATGATGATCTCTCAAGGGAGTCTGCATCAGAAGAGCCTCTAAGGGCGGAAGACTCCGTCTTCGAGTTTCCTGCTGATCTAGTTACGTCCTCGGGGCGTACTGAATAGAATACAGCAATATTGGCCATATATGATGAGCCAGCAACCGCTGATGACCAGTATGATGAAACAGAAAATCATGAAACTGAAGAAGATTATATCCCGGGAGGCTTCATCGACTTGCAAGAAGCCCCGCCCGAGGTCGAAGATGGAGGTCAGGCCACCGTCGATGAGCTTGTAGAAATAAATCTGGGAACCGCAGATGAGCCAAGGCCGACATTCCTCAGTGCGCTACTGGAGCCAGCTACCAGGGAACAGTATATACAGTTTTTAAAGGAATTCCGAGACTGCTTTGCATGGACATATGATGAAATGCCGGGATTGAGTTCTGATGTGGCACAGCACCGATTGGCAATAAACCCAGAGGCTAGCCCTGTAAAGCAGCCTTCCAAGAGAATGCGCCCTGAATTAATAAATCAGATTAACAAAGAGGTTGACAAGCTGATTGATGTAGGCTTTGTTGAAGAAAATCAATACACTACATGGCTGGCCAATATAGTCCCCGTAAAGAAGAAGAATGTGCAGATCAGAATATGTGTTGATTTCCGGGACCTTAATAAGGCTTGACCGAAAGATGATTTCCCGGTGCCAATCACTGAGGTGATGATCGATGCAACTACTGGTCATGAGGCCCTATCATTTATGGATGGGTCATCCGGATACAACCAAATCTGGATTGCTGAGGAAGACAGAGTGCACACTGCACTCTGTACCCCGAAGGGGATATTCCACTACAAAAGGATGCCGTTTGGTCTCAAGAATGCCGGCGCTACCTACCAAAGAGCTATGACCAAGATCTTTGATGATTTGCTCTTCAAGAAAGTAGAGTGCTACATTGATGATTTGGTAGTAAAAACTAAAAGAAGAGAAGACCATTTGCAAGACCTGAGGGTACTATTCCAGAGGCTGCGCAAATATGAACTCAAGATGAATCCCATGAAATGCGCCTTCGGCGTGTCCAGTGGAAAATTCCTCGGGTTTATTGTCCGTCATAGGGGCATTGAAATTGACCCATCCAAGATTAAGGCTATCCAGGAGCTCCCTCCACCAAGGAATCTGTCCGAGCTGAGATCTCTGCAAGGGCGTCTAGCCTATATCCGATGATTTATATCAAATCTGTTGGGACGATGCCACCCCTTTCACAAGCTCATGATGAAAGATGTGCCGTTCCTCTGGGACGATGGCTGTCAGGAAGCCTTTGAGAAGCTGAAAGAATATCTCAAGACCCCTCCGGTGCTGGGGGCACCAATTAAGGGCAAGCCCTTGATACTGTATATCGCAGCCACATACTGTTCCCTGGGGGCAATGCTGGCACAAATAAATAAAGAAGGCAAAGAGCAAGCCTTATATTATCTGAGCAGGAGGCTGATTAGAACTGAGGAAAGCTACAGCTACATAGAAAAGACCTGCTTGGCACTAGTCTTTGCTGTCAAAAAGCTCAGACACTATATGTTGTCACATGAAGTCAGATTGATATCTGCAGCAGATCTGCTCAAATATATATTGAGTCAGCCAGTTCTGAAGGGCCGGTTGGGCAAATGGGCAGTGATCCTGATGGAATTCGATATTACCTATACACCCCAAAGGGCAATAAAAGGACAGGCCGTGGCTAATTTCTTCGCAGAGCATCCTGTGCCGGAAAATGATATGCTAAGGACTGAGTTACCCGATGATGAAACACTCGAGGCCTGCCAGGCTCAGTCAGTTATGTGGCAACTATTCTTTGATGGAGCATCTAGAACAGAGACAGACTCCGATGGAAAGATTAGAATACGGGCTGGAGCCGGTATTGTGCTGAAATCACCAGAAGGAGAGGTCGTGCATACTTCCTGTTCTATAAACAAGCCCTGCACCAATAACGAAGCTGAGTACGAAGCTCTGATAATCGGTCTGCATATCAGCCTCAACATGGGTATCCAAATGCTCCAGGTATTCGGCGATTCGATGTTGATAATAAAATAGATCCAAGGGGAGTTCGAAGTGCAGAAGCCAGAACTGAGTCCCTACCACCAAAGAGCTGTGCGCCTCATGGCGAAATTCTACCATATTGAGCTCAAGCATGTGGGCCGTGGACACAATGCCCAGGCTGAAGCACTGGCGAAGCTGGCCAGCTCCCTGGCAGTCCCACAAAATAAGACACTGAACATTGTCGTTATGAACCGGCGGCAAGTCCCCAGTATGCTAGAAGGATGCCCCGAAGAAAATGAAGTTGCCACCATCAGCACAGAACAAGCGCCTGATTGGAGGCAGCACCTGCTGCAGTGGTTTATACACTAACAACTGCCGCAGATAAGAGAAGAAAAGATGAAACTCCTGAGAATCAAGGATTCTTATGAACTCAGGAATGGAATTCTATTCTGAATAATGGCAGATGCACGCAAGAAGATTCTACTCCGCTGTCTGTCCACTGAGGAAGCCTGGCAAGCGATGAAAGAGATACATGCTGGGACAGCAGGTGCCCACCAGGCTGGTCCCAAGATGAAGATAAAAATCAAGAAGCTGGGCTACTATTGGCCCACCATGTTTGAAGACTGCTGTAAATTTGTAAAATCATGCCAGAAATGCCAGGAGCATGCTACTGTGCCTAGAAGGCCTCCTACGACTCTGCACCCTATAGTTCCCAGTTGGCCGTTTGCACAATGGGGAACTGATGTAGTCGGGCCACTGCCGACTTCCTCGGCCGGACATAAGTACATACTGGCCATAACAGATTACTTCTCCAGATGGGCGGAGGCTATAGCATTAAGAGAAGTGACGGGTGAACTGGTCACCAGATTCATCAAGCAGAACATTATCTTCCGGTTCGGGATCCCCAGCCGAATAATATCTGACAATGGAAGTCATTTCAGAAATCAGAAGGTCTATCGGCTTGCTGAAAAGTATAAGATCGAATGGAGAACTTCCACCCCTTACAATCCACGGGCAAACGGATTGGCAGAAGCTTTTAACAAGACTCTCTGCACCTTGCTGGCCAAGGTCGTCAGTTCTAATAAGAAGGACTGGGAAGAGAAAATGTATGAAGCTCTGTGGGCATACCGCACCGTCTTCAAGACACCTACAGGGTGCTCACCATACTCGCTGGTATATGGCTCAGAGGCTGTGGTTCCGCTAGAGCTGGAAGTCCCATCACTCAGAGTGGCAGTCCAATATGGCCTGGCCCGTGGCGAACAGACCAATGCAGAAAGAAGACTAGAAGAACTGGCTGAATTGGAAGGGAAGCGCCTCCAAGCCCAGAAGAGTATCCAAATGTTTCAGGCCCGCATGGCCGCTGCATTCAACAAACTCGTAAGAGGACGAGAATTCAAGAAGGGTGACCTTGTCATGGTCAAGAAAAAAGAAGTCATGGCGTCCAACCCAAAAGGAAAGCTGAATGCCAATTGGGAAGGACCTTATGTGATACAGAGGGTCTACGAAGGAGGGGCCTACGTGGTTGTTAACCATCGAGGGGAAATCCAATTCTCCCCACTCAACGAAAGACATCTAAAGCTGTATCATGCGGCACAACCGGCATTCCCCGAGTGATTAGATAGAGCTACCCCATCCTTGGTCTAGTGGCACTCCCCCCTAGCCGAGCTACCCATCTCTTGGTATAGCGGCACTCCGCCCTAATGAGCTACCCATTTCTTGGTATAGCGGCACTCCGCCCTAGCCGAGCTACCCATTTCTTCGTCTACCGGCACTCCGCCCTAGCCGAGCTACCCATTTCCTTGGTCTAGCAGCACTCTGCCCTAGCCGAGCTACCCTTTTCTTGGTCTAGTGGCACTCCGCCCTAACCAAGCTACCCTCATCTTAAGCTGGTGGCATTCCCACCTGTCACCCTCTAAAAAGGAAGGAAGAAGAAAGAACAAAAAAAAAAGTAAAAGTAAAAAAAATGGGGTTAAAAATAGAGATACCCCGCCAGACTTGCTTCTATATTAGGGACAAGTGCAAAAATGGCCCAAAACCCAGCTGTGGTGAAAACCCGAAAGGGCACTGCAGGCAAAATCGGGTACCCCGCCACGTGAAAACCCGAAAGGGCACGTGGGCAAAAGCAAGAGGGGGCTGACTCCGGCGAAAACCCGAAAGGGCGCTTGGGTCGGTAATGTGGTGATTCCAAAGAAAGCCTCACCTCCCACCATAAAACTCCTCGTCGATCGACCGGCGCTTTGCCCGATCAACGATTAAACCCATCCGGAATGGACCTTACGTCTATTCTGTTGAAGCCTTCATGCATTGCTCAAAAAAAAAAAATTCCCTCGATAATAGGCCCACCTCGGGATGGACCTTCCGTCTGTCCTGATAAAACACTTTCACTTGTTTCTGTCTAAGACCCACAACAATGAAACCCTGTCTGGTTTAGACCTTACGTCTATCCCAATGAAACCTATCCTACGTCTCACCGCGATGAAACCTGCTGTTGACCGATTGGCACACCGCCCGATCAACAATAAAACCCTGTCCGGTTTAGACCTTACGTCTATCCCGATGAAACCTATGAAATCCTTGCATTGGTATAAACCCAATACTAATGATGAAACCTGATGCTGATCGACTGGCACTTTGCCCGATCAGCGATGAAACCCTGTCCGGTTTAGACCTTGTGTCTATTCCGACTAGATCTACAGGTCTCTTTACGTCCCGCCGTGATGAAGCCTGCTGCTGGTCGACTGGCACACTGCCCGATCAACGATGAAACCTGTCCGGGCTAGACCCTACATCTATCCCGATGAAACCTATGAAATCCTTGCATTGGTATAAACCCAATACCGATGATGAAACTCGCTGCCGATCGACTGGCACACTGCCCGATCGGCGATGAGACCTGTCCGGGCTAGACCCTACGTCTGTCCCGATGAAACCTATTGCATTGGTATAAACCCAATATCGATGATGAAACTCGCTGCCGATCGACTGGCACACTGCCCGATCGGCGATGAAACCTGTCCTGGCTAGACCCTACGTCTGTCCCGATGAAACCTATGAAATCCTTGCATTGGTATAAACCCAATACCAATGATGAAACTCGCTGCCGATCGACTGGCACACTGCCCGATCGGCGATGAAACCTGTCCGGGCTAGACTCTACGTCTATCCCGATGAAACCTATGAAATCCTTGCATTGGTATAAACCCAATGCCGATGATGAAACTCGCTACCGATTGACTGGCACACTGCCCGATCAACGATAAAACCTTATCCGGTTTAGACCCTACGTCTATCCTGATGAAACATATGAACTCCTAGCATTGGGATGAGCCAATACCAATGATGAAACCTGTTATCGATCGATGGGCACGCTGCCTGATCGACGCTAAAATCCATCCAGGGTAGACCTTCCGTCCGCTCTGACATAGCACAACACTGCTCTTTGAATCTATTCAGACCCTCCGTCTGGACAGATCATGAAACCCTACTTCCCTTTGCATTGATGTTGGCACCCACATCAATGATCGTGTGTCCACAATAAGCATATGGCGCCATGGTCCATGGGATGAAAGTTCTGGTCCCAGAAAAGACAATGAAAAAAGGAAAAGAGAAAGAAAACGACAAAAAAAAAGTACAAAAAATGGGGTTGAAAATAGAGATACCCCGCCAGACTTGTTCAGGCATTCTGGACAAGGGCAAAAAGGGCTAAAACCCAGCTGTGGTGAAAACCCGAAAGGGCACTGTAGGCAAAATCGGGTACCCCGCCACGTGAAAATCCGAAAGGACGCGTGGGCAAAAGCAAGAGGGGGCCGACTCCGGCGAAAACCCGAAAGGGCGCTTGGGTCGGTAATGTGGTAATTTAGAAGTTCCATGCCAACCGGCACGTTGCCTTTACCTCCCCTTCACTGACGAGGCCTTCCGTCGGACATCTGGCTCTATGCCCCGTCGATGATAAAGCCTTTCCGGGGTAGATCTTACGTCTACCCTGATGAAATCTACATACCCTCCTTTCACATATCCCACCAACAATAAAACCGGCCATCATTCCGATAAAGCCTGGCCAGTTCAGACCTTACGTCTATCCTGATCAAACTCCTAAACCATCCCTTGACCGATCGGCTCCTTGCCCGGTCAACGATAAAACCCTACCAGGACAGACCCTACGCCTATCCTGATGAGACCTACGTATTTCTTGGCAAAGCCCCACCCGCCATAAAACCTACTGGGATAGACCTTACGTCTGTCCTAACGAGACCTACACCTCTACATATGTCCCACCATTGATCGACCGGCACCTTGTCCGATCAATGATGAAATCCTCTGTCCGGTTTAGACCTTACGTCTATACGGATGAAACTTACGAAACTCTTTGCGTCGATATAAGCCCATATCGACGATGAAACCAACCACTGATCGACTGGCACCTCGCCCGATCAACGATGAAACCACGTCCAATTAAAACCCTGCCAGTTTAGACCTTTCGTCTATTCTGATGAAACTCATAACACTTTCTTTGCATCGATATAAACCCAATATCGATGATGACGCTAGCTGTTGATCGACCGACACCTCACCCGATCAATGATGAAATCCTATCCAGTTCAGACCCTACGTCTGTCCTGATGAAAACCACGCACCCTTCAATGTCCCACCTACGATAACCTCTACCCAGTCTAGACCTTACGTCTACTCTGATGGAACTTATAAAACTCCTTTGCATCGATATAAACCCAATATCGATGATGAAATCATGTACTGGTCGATTGGCACATCGCCCCGACTAGCTTTGAAACCTGCCCGGGACGGGCCATTCGCCCGTTTCGGATTGTGCTCTGAGCCTCTTCGCTCACATTCCTGCAAGCCACCTCCCTTGCGGCACGTATGGCCAAGAAGGACGTGTGCTACCACCAACAAAATTCGGTTTAAAGCGCCCCCCCCCGGAGGCCGTCACGCGGTGGAGCGAGTTCCCCATCCTTTTTCTGAAGGGGTGGACGCTCTCCTGCTAGGTACAGGCTACTCCCATAGGGACCGCTGAAATCGCTGCCAAATCGCCGTAAAATATTGATGGTGCGATAAGTTAAGAATAAACCACATATGAGACTGGTAGAAAGATTCCTTTCCATTGAATAAAAGAGGGAATACAAGAAGGGCCCCTGAGGGGGGATTGTATTACAAAAAGAAGAAAATAGAAAAGAGATAATTCAAGGCCGCCGGAAGATATCTTCAAAGGCCAAAAGACCCACATCAGGAGCAGCTCTTAGTTCATGAAGGCGCGCCTCCTCTTCCTGAAGCTTCACGGACATGTCCCAGAGAGACATAATCTGTCCCTCCAACAAGGCCACCTCTTCGGTGGACCGTGGCCGAATAGACGATAATTGTTGTAGCTCGGCTCGAAGTCCAGCGAGTTTCGCTTCCAGAATGGCTATCCGGCCCTGGACGGCTTCCTCCCGCTGGACAACGCTCTGTAGCTCAGTTTGGCGTTTGTCAAGAGCAAGCGTCAGCTTTTCCAGCTCAGATTTGCATTCTGACCTCTGCAACTTCAATGCCGTCAGCTTGTCGGTCATAGTCCGTGCTAGGAAATCTCTCCGATGCACGAATTTCAGCAAAAGCAAGACCCGCTGAGCCCATGTGTCCAGAGGGCAGCCCATGGCCTGCAGGCCGGTAGTGAAGCGATCAGCAATTTCCTTCAGCTGCAAATGTGTCAAGCCAGGCTGAGATTCTACTAGCTGGCGCAGCATATCCTGGTTCTGCCAGACAAAGCTCTCAGACGATGCGAAGCCAAAAGAAGCAGAGGGGATCACTTCAAAGGTCACTTCACTATCAATGTCCGCCCACAGTGCGACATCCGACTGAGAGGATGAAGACGGCAAATCTGCTGGAAGAACTGGCCGGTCCCTCTCCGTGCCCTCTGGCTGAACTAAAGATTCCTCCTCCACCGCCGTCTCGGGTGCTATGGCTTGAACATCCGTGGAGGGAGGACCAATGAATGATGGAGCTATCTCTTCATGAATCCCCTGAATAAGGGCTTCATCTTCAGCTACTCTTCCTAATAATGGGGGCGAAGGGTCCCTAGTCTGTAAAGGCAGAAATCCAGTCTCTATAGCCACTGTGGCAGGGACTGTTGACTCGGGCGCAACTGACATTACGGCAGCTGGTATAAAAGCGGAGCTTCTGGCTGGGTCTGCTTCGGCTCTAAGCTCTGAGGCCCTGACAGGGATGGAAATCTCGCCTGATGATCCCAAGTCCAGTGATGTTAAGTCAGTTGAAGATTGTATTCTCACTGGCACGGGGTGAATAACCTCAGAAATTTCCATGCAAGTTGAAGGTAAAGCAGGGATGATGATCAAATCTGCAGATGAGACATCCATGGAGACTGCGGCCGCATCGGAGCTGATAGTGACAGGGTCCTGAGGACAAGGCAGAATGATCCTCATCAATGGATGGAAGAAAACAAATAGAACAGCAAGTAAAAAAGAAGCTTACCTGTAAAATGGGATCTATATCCTCAAGATGAGACAAAAGAGGAGCAAGCTCCGTAGTTGAAGCAACAAATGGAGGGGTTATGTCGACCTCAGTGTCAAGCCCGGCAAACTCCTCTTGCAATTCCTCCTCAGAAGATAGCATCAACAGTTTAGGAGGCTGAAAGGGCGGAAGGCCTTTTGCAAACACAGGCAGGGTTTCTGATTTTTGGATTTCCTCCTCGCTGCCACTGAAGGTCACTTCCTCCTCATTATCAGGCACGGTCTAGGAGCTGCCCGAGGATATCTCCACTCTAGCTATGTGCTGCGAGGTCGCCTCTAGAGCATGTCGCGATGCAGACCGGGTGATTATGCGTCTGGCCGGAATAGGGCTCTCTTTTGTTTGAGTCCTTTCACTTTCCTGCGGCTGAGACGGCTCTCCCACTGCTATTGTAGCCCCAGTCGGCTCCCTGACTGTCGCCTCAACAAAAGGGGAACTCTGAGGGATATAATGAAAAAGAATAACATCAAAAGTATAAAGAGAAAAGATGAGAGAGCACATTTACCCTCCTCCTCGCCAGCCGGGGTAGGAGAAGGTAGCCTCGTGTCCCTCTCCGCAGGCACTGCAACCTGCTCCGGGGCTGTATCAGATAAAGAGAAGCTCAATCTCGAAAGGTGCCTTAAAAGAACAGTCAAGAAAACAGTGAAGATTGCATCTGCAAGATATTTACCGCTACTCTCGGCGGGTTCCTGAGCAGCCTCCCTCTGAGACTTGAACTCGTCCAAAGAGGGGATGTCTGGAAGAGGGGTCCCGGCGTCCGTCGCAACTGGAGCTGACTGTTGGACCCGAACAACTTTGGCCCTCTTGGCCTTGACAACTGCAGTTTTCACCGCAGAAGGCTTCCTCTTCTTGCCCGGAGGCAGGGGAGTGGTCGTGGGTGCCGCTGCAAGAATTTAAAAGTAAGCAGGCTTTTCAACCTGAGCAATAATCTTCCTGTAAAGTCCCTACCGTTTTATGTCCGGTCTATCTGTGCAAGACACAAGAAAGGCAGTCATAGTCGACAGATGCAGAAAGACGCCATGAGCGCACAGGAAGGGTCATACCTGCTGGGCCGTCATAGAAGGTAGAAAGTGGCCAATACAGATAAGCCACCTCCTTCGAGCGGGAAGTAGCCTCCTTCACGAGCCAGCATACGTCACCTATGGTCTGGCATTTCTCCGTCAAGGCAGCTAAATCTTGGTGGCCATGGAAGTCAAGGCAATGAAACAGGCCGAGGTAATCCATGCACCAGCCGTCGACGTAATGAAAAGAGATAAAAAGCGGCTTATTTAGAATACCGGCTATCGGGTTCTCTACTGACAGCCCATGAACATTCAGCAGCACGAAAAGCCAAGAAGTGTGCTGATAATATGTGCTGGTGCAGTCTTCCCTCCGCACAAATGTCCGGTAAGGGTGAAATCTGTCTACCGGGCCCCTCCAGGGGGCTGCTGTCGGGAGAGGCTCCTCCGGGGGAAATGGATACTGCACCTCCACATGAATACTCCCTATGTGGCCCAGCTACCTCAGGTCCTTTGTAAAAGCATCTTCATTGATCTCAGAAAATACAGGAGTGGGTATTTCAGAGCCTTCCTCTTTTAAGGACCGACGCCTGGTGATGTATGTGTCCGCCTCCCTCGGATGCTGTGAATAGAGCCTTTTCAGGTGAACCTCATCAATCTCAAATACAGGCCCTGATTGTCGCTTTAAGAAAGAGCGCTCGGCCACGTCCCAGAAGGCGCCTCTGCCATCCTTATAAAAATTGGTGCGGGTATTCCACCACTTGATGTATTCTGATGTGACCCGGGGAATACGATTAGAAACGGTCGGGATCCTGAAAGTTACGCCCTCTCGGCGATGAAAGAAATCCCACCATATCCTACCGTCACTGGCAATGGAGGACCCATGCTTGGCACGGCTGTCCAAAGGGAACTGCGCGGCTGATGAAGGAATATGCTGATCGTAGCTGAAATTTCTGCTAAAACGGAATGGGTAATAGGGCTCCAAGATGAGCAAGCCTCCCTTCTTGAAGACCAATACACTGGGTCGGATAGCCATAGCCCACCTTACCAGTTCTGGTTCTAATATGGGTCGGGTGGCATCGGCCCCCGAAATCGGATGGACATAAACTTCTACCTCTTCCATTCTGCATTCCCTCAGAGGGTCTACTAAGGGAGCCGAGCCTGCTGCCAAGCTCCAAAAATGAATGCTACCAAGAGCATCTACAGGCACTCTTGTCAACCAGCCCCTGATCTTGAACAACTGCTCTGAGAAAAGGCCGGGTTCGGCGCTAGCAAACTCAATCATCCGAGGGAGCAGTGTGTCTGACTTCAAAGTTCTCGAGGCCAGCTCGGGGAAAATGCTACAAACCCAAGCATTGAAGAAATGAAATGGACCTACAGTTCGTAAAGAACGGGGAACCCGATGTCTATGCAAATCTCCCAGTGATTTGTAAACTAAACACAAAGCCGCCGGGCACAGAGACAGTCTCATCCCCCAGGCCATCTGACAGGCCGGATATATAGCCTCCGGTCTGATAATCGTCTCGTCCCCTTGGGGCAGAGTGAAAGTGCACAGCCAGAAGGTCAGATAAGCTGCACAATGAGTAATGGGGTCAACCCCTACTGGGTTCGGGCCATCTACACCTGCTCGGCGCAATGAAGCCAGCAATGCTGATTTATAACGAGGGGCCCTGATCTGCTTACTGGGAGTCGGTCCCACGGAAGGGAAGTCTGTATACTTCCAAGGACCCCCGAAGAAGTACTGTATCCACTGTCCTACACGGACTCTCAACCTGCTGCTCTTTTCCCGGGGTTGATATCCTTTGGAAGATCCCCTGCTATAGGACAGACAAATGGTCCGATAAGCCTTCATCAAGTACCGATATGCGTAACCAAAAGGATATCTGCCCTCTCCATCAGAGGCGTCCTTTACGGAGTCGTCTAGACAGACCTCTTCATATGGCTCCCCATCTATAGGCAGGCCTGAAAGCTGCGCAAGACTCCAAAGATCGAGAGAAGTCTCACCTTCTGCTGTATAGAACGTATTGAACTGTGGGCAGAACACTTCAAGCATGCTGTAACATAATCCCCGAGAGATGGGATAGAGGAACCTGGAGGCAAATACACTATGATATACCCCAGCTCTAATCAGTAAAGGGGCGTATTCCTTCAAGACAAATTCTGTAAACTCCACCGCTCCTACCCTGAAGAGATGGGCGTCCGTCACTTTAGCGTCCCCAAACCAGCCGGCAGCCAGCTGATATTTGAATTGAATGGCCAGACAATTCAGAATGAATGGCTCGTCCCTATAACCCCACTTCACAGGAGCTAAAAAAAGTCCAAAGTTGGGCTTCTCCCGATGGACACGACCGGCTGCATGGTCCCACCTTGCCGGGGTAAACTTTGGAGCCCGGGTCAGCATCTTCTTCTCCGGCTCTAATTCAGAAATGCCCAGCACGGCATTCCAGTCCCTCTGCTCGCCTGGGAGATATATAGCTCGGGCTCGATAAACAGAACCCTTCATGCTGTCTCTGTCAGCCAGTATTGCCGCTTCCACAGACCGAGCAAGTAGGAAATCCCTCATTCCGCCTATGGTGAAGGTCTAGATAAATGGCAGCAGATGACGATCCTTCGGCAGATCCGGACGGTAGTCAGCAGCCCTTCTGAAATCAATCCCTTCTGTGGAAGAATAGACTCCGGAAGACGGCACTGTGTCAGTCTCGGAATCAGAGGACTCATCAATAGTGGTGATCTGGTTATAGCCGAAGCTCAGACAATTCACATTCAGCCAGTTGACTGAAGCCTGAGATATGTCCGGCTGACCCGATGAACTCGCCCCCGCAGTCACGGAAGCCGCAGTAGAAGCACCGGAAGCCATGTCAGCACCTGTGGTCAGGGAAGCATGAGAAGATAAGCATCAGAAGGATGAATGGGCATGTAACAATGAGGCAAACAATTTTCAATAAATTTCGGCAGCATCTCCCCTTGTCCGGGGTCTGCCCAAAGAAAGATAGGGAGTCACCCACCAAGAAGGAGTGATCCCGAACAGAAAAGGGGACTTAGTCCCGTATAACGAACCTACCCGAGACTAAATCGGTCGAAAAGGGGGGTAGATGAAACAAGGCTCTCGGAGCGGGGAGGATCACCACCGCCGCTGAGATGAAGAAAGAGAAAGGATGGTAAGAAATGAGGGTAAAAGCCCTCTCGGGGGGGTTAAAAAGAAAGGGAAGGAGGGGCTTCTCGACGTGAAGGAAAGCACGCCGAGAACCCTCCGTCGGTCGGAAGAAAAGGCAGGCGCGCCGAGATGCCCGCGCCGAGAAGTCCGCTGAAGACCCCGCGCCGAGAAGGGCGCACCGAGAAGACCCTTGCCGATGACGCCCGCGCCGACAACAGTCACGCCGAGACCGTCGCGCCGAGAAGCTGCTGAAGACCCTCGCGCCGAGAGGGCCGCGCCGAGAAGCCCCGCGTCGAGAAGGGCCATACCCTGCACCGAGCAGCCCAAGGCGAGGCCAAGAAGGCTCCAAAATGCTGACAGTAAAATCAGAAGATATGGAGATGAAAAACATGAAAATGAAAGATACATGTGCATAATATTGCTGCAGCAACATGATCAAGCCAAAGAATAATGTCAAAATGGAGGAAGATGCCCTCGAATGATAAAAGGCACCTGCAGACCCCGTGCCGCTTATTCTGCACTTACGCCGCCCGCAGGTAGGGGGCATTTGTTGACACCAGGAAAATGAGTAAGGGTAGAAACAGAATTGAAAGGAAGATCAGACCAACAGTGAAAGATCAATGACGAAGTTCGTCAACCATCTGCCCGGCTGAAGTCCTTTCCGGGCCAAGCTGATGTCCGATGCCATTATCAGTTAGACGACGGCACTGATGAAATAGCAGTCACCTGACTGATGAAACCCCCTAGCACACTTTAACAAGAGCTACACTATGGCCTCGTCTGAAGGTCTGTAGATGACACGTCATATCAAGTCAGACATTGATTTGTTGACATATGAGACATGAGCAAAGATAGAGATAAAGCCAGAACCAGCAAATGATAACTGTGAAGATTCCGGCAAGGTCCGAGCCACGGAAGAATTACCACTGAAACCATTACCCGGTTGATTCCTCCTTGGGCTAAAGCTGATGTCCGATGTTATCGTCATCCAAACGACAGCACTGATGAAATCCCAGTCTGCTGACTGATGAAATCTCAAGATGATCTCAACAAAGTTACGTCACTAATACTGGACCTTCTCCAGTTACGATGAATATCAGTTTAAAGAATTAAGAGAAGCCAAGGCACGTGTGAGGCCTAAAAGCCCTAAATGGGCCGGCCAGATGGGCTTCCGGGAGTGGCGCCGGAAACCTCAACAGAGGCCACTCGGTGCGCCGGGAGCTGTTGCGAGCAGAGTGCCGTGCCAACTTCCACCTGCCGAGAGGATAAGAGGATCGGGTCTATAAAAACCCACCCCTTCGAAAAACACAAAAAAAGAAGGGAGAGAAGGGAGAGGGGGAAGGACAAAAAAAAGAGAAGCTCAGAAGATCCTCACCCTCACCACCGCCAGAAAAAAGAAGAGAGCCTCCTCCACTGAAAGAAAGAGAGAATAGACCAAAGGAGAAAGCGGAGAGAAGGTTCGAAGCTGATTGAAGGTGGGCACCGGGGAGGGAGAGGAGTCAATGCTCCGCCCTCCCCCCCCGCCATTTCTGCATTTCATCTTCCTGTAATTTCGATTGATGCTACTTTTTTCTTCTTCTGATGTATTCTGTGACATCGTAATCGGTTTTCATGCCGCTAGAACAGGACTTAGTCTTTATCTGCAATTTTCTTCTATGTACTCTGTCCCTCTGATGCATGGATGTAATAGTCATGTTCGGATGAATAAACAAATGGAACAGGCCTTGATTGTCGCCTGCTATTGTCTCTGTGGAGGTTTGCCTCTTATTCCTTTCTCCAGTCTGATTATTCGTCTGTGTTTTCTTTCTCGAAGATGCTTTCATGCGCTTGTTCCAGGGCCAGGGATAGGCTATCCCTTGGCCTTCAAAACAAAGCCAAGACACATGATGATTCACATCTGTGAGATTCTGGAGTTTCCGATGCCCGATTTGTTTACCGACATCATCAGAGTCATTTTTGGACCAGAGACAGATATCTCTTGGTTCCCAGGAGGATGAATGATAACATCAAGCCATCCTCCTGGAAGTCTATCCAAGCAATGGTGACAGAGGCTCCTTATGTTCAGTTCCCCTTTTCCATTTCCCTCTGCCCTCGGATTTCCTTCTAAACCCACTCCAAAGCTGGTTGATACCCAATAAATGCATCCGTCTTTGACTCATCAGGGCCAGTCAATCTCAGCCTTAATCACCAGAAAAACCCCCTCAATCATCCATAAATCCTGAAAATAGAGTGCCGTAAAACCCTAAATTCACCTCGGCGCCCTCGTCTGTCTCGGCTCCACAAACAGTAAAGCGGATGAACAGCCCTCGGTGCAAGCCTTCTTGCGCCGAGACCCTACCTCATTTCTCCTCGCGCCGGGAGCCTCCCTGTTGTTTTACCTCGCGCCGAAAACGCCACCCACCTCATTTCTCCTCGCGCCAAGAAGCCCACGCCGGGAGCCTCCTCCCTGGCCTGCTCTTCATCGCGCCGGGAAGACCCCGCGCCGAGAGCCCCTACCTCCATGCCATTTGGCGCCAGGAGCTCCCCCTGGCCTCCTTGCCATTGGCGCCGGGAACATACGGCTGTTTGGCCCTTGCGCCGAAAAGCCTCCTCATTCTTGCACCGAGAACCCCTGCCTCCTTGCCACCGGCGCCGAAAAGCCCCCTTGGCCTCCTTGCCACGCTGTTTCACGCCAGGAACCTATATGTACATCCAAGCTGCCTTGAGAGCCTGCTTTGCCACTCAATTGAACCCCCGGCGCCTGGATCAAACCCACCCAGGGGTGCCCATGACTCACCAGACCTGTCCCGGGGATAAATCGAAGGGAGCAAGACTCCCTCATGTTCCGTTGATCTGCACCGGATTCCTGAGCACCCCCCCCCTTTTAGCTAAAGTGAGCTCTGCCAATGCATGAGTGTCACCGGCTTCTATAAGGTAAGAGTCAAACATTGCCCCAGGGCATACATTCGCTCCCTCTTTTTCTCGGCTTTCATCCCGGCACTCCTTGGGTGATAGCCTACTCTCCTCTGGGCATAATCCAGATTATGGGGAGATGCTGCCGAAATGTCGACCGATGTTTAACCCCGATGAGCCCCGAGAAGTACACGTCATGCACCTCCCGTCCGGCCCGATCCTTCGGGGAATATGAACACTGGGAGGCCTTTGGCCGGATGAGAGATGTGAAGGAGGACATGTCCTTGATGACTGTCCGGACCCTGCCTCGTCGCTGCGCGGACGATGTCCTATCTCTACCCGGCACAACCTACATAGAGGGGTCATGCTAATTTAATAACCTATCATTTACACAGTCACCTCCTTAGAATAATAATAGCTTTAATATCATGCACTTCGTTTTTAACCGCCCCGAGCGGCCTCCTATTTCGACGTTTAATCAAGGGTTGTCCTTCTTAGGAAGAACATAATTAACGTCATAGCCTTTATGGTATGGCGGACTTTTGGTCCCGACTCGGACTTCACAATCGACTGACCAAGTCAAGTCGAGCGCACAACGAAATCGTCACACATGTGACTGGCACGCCAATTAACCAAACCAATAAATCAATGGGTCAATAAATATCCAGATCCATTAAATCTATTAAAATAATAATAAGAATCCCCGCGTCCATAGGAAGCCAGTGACTACACTCAAACACTACCTCCACGCAGGGAGGGGCCTTGAGCCGACCAAGCGGGGAGGGGAGAAACCAAGCTAGAAGTAAACAACGGTAGCCGATGCCGATGCTGTCCACCCTCTACGCTTCAGGATAGACAGTTGGTCCTCTGGATGCTGTGGACACTCCAGAATTTTGCCGATGACGAAACCACTTGGAGATTGCTCGTAGCTAGGCCGGGATGATACCTGAATTTGGATAATTTCTTTGGGCACCGGTGTTGGTCGGAGTAGGAGCTTGAACAGGGGAGCAGATTAACAGTTCTGACTGTCTTAGGATCTCAGCATCAGGCAGCAGAGGATGCCACGACCGCTCCCGAGCTCGGAATCAGGTGCCGTAAGAGTCACTGGAACTGTGGATGAGTCCTCTTCGAAGAAAGACTGACGGGGAAGCCAAATGTTGTAGGAGCAGGCCGGTAAACTCTAACACTGTGGCAGGGTCGGTGCAGACTGAGTGGAAGCAGAACCGCGTACCTGAAGAATAAAAAATGATAACTCTCAGGTCCAGTGTCCAAACTGGGCTCTGCTTCTTGGGGATAAAATAAGACTCGTAGTATTAGATGTTTGTAGAATAACTCTTGATCAGATTCCCAACAGGTTCGTCGCAGTCGAGCTTCCACTCCGGCTCTGGTCTCCTGCCAGAGTAGCTTTGCGCAGTTGAGGAGGAAAGGGCCTACCGATCAGCACGGTGCTCGGATGAGGACGAAACCACCTCGATTGGAAAGCTCTCTGGATGACCTTTCCAAAGATGTATGCCTTTCCACCAGAAGATTCAGGGAAATGCCGGAGATGACGCAGCTTCTAGGACTAAATTTGCTGCCTGCGACCTGCAATGAAGTTGTAACCTTGTGGTGGCAAATGGTGTGGAGTAGGGGTGGAGGGAAGGGGAGGGGCGACCTGACCTAGGGGAGAGGTGGTTTGGGCGACCAAGGGCTATGGAGGGAAGAGAATTTTCAAATTCAAATGGTCTTGGGAGGTGGAGGGTTGCATGGGGAAGAAGGAAAAGTGTTTGGGAAAGAGGGAGGGGTAGTTGGGAGTTGGGAGGTGAGGTGGGGATTGGGGGGGTTCCCTCTTGGGACTAGGGGAGACTTAATGTGAGGGTGTGGGAAGTTGTAGAGGCTTTCAATGGGGTAGGTGGGAGTTGAAGGTGGTTGGGAGGGGAGGAGAGAGAGTAGGTGGCACACCCCTTAGGGAAGGAGAGAGAGAGAGAGAGAGAAGCTCACAATTGTGGTGGATTTCAAAATTCATTCATTGATTCATTAGTTCAAAATGAGGGGAATGGGGTCCTATATATAGGCAACCCACATTTTACAAAAAGTCCCTGACATTTGACTCAATGACGAATAACCGAGGAAGGTGGGGGGGGGGCGCCCATGGGCCAGCCCAATGAATTGGGCCCAATACCAACCTAATCAATCCTAATGACACTCAAACTTAGGTAGATGACTCAATGACCTAGGTACTTGACTCAAATAAAAGGAAACTTACAATGACATGACTCAAATAAAATATGAAAATTACATGACTCGATTCAGAAAAATATGACGGACACAATGGAGCTATGCCGACGAGCAATCAAAGCTGTGGAAAAATGTGAAGGGCGAGAGATGCCCCCATCAGAGTCCCTGCTAACAGTATAAAGAAATTAAAAGACTATGATTTAAAACCATGTCATGTTTGAAAAAGATTTAACTACTCCAATCATGACATAACGAAGTAAAGGTCATCTAGATGCATAGGTTGCAGTGAATTGACAAGATAATATCTTTGATCTTTGATTAGGGCTAAGAATATGTATGTATGCATGAACCCACTAAAACATGGAATTCATAGTCTTTAATGCATGAAATAAAGTACAATCAGATGATTTTTATCCCTAATAAGATGTTTTTGCCAATCATGAGATAACCTACCTCTTAACTAGGCTTTAAGCTTCTAATTTGAATCTGAAAATCGAGCCCTAGCTCTCCTTTCCCAGTGATTTTCCAGCAACTTCCTGCTGCTCTATCTCTCCAACCTCTTGTCCTAAAGATGTGAAATTTTTGAGGGTAAGAATATGAAACTAAGGTGATTAAAAAGTTCTAAAGGATTGAATTCTAATTACCTCGTTTAGACGTCCTAATCTCTTGATCTTCAAGGGTCCTTTGCTCTGAATCCTGAGTTACTATGGTCGAACCAGTAACTTTGGAAGCTTTAATCTCCTTGGTTGCTTAATCTCCTAACATGAAATTTGGAGAACTATTAGTCTAAAGTATACTAAACAAAATCTTCTAAAGAACTTACCCAAAATTCTATCTCCTTACCTTGATTCTTTACAAGCCAAAAGTAAGGGTCGCTCAGTTCAGAACTAGGTCCTATTTATAGGGTTTTGGCTAGGGTTTGAAGATTAGATCGATTCTAGAGTCCTTAATTGCCAGAACCTAATCCCTAAGAGTCCTTAGTAATGTTATTAACTCTCCCAAGTCGATCTCTTGCAGATAGGATCTCATAGTTCTAATCTTTTTGCTCGTTCTTTCATTCACGGAACTGCGAGGGTGTAACGCATCAGTCTAGGTGCGTTACATTCATGTGGTGGTCGTACGATAGACCGTTACATACAACGTGGCAGAATTTCAAATTAATAAAACTCTTTTATTAGTTTAATCAATATAATTATTTATAAAATTATATTTATCCTTAAAATATGTGAATTGGCTAAATAACCTTCTAGAATATGGGCCAAACTTAATGGGCTTGGTCCTTAGACCTTTTGGATCTTATTTAAATAGGCTAGGTTAATTATTTGACACAATTGGGCCTTATAAATTCCAAAAAAAAATTCTATAAATAATCCAGAAATTATTACATAAATTTTGGGGCACTACAAACCTCATCTCAGATATATCACCCTCTCTAAATAGAGTCTCTGCCTCTTTATTGCTTGGAGGCTCAACCTCAACGTACTCACTGTCATCTCCTAATAGATTCCAGTCTGGATCATCTTCTGAAGGCATTGCATTTTTGGCCTTAGACTCTCTTCTAGTCATAGATGTTACCGTCTTCATATGTGGATCAGAAGAAGCTAAAGGCATTCCAATATATTGTGTGGCGACATAAAGTATAATGCACAAATCATGGCTATACTTATCAAAAAGAGAAATCACATCATCATCTGAACTAATTCTCACATATTTCTTAGGCCTCAAATTTGGTACTAAAGCATAGAAATCAATCGTCTGGTCATGTCCCCATTTGGTGACTTGAGAAGCTAACACTCTCAGCTCCCTCAAATGAGCATAATCTCTTTCAAAAGAGTAGGTTTTATGTCTAAAACCTATGGGGATCATTCTTCCTTCTTCCTTCTTCCTCGGTAGTCTTAAAATGCCCTCCATAGTGAAGTTTCAATGTAAATGTTTCTGCCAAAACTATGCTTTCGATGATTAAAATAAGATAGAATACAAAAGTAAAATAAAGGGGATGATAAGTTTGTATATAACACATAAGTAAGTGCAAATAGTCTTAGCAAACAGGTCTTGTACAATTAGCAAAAACTACAATTCAAATCTCAATTAATAGGTATAGACCACAAGCACGTCCACTCCAACTGGTCTAACTATCTGTGGGCCACCTTGATTCACTACTGTCTAGATAGGAATACCCCCCTACACATATAGAAGACCGTACTAAACGTTACTCCAAACAAATAAATCAAATGAACTATAAACAAACAAAGCAATCATGCCACAATCACTTTCAATCCAGCAAGTTTAATTTTTGTAGGGTAGGGTTTACTCATTCACTTGCTATGTCTCATTCTGAAGCTGCAAATAAGCAAAAAGGCCCAATCTGAGAAGAAGATAATAAATAATGCAAACCCTAAACCCTAATAAAGAAACCTCATCAACATATGTTCCTACCGGACGCATTAACTAACCGTCGACTAGGAAATAGAAGAACATGGCATCTACAGTCAAGAGATAAAAAATAGGGTTTTTTACATATCGAGGGATAGAGATAGAGGAGAGGGGGACCATGTGAAGAGGGGGACCGATGGGGCCTTGAGAGGTTCAGAGACAGTATGCGAGACTTACCCAATGGAGCGGAAGAACCCTTCTGTCGTGCCAAAGCCGTTGCAGGTCGGTGATGGAGCAGAAGAACCCTTCCGTCGCATGAAGGCCATTGCAGGTCGGAGATGGCAGACGATCCCGATTGGGCCGTGAGAACGGGGGTCAATCGTGAAGGGTTTGCGAAGGGGGAAACCACATTGGGCGGGCGGGGGACATAAACCGAAGGGGTAGATTAGTAACTTAATCTTTTACCCCTAGTTTAACTCGAGTCAACATCACGGGAGTGACGGTAAGGGTACAACCGTAATCATTAACGATATTTAAGGGATATTGTTGATAATATGCTTATATGAAGGGTATATTTGGCACAACCAATATTTATGAGGGTATTTATGTAAAAAACCCTTTTTTTATTGGAGCCAGGGTTGTCCTTCGTTCTTATTTAAGGCTATGTAATGGATTTTCCTTAGTAGTTATTAATGAATAAAGGATTTTGGTTTATCTTGCTATTTGCACGCTCTGTCTGTGTGTCGAATACACTTGTGCTCTGATTGACATGATTGATATAAACTCGTCACACATATCATGTTACTTCCGCGCTTGGAGCGTGACACATGTCATCATAGTTGGTTGAATGGGAGATTCATGATCAACATATCAAAACCTTGTCATATGGTGGAATGTGTTTTGTTGGTTGATATGAGAAGTCTAAAATATGTTTCAATGGGTTGTATGATGTATTTTGATGTGAACATGTTCTAAATGTTAATGCTTGTTGCAAGGATTTTAATTCTCATCTAACCTCGTGCTTTATCATGTTTTTCAGGATGAAAATGCATGGTTGATCATCATGGGATTATGGTAATATTTAATAATTTATTTTCCCATGAATTAATGGAGGTTTAACATGTTTTTGTATCGTTTATTGGAAGGGGTCGACCCATGGGGTCGACCCTCAAGTTTCTGGACGGGACAGAAAACCTGCCTACAGGGGTTGACCCTTGGGGTCGACCCACTGCAAGGGTCGACCACAGGGGTTGACCCCTGAGTGTAGGGTTTTTATTTTGCTGCCGGCCGACCTCTGTCTGCCCAAGGGTCGACCCTTCCGGAACAGGATTTTCGGGAGACTTCTAAACCTATTCTAAACCCCATGAAACTTTACCAAAATACCCCCGAAAGATTTCTAATGTTATGAGGGAGTTTTTATCATGTATTAGGAGGGTTTTATGTGTCTTTTCCCTACTCTATATATATATATATGCCTCAACTCTGAATTTGTGAGCAAGGAGCCCTAATGTTATATTGTTCTATCTTGTAGGTGAAGAAAAGGGGCAAAGCAACCAAGGAGCTCTTGAGGAAGGGTTTTCATCTCCATCAAAGGGTTTTTAGAGCTCATGATAGAAGAGAAAAGGGAGCGGAATGCTGAGAGGAGCAATATGATGGCGGCTTTGTGATCATCCGACAACGGGTCAAGAAGAATCGGAAGAATCGAAGAAGGGGGAGCTCTATACATGCTATATCTTCTTCATTTCAGTCTTTAGAGTTTGTTTGGAGTTCATTGTATCCATTTGTCTATGCTTCATATATTTCTGAAAGAATATTTTGTGTGGGTGTTCGGATAAAGGGTTCTCCGAGTGTTTGTGTTAACGCTTGTGCGTCATTTTGTGCGGAGCATATCCGCGTGGGCGTAACTTGGGGTGTGTTCCCTGTGTGTGGTTGGGAGTTTACTTCTGTGTGGCTGTGTAGGCGTCGCCCTACGTGTGTGTGTTGGAGCTTGGCTCTGTTTGTGTGTGGGGATTTATCCCCGAGCTATTTTTACAACAGTGAAGCTCACTGGTTTGGTGAGGGGTGGACGTAGGGAGCCCGTCGTGGTCCCGAACCACCTTAAAAACCTATGTGCCTCGTGGTTTGCTTGTGGTGTGTTTGTGATATACATCATCTTATTTTAGTTATTCGCCATTCAAGGCTTCTACACATCATTACATACACACACACTTCCACATCAATTCTAATCTCACGTGAGTGAGCCTTAAGAGCGTAGTCCAATTTGCTTCATTTTGTTCTTTATTTGTCATGTCATTAAAGATTTAATTGCTTATCTATCTATCGAACTTGAAGAGTGTTCAAAGTTGTTTGGAATTAATTTTTTAGAAGGCCAATCAATTCACCCTCCTCTTGATTGTCGTTGCCTCGGACCTAACAATTGGTATCAGAGTCTCGGCTCTATTTGTCTTGAGATCTCACGATCTATAGAGTGATCCTACGCAACGGCAACCTTGATTAAAATGGCCGAAATCTGTTCAACCTCTTGTCCTCAATGCTTTGATGGTCATGATTATATTTCTTGGAGAAATAGAATGTGTGTTTATATTGGTTTGTATGAGCCTTATGTTTGGAAAGCTATATGTGAAGAACCATATAAACTTCTTGCAAATGAAAATGAATGGAAAGGCAAGCATGCTAACAAAAATGCTGAAAGCGTTAGAGCATTGAATTTTTTGAAGGATAACATTGCATCTGATGTACGATCCTTTCTCATTTAATCTTTAAAGCTGATCATTAAGAACTTCTCGAGAGTGAGTTGCAGATTTGGGAGAGGAGCGGGCACGAGCACCGCCGATAGGTTATTTGAGTTTTGTCCGCCATGAATGGCGAGGGGGGCGAGCCCCCCCCCCCCCCTCTGGAGGAGGCCCTGAAGGAACTTCTCCTTCGACGGAGCCCATGGGCCCTCGACGGACGTATGCACAAATGTTGCTTTCGACACATCAGAAAGCCAAGGCAGTGATTCCGCTGAAGGAGCCTTGTTTCACGGATCAAGGAGAGCTAGTAGTTTTCTTCTCAAAGGCTGATATCCAAGATTCAATGAAGAGTCTTAGTTATGCCATCATAGCCAAATGTTCATACGGAAGGCCATCATTCCCTAAGATTAAAACCTATTTAGCATAGAGCATGGCGTTATCCTTGGACTTTGTCATAAGCCGATTAAACTAAAGGCATCTACTCATTCGGCTTGGTTGTGAAGATGATTTCCTAAAGCTCCTTTTACATAAAAACCTATACATCAAGGGATATCTGTTTCGATTTTTTAGATGGACGCCGGTGTAGCACCCTATCCTTTTCTACTATAATATTTCCATAATTAATTATTTATTGGCTCAACTTCTATAGAAAATATTAAAATTCTGGAAAAATATGAAACTAGTGTAAAATTAAATTTGGAATAACTTTGTCTATAGGTAAGAGCCCAAAATAAAATTCGTGTAGGCCCAATTTCCCATTTTTAGGAGTTTTTCATAGGTTAGAAGACCTAGTTTAGCCATCACAATTTGGGCCCAATTCTAGCCTAATTGTGCTCCAATTCAAGCCAAACCCTAGCCCATTGATAGTCCTTGCTTTCTCTTTGAAAACCCTAACTCTAGATGCTTCTACCGGCGGCGGCGGCAGTGGATTAGAACCTTATCCGAAGTTTTCGCCAGAATTTCTTCATAGGACTCTTCAACCAAATTCGATCTCTAGGAGTCCCTATAGGTTCTATTTATAGAGGGCTTTCGACACCTTAGAACCCTATTTGCACCAGCAACAGGCGGTGGGACCGATCGTGATCGGACGAGGGAGAATTTGGGCGTTCTAGGAGCGGTACCAAGGGTTCCGGTGACCCCTCTTCTTCGTCCTTCTTTCCTTCAAGCAAAGGTAGGTGTCTCTCAGTCCAAAAAGAAATATAATAATACCATATTGTGCGTCTCCATGAGCTCTTTCTTTTGATACCTAATTGCCCAATTCTCGTTCATCATGTTGTATAAATTTCACGTTTTACTCCGAGGTGTATAAAAAGGGCAACTTTCATGATTATTAGTTAAAGATTGAATCTTGTTGTGTTAGATCTAAATCAAAGCATGCTATTTTATACGAATTTTTACGCTCTTTCAAATGGTAGTATTTTCCCTGATTTTTATTCATTCTATCATGAGCAATCGAAGTTTTAGTGTAAAATGTCGAAGTTCATCGTCGGCGGGTTCCAGGTCATGTGACGCATCTTCCAGAGGACGTTACAGCCTGACGACCGCATGATAGACCGTCACATGCCCCTGTGTTTTAAAATTTTGAAATTTTAATCTATTTATTTTCTGGTACGTAACGCACCTACTATAGAGCGTTACATGCTTGTAACGCCCCTTCCTTAGACCGTCACGTTCTCCTGACAATATTTTTTTAAACTATTGCTTATGCGTTTTAAAACCAGAAACTTGCTATGTTAGTATGATATCTTGATCTATAAGTAAGGCAGAATGTGATGTTAATATTGTATTATGATCATAAACATAAATTTTTCATTGTTCTACATGAAAGATGTTAGAAAATCCTAAGTTGAATGATCACGAAGAATTTGATAAAAACCCTTAGTTAAACTTGTATAAATTTTGAATTATGTAAGATATATATTTGATCTTAGCTTTATTGTTTGACAGTCATGCCACTCCGGTGGGATTGACTGACCGCACCGCTTTGGTTTCCGTGTTTATTAACCTCAATTCTTGTAATAGATGGGACTCTCCGCCAGATATTCCTTTCGTCGGACTAGGACCACTATTATGAGACCTCCGTAAGACCCCATGAACCTGGGATTCCCACCAGGATGCCGGGCATGTTGTACCTTAAAGACCTGAACCTATGAACGTGGTTTGAATCATGTTTTTGGACCAGCTCAAATTAAACTGGTCTGTGTCCTGTAACGGCCCAAGATTGGACTGTCACAGCAACGTAATGGCCCTGTGTACGACCGTCACATTCTTGTAACAGCCCTGTTATAGACTGTCATAGATAAGATAGTAATAAGGTTTTTCTTATTTTATCATCATGAAGCAGTTATCAAGGTTGGCCTTGAACTGTGAGATTATGTGTAATCCTTGTGTACATCTTTGTTACCTAAAGACTCATAGTGATGAGATCGTCATGGGACCGACAAACGGCAACGGACAATCGTCAAAATGTCGCCGGCAACTACCAAATCATATTAACTATATCTTGGTGTCTTGTGCTAATGGGCCACATGCATGGGCCTAAAATGAATGCTTTTCTTTTATTAGGATATATATCCACCTCTTTAATGTAAGGATGCCTCGTGGAACCCATGATGGATGAAATTCCAAGGCATCCTCTCCCCTCCCCATGCTTTGTGTCCTTTCCCCTTCCCCACCACTTCTACTTAAACCTCATGTAGCCCACGTTCTCAAGCAATGAAGTGAATCTAAAATTTTTGGAAAGTTACCTCCTGCGTGAGGCTCATACCCACCTCCTCCTCTCTCTCTCTAGGAGTGGACTCTCCTCATCATCTCTCTTTGATTCTTTCTCTCTCTCTCTCTCTAGGAGTGGATCCTCCTAATTCTCTCTCACCATTTTCTCTCTCTCTCTCCCATCTCCTATTTCTTAGGGGTGCGACGCCTCTCTCTCCCTCTCTCTCTCCTGCTGGGTGCGATGTCCGGCTCTCCCTTTCCCCTCCTACGTTTCTCCCTCTTCCCCCTGCTAATTCTCCCCTTCGTAGCTTTCTTTCCCCCCCTTGCCCTCTCAACCTTCTCTCTTCCTTTACCCCACTAACATCTCCCTCTCTGCTTCTCTCTCTACCCATCACCCCCACTCTTCCTTCCTCCCCTACACTTCACACCGCAGCCTCTTTCCCCCCCCCCCCCAGCGAAGCCAGCCTCTTCCCACAAGACTCCTGAGAACCCACCACGTCCACCACCCTCACCCATAACCTCACCATGCAAAGCCAATGCCAACAACAGCAACCTTACAGCCGCCGCCTGCGCCCGTGACAACGGCGACCGCCGTCAGCACCACGAAGCCCTCTCAAGCGCTGCTCATGCTGCACTCCAGCTATGAGGTTTGGGTTGGCGGGCCTCTCACCGGCCGCCTGCCACCAAGCGGGGCCACCTCCTTCACACTCGCCGTGGCCCGCGCAGCCAGACGTCGACGCCACCACAGCGTCGTCTGCATGCACCTGCAAGGGAGGGGGGGCCTCAACCCTCCACCGTCGCGCCACCCCACACCCCACCACCCTACTCCCTGCCACGACCTCAACAACACCACTGCATGCGCCATCCTCTCCACAACGGCACCGTCCTGCCCAACTCCCCCACGCGCGGGCATGTCGGCGACGTCCCCGACATGCATGCGTATGCATGCTCACCACCGAGCAGTCCGGCAGCGCCAAGCGGTCCCCGATCTTCTTCCGGCAGCGGCTGCACCACCGCCATGCATGCTGCACATGGACACAGCCACACCATAGCCCACGGCAGTTATCCCCCCTCTCACCGTTGCCTCATTCTTTCTCTAACTTTCACAGTGTTCCCCCTCTAATCAACCCGCGACCGGTCCCCTGTTCGGAACAGGGGCACCGCCGGTGCCCCCTCTCCCCTCCTTTGGTCGGACCACAGCCCCCCCCCCCTTTCTGTAGCGCTGTGGAGCCCATCATCCACCTCCCCAGCCGCACCCCACCCATGCCACCCCGCTCACAATCGCCCCCCCCCCTTCCTGTTCTCCTCACCCAACTCCTTGCTACCCTCTGCGCACCCCACCTCCCATGTTCGACGCCGCCCCACCCACGGCCCACGCACGTGAACAGTGCCTCCTTGAAGCCGGCGACGTCCCTTGCATGCATGCTGCGCAGGCCACTCAAGACCACCTTAGTTGCACGCTTCAAAGTCCTCCCAGAAAAGCTTTATTCAGGCAAAGAAAATATACGAAAGGTCTCAAATCGTGAAAATTTCAAGGCTGTCATCAAGGCAGTTTTCTCTTGCCTTTCAGAGATTGGTGATCGTTCCTTGGTTTTGAAGTTACTTCAGAAAACCATGTTTGAAGAGATGTCCTTGAAGCCACATCTAAACAACATGCGTGCTATGCTGACTATGATTGCTCTGCTGGACTCTCGACCCTCAATGCTCTTGGAGGCTAGTAGCACACTTGGCCAAAGTCTTACTGCCTACCTGATCGATGCTTCTTATTGTATGCCAGACAGTTTTGAGCAATGATACCTACCGAAGAACCTCAACAGCTTACGAAGAATATTGCGGCGAAGTGAGAAATGGAGACTGACTTGAAAATATTTAGAAAGAAATAGAAGCATCAAAGACTCTCAAAAGAAAATGACGATGCAATGTATTAGTGGTACCACAGACACATCCCAGGGGTCGTTCACCCACTCAAAGGCACTCAGGTTCAAATCTTACGAAGGGGATAGGAGTGCCTCATCTTAACACTTTCTACAAGGCCTGCCCGTACAACACGTACATGGCTCACTTATTTATCCCCTTATGAGTAATGGAGAAGCCTACTTCTTGAAAATTAAGAAAGAAACTCGTAGGCCCGGGGGATGGTTTCACATCAAATGGTATCAGAGCTTAGGGAATCGGGTTGCTCCATCCAACCGGGATCCTGAGCTACGAGGTTCGAGGTCGAACCTCCTCCAAGTGGACGGGTTTGATGAGATCGTCATGGGACCGACAAACGGCAACGGACAATCGTCAAAATGTCGCCGGCAACTACCAAATCATATTAACTATATCTTGGTGTCTTGTGCTAATGGGCCACATGCATGGGCCTAAAATGAATGCTTTTCTTTTATTAGGATATATATCCACCTCTTTAATGTAAGGATGCCTCGTGGAACCCATGATGGATGAAATTCCAAGGCATCCTCTCCCCTCCCCATGCTTTGTGTCCTTTCCCCTTCCCCACCACTTCTACTTAAACCTCATGTAGCCCACGTTCTCAAGCAATGAAGTGAATCTAAAATTTTTGGAAAGTTACCTCCTGCGTGAGGCTCATACCCACCTCCTCCTCTCTCTCTCTAGGAGTGGACTCTCCTCATCATCTCTCTTTGATTCTTTCTCTCTCTCTCTCTCTAGGAGTGGATCCTCCTAATTCTCTCTCACCATTTTCTCTCTCTCTCTCCCATCTCCTATTTCTTAGGGGTGCGACGCCTCTCTCTCCCTCTCTCTCTCCTGCTGGGTGCGATGTCCGGCTCTCCCTTTCCCCTCCTACGTTTCTCCCTCTTCCCCCTGCTAATTCTCCCCTTCGTAGCTTTCTTTCCCCCCCTTGCCCTCTCAACCTTCTCTCTTCCTTTACCCCACTAACATCTCCCTCTCTGCTTCTCTCTCTACCCATCACCCCCACTCTTCCTTCCTCCCCTACACTTCACACCGCAGCCTCTTTCCCCCCCCCCCCCCAGCGAAGCCAGCCTCTTCCCACAAGACTCCTGAGAACCCACCACGTCCACCACCCTCACCCATAACCTCACCATGCAAAGCCAATGCCAACAACAGCAACCTTACAGCCGCCGCCTGCGCCCGTGACAACGGCGACCGCCGTCAGCACCACGAAGCCCTCTCAAGCGCTGCTCATGCTGCACTCCAGCTATGAGGTTTGGGTTGGCGGGCCTCTCACCGGCCGCCTGCCACCAAGCGGGGCCACCTCCTTCACACTCGCCGTGGCCCGCGCAGCCAGACGTCGACGCCACCACAGCGTCGTCTGCATGCACCTGCAAGGGAGGGGGGGCCTCAACCCTCCACCGTCGCGCCACCCCACACCCCACCACCCTACTCCCTGCCACGACCTCAACAACACCACTGCATGCGCCATCCTCTCCACAACGGCACCGTCCTGCCCAACTCCCCCACGCGCGGGCATGTCGGCGACGTCCCCGACATGCATGCGTATGCATGCTCACCACCGAGCAGTCCGGCAGCGCCAAGCGGTCCCCGATCTTCTTCCGGCAGCGGCTGCACCACCGCCATGCATGCTGCACATGGACACAGCCACACCATAGCCCACGGCAGTTATCCCCCCTCTCACCGTTGCCTCATTCTTTCTCTAACTTTCACAGTGTTCCCCCTCTAATCAACCCGCGACCGGTCCCCTGTTCGGAACAGGGGCACCGCCGGTGCCCCCTCTCCCCTCCTTTGGTCGGACCACAGCCCCCCCCCCCCTTTCTGTAGCGCTGTGGAGCCCATCATCCACCTCCCCAGCCGCACCCCACCCATGCCACCCCGCTCACAATCGCCCCCCCCCCCTTCCTGTTCTCCTCACCCAACTCCTTGCTACCCTCTGCGCACCCCACCTCCCATGTTCGACGCCGCCCCACCCACGGCCCACGCACGTGAACAGTGCCTCCTTGAAGCCGGCGACGTCCCTTGCATGCATGCTGCGCAGGCCACTCAAGACCACCTTAGTTGCACGCTTCAAAGTCCTCCCAGAAAAGCTTTATTCAGGCAAAGAAAATATACGAAAGGTCTCAAATCGTGAAAATTTCAAGGCTGTCATCAAGGCAGTTTTCTCTTGCCTTTCAGAGATTGGTGATCGTTCCTTGGTTTTGAAGTTACTTCAGAAAACCATGTTTGAAGAGATGTCCTTGAAGCCACATCTAAACAACATGCGTGCTATGCTGACTATGATTGCTCTGCTGGACTCTCGACCCTCAATGCTCTTGGAGGCTAGTAGCACACTTGGCCAAAGTCTTACTGCCTACCTGATCGATGCTTCTTATTGTATGCCAGACAGTTTTGAGCAATGATACCTACCGAAGAACCTCAACAGCTTACGAAGAATATTGCGGCGAAGTGAGAAATGGAGACTGACTTGAAAATATTTAGAAAGAAATAGAAGCATCAAAGACTCTCAAAAGAAAATGACGATGCAATGTATTAGTGGTACCACAGACACATCCCAGGGGTCGTTCACCCACTCAAAGGCACTCAGGTTCAAATCTTACGAAGGGGATAGGAGTGCCTCATCTTAACACTTTCTACAAGGCCTGCCCGTACAACACGTACATGGCTCACTTATTTATCCCCTTATGAGTAATGGAGAAGCCTACTTCTTGAAAATTAAGAAAGAAACTCGTAGGCCCGGGGGATGGTTTCACATCACATAGTCCTTCTACTTGATGTCATTCCAATTTTGTTGGAATTTCTCTTGATCTTAGAAGTAAGTTCGTGAGCTTAACCTTGGAACTCTTGTTCATTAATGTGATGAATGTCTAGACTAGGATCATTGATCCAAACCTTCAATGTCAACGCATCATAAAGGGCCCGGTCTGGTCCTGGGAGGAGCGCCCGAAAGTACTTGTGCCCCGGGGAGTTTGTAATGACAAGGTGTGACATTGCACCGAAGTGCATGACTAGCGTGATTGGTCTATGGCATTTCCACTGTTACTCAATTACTTGAAATGCGTGCTTGGTATGACCAATTCCATTTATCATTTCATGACATGAAAAGTTCTTGTTATACTTGTGTTTACTCTTTACTTGAAAGCTCATGTTATTTTTCCTATCTTTCTCTTGTCATTTATTTATCATCTCTTTTGTTACAATGTTATTCATAAATGGTTAATTACTTTAATTATGCATGATGATAGAGATATAAAATCCTACTGAGCTTTGCTCACCCCTACTTTCCAATCCTTTTCAGGTAGTTCTGATGAGGACGTGCGTTCCGATGGGGACGAGAGCGAGTGATTCCAGGAGCGAGCCATTTAGAGTTTATGTTCAAGTCAAGTTTGGATTAGTTGTTATCTAGAGTTGATGTATTTTCCATTAATAAGATAGAAGTCCACAAGGAGTCGGGTGTAATTGAATACATTCTCTTATTATTATTATCAATAAAGTTGGGTTAATTGTTTCTTTATTATTAGCCTGATTGTTAGTCTCTTGTGGCAATGTATGCTCTGATTGACATGATTGATATAAACTGCTACGTTCCGATTTTCCACGTCGGGGCGTGACAGTTTTTGTGGTATCAGAGCCTAGGTTTTCTTTAGACCCTAGGTTGCTAGTTGTGTTAAAAAACCTTTAAACCTTAGTAAAGTCAGAATCTGACCCAGTGAGTTGGGTAGAGACTTGGGCTAAGATTAGTTAATTAATTAACTAGCTATAAGAAGATAGATCCAATATGACGTTCTTAATTACTTCTTTTATGTTGTAGGAATTTCCGTGATGGCGGCAGAATGCGCTCAATGGCGAGAGATGCAACGTACAGTGCAGGGCCTAACCCAGGCCTTACAGCAAGTAGCCCAAGGCGGCGGACAGTAAGGAGCAGGCAATCTACATCGAAACTTTCAAGGCTTGAATCCCCCGCGTTTTAGTGGATCTTCGGACCCGGATGAGGCTGAGAACTGGCTGAAGGAGGCGAAAAGAATCTTCAGGGTTATGCAATGTGGAGATCAGGATCGCGTCTTACTAGCGACTTTCCAATTAGACCGCGATGCTCGTGCTTGGTGGGAAGCCGTGGAAGCCACACTTGGGAATAGGCGTGCCACGTGGGATGAGTTCATGGAGTTTTTCAATAGCAAGTACTTCTCAGATCGGGTGCAGGAGAAGAAGTCGGCCGAGTTTGCTGCTTTGAAACAAAGAAACTTATCGGTTGCGGAATATGAAGTGCAGTTTTCCAAATTATGTAAGTATGCCCCACACTTGGTGTCCACTGAGAAAATGAAGGCTAAAAGATTTTTGAATGATTTGAAGCTTCAGTACATCAATCAATTGGCACCCTTGGAAATCCATATCTATGCTGAGATAGTAAGGAAAGCACAAGTTTTGGAGAATACGATGGAAATGACTGACCAGATCAGAGGTCGGGATAAGAAGAAGGAACATACTACCAGTTCCGGGAACTTCAGACCCGGTAATGGTCAGAAGAGGCCCAATGGTGGGCCGAGTTTTTCTAAAAATAAGAAACCCAAGGAAGGTGAGAAAAAGGTTGGACCAGTTGTGCCGTCTAAGGTAGTTTGCAAGTACTGTGACCGTCTAGGTCACAAGATGGAAGAGTGTTGACGCAAGTTAGGCGCTTGCTTAAGGTGTGGTAGCAGGGACCACCGAATTCCAGAATGTCCCCTTATTAATGAATCGACATCATCTGATAAGTCGCAAGGAAGTTACAAGCGGCAAGGCAGGCTCCAAGCCCTCCAGGAGGCAGAGACTGAGAACCAGACTACCGAGGAAGGAGGCATTGTTGAAGGTACTCTTACTATTCTTTCCAAGCCAGCATTCGTACTTTTTGACACTGGAGACACTCATTCTTTTATATCTCTGAAATTTGCTAAGACTTTATCTGTGGAACCGGTGTTGTTGGATTCACACCTTATGATATCCACCCCTATTGGTTCGGGATCCGAGATTAAATATTATTATCCTTCTAGTGAAGTTTTGATCAATGGTTGTAATTTATCTGCTGATCTAGTATGCATGAAGATGAAAGATTATGATGTAATCTTAGGGGCTGATTGGTTATCTAAGCATGATGCTAGTGTTCATTGTAAGTCAGGAGTAGTGTCTTTCCCTAGATGTTCGGAGATTTTTTTCTCTGGCTCTTGGCTATCCAAGACCGTGCCACTCATTTTGGCACTTCGGGCAGATAAGTTGTTAAGACAGAGGTGTCCAGCATTCTTGGCTTTAATTTCTTTAACTGATAAGAAGGAAGTGGAGTTGAAGGATATCCCTGTTATTCAAGATTTTCCAGAGGTATTTCCAGATAAATTGCTAGGTCTTCCCCCTGAAAGGGAGATGGTTTTCTCTATTGACCTGATTCCTGGCGCCTCGCCTGTTTCGAGAACTCCCTACCGTATGTCCCCGGCTGAGTTAAGAGAACTAAAGGTGCAGTTGTTAGACTTGCTAGCAAGAGGGTTCATTCGTCCGAGTACTTCCCCGTGGGGTGCTCCTGTTCTTTTTGTAAGGAAAAAAGATGGTTCTTTAAGGCTGTGTATCAATTATCGTCAGTTGAATCAGCTCACCGTGAAGAACAAGTACCCATTACCAAAGATCGATGAATTATTTGATCAGATATCAGGAGCCCAGTATTTCTCAAAGATCGATCTCAAATCTGGGTATCCTCAGTTGAGGATAAAAGATGAAGATATTTTTAAGACGGCATTCCGTAGTAGGTATGGGCATTTTGAATTTGTGGTGATGCCGTTTGGACTAACAAATGCTCCTACAGCTTTTATGCAGCTAATGAATAGTGTGTTTCCGCCCTACTTAGATCAATGGGTCGTGGTATTTATCGATGATATTCTGATATACTCAACGAACAAGGAGGAGCATGAACAACACTTAAGAATGGCGTTGCAAATATTAAGAGAGCATCATCTATATGCCAAGTTTAGTAAATGTGAGTTCTGGTTGCAAGAGGTATCTTTTCTGGGCCACATTATTTCTAAAGAGGGAATCACAGTAGACCCTTCTAAAGTTGAGGCTGTATGTAATTGGGAAAGACCTGTGAATGTAACTAAGATCAGAAGCTTCTTAGGCTTGGCAGGCTATTATCGAAGGTTCATCAAGGATTTTTCCAAGATTGCAGTGCCCTTGACAAGGTTAACTCGTAAGGAGAATTGTTTTGAATAGACGGATGATTGTGAAAAGAGTTTTCAGACTTTGAAGGAGTGTTTGACCACTGCCCCAGTTTTGGCCTTACCCTTAGGTGAAGGAGGTTTTGAAGTTTATACCGATGCTTCAGGAATCGGTTTAGGTTGCGTATTGATGCAACGAGGGAAGGTGATAGCTTATTCCTCCAGGCAGTTGAGAAAACATGAAGAGAATTACCTTGTGCATGATCTGGAGTTAGCAGCGGTTGTGTTTGCTCTTACGATATGGAGGCATTATCTTTATGGAGAAACTTTCACCGTGTACTCAGACCATAAGAGCTTAAAATACTTATTTTCTCAAAAGGAGTTGAATATGAGACAGAGAAGGTGGTTAAGGTACTTAAAAGGATTTCGACTTCTCCATTGAATATCATCCCGGAACGACGAATGTTGTAGCAGATGCTTTAAGTAGGAAGCCAACAGCTAGGCTAGCCAGTTTGATGATTCAAGAGTGGAAGCTGTTAGAACAGTTTGCCAATTTAGATATTATAGAAAAGGAAGATCAGATCTTGGTGGCTCATGTCCAGCTTCGTTCAGAATTGCTAGCAAAAATTAAGCAGTTGCAGGATAATGACCCTGTGCTCGTTGGAATTAAAGAACAAATGGCTAATCGACTAGATTTTATGTTAGCTGATGATGGGAGATTGTTGTTTCAAGGGAGAACATGTGTCTCTGATTCCATGGAAATAAAGAAGAAGATTCTTGAAGAAGCACACAGATCTAAGTATACTATACACCCAAGAGCTACAAAGACGTACAGAGATTAGAAGAGGACTTTCTGGTGGCCGAACATGAAGAGGGAAGTGGCCGATTTTGTGAGCAGGTGTTTAGTATGTCAACAAGTTAAAGCAGAGCATTTCAGACCTATTGGGAAGTTAAAACCTCTCGAAATACCACAATGAAAGTGGAAAAGTGTTGGTATGGATTTTATTATGGGTTTACCCCGAACACGAGGAGGCCTTGATGGAATTTGGGTGATCATTGATCGACTGACAAAGTCTGCACACTTTTTACCTATTAAGTCAAGGTGGACCGTGGATATTTTGGTTGCCCTGTATATAAAGGAAGTAATAAGATTGCATGGAGTGCATGTGTCCATCATATCTGACAGAGACCCCAGGTTTACATCTCACTTTTGGAAAGGACTGCAAGCATCATTAGGCACTCGTTTGAACTTCAGTATAGCTTTTCACCCTCAGACTGACGGACAGACTGAGAGAGCAAATCAGATTGTTGAAGACATGTTGAGAGCATGTATAATTGATTTTGGAGGCAGTTGGCATGAACATTTACCTTTGATTGAATTTGCATACAATAATAGTTACCAATCCAGTATTCAGATGGCACCGTTTGAGGCCTTGTATGGCAGGAGTTGTAGATCTCCTCTTTGTTGGGAAGAAATTGGTGAGAAGCAATGGCTCGGACCAGATCTTATCTCAGAATCGTCAAAGAACATCCAAGTTATCAGAGCACGTTTGAAGGTCGCCTAGTCCCGACAAAAGAGCTATGCATATAATAGAAGAAGGGAGCTAGAATTTCAGATTGGGGACCATGTTTTTCTGAAATTGTCACCATCAAGAGGAATTAGAAGATTCAGAATTCAAGGCAAGTTAAGCCCAAGGCGTGTTGGCCCATTTGAGATCTTAGAGAGGGTAGGCGGAGTTGCCTATAGATTAGCCCTACCACCACAGTTAGCTGGTATTCACGATGTGTTCCATGTATCTATGCTTCGGAAGTATGTGTATGACCCTTCACACACTATCCAACATGCTGATTTGGAATTGAAGAAGGACTTATCTTATGAAGAGAAGCCTAACAAGATATTGGACTTCAAGCAACAGCAACACCGGACTCGATCCATTTCGATGGTCAAGGTCCAGTGGAGTCAGCGTGGAGCTGAGGAAGCAACATGGGAATCCGAGGATGCGATCAAGAAATTATATCCTGAATTATTTTAAGGTTGGTTGTTAGCATATTCGGTGAATTTGGGGACCAAATTCCTTAAGTGGGGGAGGGTGTAGCACCCTGTCCTTTTCTACTATAATATTTCCACAATTAATTATTTATTGGCTCAACTTCTAAAGAAATTATTAAAATTCTGGAAAAATATTAAACTAGTGTAAAATTGAATTTGGAATAACTTTGTCTGCACGTAAGAGCCCAAAATAAAATTCGTGTAGGCCCAATTTCACGTTTTTAGGAGTTTTTCGTGGGTTAGAAGACCTAGTTTAGCCATCACAATTTGGGCCCAATTCTAGCCCAATTGTGCTCCAATTCGAGCCAACCCCTAGCCCATTGATAGGTCCTTGCTTTCTCTTCAAAAACCTTCACTCTAGATGCTTCTACCGGCGGGAGCGACGGTGGATTAGAACCTTATCCGAAGTTTTCACCGGAATTTCTTCATAGGACTCTTCAACCAAATTCGATCTCTAGGAGTCCATATAGGTTCAATTTCTAGAGGGCTTTCGACACTTTAGAACCCTATTTGCACCAGCAACAGGCGGCGGGACCGATCGTGATCGGACGAGGGAGAATTTGGGAGTTCTAGGAGCGGTACCTAGGGTTCCGGTGACCCCACTTCTTCGTCCTTCTTTCCTTCAAGCAAAGGTAGGTGTCTCTCAGGCCAAACAGAAATATAATAATACCGTATTGTGCATCTCCATGAGCTCTTTCTTTTGATACCTAATTTCCCAATTCTCGTTCATCATGCCGTTCGAATTTCACGTTTTACTCCGAGGTGTATAAAAATGGCAACTTTCATGATTATTAGTTAAAGATTGAATCTTGTTGTGTTAGATCTAAATCAAAGCATGATATTTTATACGAATTTTTACGCTCTTTTGATGGAAGTATTTTTTCTAATTTTTATTCATTCTATCATGAGCAATCGAAGTTTTAGTGTAAAATGTCAAAGTTCATCGTCGGCGGGTTCCAGGTCATGTGACGCATCTTCCAGAGGCCGTTACCGCCTGACGGCCGCACGATAGACCGTCACATGAGCCTGACGGTCCCACGACAGACCGTCACATGCCCCTGTGTTTTAAAAATTTGAAATTTTAATCTATTTATTTTCTGGTACGTAACGCACCTACTATAGAGCGTTACATGCTTGTAACGCCCCTTCCTTAGACCGTCACATTCTCCTGACATTATTTTTTTAAACTATTGCTTATGCATTTTTAAAACCAGAAACTTGCTATGTTAGTATGATATCTTGATCTATAAGTAAGGCAGAACGTGGTGTTAATATTGTATTATGATCATAAACATAAAATTTTCATTGTTCTACATGAAAGATGTTAGAAAATCCTAAGTTGAATGATCACGAAGAATTTGATAAAAACCCTTAGTTAAACTTGTATAAAATTTGAATTATGTAAGATATATATTTGATCTTAGCTTTATTGTTTGACAGTCATGCCACTCCGGTGGGATTGACTAGCCGCACGCTTTGGTTTTCGTGTTTATTAGCCTCAATCCTTGTAATAGATGGGACTCTCCGCCGGATATTCCTTTGTCGGACTGGGACCACTATTATGAGACCACCGTAAGATCCCGTGAGCCTGGGATTCCCACCAGGACGTCGGGCATGTTGTACCCAAAAGACCTGAACCCATGAACGTGGTTTGAATTGTGTTTTTGGACCAGCTTAAATTAAACTGGTTTGTGTCCTGTAACGGCCCAAGATTGGACCATCACAGCAACGTAACGGCCCTGTGTACAATCGTCACATTCCTGTAACAGCCCTGTTATAGACCGTCACAGATAAGATAGTAATAAGGTTTTTCTTATTTTATCATCATGAAGCAGTTATCAAGGTTGGCCTTGAACTGTGAGATTATGTGCAATCCTTGTTTACATCCTTGTTACCTAAAGATTCATAGTCTTTCTACTTCATGTCATTCCAATTTTGTTGGAATTTCTTTTGATCTTAGAAGTAAGTTCGTAAGCTTAACCTAGGACCTCTTGGCATTTAATGTGATGAATGTCTAGACTAGGATCATTGATCCAAACCTTCAATGCCAACGCATCATAAAGGGCCCGGTCTGGTCCTGGGAGGAGCGCCCGAAAGTACTTGTGCCCCGGAGAGTTTGTAATGACAAGGTGTGGCATTGCACCGAAGTGCATGACTAGCGTGATTGGTCTATGGCATTTTCACCTTTACTCAATTACTTGAAATGCGTGCTTGGTATGGCCAATTCCATTTATTATTTCATGACATGAAAAGTTCTTGTTATACTTGTGTTTACTCTTTACTTGAAAGCTCATTGTCTTTTTCCTATCTATCTCTTGTCATTTATTTATCATCTCTTTTGTTACAATGTTATTCATAAATTGTTAATTACTTTAATTATGCCTGATGATAGAGATATAAAATCCTACTGAGCTTTGCTCACCCCTACTTTCCAATCCTTTTCAGGTAGTTCTGATGAGGACGTGTGTTCCAATGGGGGCGGGAGCGAGTGATTCCAGGAGCGAGCCATTAAGAGTTTATGTTCAAGTCAAGTTTGGATTAGTTGTTATCTAGAGTTGATGTATTTTCCATTAATAAGATAGAAGTCCACAAGGAGTCGGGTGTAATTGAATACTTTCTCTTATTATTATTATCAATAAAATTGGCTTAATTGTTTCTTTATTATTAGCTTGATGGTTAGTCTCTTGTGGCAATGTATGCTCTGATTGACATGATTGATATAAACTGCTACGTTCCGATTTTGCACGTCGGGGCGTGACAGCCGGTGTTGACACCCATTTTTTATCGATAAGTTGAGTCATTTCTCTTACCATCATGTCTCGAGTTGTCCATTGCTCATTGGACTATTTCCAGTCAGCTTATTGGGCCCATTTTATGACTGCCTCCCTCCCTGACTTGGTCTGTTTTGATTCAGGGCTTAATGGGCCTTGATTTTGCTTGATTTATCACGTTTTATGAATTTTCAAGCATCCAGTCTTTGCGCGGCCTATTGCTTGGCCGTTCAGTAAATGAGCAGTTGATTCTGAACTGTTTTTTTATTTTTATTCGATATTAAGGTGATTTTCTGAATTTCCACTGACAAGCTGTTAAACGGTCTGTGTGCAGCAGTCCAGATCTATGGAACGGTAGGCATATGGCCGTCCAGTCCCTAGAGTCCCAGATTCGTTGGTTGTTCAGATAATTATCTAATTATCTTATTTATTCTGATTTATCACCGATAGGCATTGAGCGGTTGGCTTGTGGTCGTTCCATGATTTGAGCGGTACATTAAGGACCGTCCAGTCCATGAGAGTCCAACGGTGAAATGGTCGGTCAGTTCGATGGATATTTAGATAATATTTCTTATTTATTTAATTTCCACCGACAGGTTTGAACGGTCTGGTAACAGGCCGCTCAATGGTTTGGGCGGTCTTTGGAAAGACCGCGCTATGGTCCGATCTCTAAAAAACTAAGGGTTTTTCTCTCTCCATCTGTGGATTCATCCTTGATTTGTTCCATCCATTTCTCCACGGATACTCCACCAAATGGGGTACCGTTTGAACTGGTTGGAAGATAAGTCTATTATCTACGGATTTTATGTTGATATCTCGAGCTGATTTTCACTAGAAACCCTAATTTCGGGGCTGGCTTTTGAGGCTCTATAAATAGACCCTAGGGCCAAGCTTTGAAGAGAGGGAGATTTCAAGGTCACGGTGAAGCTCTGCCGAATTCTTAAGCGACCTATAGTCAGGGAGGGTGGCTTTCTACGTCCGCATAAGCCTTCGGTTCAGGGAGTATTTGGTGTCTTTGAGTCTTTGTTCTAATAGTCCCACCACCCTATCTTTATTGCATGCATTGTTTCTTTCGTTCTTTGTACACGTTTTTCATCATTGCATCCCATTACACACACCCTCCTATTGATTTTCACGCCCCTAGGGGTTTAAAAACTCCCAGGTATCATCCATTCCAAGTCATTATGTCTATGTTTCTTATTTCTTATGGTTACTACACTTCACAGTTTTGATCTTGGGCTTTCCTTTGTGTTTTCTACTGTGTTTTACAGGTCAACAACATACTAGCACGAGGCCCATCCCCTCTGGCCGGTCGGAAGGGGTGGAGGTTCAGATTCTACCACTTAAGTTCTGGTGGCGTTGCGCGGTCATCTCCCTGTCCGTTTTGATCGTAGAACGGCTTCTTCTGCACCGTTCTGCTTTCTTAGGTGGCATCCTTCGGACCATTCATATGTCAGCCAAGCTTCATCCTGCGTTCTTCCCAATGCTGTTTGGCGGTCTGTCGGGCGATCGCGCACCCTCAGGGTAGTTTTTCGAGAACCGCATACTTTTGCAGTGCTGTTCACAGGCGAGTGCTCTCCCTCTTTTCCAAGGTACGGTGTATTTATTACACTTGGCACCTTGGTGGCAATCACACACACATACACTCACACCCCCCTATCCCCTTCTACTTTGCATTCCATTCATTTGTTACGATGACATAATAGAGGGGTTGGAGGGATACAAAAAGAGGAGTAAGGAAAAACATGTCAACATCCTATGTTTTGGCAATCATGGTGGGACACCTAGTGCCCATCGTGTTAGTGTTTTGCTGACCTATTTTCGTGCTTGGTTAGTTTTCTTCTTTGAGTGTTTCAGGTTGCTCTCCGGTCTATCGCGGTTCCCTCACAGCCGCTCACGTAACTGCACGGCCTTATCTTGGCCGTCCTGTGCTTATCACAGAGCTGCTATCGTGCCCGCCCGTTACATCCAGCGGTCCTAAGCAGACCGCCCATTGCATTCCACGGTCTTATACAGACTGTTTAGAACTGCTGGCTCAGGTACGTTTCTGTTCTCACGCTGGTTGTTTGCGCTGATATTCAGCGGTCTTTTCAGGTCTATTTTATAGTTTGAGCGGTCTATCGACAGACCGTTCTGTCAAGAACGCCTCTGTCCCCAGCCCTTTTGTCCCTTTTAGTTTCTATATGATTGTCAGTTTCATTTTATTACTCACTGCTCCTGCACGGTCCATTCCAGACCGTCTGCCATCCCTGAACGGTCCATTCTAGACCATCTACACACCCTGAGCGGTCTTCCTCAGACCGTGCTTTACTGCTACAGTGCACCCGAGGCTAGCATTTTGGTCATTGTTTCATATCATTGCATAGATATTTGGTGCTATTCTGATCTCCCCTTGCTATCATTATATTGTTGCATGATTGTGTTCATTTTTTTCCTCATATTTGCTTGATCGTTGTTTGCTAGATCTAGGCTAGACTTTTCATGTACTCCGGCGCACATAGGGGCATACATACTCTTCATAGTAGTTGCATTCCTACCGAGGTAGGGTTTCCTCTCGTCTCCATATTCCTTGGAGCCGACTAGGTGACCATACCGAGGACCTCCGTAAGTCCCTGTGAGCCGTGGATTCCCACACGGACGCCGGACAGGTTATACCGTACCCACCCCAGTCTAGGGTTTGCATCCGTAAGAGAGAGAGTCCCTTAGGGTCAGCCAGTTCCCATTTCCACCCTTGTCAGATACCCTCGTGGTTGAGTGAACTCACATCTTAATTAATCCACTAAGGTCCTAAAAGGAAAATTCATAAAATCTGTCGCGCATCATTCATAAATTGGGTGTTTACTTGGTTGTCTCCCTTCTTATCCCTTCCCTCTCTTGTGTGCATTATTTGATTGTTTAGAGCTTGGTTAGGTTAGGATTGTTTGCTTCTTCTCCCTAGGTGCTCTAGTGTACGTGGAGCTGCTTCACACCCTCAGGATCATCTCCTAGGGGTGGTTCACATTTCCGTTCTTATTTCTATCCCCTATTCGATTCACCTCCCGCTATGTCATCCTAAACTTCTCCCAATCCCATGAAGATTCTCTCCCTCGAGGACTTCTGGAGGACCCGCCCAGGGTCGCTCATGTGCAAGGGGGAGAGGGGATTGCCCCTCCTCTCTCGATTGTTGTTGTTGAGGGTGCCCAACCCTCTCTCTCTGATTCGTCCACTCACAACTCGTCCAGCCAGGTTCTCCACATGATGGCCCAGTTGGACCCTACTCAACTCCATCTCCTGAAACAAGCTTTGCAAGGGGCGGATGCCCCGCCTTCCGTGCTCTCTTCTGGCATGGCTGCTACCGCCACTTCTACATCTCTGATTGCTGGATTAGGGGCCACCTCTACGGCCCCCATCGACCTCACTCCCATCCGTCCTCAGGTTCTTCGATTATCCGCCATGGAAGCGGGGTAGGCTTCTACCTCGGCCCATCAGCCACTGGACAAGGGGAAGACTCAGATCCCCTCTAGTTCTTATGTTGATTCTTACACCACTATCTTGGTGAGAGTCTATGAACGATCTAGAGGGGGTTGAATAGATCAATCACCCAATAAAATCGACTACAACAATTTCAAGTAAAGAAATAAAACAAACTACTGCTGGACAGCAGAAAGATAAGCTAAAGCGATCACAGAAAGCCAACTCAAGCAGATCTGAACTTAAACGATCCTAAACATGCATCAACTGCGGATGGAAGATATAATCAAGAGGCACAACAATTCGCAAGACAAACGCACAGTAGACAAGAAATTTTTAAGGTGGTTCGATCTCAAACCCGAGATCTACGTCCACCCCACACTCCAAACCAGAATGTGGCTTCAACCACTGATACACAGCTTCGCTGATCCACAGCTTCGGGGTCACAACCCTACAGACAACTGGGCATTACAACTTATGCCGTCCAGAGGAATCCTCCTCTGCAAACCGCTGGGGACTTACAGCTTCACCCGTCCAGAGGAAGCCACCTCTGCCCGCTGAGCATTACAGCTTGCTCTGCTGACACACAGCTTGATAACAAGATTTCAGAAAATAGAATAGACACAAACGAAAAATAAGAAATCCCCAGAGGGAATGTAGCTCACAATGAGCAATATCAGTTCTGGTATCTGAACCAAGAGACTGATGAACAAACATTCAGAGTAAATCTCTCAGACTCCTCTCTCTCAACTCCTTACTTCTCTTCTTCTCTCTTTCTTCTCTTTCTCTTGTCTCTAGATCGTGCAGGCTCTCTCTGCTTCTACACTTCTTGATCTGCTTTCTATCTCAATGCAACGATCATGACTTCAGATGGAGAAGTCTTCTTATTATATAGCAGCAGCAGATAGGTGGGCGTGTGTCCTCCACGATTCCCGCCCAAGTGCCTTGACCACGTGGCAACATTTTGGCCTGCTGTAATACACGTGTCACGATCCTGGCACATCCTACATTCTTGGATCACGTGCCCTTTCTTAAGTTCCTCGACCAACAGTCCTCTCAGATCAGACTTGTCATCAATTTGAGTTAATCTGAAAGGAAAGATAGAAAGACGCACCGAGTTGGTTCGAGAATTGAACTAAGCATGTACAGACTTGATGCGTATAATGCAGTTTGCATGCAGGAAAGTATGCACATTGAAGATGAATGCACAGAAACGCCATTAAAGAGTGTTCAAACTTTGTGTGCGATGTACAAACAATGCATTGACTTGCTGATGGGCTGATGTATGGGCTTAAGCGCTCGAATCATCAGAGGTTGTACAGACTTGTGAAATGATGCATGAACATTGATGCTCATATCAGCACCGGTTGTACAGACTTGCCACCAAAGAATGTACAGACTTTGAGTGCATGGTACAATAGATGTACAGACATGCCGTCGAAGAATGTACAGACTTGTTCAGTCATCAAGGCAACCGAGTGCAGACACAATATTCAATTGCACGAACAGAATGTATAGACTTTGAGTGCATGGTAAAGAGTGTACAGACTTAGAAATGAACTATGCATTGACCTATCTAAGCTGTCCTCTATATGCATGCATAATATGCATATATGCACTGAACCAGGCACTGACTATATGACTGCACTAATGCAAGATATGAACAGATGAAGGCATGCACAGACTTTATGACTGAATAAGACAACACTACACTGATTCAAGATATGCTATGTAGCAAACGTGCATGGGCTTGTGGACTTGGACCAATATAGAATGTTGTACAGACTTGAGTTGAAGCAACTGATGAATGCACAGATGCACCGAGTATGCATGTGTTTCTACAGAGATAATGCTAGAACACACAACGCAATGCCCATACAGCGTCAACGCACGATGAATATGCACACAACCTGTTCGATGGAATGACATGCAAATAAGATGCTCAAACAATCATCATTCATACTCATAGTGCTTGCTGACATCAAAACCACAGGGGCACAACAATCTCCCACTTTTTGATGATGGCAACACTATGAGTCACTCAGACCCAAACTATTTGCATGATTCATAGACAAGGAAACTCCCCCTGAATAGATGCTTCTTTTACCCCCATTTTGACATAATCTCTCCCCCTAATTCTCCCCACATAATCTCTCCCCCTAATTCTCCCCCTTGGACGTCGGCAAAAAGGAGGATGGTAAGAGAGAAGGAAACCAGGGAGGATGAATGAAATAACATTCGATGCAATGGTTCAGGAAATGAGTAGGTTATAAATCACCCCTTTGGATATAAGAGTCAACAATGTGTATACTTGATTAAATCTAGGTTTAACAGTTATAGAAAGTGGAGTAAAGCAACTGACTTCCGAAAAAAAGGGCTATAGACTCCGTTTATAGCAATGAACCTAAAACACATAGTCATAATAAACTAGGTCAAGACAGTACCCTATTGATTTCAGAAACAGTGAATATCAAGGAAAGTCACTTGAATTTGTATTGAAGTTAAACAGTTGACACTCAATGACTTTTGTTATCTAAGGGTCACATCAGTTCCTTTTTCTAATTCTGAACTTAGTGAACAGATCAGTGGCATTTATACCGTTGACATTAGGTGTACACCTTGATCAGAGGCAGGTACCCCCAGTTACTAGGTATAAACTACTAGATCTATTTCATGTCAAAAATTACAAAGACAGTTCGCACCTTTGACGTTAAGGGTACACCTTGATTATAGGCCAGTACCCCTAGCTACTTATTGAAACTACCCTTGTAGATTTGATCAAGGATACAGAGTTAATCTTAATCACTTCATGACTTAAGGTATTTTCCATTTCTTTGATGGAGGCGTCAGTTTCTCAGTGTAACTCAGTCATTGCTCTGCCACTTTGTTTATTTCTTTTTCTTTTATGATCTTATTTCTACTGCCCTTATGATTTTTAGAGTGACTGTTTAAAGACAATACACACTCTAGTCTTCTGCATCTTGACTTCACTAAGTCTGTTATGTTCAGGTACAGTGAAGACCTTTCTATTCTAACCATGCGAAAACAAAGTTAAGAGCAATAAACAGTTTCGAACACCTTATTTCTGATGGACAGTCTCTGAACTCTTAAGTCTATTAAGGTTAAACCTTCAATTCAGTCAAGAAGTAACCATGATTCTTATAAAGGAAGGGTTGCAATAACTGCAACTTACTGTAATGAACCAATAGCATGATTGTTATCTAAACAAAGTGATACCAAGTGATAATGATACCAATTGATAAAAGGTGATAATGATGCATAGGAGCAGCTCAAAAAAAAGGTTTGCAAGATTATATGGACTGATATCAAAGGATAATTATATCTGAAAAAGGAAGAAAGGTTAGGAGAAGTTGATTAAAGATCAGACTTAACAGCACTCCCCCAGACATCGCTATGCATCAACTCAAGTTGTACCGACTCTATATGCAGATGGTATAAAGATGCACCGACTCTGACATATGTGATATGCAAGATGCACCGACCTACATGCAACATGAACATAGGATGCATCGATCGTCATGCTGTTTAAAACACCAAATGCATCGACTTCATGCTGAAAGCTTATGCACCCCGGAGAAAACGTGCATCAACTATATGTAGAGTGTGCTTCGACATAAAGTCTATACAAGGTAATTGATTGACTATATGCACAACCATCCGTCAACTATATGCCCAACTATGCATCAACTTCAGAGATAGCATGTGCAATATGTGCAACCACTTATGTACTCAGTCCACAAGTGATTATTCTATCATCGAGCAACCCTATTCACAGGTTCAAGAACATGCAAACTCAATTATTTCAAGCACTCTAAAAGACATCACAAGAGAAAAATTAGTCATTTTCCTACTGAAATTTACAAAGCCCTAGTTCTCTTCTTAGATATCTAAATCTTTCATTTCCAAGAGGTTTTGTAAAAGTATCAGCAACTTGTTTTTCAGTTTTAACAAAGACTAATTCAATTTCACTTTTGCTCACAGCATCTCTAAGAAAATGATGTTTAATATCAATGTGCTTAGTCCTAGAGTGGTGAACAGGATTTTTAGTAAGGCAGATGGCACTAGTGCTATCACATAAAATAGGAATGTATCCCAGAGTTATCTGATAATCTGAGAGCTGATGTTTGAACCATCGTACCTGGGTAGCACAATTCCCTGTAGCAATATATTCTGCCTCTGCAGTGGAGAGTGCTACAGTGTGTTACTTTTTAGAGGCCCAAGATACTAGACAACCACCTAGGAATTGGCAATATCCACTAGTTGTCACGCCCCGAGCGCGGAAGATACCCGGAGATGCGCGACGTGTCTATATCAATCATGTCAATCAGAGTGGTCATGTATTCGACACAAAGACAGAGATGCGCAAAATAACAAGATAACCCAATCCTTTATTTCATAATGGATAGACTATTACAAATCCAATACTCTGTTAAATAAAAAGGAAAAGAATACATAGTTGACTCAAGAAACTATGGAAAAGACTAGACGACACTTGTAGAAGCTCTATCACTTTCACTCTTGACCATTCCCATCCGATTGACTTCCATCGTCGTCGGACTTACCTGAAAAGTAAAAAGGGACAAACGGAATGAGCGAACGCTCAGTAGGAAATTATATCTCAAGTACTAGCAAGTGGTTTAAGTAATTACATTTTCATGGATGCAATAAAGCTATGCATGCTCGCATGAAACGACAAGATAGAGAGAATGTAATATCAAAGAAATAAGATGAACTTTCATGAACAAGATACAAGTTATTCAAGATATTCAAGCAAGTACCATTATCGAGTCATGTCAAGAACTTTGGCTATCATGTATCAAGCAAGTAAATTACCCTCTTTCGGGCCACACATTTCATGCAAAGTCAAGTACGATTCAAGTACAAGATGTGTGTGGAATGTCCAATCAAGCAAGTCAAGTACTCGGTATAATGCCAGATACCTTATCATTTTAACTCCCATTGGGCACAAGTACTTTCGGGTGCTCCTCCCAGGACCAGATCGGGCCCTATATGCGCAGGCATTTATCATGTGTTTTGACATCCACTCTTGTTTATATAGCCAATATAAAATTTCAATAATCAAGCTTGTAGACACGTATGACAACTTTGATAGAATAGAGTCCAAAATATGACATAGGACATAGAATGGCGATAATAACGGTATAATCACGATGTCGATAAAACTAGGTAGAATATGGTTCCCTTAACTTAGGTACCATGACAAATCAATATGGACATTCTTTATATAGAATTGAGGTCCACATGAACAGTATATCAAAGGTAAGATACCCTCATTCTTATCATAGAATTGAGGTTTACAAGAACGACATGATATGGCATGATATCATCATCCCATTAAGAATTTCTTATGATATACTCTTTGTATAATCATAAGGGCCGGTCTACCATGTTTCTTTAGATTGACATGGCAAAAACTGTGTAATGGGTTTTTAGGGTACAACCAGCTCAGTCGGCCTTGAGGGAATCCAAGGCTACGAGGAGTCTTACGGAGGTCTCTATGACTAACTCGCTAGTCCAAAGGAACGGAATGTCCAAAGGAGAGCTTGTATGTCAATGAGAATTGAGTGTGATCGATAAAACAACATTAAACGTGGGACTATACTCACGGAGTGGAGAATAGTGCCGATATATATATATATGTATAATAGGAAACCATCGGTAATAGAATCAGGATAAAATCAGTTTACAGTAAAATAACGACTTAAGTAAAGTCGTGTATTGAATAATTAACGCCTAACAGAAGGGCGTTTACATATATTGCCAATTTGCAGAATTTCCATTATTTCATTAATTTATCAAAAACACGCCTTTCCTGGGGGCGTTTCTTCAAAGTTGACGACTGCAGAGGCAGGCGTCTCATCATTTACATATTCGACAGGATATAATTATTCTCAGAAATTTATCAAAAACGTGCCCTTGGAAGGGGCGTTACTTTCTAATTCCATTTTACAGAATATGTGAATTTCAGGATTTAACAGATACACGCCCTAGGAAGGGGCGTTACTTTTCAGATTCACGCCTTGTACTGGGGCGTTAGAATATGGAAAACGACTTTGTCCAAGTCGTGAATTTCAAGGGATTTACGATATTTTAATAAATAATATTTCGAGAGACAGGAGACATGTCATGGCAGTAAAATTTAACAGGAATTCACAGAGTCATGCAAGATATTAAAAATCAATATTTCATATGTATTGTAATTTTTAAACAGGATCAATTATTAATCACATGCGATTCTTATGAAATTAACGCCTGCGTAGAGGGCGTCAAATATTAAATTGACGACCACTATCATGGTCGTTTCTTTTAAATTAGCGCCCTAATCAAGGGCGTTTCTTTCAAAATTTTGCAGAAAACGTAATAAAACCTTATAAACAGTATGCATGCCATGCTCATATACGTATGTATAGATATCTTGCATTAATTCTTATTTGGGCTACAATAACTTGAGAAAATCCTACCTTAACAATGGATTTGAAGGTGACAGACACGTGAAGACGTTGATAAGGATAAACTGAATCAGCAGTAGGCAGAGAACCTTTGTTCTTTGGTCGATCTCTAGAGTTTTCCTACAGAGGAATATGAAGAGATATTAGAAATTTCTTCATAAGCTTGGCTGAAGATGGAAGTTTAGAAGAACTTACCCTTGTTCTTCACGATGTCTAGGCTTCCTCAACCTGTAAGACGAAAAGAGAGTGAAGAATCATTAGTTCTTCGTGTAGGCAAAGCAGAGATCAAAGGAATAGTTTGTTCTTCACGTACCTAGTAGCAGACGTTCGATCAAATGGGTTTTAGGGTTCGATCGAACATGTTATTTATAGGATTTTGAAGTCCTAACAAGAGTAGTGTTTGATTGAGGGTAATATATCGCTAATAGAGTCCTTACTCTAATAGACACTTACTAGATTAGGTTAATCTTTCCCTGGATAAGCTCTGGGTTCGAACGGTTCACGAACTGAATTAACGACTTTGGTCAGGGCGTCTATTCTTTAATTGACGCCTTACTTTAGGGCGTTTCTTAAAAAGCGCCTTGACAAAGGGCGTTTCGTGTTTTAAAACACGCCCAAGATAGGGGCGTTTCTTTTACTTACCCATTTGGTCGCATGAGAACTGACGACCGCATGTGTGGGCGTCCTTTCTTTAGTCACGCCATGTATAGAGGCGTTTCTTTATAAATTAACGCCTTAATAAGAGGCGTTATTTTTAATTTGTTTTATTTCGTCCAATTAACCCTATTTCTTTATATATATATATTACTTCTGTAATATATATGTTTTAATTCATTTCAATTATTCATTTATTAGGGTTGCTACACCCTCCCCCACTTAAAAAGAATTTGGTCCCCAAATTCAATATATATATATAATTATACGTGGAGAGTGTAGGACATATACCTCTTAGAATAACTCGGGAAATCGTTTCTTCATAGATTCCTCGGTCTCCCATGTCGCTTCGCGTTCAGGATTCTTATTCCATTGCACCTTAAGCATGGGAATAACCTTATTCCTTAGAGCTCGTATTTCTCGATCTAATATCTTCAAGGGCCTCTGTTCATATGTGAGATCTTTCTGGATCACCAGATCTCCATGCTCAATAATATGTGACGGATCGTGCACATACTTCTTCAACATAGATATGTGAAATACATTGTGTACCTCGGACAACTGAGGAGGCAACGCGATGCGATAAGCAACCTCGCCAACTCTTTCGAGTATCTCAAATGGTCCGATGAATCTTGGCGTAAGCTTGCCCTTAACACCAAATCTTCGTATGCCACGTCCAGGGGAAATTTTAAGAAATACATGATCTCCGATTTGGAATTCAAGATCTCTTCTTCTTGTATCTGCATAAGTCTTTTGTCTGGTCTGAGCAACTTGTAATCTTTCTCTGATTACCTGTATCTTCTCAGTTGTATCCCTTACCATGTCTGGACCTAATAGTTGTTTCTCTCCAACTTCGTTCCAACATATGGGAGATCGGCAACTCCTTCCGTATAAGGCTTCGAAAGGTGCCATTTGGATACTAGCTTGGTAGCTATTATTATATGCAAATTCAACTAAAGGTAAGTGGTCATGCCAGCTTCCTCCAAAGTCAATAATGCATGCTCTCAGCATATCTTCAACAACTTGATTAGTTCGCTCGGTCTGACCATCCGTTTGTGGGTGAAAAGCAGTACTAAAGTTGAGCCTTGTCCCCAACGAATGTTGTAATCCCTTCCAAAAATGAGAAGTAAAACGGGGATCCCTATCAGACACGATTGAGACAGGAATTCCATGTATCCTGACTATTTCTTTAATGTATAGTGCAGCTAGCACATCAATCGACCATCGGCTTTTGATTGGCAAGAAATGTGCCGATTTAGTCAATCGGTCAATGATAACCCAGATTCCATCATGTCCTCCTTTAGATTTAGACAAACCCATGATGAAGTCCATACCAATATCCTCCCATTTCCACTTAGGAATATCTAGAGGATGTAGTTTTCCCGCAGGCTTTTGGTGTTCCGCCTTGACCTGTTGGCATGTGAGACAGCGTGATACATAGTCCGCTATTTCTCTTTTCATATTGGGCCACCAAAAGTTCCTCTTTACATCTTGGTACATTTTAGTTGATCCAGGATGAATAGTGTATCTTGATCTGTGAGCTTCATCTAAGATCTTCTTCTTTAATTCCGGACAATCGGGTATACAAGTTCTATCTTTGAACGATAATCTTCCATCAGAAGTTAGTTGAAAATCAGATTGTCCTTCTAATCTGCCTTTGATTTCTATTAACATAGGATCATCATCCTGAAGTGTTTGTATCTCAGATAACAAATCTGACTGTATGCTTACATGGGATAGTGTGACAAATTTGGATTCCGTGTCCAAGCTTATATTGAGCTCGGAGAATTGTTCAAGTAACCTCCATTCTTGTATCATACAATTTGCTATCTTTGCTCTCGGCTTTCGACTAAGGGCATCAGCCACATAATTACCCTTTCCGGGATGGTATTGTATACTGAAGTCGAAGTCCTTGAGATATTCTAGCCAACGTCTTTGTCTCATGTTCAGCTCCTTTTGTGAAAATAGATATTTGAGACTTTTGTGATCGGAGTATACAGTAAACTGTACCCCATAGAGATAGTGTCTCCATATCTTTAGGGCAAATACTACCGCGGCCAGTTCTAAGTCATGGACGGGGTAATTCTCCTCATGCTTCTTTAGTTGACGAGAAGAGTATGCTATGACCTTCCCTTGTTGCATTAGAACACATCCGAGGCCAATGCCAGAAGCATCAGTGTAGACCTCGAATTTCTCTCCTTCAATGGGTAGGGCTAAGACCGGAGCTGTAGTGAGATGATCCTTGAGAGTTTGGAAACTGCTTTCACATTCCTCACTCCAATCATATCGGATCTCCTTACGAGTTAACCTTGTAAGGGGCACGGCGATCTTAGAGAAATCTTTGATGAATCGCCGATAGTAGCCTGCAAGACCTAAGAAACTTCTGATCTCGCTTGCATTAGTGGGTCTTTCCCAGTTTCTTACAGCTTCAACCTTTGACGGATCTACAGATAAACCGTCCTTGGATATGACATGTCCGAGAAAAGCCACTTTTTCAAGCCAGAACTCGCATTTGCTGAGTTTAGCATATAATTGATTTGTCCTCAAGACTTGCAATGCAATCCTCAAATGCTCTTCATGTTCTTCCTTAGTCTTAGAATATATCAATATATCATCAATGAAGACTACTATGAATTGATCCAAGTAAGGCCTGAATATGCTATTCATTAACTGCATAAAGGCAGCAGGGGCATTTGTTAGTCCAAAAGGCATAACAACAAATTCGTAATGGCCATACCTGCTTCTGAATGCGGTCTTGTGAATGTCATCATCCTTGATTCTTAATTGATGATATCCCGACCTGAGATCAATCTTGGAGAAATATTTGGATCCTGAAATCTGATCAAATAACTCATCGATTCTCGGCAGTGGATACTTGTTCTTGATAGTAAGATGATTCAACTGTCGATAGTCGATACACAATCTCATGGATCCATCCTTCTTCTTTACAAATAAGACTGGTGCTCCCCACGGGGAAGTACTTGGTCTAATAAACCCTTTTCGGATTAGTTCCATCAACTGCTCCTTCAACTCCTTGAGTTCAGCAGGGGACATTCTATATGGTGCCTTTGAAACAGGACCAGCACCAGGGACTAAGTCAATGGTGAAGGCCACTTCTCTTTGAGGGGGTAATCCCGGCAAATCTTCTGGAAATACGTCTGGGAATTCTCGTACTACTTGAACGTCTTCTATCTTGGTTTCCTTAGCTTCTTTAATAGTGACAAAAGCAAGGAAGGATACACATCCTTTCTTGACGAGCTTGCTTGCTCGAAGAGCCGAAATAAGAGGGGATTTGCTTCGACTCTTAGGACTAGTATAAGTCAGTTCCGGAAATTCCTTGAAAACAATCTTGCTATCACGGCAATCAACCGTTGCCTGGTATTTGGATAACCAATCTGCTCCTAGTATAACATCATATTCTTTTAGATCTAAGCAGATAAGATCAATAGGAAAATTCTTTCCTCGAACCAATACCTCACAATTTTGGTAATGATGTGTGATATCCGTCTCGTTTCCGAGAGGAGTAGACAATATTAACTTCATCCATTCTGGTTCTAGAGGTAATGGGTCAGCAAACTTCTTGGAAATAATGGAATGCGATGCACCTGTATCAAATAAGACATGTGCATATTTGGAACAAATTTTTAATGTACCTTCCACCAATCCGCCTTCTTCTTCTGGTTCGGTCTCTTGGATCGCATGAAGACGCGCGTTCCTTGTCACTGGGCGTTTACCCTCACCGTCTTGGTCATTCATTAATGGACAATCGGGAATCCGATGTTCACGACTCCCACAACGGAGACATGCTCCTAATTTCCTCCAGCATTCTTCTGTTTTGTGACCAGCCTTGTCACAATGCTTGCATACTACGTTTGAAGGGGTAGTGGTGATAGAGAAAGGCTTGGATTTCTTGTACTTCTGATCTTGAGAGGAAGAACCTCCATTATTGGGCCTCTTCTTAAAGTTGGGTTTAAAAGAACCCGAACTTGTGACTTGCTCCTTTTTGTCTTTCCCACGGATCCTATCAGATAGTTCCGTGGCATCTTCAAGCAACTGAGCTCGGCGCACTATTTCAGTATAAACTTGAATATCCGTAGGCGCCAGTTGAGTAATGTAGTGGGGCCTAAGCCCATTAAGAAATCTACGGGCTTTCATCTTTTCCGTGCCAATTAAATGCTTAGCATATCTAGACAGTCTAGAGAACTGTGCTTCATAATCAGCCACCGATAAAGATCTTTGCTTTAATGCGGCAAATTCGGCGGTCTTCCTTTCCTGGACCCTATCAGAGAAATATTTGGCGTTGAAATATTCAACGAATTCACCCCATGTAACTTGAGTTGGGTCAATAGTAGCTTCAATCGACTCCCACCAGCATCTAGCATCCTTTTCTAACTGGAAAGTAGCTAATAAGACTTTGTCCTGATCCGTGCATTGCATAACATGGAATATACGTTCAATCTCCCGAACCCAATGCTCGGCATCGTCTGGATCGGTCGATCCCATGAACTTCGGGGGATTCATATTCTTGAATGCTTGGTGTAAGCTTCCAGCTCGTGGAGCACCACCTTGTGCTACCTGTTGTAGCACTTGGGTCATCCCTTGAAGGGTACGCTGCATGTTGCGCCATTGAGCACGTTCGGCAGCCATTATCCTACAATTATAATAGCTATGTTAGTATTATATCATTATGATCTTATAAAGGACTCATTGATCATTTAACCCTTGGTTCTACCCACTCTCACTTGGTTAAAGGTTTTGAAACCTATCCTTGGACTTGGGTTTCCTAGGAATTGAATACCTTAGGCTCTGATACCACAAAGACTGTCACGCCCCGAGCGCGGAAGATACCCGGAGATGCGCGACGTGTCTATATCAATCATGTCAATCAGAGTGGTCATGTATTCGACACAAAGACAGAGATGCGCAAAATAACAAGATAACCCAATCCTTTATTTCATAATGGATAGACTATTACAAATCCAATACTCTGTTAAATAAAAAGGAAAAGAATACATAGTTGACTCAAGAAACTATGGAAAAGACTAGACGACACTTGTAGAAGCTCTATCACTTTCACTCTTGACCATTCCCATCCGATTGACTTCCATCGTCGTCGGACTTACCTGAAAAGTAAAAAGGGACAAACGGAATGAGCGAACGCTCAGTAGGAAATTATATCTCAAGTACTAGCAAGTGGTTTAAGTAATTACATTTTCATGGATGCAATAAAGCTATGCATGCTCGCATGAAACGACAAGATAGAGAGAATGTAATATCAAAGAAATAAGATGAACTTTCATGAACAAGATACAAGTTATTCAAGATATTCAAGCAAGTACCATTATCGAGTCATGTCAAGAACTTTGGCTATCATGTATCAAGCAAGTAAATTACCCTCTTTCGGGCCACACATTTCATGCAAAGTCAAGTACGATTCAAGTACAAGATGTGTGTGGAATGTCCAATCAAGCAAGTCAAGTACTCGGTATAATGCCAGATACCTTATCATTTTAACTCCCATTGGGCACAAGTACTTTCGGGTGCTCCTCCCAGGACCAGATCGGGCCCTATATGCGCAGGCATTTATCATGTGTTTTGACATCCACTCTTGTTTATATAGCCAATATAGAATTTCAATAATCAAGCTTGTAGACACGTATGACAACTTTGATAGAATATAGTCCAAAATATGACATAGGACATAGAATGGCGATAATAACGGTATAATCACGATGTCGATAAAACTAGGTAGAATATGGTTCCCTTAACTTAGGTACCATGACAAATCAATATGGACATTCTTTATATAGAATTGAGGTCCACATGAACAGTATATCAAAGGTAAGATACCCTCATTCTTATCATAGAATTGAGGTTTACAAGAACGACATGATATGGCATGATATCATCATCCCATTAAGAATTTCTTATGATATACTCTTTGTATAATCATAAGGGCCGGTCTACCATGTTTCTTTAGATTGACATGGCAAAAACTGTGTAATGGGTTTTTAGGGTACAACCAGCTCAGTCGGCCTTGAGGGAATCCAAGGCTACGAGGAGTCTTACGGAGGTCTCTATGACTAACTCGCTAGTCCAAAGGAACGGAATGTCCAAAGGAGAGCTTGTATGTCAATGAGAATTGAGTGTGATCGATAAAACAACATTAAACGTGGGACTATACTCACGGAGTGGAGAATAGTGCCGATATATATATATATGTATAATAGGAAACCATCGGTAATAGAATCAGGATAAAATCAGTTTACAGTAAAATAACGACTTAAGTAAAGTCGTGTATTGAATAATTAACGCCTAACAGAAGGGCGTTTACATATATTGCCAATTTGCAGAATTTCCATTATTTCATTAATTTATCAAAAACACGCCTTTCCTGGGGGCGTTTCTTCAAAGTTGACGACTGCAGAGGCAGGCGTCTCATCATTTACATATTCGACAGGATATAATTATTCTCAGAAATTTATCAAAAACGCGCCCTTGGAAGGGGCGTTACTTTCTAATTCCATTTTACAGAATATGTGAATTTCAGGATTTAACAGATACACGCCCTAGGAAGGGGCGTTACTTTTCAGATTCACGCCTTGTACTGGGGCGTTAGAATATGGAAAACGACTTTGTCCAAGTCATGAATTTCAAGAGATTTACGATATTTTAATAAATAATATTTCGAGAGACAGGAGACATGTCATGGCAGTAAAATTTAACAGGAATTCACAGAGTCATGCAAGATATTAAAAATCAATATTTCATATGTATTGTAATTTTTAAACAGGATCAATTATTAATCACATGCGATTCTTATGAAATTAACGCCTGCGTAGAGGGCGTCAAATATTAAATTGACGACCACTATCATGGTCGTTTCTTTTAAATTAGCGCCCTAATCAAGGGCGTTTCTTTCAAAATTTTGCAGAAAACGTAATAAAACCTTATAAACAGTATGCATGCCATGCTCATATACGTATGTATAGATATCTTGCATTAATTCTTATTTGGGCTACAATAACTTCAGAAAATCCTACCTTAACAATGGATTTGAAGGTGACAGACACGTGAAGACGTTGATAAGGATAAACTGAATCAGCAGTAGGCAGAGAACCTTTGTTCTTTGGTCGATCTCTAGAGTTTTCCTACAGAGGAATATGAAGAGATATTAGAAATTTCTTCATAAGCTTGGCTGAAGATGGAAGTTTAGAAGAACTTACCCTTGTTCTTCACGATGTCTAGGCTTCCTCAACCTGTAAGAAGAAAAGAGAGTGAAGAATCATTAGTTCTTCGTGTAGGCAAAGCAGAGATCAAAGGAATAGTTTGTTCTTCACGTACCTAGCAGCAGACGTTCGATCAAATGGGTTTTAGGGTTCGATCGAACATGTTATTTATAGGATTTTGAAGTCCTAACAAGAGTAGTGTTTGATTGAGGGTAATATATCCCTAATAGAGTCCTTACTCTAATAGACACTTACTAGATTAGGTTAATCTTTCCCTGGATAAGCTCTGGGTTCGAACGGTTCACGAACTGAATTAACGACTTTGGTCAGGGCGTCTATTCTTTAATTGACGCCTTACTTTAGGGCGTTTCTTAAAAAGCGCCTTGACAAAGGGCGTTTCGTGTTTTAAAACACGCCCAAGATAGGGGCGTTTCTTTTACTTACCCATTTGGTCGCATGAGAACTGACGACCGCATGTGTGGGTGTCCTTTCTTTAGTCACGCCATGTATAGAGGCGTTTCTTTATAAATTAACGCCTTAATAAGAGGCGTTATTTTTAATTTGTTTTATTTCGTCCAATTAACCCTATTTCTTTATATATATATATTACTTCTGTAATATATATGTTTTAATTCATTTCAATTATTCATTTATTAGGGTTGCTACACTAGTGCTCTTCCTATCTATCCGACACCCAGCATAGTCTGCATCAGTGTAAGCTATAAGCTCTAACTCACACCTAGCAGGGTACCAAAGACCAAGTTCTTGGGTGCCTGACAGATACCTAAAGATCATTTTCACTGCACTAAAATGAGACTCCTTAGGACTAGCCTGAAATCTAGCACATAAATATACTGCAAATTGTATATCAGGCCTAGATGCAGTGAGATACAAAAGGGATCTGATCATACCTCTATACAGTTTTTGATCCACTGGGTTACCTTTTGTATCTTGATCAAGACTTGTGGAGGTACCCATAGGAGCTGCAATGTCCTTGAGGTTTTCGAGCTTGTATTTCTTCAGGAGGTCCCTAATGTATTTGGACTGGGTGATAAAGGTTCCATCTTTGGTTTGAGTTACCTACAATCCAAGAAAGAGTTTCAGCTCACCCATTGAGCTCATTTCAAACTCTTGTGTCATTAAGTCAGAAAATTCCTTACACATCTTTGGGTTAGTTGAACCAAAAACAATGTCATCCACATAAATCTGAACAATAAGTATGTCAGGGTGACTTACCTTTGTAAATAACTTTTGGTCAATCTCACCTCTCGAGAACTTCTTCTCGGTAAGGAATTTGCTAAGTCTGTCATACCAAGCTCTAGGAGCTTGCTTCAAACCATAGAGAGCATTATTCAACTTATATACATAAGAATGGAAATCTGAGCATTCAAAGCCAGGAGGTTGGTGGACATAGACATCCTCCTTAATTTCCCCATTGAGAAAGGCAGATTTTACGTCCATCTGCTGGAGAGTTATTCCAAGGGAGCATGCATAAGCTAACAAAATTCTGATAGCTTCTATCCTGGCTACAGGGGCAAATGACTCTTCAAAGTCAATACCGAATTTCTGGTTGTACCCCTGAGCAACAAGTATGGCTTTATTCTTTACTACATTACCTAGCTCATCAGTTTTATTTCTAAAAAACCATTTAGTTCCAATGACATTCCCATGATCAGGAGGTGGGACTAGGTACCACACCTTGTTCCTGTCAAATTGATTAAGCTCCTCGTGCATGGCGTTGATCCAATGCACATCCTTTAAGGCATTGTCAATGGACTTGGGTTCTACATGAGAAACCAATGCATATGTATTTAATTCATGCTGATCTCTAAAGTAGCCTCTAGTCCTAGGGGGTTCATTTAGGTTACCAATGACATTATTTGCTGGATGATCTCTTAAAAATCTGATATTGATAACTTGGTTACCTTGATCTTCATTTACCTCCCCCTGAACAGCAGGCTCTTCTGCATTATTTTCTTCTGGCTCTTCTTCTTGATCTGATTGGTCTACCGATTGTCTCTCATTTAATATTTCTCCATCATCTTCTTTCCTGCACAGACCATTGTCACACTTAGTCAGGGACACATCAAAGACTACATGTGGAGATTCTTCAACCGTTTTAGAATTTGAGTTGTACACCCTATATGCTCTAGTGGTTTCAGAATATCCTAAGAACAAGCCCGGATCACTTTTAGGTTCAAACTTATCAAGATCTCTTTTATCATTAACATGGATAAAACATTTACATCCAAAAACCTTAAAGTGAGTAATTGAAGGTTTCTTACCCTTCAGGATTTCATAGGGTGTTTTCTGAGTGAACGGCTTTACCATGGCTCTATTTATTACATGACATGCAGTATTAACTGCTTCTGCCCAAAATTTTCTTGGTAGGCCACCTTCAACTAGGAGTGTTCGGGCCATCTCCACAAGAGTCCGGTTCCTCCTCTCCACCACTCCATTTTGCTCTGGTGTCCTTGGTGAGGAGAACCGATGAGTAATCCCATTGACCCTGTAAAATTCATCAAATTGTGAATTCTTAAACTCACCTCCATGATCAGATAAAATATTTTCAATTGACTTTTTATTTTTCTGTTTTATTTTCAATTAGAACTCCTAAAATTCTATGAATGCATCATTTTTATTTGTAAGGAAAAAGACCCAAGTATACCTAGAGAAGTCATCAACTAGGACATATCCATATCTCCTCCCTGACAAGCTGACTGATCATGTGGGTCCAAATAGATCCATATGTATCAGCTCATAAGGTTTAAGGGACATGTTTTCAGTTCTTGATTTAAATGACTTTCTAGTCTGCTTGGACGGTGTGCAAGCACCACACACCTTATTTTCCTTCTTGAAAGAAATTTCAGGGAGTCCTCTAACCATGCTATGTTTATTCAATTTATGCAAAACAGTATAGCTGGCATGGCCTAATCTACGATGCCACAGAAATGCTAAATCATATTTATTTGCAGTAAGTCAGAGATTAGAATGAGCTAAATCATCTAAATCTACCAAATAAATGTTATTCACCCTTTTTCCTGAGAATTTAACTACATCAGAATCAGGTTCAAAGATTTTGCAATAATGAGAATCAATTACTACCTTGTGTCCTTTATCACAGAGCTGGCTGATACTGAGTAAGTTATATGCTTGACCATCAACCAGTAGTACTTCTTCATTGCAACAGGTAGTACACTTACCTACCTTACCTGACCCGATGATTTTACCATTTGTATTTCCTTCGAAGGTGACAAGACCTCCATTCTTCTCAGTCAACATGCAAAATTTTGGCCTTGTCTCCTGTCATATGCCTGGAGCAGCCACTATCAAGATACCACACATTGTTCCTAGCTGCCAGGCATACCTGCAATCATAATCAGGTAGAGAATTTTGGAACCCAAAACTGTTTGGGCTCCGAAGCAGAAACAGAAAAATTTAAGCAAGATAGCAATTGTTTAGGAATCCACATTTGTCTAGACATGGTTGGCTTAGTGGAATTCCTAACATTTTTTTCATCATTTTTCTTTTTCTTAGCACCAACTGATTGAACCTTCTTCTTCTGATGCTGTGGTTTTTGTTGAGTTCTGGCACCATCTTTATTAGCAGCATGATTATTTTTGTGCCAGTGCCCAGGCCAATAGGTACTCAGATAATTGCAGCCTACAGTGGTCCTAGGCTAACCAAAGAAGACCTGTCTATTAGGACCTCATGTCCTAGACTGACCGACCCAGCTAGCAAAATGAGGTCTATGCCAGTGAGTGGGAAAAGATTGATATCTAGACCTTCCCTGGACTTGATTCCATCCAGTCCTATAGAATGGTTGTGGTTGTTTCTGAGGATTGGTGTAATAGGTCTGGACCTTGGGCTGGTGAGTATGGCTGGTTTGCCCCCGAGCAGCATTAAGTCTCCCTTGCATTTTTGACCCACTAGACTTCTGTATAGGTTTGTGTTGCGCCTTCTTCTGGATAGGTGATGGTGGTGGAGACTTGGTGATCTTGCCCTGGAGTTTAAATTTGCTTGGAGGCTGACCCCGAACCTGAGACTTACTTTTGGGTAAAGGGCAGGATCTGCTAGCCTCACCAACCTTCTGTTTACCTTTGTCCTTGGCACTGGACATTTTCAAATTAACAATTTTTGAAGCAGAATTTTCATTAACCATTTTTATAAGAGGTCCCTTCCTTTTCTCTGCCACAAATTATATGGTTTTCATGGCAAGGCTTTTCGTGGCAGTTGAGTTGAATCCAAGACCTTCTTTTCTGAAATTCACCTTTGACCCTAACAGAGCATTGAGATTATCTGTGCCTTGGGTCATATTTTCTATAATTTTCCTTTTATCAACATTTTATTTTTCTAAATTTTCAACTGTTTTCTTTAATTCAGAATTCACACACAAAACAGCTTCATATTTCTCATTTGAAATTTTTGCTTTATTTTTAAACATTTGAACTCTCAGCTTCAAATCATCGATGACATTCTTTAACCATTCATTTTCCTTTCTAGAATCTATTAAAGCATGCTTCAATTCATCATATTCAGCACATGAAAATTTTAAACTATCATTTTCCGATTGCAGACAGGCAATTTTATCAGACATGGTTTTATCATTCATAAGTGAGTTTATTTTCTTCTTCAAATGCTTGTTCTCCTTTCTAATATCATCCCCTTTATCTAGCAAGTCTCCGTAGGCATCCTCCCAATCAGAAATTGTATAGTGCTCAAAAGGAGAGGATACCTCATCGGAGTCTCCTTCTTCTTCTTTGTCACTTTTGGCCATCAGGCAGATAGTCTTTTCTTCATCCTCGCCCTCTGAGGTGGTGCTCAGTGTGCCCTCGTCCTCATCACTCCAAGTACTAATCATGGCTGTTCCTTTTCCTCCTTTCTTCCTTAGTTTCTCTTCTGCCTCTGGAGCTCTGGACAATCTGCCTTCATATGTCCGGCCTTCCAGCAGTGATAGCAAACATTAGTATCAGGTTTCTTCGCAGGGGTAGACCTATACCTATTATATCGCCGGCCGCTGGATTATCTTCGACCGAAATTTCTGCCTTCCTTTCTCAGGAATCGCCTGAACTCTCTGGTCAACATAGCAAGTTGGTCTCCATCTATTTCTGACCCAGATAAATTGCTATGCTCGCTTGATGATTCACTATGGCTAGATCTGCTTATTCTGCTGGAACTAGCCTTCAGCGTGATTGGTTTCTTCTTGTTCTCGAGCTCCTCAATTTTGGGAAGGTTCATCTCATATGCCATTAGAGAACCTATTAACTTATCAACTTTTATCGTCTGAAGATCTCTTGACTCCTCGATCACTGTCGCCTTTGTGTGCCAGACAGGAGTCAGAGATTGCAAGATCTTCCTTACAATCTCGTAGTCGGAATAGCTCTTTCCCAAATTCCTCAGACCGTTAGTTATGATCGTCAGACAAGCATACATCTCAGTCACGGTCTCACCAGGTTTCATCTGGAATGCTTCATATTCAGAGACCAACATATTAGCCTTGGTCTCTCTCACCTGTGATGTCCCTTCGTAGATAACCTCCAATGTGTCCCACATCTCCTTGGCGGTTTTGCACGATGACACTCTGGAGAATTTCGTGGGATGAAGTGCGCACTAGATAGAGTTGACAGCTCTCCAGTTCAAAGTAGACTTTCTAATTTCCTCTTTCGTCCAAACCTCTTCATTCTCGTGTAGTTCGAACGGTCCCTTGCTCACTACCCTCCAGATCTCGTAGTCTTTCGCCCTCAGAAAGACCTGCATTCTGTTCTTCCAGTAGGCGTAGTTAGAGCCGTCGAAGTATGGAGGCTTGGAGGTTGAATGTCCTTCTGCTGTCATTCCCTTAGCGTTCATGGCCGTTCCTCTTTAAGATGTTAGTCCCTGAAAAAGCGTTAGGCTCTGATACCAACTGATGAGAGTCTATGAACGATCTAGAGGGGGGTGAATGGATCAATCACCCAATAAAATCGACTGCAACAGTTTCAAGTGCGGAAATAAAACAAACTACTGCTGGACGGCAGAAAGATAAGCTAAAGCGATCACAGAAAACCAACTCAAGCAGATCTGAACTTAAACGATCCTAAACATGCATCTACTGCGGATGGAAGATATAAACAAGAGGCACAACAATTCGCAAGACAAACGCACAGTAGACAGGAAATTTTTAAGGTGGTCGATCTCAAACCTGAGATCTACATCCACCCCACACTCCAAACTAGAATGTGGCTTCAACCGCTGATACACAGCTTCGCTGATCCACAACTTCGGGGTCACAACCCTACAGACAGCTGGGAATTACAGCTTATGCCGTCCTGAGGAATCCTCCTCTACAAACCGCTGGGGACTTAAAGCTTCACCCATCCAGAGGAATCCACCTCTGCCCGCTGAGCATTACAGCTTGCTCTGTTGACACACAGCTTGATAACAAGATTTCAGAAAACAGAATAGACACAAACGAAAAACAAGAAATCCCTAGAGGGAATTAGCTCACAATGAGCAATATCAGTTTTGGTATCTGAACCAAGAGACTGATGAACAAACAATCAGAGTAAATCTCTCAGACTCCTCTCTCTCAACTCTCTACTTCTCTTCTTCTCTCTTTCTTCTCTTTCTCTTGTCTCTGGATCGTGCAGGCTCTCTCTGCTTCTACACTTTTTGATCTGATTTCTATCTCAATGCAACGATCATGACTTCAGATGGAGAAGTATTCTTGTTATATAGCAGCAGCAGATAGGTGGGCGTGTGTCCTCCACGATTCTCGCCCAAGTGCCTTGACCACGTGGCAGCATTTCGGCCAACTGCAATACACGTGTCACGATCCTGGCACATCCTACATTCTTGGATCACGTGCCCTTTCTTAAGTTCCTCGACCAGAAGTCCTGTCAGATCAGACTTGTCATCAGTTTGAGTTAATCTGAAAGGAAAGACAGAAAGACGCACCGAGTTAGTTCGAGAATTGAACTAAGCATGTACAGACTTGATGCGTATAATGTAGTTTGCATGCAGGAAAGTATGCACATTGAAGATGAATGCATAGACACACCATTAAAGAGTGTTCAGACTTTGTGTGCGATGTACAAACGATGCATCGACTTGCTGATGGGCTGATGTACGGGCTTAAACGATCGAATCACTAGAGGTTGTACAGACTTGTGAAATGATGCACGAACATTGATGCTTGGAGAGGGGGATTTTCACAGCCCACCACAAACGCAGCCCAACAAGACCCACAAGGTCCAACCAGGCGAGCCCGCCCGAGTGATAACCCACAGGGCCCACTTAGGGAAGAAAAGGCCAATAAATAAGACTCGAGGAACTAACTCTCCCCGGTGGCCTTCTAGGCTCGGAGGGCCCGAGACAACAGTCAGGTCCCAAGGAAGGTCCGGCCTAAAGCCCTCTCCCCGTCCGAGAGAGATAGGCTCCAGCCGACCTATCCGACCCCACCCTCGTCGGGCCATGCCTATCGCTCGGACATGAGCTAGCATCCCCGAGGCTCGGTAAGGCCGGTTGATTATCCGCAGGTGCAGCCGTTCAGAGTCCTCCGCCAGCGGGAGAGTCAGGGGAGCCGCCGGACTCCAAGGGGATAACGTTCCCATGATCAGGCCATGAAAGCCCCCGTTAAAGACGTAACTCCCGTCGGGAACCCCTCAGCTTACAGGACTCCTGAAGGCGGCGCACTATTTAAGCAAGGGATACCCTCCGAAAGAAAAAAAGGGAAACAAGGTATTCACACACCCTTAGCTCCTGAGCATGATTCGCTTCACCCTTTGGTGGAGAGGATTCTCGCGCATCAGCTCTCTCCTCCCCCCATTATCGCTTCCACCATAGCTCTACTGACTTAGCCATCGGAGGGTTTTATCCCAGGGAGATCCCCTGGGCCCTCTGATACGTTTCCCTCTCTTGCAGATTCATCTTCTGGTGATCCATAGCCCGCTCAGGACTCCACGCGAGATCTCGCCTCTTCATCTGGCGCCGTCTGTGGGAAACGCACGAAGAGCCGAGATGGTGAGAAGAAGCTCAGGGAGGAGATCCGCAGGTGGGGCAGGTAAGGCTGTGGCGGCGGCGGGAGGCGCCCCCTCTAGGGTCTCGCAGAGGCCCCCCTCCAACGCCAGCATCCCCACCAACAGGCCACCACCCCCGCCGGCGGAGACAGGGGCACCCCTCGACGGTGGCGCCAACGCCTTCCAGGCCCTCAACGAAAAGATGGACGTCCTCGTGGAACTCATGAGGGCCCATGCGGCTAGGTACGCAAGGTCCCGTGCCCCGTCAGGAAGTCCCCCTCGAAGGAGTGCGACGCAGCACACCGCCGGAGGCCGCTTCACCCTCCGCGGCCGACAGCTCCTCCGCAACGACGTCGGAAGACCCTCGCATGCTCCGCCTGCGGAGCAAGAGACTTCCTCCACGCCGAGGAAAGGGAAGCAGGGGGCGAGGCCGCCGCGCCCGGGCACTAGTGCCCCGGGAGATCACCAAGACGCCCCCCCCCCCAGCCCCACGGTGCGACTGCAGCCAGAGCTGTCCCTCCGGCTGCGAGATTTCGAGAGACGGTTCGCAGAGCAAGAGCGCGCCCTCCGCGCCCTGCAGAAGACCTCTCTCCCGGAGGACGAGGAGAAATCCCCTTTCTCCGAGCACATCTTGAAGGCAGAGGTCTCTCCCAGAGCCTCCATTCCAACCTTCAAACTCTACGACGGCCAGGGCGACCCAGCCGACCACTACGACAGCTTCGACGCACTGGTGACCCTTCATAGAATGCCGGATCCCAACAAGTGCCGAGCCTTCGCGGCCACCCTGGTCCAAGGTGCTCAGGCATGGTTCCGGGCCCTCGCCCCTGGGTCCATTCGAGACTTCAGGCAATTCGGGTGAATTTTCAAGGAGAGTTTCGCCGGTAGCGCCCCCCCAAGGTCAGTAGCGGGGCTCCTGGCTCTCAAACAGGCGCAAGGGGAGAGGCTCCAGACTTACGTCCACCGATTTAAATCGGAAGCCCTCAGGATCCCTAGCCTGGATGTGGCCTCAGCCACAACCGCACTGACCGGGGGCACCCGGGACGAGAATCTCCGCCGCAAGCTTGTCCTCCACCCTCCCTCGACCCTTGCCGAGCTAGTGACTCTGGCACTGCACCACTCCGAGTGCGAAGAAGTACTCAGCGCCTGCCGAGACACAACCGGCTCGGGTCGGGAGGGGGACAAGAAGCGGACCTCCGAGCCAAACCCTGGCTCGGGTAAGAAGCGCGATCGAGAAGGAGAGCGCAAGAGAAAGTACGAGCGGTACACCCCCTTGACCGCGCCAGTCTACGAGATCTATGAAGACATCAAAGACTCGGGACTTCTCCGCCAGCCCGAGCCAATGAGGTCGAAGAACCGCAAGCGGGACAAGCATTGCCTATTCCACGGCGACCACGGGCACCACACCGGAGATTGCCATCAGCTCCATGATGAGATCGAGCGCCTCATCCGTCTGGGGCACCTAGCCCGGTTCACGATCGAGCACAAAGAAGACCGAGACGCCACAGAGGAGATCGACAACGCCCCCTAGGGGTCCACATCAACGTCATCTCCGGAGGTGCGGCATCGGGCGGTGACACCAGCCGAGGGAGGAAACGTCATGCCGAGCGAGCCAGCCGAGCCTTAGAGCCCCCCAGAGGCCCGCCGATGGAGCCCCAGGTCATAGTCTTCTCCGACCAAGACCTGGAAGGGCTGAGCACCCCGCATGATAATGCCCTCGTTATCTCGGTCACGATAAATCACTGTAATGTAGACAGGATTTTGGTTGATAATGGGAGCGCCCCCGATGTATTATCTTATGACTGTTTTCTCAAGATGGGGGAAGACCCATCCAAGCTCCGCCCGATCCGAACGCCCCTTTGCGGGTTTAATGGCCTGGCCACCTACCCCGAGGGAGCCCTAACCCTGCCGGTCACTATCGGCACCCCACCCAAAACTGTTACGGTCATAGTGGACTTCATAGTGATTAAAGGTATGATAGCGTACAACGCCATTTTCGGCCGAAAAATTCTCAGCCGAATAAAGGCCGTACCATCTACCTATCACCAAAAAATGAAGTTTCCCACCAAAAACGGGTTAGGGGAAGTCCAAGGTAACCAGGCCACGGCTAGAAGGTGCTACAACATCTCGGTGGAAGCCTCAAGGCCGGACGGGAAGGATAAGGGCCCCAGGGGAGTCGAAGGAAGAGCCGTGACCACCGAGCCCGGTGGCGAGTTATTAACGGTATTCCTGAACGACGACCCGGCCCTAGGAGTAAGGATCGGTGCCGAACTACCACCAGAGGAACAGCAGCAATACAAGGAATTTCTTTCTGAGTATGTTCGGGTCTTCGCTTGGTCCGATGATCAACTCCCTGGTATACCAGCGGAAACTGTGATGCACAAGCTCAACCTCGATACCACCGTGAGACCCGTACAGCAGCGGAGAAGGAAGCATGCGCCTGAGAAACAGGCGATCATCAAGGCACAGGTCACCAAGGGACAAGAAACTGGTCTTTTCAGACCGGTCCTGTACCCAACGTGGCTAGCCAACGTCGTCCTGGTGCCGAAGACTACAGGCAAGTGGCGAATGTGCGTAGACTTCACCGATCTGAATAAGGCCACCCCCAAGGACTGCTATCCGCTACCGAGCATCGACCAATTGGTTGACTCAACCTCGGGCAACGAGATACTCAGTTTCCTGGATGCCTATTCGGGTTATCATCAGATCCGAATGAACCTGAAGATGTCGAGAGGACCGCCTTCATCACCGACTACGGCGTGTACTGCTACACCCGGATGCCCTTCGGATTGAAGAATGCTGGAGCCACATACCAGCGACTGGTCAACCATATGTTCGAGGGACAGTTAGGTCGGAACGTCGAGGCCTACATCGACGACATGCTCGTCAAGACCCCGAGGGCCCAAGACCACTTCACCGACCTCGTCGAGACTTTCGGCACCCTCCTGAAGTACTGCATGAAGCTCAACCCCGCCAAGTGCGCCTTTGGAGTAAGATCCGGGAAGTTCCTGGGTTTCCTGGTCACTCAGCGAGGGATCGAAGCCAACCCCGACAAGGTCCAGGCCATCCTGGACATGCGCCCGCCCACGTGTATTAAAGACGTCCAGCGTCTGACGGGGCGTGTCGCTGCTCTCAGTCGTTTCCTGTCCCGTGCGGCCAAACGATGCTTGCCCTTCTTCAAGCTGATGAGGGGGCCCAAGATAGCATCTGCTACGTTCGCATGGGATGGGGAATGCCAGACAGCGTTCGCCGAGCTCAAAGAGTTCCTGGCTTCGCCCGCGGTGCTTTCCAAGCCCGTCCCGGGCGAGGTCTTGTTGCTCTATCTCTCGGCAACGCCATCAACAGTCAGCTCGGTCCTAGTCAGAAATGACTTGGGAATCGAGAGGCCGGTCTACTACACCAGCAAGGTGCTCAACGAGGCCGAGCGGAGGTACCCCACAACCGAGAAACTCGTGCTAGCGTTGGTTACCTCCGCAAAGCGCCTCCGACCCTACTTCCAGGGGCATCCCATCACTGTGCTAACCGGCGAGCCACTGAAGAAGATTCTGGCCCATCCCGAAGCCTCGGGGCGACTCATCAAATGGGCCATCATGCTCGGGGCCTACGACATCTCGTATCGGCCGCGATCAGCTATCAAAGGACAACCACTCACTGACTTCATCACCGAGAGCACCGTTTCGATCGAGGACAGGCCTCCGACGGCAACCGGGCCAACCTGGGAGCTGTTCGTCGATGGATCGTCCAACTCGATCGGCAGCGGCGCAGGGATCCTCCTAAAGTCCCCCGAAGGAATAGAGTTGCAATACGCCCTAAAGTTCAACTTTCTGGCGTCCAACAATGCTTCCGAGTACGAGGCCCTTATCTCGGGAGCCCGCATGGCCCGACGGTTGGGGGCCGAACGAGTCAGGATCCACACCGACTCCCAGCTAGTTGCAAGCCAGGTCAATGGCGAGTACGAAGCTCGGGAGGTACCTATGATCAAATACCTACAGTTGGTCCGGAGCCTGGCCCAGCAGTTCGAGGAGTTCGAGGTAGTCCGAATAGCTCGGGAGCAAAACTCTCAGGTGGACGCCCTCTCCCGACTGGCCTCCTCCCTAGACCCGGAAGGTACACGATCGGTCCTCCTAGAAGAGCTAGAGCTCCCGAGCATAGACTCGGAGCTCCTCGCCATTGACTCGGCCACTCCCGGCGACTGGCGCTCCCCCTACCTGTCCTGGCTACGGGACTCCCGGGAGCCCTCCGACTCTCGGGAAGCCCACCGAATGAAGTACCAAGCTCGGCGCTTCGTCATCCTCGACAACGCTCTCTACCGAAGATCATTCTCCGGGCCCCTTCTGAAGTGTCTCGGTCCCGACGAAGCAAGCCAAGCTGTTGAAGAGATTCATCAAGGCCTGTGCGGAGCACATTCAGGAGGTCGGTCGCTGGCCAGAATCCTGCTAAGGCAGGGGTACTGGTGGCTGACCCTACAGCGCTACTGCACGGCTTATGTACAACATTGCGACCGTTGCCAGCGGTTCGACCATTTGGTCCATCAGCCGGCCACGGAACTTATCACCCTTACCGAGCCCTACCCTTTCGCTCGATGGGGGATCGACATCCTTGGGCCATTCCCAACGGCTCAATCCCAGAAGAAGTTTATCATCGTCGCCATCGACTACTTCACCAAGTGGATCGAGGCTGAAGCAACAACAAGGATCACCGAGACAGTCGTCTGGGGTTTCGTATGGAAATCGATCATCTGTCGCTTTGGCATCCCCCGAGTGATAGTGAGCGATAACGGGCTGCAATTCGACTCTCGGTACTTCCGAGACAGATGCGCCGACCTAAATATCCGCAACCACTTCACTTCGGTCGCCCACCCTCAGGCCAACGGGCTGGTTGAAAATGCCAACAAGACCATCTTGAAGGGCATAAAAACCAGACTCGGCAAGGCTAAGGGTAGCTGGCTTGAGGAACTGCCTAGCGTACTATGGTCGCACCGAACGACCCCCAGAACGGCAACCGGTGAGACCCCTTTTCAGCTGGTATATGGCACCGAAGCCGTCGTTCCGTTAGAGATCGCCAATCTGTCTCTCCGAGTGATCAGCTTTTCGCCCGAGGCAAACGAGCAGAAGTTGCTCGAGAACCTCGACCTGGCAGACGAACTCCGAGAGATCGCGAATGTCCGAGCTACGGAATACCAGCGCCGCCTCACTCGGTACTACAACACCAAGGTCCGAGGCAGACAATTCCGACCAGGGGACTTCGTCCTCAGGAAGACCGAAGCGTCTTGACCACTGGAGGCGGCGGGCAAGCTATCCCCCAACTGGGAAGGCCCCTACCGAGTGATCGAGACGCTCGGGAAAGGTGCGTACAGGTTAGCCACAATGGAAGGGGAACCCATTCCCCGGACATGGAATGCAACCACACTACGTAGATTTTATTTCTAAAAACTGTATCAACAAATCGGGTAAAATAAACCCCCTTTTTGCATTCATTCAAGATAACTATTGGTACATCAGAAAGGCAACTGCCAGTACATTACATAGTGAAAAGCAAAAATCCATCTAGCACCGCGGCGAACGGCCATCGCCCGGCCGACCCGATCTTGACCTTCTCGCATCCAGCCACTGACTCTGCCTTGCGTAGAAACTGGCTTGGACAAGAGATGGTCGACCCAGTTGGCTCGGGTGGACCGTGACAAAGGTGACAGAGGGACAGCAAGGAGAAGGCCACCTTTCACGCGAGGAAGGCTACCTTCCAAGTTGGCAACAACCTGGAAAAAGGAGCGCCGTGAAGATCTCCTCTCTGCCAAACTACCAACTCTTTAGAGGCGAACAGAAAGCAAGCAGCCCCCGAAGAGTGAAAGAAATGAAGAACAAAAAGAGAGAAAGAGGCTGTGGACAGGGGTGAGGAAGGAACTGGAGCCGCCTCCTCCCCTCCCACGGAGGGGAATGGCGGCCGGCATCCCTAACTCCCCCATCCGCCCTCCATCTCGGCGTCCGCCCGGAAGCCTCGCCGGAGCCAAGAGGAGGCAAACGGCGTACCCCCGCACGTTGAAGCCCTCTCCAGATCCGCGCGGTGACCGTCGGACCCGTCTCATGCACGCGCGGCGACCGTGGGACCCGATCGATATTCCAGGACAGCTGGAACCGGCCGCTCCCCGTCGTCTGCAGCGTCATCTTCTGAAGGGTCTCCATGCTCCGATCGCGGCGGCGTAACGCAGAGCGAAGACGAGGGAATAAGAGCAGACCACCGGCGAGAGTCCTAAGTGTTAAGAGGGAAGGAGCACCCTTCGGTCCCTTTTATAGGCCAAGGGAGGCCACGCGCCTTAAATGACTCCCCCCCTCGAAAACACGCTATAGGACCTCCCCTAGAAGGTCACCTCCAATTCCTCGGCCCCCGCCCTAGCGGGATTTGTGAAGCGCCTCGACTTTCAAAGCATGGTGGAATGAAAGGACCCCCCGCCAGAAGTCTCCCGAATCGGCATGCGAAAACGGTGCAGAAAATATCGGCACCTTCCAACTGCCCCCGATACGCCAGCCAAATCACGGCAAAGATAACGATCAAACGAAGTAAGTCCTTTATTGCCTCCCATAAAGAAATCCTCTTACAGAAAGAAAAACAGACAAAAAGGGGAAGGGGCAAAATAAAGCAAAATACATCAGGCCTCGGGCCCACTTTGAAGCTCGAGAACAGCAGTAGGGGACACGTCACCCCCGGTACCTTCGGTGACGGCCGGCCCGGACACTGACCTCGCCTGTGCGAGAACTATTCCGGTCGTGAGCCCTCCGGGAGCCTCCGGAGTTGGTGACCCCGCTGGAGGTGACTCCTCCGGTTCTTCCCCGGCCGAGGATGAGGAGCTGGAAACTGACTCATCCGAGTCATAACTCTGGCCGTAAGGAAAATCGCCCCCGTTGGCATAGCTCATCGCTCGGCGATAGCCCTGCCTGAATCCCTTTCGAGCACCCCGGCGGAGCCCTACCTCATAGTAGGGTAGGGCAGCTTCAATCAGGTCGGCCGAGTAAGCTTCCGAGCCTTTGTAGCGCTCGATCGCCTCCGCCTCGACCTGCCCGTCCCGAGCCCGCTCCGCCTCGGTCGCACGCTCTTCCGCCCTCGCCAGACGCTCCTCTAGCTCGGTCATCCTCCACTCGGCTTCGATCGTCCGACCCTCCGCCCGGGCTCGGTCCGCCTCGACCTCAGCGCGAAGGCGCTCCGCGTCCTCCACCCGATCCTGTAGCTCACCGTGCTCAAGCTCCCAAAGGCCATCCAGCTCGATGTGACGTTGACGCTCATCTTCCAGATGTTTGCTCTTCCTCTCGAGCGATTCTTGGGCCCTTGCTAGCTGCTCGGCCAGCGCCTCAGCTTCCCGTCGGCTCGACCGCGCCAACTCCCTGAATGCGAGGAACTCCCGCCGGAGCCCCTCATGCTCCCCCTCGAGCGGGGCTAGTTTCCCCTCGCATCCACCAAGGGTCCAGGCGAGCCTCGACCACTCCACCTCCGTCCGGGCGTGCGTCTCAGCCATCACGGCCGCTGTCCGAGCTATGACCAGGCCGCCCTCCATCAAGACATCAAGGACCCCGGCGGCAGTGTTGCGCCTTCCCCCCCCCCCCCCTCTCGGCGATCGACCGGCAGAACCGGTACAAGTTGCCCGAGATACCGAGCCTGACCAGAGGTTCCGGCAAAGGGGACTGCTCCACCCTGGGCACCCCGCCAGAAGACCCTGTTCGGGCAGCAAAGCTAACCGCCCCGCGCGCCACGGTCGGTTGGGGTTTCAACGCCTCCCCGGGCGAACCCCCACCCTCGACCGGCGCCGCGGGATCAACCGCACCAGAAACTGCCGGCACTTGGGGTTGCGATGCCCTCGAGGGTGAACCCCCATCAGCGCCGACCAATCTGATGCGGGACGGGACCACGGACACGACAAGCTCGCGATCGTCCCTTAACGAGGGAAGCGTCGGATGTGCGCGGTTGAGAAACCGGCTGAGAGCTAGGGTGGTCGGCTCTCACTTGTGCCCGGATCGGGTCACGGGATGGCTTCGCTCTCTCTCGCAGCAGTGATATTATAAATTGAAAACGGGCTAGGTATCCCTACACATGCTCTCTAGCAGCGGCATATAAAGCATATAAAGAATTGAGCTAATGCCAAGTGTAAGGGTGAAGGCGATACCTCCACGCTCTCGGCGTGGCGAAGACGGCACCCGGCCAAAGCTCGTACTCCCGGGAACTTAGTACATTATGTTTACAGCAGTACAAATAAGCCCACTCCACGCAGGGAGGTAAAGGGCGACACAAGTGGGCCCGGGAGGACCAAGTTCGGGTTGACGGGCGATTTCGGGCAATGCTTCGGCTTCACGCGTACTCGTGCTAGTGGGGGCCCACGTGCTGACCGGAGGGGTCGTGTGGGGCCTGATGACTCCTCTGTTGTGGAGACACTTGGGAAGCGTTCCCCTGGGATGGCGAGCTGCTGGAACGACCGCCGGATGCCGGGCGGCCCTCGGACGACGCTCGCTGGGAACTCGGCCACGAACCTGAAAGTTCTGTTTGCAGGCGCGCGACTCGGAGAAAACTGCTGCTGCGATCAGCTCCGTCGTCGGAATGCGACGAGATTAGCGCCGTTGGAAAGCTGACTCAGAATACTTCGACATAGAGGTCTTCAAAAAAAAATAATCAGATCTGTATTTCTGATCATGTATTTTACAAGCTTGCTGGAATCTGGCCAGAACTGCAGAGGCAGGTTCTGACTTCTCTGAAGATCGACGTTGACCGGGGAGAAGACCTCCGAATCTAGAAATGATTTCTTCAGCAAAGTGGAAGGTCTCTGAGAGAGAAATCCGGGACTATTTTTGGTTTTTTGATTGGATAAGAAATGGATTTTCTGGGATGTTTTTACTAGACCTGGGTCGGATCTGGGAAACTGTGGGCAGACTGTTCTTGGGAAATTGGACGAAATTTGAAAAATACCTAGAGACCTTATCAAAAATTAAGAAAATTCTTGGTAGTAGATATATGTGGACAGAACTCCCAATAAATTTGGGCGACCCAACAAAAATAAAAAGATGGTTCTAATGGGGTAAAGTCAGAGCTGATGAACAGTAAACAGAACCAAGACAGATCTGGAACTTGGACTTGGACGAAAATCAAAAAATAGCTAAAGGATGAATTTTGACGTGATTTTTTTTGTGGGGATAAGGGTTCTAGAGGGGAACCAACCCTGAAATTTTTAGCTTCATAAGATGAAGGGAGTGATAGCAGGAATTCGGAGAAGAAGGATCTGTCCTGAGTGGACAGAACACCGAAAACCGTTGGCAACGACGCGTCGGCGGCGAGTCGATGGCGGCGGCGATCACCGGAGTTGCTTCAGATGCTGGAGGGGATCAAGGGGGAAGGGATTACACTCTAGAAAGGGGATAGGGGATGGAGGAACCAGGGAGAGAGAGGGGAGGGGCGCAAATCTCACTTGGGGGCAAATGCCTATTTTCTCTTCATTAATTCATTCAATATGAAAAATACAACCTTATATAGGATGCCAACCAAACTCAACCTCAACCCTTGGATCTAGGGGTTTGGATTGAAGGGCTGGGATACAATGTGAATCACACATTTAATACATTAGTTTAATCTAATTTGACCATGCTTATTCAACCTTGGACTAGATCTATTCAAACACCACCTAAACCACAACTACCATGCCTAATAAGACAAGGAACCTTGCGCCCCCTTCCATGGGCCAAGGCCATTCATGGGCCAAGAGCCTCCCATTAGATCATGCTAGACTTGGGCCACTCCCACTTAGATGGCCCATGAGAGAGTGGAACCCAATTTGGGCCTTAAGTGCCTTAATGACCCACTATGAAGTAACACTCTTAATGGACTCTACTAATGGCAACCTAGCCTTGGACTTGACATAAAAAATGGCCCATTGGCTTGATATAAGCCTTACAAGGAGCCCAAAAGAAAGAAAATACACAATTACAATCTCATACAAGCCATAACTCACAAATACACTCCACCCGTGTAATGAAATCGCCTTTGATGCCCCATCAATTCTCCCCGGGTGGGAGGAACTCGACCCCGTCGCGTAGGGGTATGGCTGCTCTGGTACTCCGGCGGATCTGTCACCGTGCTAAGTAGCACGGGTATGCTCCACTCCAAGTGATCGGCACCTGCTCATTCCATATATACTCGATATGCGCACTGCTATGGCTAAAGGTGGTCACTCCGAAGGGGCACTCTCAAAAGGAAGGAGACAGCTCGAAGACTCACTAGGAATCACCGCTGAGTCCCTATAGGTGACTGATCCGGATATGGAAGTAAAACTGATCCCATACTCATCAAGTGAGTCCACTCGCCTCTTACTCGTAAGAGACCGACAACGAGCTTGCACAAGACACATGCAGACAAACAAATGACACACAAACCATGCAAACAAACCACACAAAGAAGAGAAAATACTGACTCATGCATGACTCGAGACAAACCTACTGTTAGTCCGACCCGTATATGAGAGACGGCGGACCAGGACACCCGAATGTGTGCCATGCATGCATTTGACGTAACCGGAGATAGGTGGCATGGGGTACACCTAAATGTCCAAGTATGACCCAGTCATGCATGGACGGCCCTTTGGATTTGGGAGACTTGGGAGGGCTAGGAAAGCCGGGTGTGGAAGAACCGGGTGTAGGTGTATCGTGGACGGGCTTGGTTGATGTAGAGGGCCCGACCGATGGGAAAGGGGTGTGAAAGTGGACTTCCCCGATAAGGTATGAAGGAAGTGATGAGTCATGGGGCCCACTAGAGTAGGGGTCGAATGGGTCAAAGAAAGCGTGACCCCTCGATTCCGTCGTTACATAGTCCCATGTTTGGAATTCATGAAGGTGAGGGTCACCTCCATCCATCGTGATAGATGAGACCGTGTATAGGAGATATGACTCCTCCCTCGGAAGACAAGTAATGAAGTCGGGCTCATCCGGTAGCGGGAGAAGTAGAAGAACCTCCGTGGTAACACAACCCGTGGTACATACGGAGGTAATGGACCCTATGGCCGGATGGGTGATGCTACGACTAGTGGGTTGGTCGAAGCCTCGGGCCAATAAATGTGTAAAGGTCAACTGCCGGTCTAACCCTTTAAGAAGGTCGTCCAATGTGTCCACATAGTGACGAGACCGGAAGGTGGTATGAAATGAGTTGCTTGACACTAGTGGTAGTGTGGGGTCCATTGATGGGAAGGGAGGTAGGACCAAGCCATCCTTGAGCCAACTAAGAAGCGGCTCGGCTATGAAAATCGTACCCGTTAGAAATACGGGTGGCTCGGGCCTTGGTGGTTCCAAATGAGAGGACTCCGAATCAAATTCGGAAATAGAGATGGATGACATTGGAACTCTCTCGAGTGGTGAAGGCCATGGTGTAGGCGGCTGGGAGGTAGATGCTTGTCTAAAGCCACCATACCGAGAGAAGTGTGACTCAAATGGTTCGACCACTAGAGCGACCGTATAGGATTCCGCTAGAGAGAATGCATTGCGGATAAGACATTCCAATTGGAAGTGAAGGCGCAAACCTCTCCGGAATTGAAATGCGGCCGTGTTGCTCTCCTCTCCCAAGCCATGTTCCAACCAATACTTATGATATGCCTGAAGGTACTCGGACACGGACCTATCACCTTGGACGGGTCGACATGGGTTGGCCATAGTTGCCTAAATACGGGAATGGATCCCTAGGAATGGATATGCAAGGCCATTTGGGCAAGACACTAGACACGACCCTAAGTAATGCAAAGTTGGAATGCATGCACACTAAGGACCCTAGACGTAAACCAAGACTCGGTACGTGGCGGAGGTAATTGATCCAAAGATCACTCGCGCAAATGTGCGGCCTTCCCGATAGGCGTAGCCTAACGTTCGGACAACACCTTTTGATATACCGAGTAAAGGGATGTATGCGACCCAAAAATGACTCTTTTTGTTGTTTTGAAAATATGATGATCCTAGACTCGACTTAAACCGACTAATGACTAGACGTAAATGACACTCTTCTTCTTTTTTTTGACTTTAGACACCCTAGACTCAACTCGCTCTTATACCAAATTGATGCGGGACGGGACCACGGACACGACAAGCTCGCGATCGTCCCTTAACGAGGGAAGCGTCGGATGTGCGCGGTTGAGAAACCGGCTGGGAGCTAGGGTGGTCGGCTCTCACTTGTGCCCGGATCGGGTCACGGGACGGCTTCGCTCTCTCTCGCAGCAGTGATATTATAAATTGAAAACGGGCTAGGTATCCCTACACATGCTCTCTAGCAGCGGCATATAAAGCATATAAAGAATTAAGCTAATGCCAAGTGTAAGGGTGAAGGCGATACCTCCACGCTCTCGGCGTGGCGAAGACGGCACCCGGCCAAAGCTCGTACTCCCGGGAACTTAGTACATTATGTTTACAGCAGTACAAATAAGCCCACTCCACGCAGGGAGATAAAGGGCGACACAAGTGGGCCCGGGAGGACCAAGTTCGGGTTGACGGGCGGTTTCGGGCAATGCTTCGGCTTCACGCGTACTCGTGCTAGTGGGGGCCCACGTGCTGACCGGAGGGGTCGTGTGGGGCCTGATGACTCCTCTGTTGTGGAGACACTTGGGAAGCGTTCCCCTGGGATGGCGAGCTGCTGGAACGACCGCCGGACGCCGGGCGGCCCTCGGACGACGCTCACTGGGAACTCGGCCACGAACCTGAAAGTTCTGTTTGCAGGCGCGCGACTCGGAGAAAACTGCTACTACGATCAGCTCCGTCGTCGGAATGTGACGAGATTAGCGCCGTTGGAAAGCTGACTCAGAATAATTCGACATAGGGGTCTTCAAAAAAAATAATCAGATCTGTATTTCTGATCATGTATTTTACAAGCTTGCTGGAATCTGGCCAGAACTGCAGGGGCAGGTTCTGACTTCTCTGAAGATCGACGTTGACCGGGGAGAAGACCTCCGAATCTGGAAATAATTTCTTCAGCAAAGTTGAAGGTCTCTGAGAGAGGAATCCGAGACTGTTTTTGGGTTTTTGATTGGATAAGAAATGGATTTTCTGGGATGTTTTTACTAGACCTGGGTCGGATCTGGGAAACTGTGGGTAGACTGTTCTTGGGAACTTGGACGAAATTTGAAAAATACCTAGAGACCTTATAACAAATTAAAAAAATTCCTGGTGGTATATATATGTGGACAGAACTCCCAATAAATTTGGGCGACCCAACAAAAATAAAAAGATGGTTCGAATGGGGTAAACTCAGAGCTGATGAACAGTAAACAGAACCAGGACAGATCTGGAACTTGGACTTGGACGAAAATCAAAAAATAGCTAAAGGATGAATTTTGACGTGATTTTTTTTGTGGGGATAAGGGTTCTAGAGGGGAACCAACCCTGAAATTTTGAGCTTCATAAGACGAAGGGAGTCATAGCAGGAATTCGGAGAAGAAGGATCAGTCCTGAGTGGACAGAACACCGAAACCGTTGGCAACGACGCGTCGGCGGCGAGTCGATGGCGGCGGCGATCACCGGAGTTGCTTCAGATGCTGGAGTGGATCAAGGGGGAAGGGATTACACTCTAGAAAGGGGAGAGGGGATGGAGGAACCAGGGAGAGAGAGGGGAGGGGCGCAAATCTCACTTGGGGGCAAATGCCTATTTTCTCTTCATTAATTCATTCAATATGAAAAATACAACCTTATATAGGATGCCAACCAAACTCAACCTCAACCCTTGGATCTAGGGGTTTGGATTGAAGGGCTGGGATACAATATGAATCACACATTTAATACATTAGTTTAATCTAATTTGACAATGCTTATTCAACCTTGGACTAGATCTATTCAAACACCACCTAAACCACAACTACCATGCCTAATAAGACAAGGAACCTTGCGCCCCCTTCCATGGGCCAAGGCCATTCATGGGCCAAGAGCCTCCCATTAGATCATGCTAGACTTGGGCCACTCCCACTTAGATGGCCCATGAGAGAGTGGAACCCAATTTGGGCCTTAAGTGCCTTAATGACCCACTATGAAGTAACACTCTTAATGGACTCTACTAATGGCAACCTAGCCTTGGACTTGACATAACAAATGGCCCATTGACTTGATATAAGCCTTACAAGGAGCCCAAAAGAAAGAAAATACACAATTACAATCTCATACAAGCCATAACTCACAAATACACTCCACCCGTGTAATGAAATCGCCTTTGATGCCCCATCACAATCCCTCGGTCCCAGCGCCGGCCACACCGGCACCGGCCCCCTTTGCCCCCATAGAGGGGAGAGCCGACCCATCACCTCCCTCTGCGGGGCCCCTGGTCTCCTCGGCCCCCTCTCGCCCGGCGGATGGGAGAGCCAGCCCGGAGGGGTCGGCCCCATCCTGCCCCCGAGGGGGGAGCGCCGCCGAGCCAGAATCGCCCCCGACGGCGGTAGGAAAGCCGGCTTTCTTGGCCCTTTTCCTGGCCTTCGCGGCCTCCCGCAACTTCCCCGCCAGGGGATCCTTGCACTTCAGGCCGGTCGATCGAGAAGTCCCCTCGGGGGCCGCCCCCTTGCCCTTATCTCGGGCATGGACGCGACCCACCGAGGCATCAGGCTCATCGGCTGCCGAGTCATCTCCCAGATCGATGACCTCGGCCGCCTCCTCCAAAGGCTCTCGCCTCACGTCTGCAACAAGAAGAAGCCCCAGTCAGGAGGAGGAAAAGAGCTACCACCCCCGAAAAAGAGCCTCAAGAGCTGTACCTGTCGACGTCAACCGCGAGAGAAGACACCGTTCGATGTTCTCCGGCGTCACCAGCTCCTCGGTCGATTGACGGTTCTCCAGCAGACGGGCAGCCTGCTGCTCCACGTGGGGAGGGAACTCCTCCTGGCGAGGGGGCAGATTCGGGTGAAAGTTGGGCGAGGTCCGGCATCTCCAGATCTCATCCGTCGCCACCGCCTTCACCTAGAAGAATTGGGTCTTCCACCCCTTGTGCGAGGAGTCCTTCGCCGCAAGCGAGATGCAGCTCCTATTCCTCCACGCCTGGATGAAGTAGAAGCCTTTCCCCGCCGACTGGTGCGCTTTCAACTCAAAAAAGAAATGGAAGAGGTCCAAGGAAGGAAAAATGTCGTGCTGACGACAAAGAATCCGGAAGGCCGAGAGCAGCAGATATGAATTGGCCACCAACTGAATAGGCGCCAACCGGAAAAAATTAAGAAGCTGCAGCACGAAAGGATCGAAAGGGAGCTGAAATCCACTCTTCCAAGCCAGAAGGAAGGTGCAAATGAGCTCATCATGATCATCCAGACTCGTCTCGTACGGAGTGGCGACAACAAAGCTGTATCTGAGAGGTAGGCGGAAACGATGCTCCAGCCTCCGCACCTCCGCTTCCCCCAACTCACTACAGTTGGGGACGGGTTCCCGCCTCACCGGCACAAGCTCCGGACTCTGATCCGCCATCGAGTCGGGAGGAGATCCCTCGTACGAGCTCGAAGACTTCGGGGGAGAAGGAAGTTGCCGGACCGCCTCTGCGGTTATCCTCGCCAACTCCTCGAACGCCGCTGCAAGGCTCCGCATCTCCGCTATGCTCTCACGGCGCATCAAGAAGCAATGAAAGCCTAAAACCCTGGAAGCCTAGAATGATGAACAGCCCCCCCTAAAAACCCCCGAGGGTGGCAGCGCGCCATTCCGTGCTCTGAAAAAAAGGGGGGCCCCTTCGTTTCGAATCCGTCAGGATCATCATTACGGGCCTCGGCGACCGCTATGAGCGGCTCCATAACGCCAACGGAATTCCACCCACCTGAGCCACGCCGGTCCAAAGCCTCGAAAAACTACTCATCCGAGCCTCCTTGGCTCGGGAGTAGGAGGGGGACAAGTGGAGAGGGGGATTTCCGCAGCCCACCACAAAGGCAGCCCAGCAAGACCCACAAGGTCCAACCAGGCGAGCCCGCCCGAGTGATAGCCCACAGGGCCCACTTAGGGAAGAAAATCCCAATAAATAAGACTCGAGGAATTAACTCTCCCCGGCGGCCTTCTAGGCTCGGAGGGCCCGAGACAACGGTCAGGTCCCAAGGAAGGTCCGGCCTAAAGCCCTCTCCCCGTCCGAGAGAGATAGGCTCCAGCCGACCTATCCGACCCCACCCTCGCCGGGCCATGCCTATCGCTCGGACATGAGCTAGCATCCCCGAGGCTCGGTAAGGCCGGTTGATTATCCGCAGGTGCAGCCGTTCAGAGTCCTCCGCCAGCGGGAGAGTCAGGGGAGCCGCCGGACTCCAAGGGGATAACGTTCCCACGATCAGGCCATGAAAGCCCCCGTTAAAGACGTAACTCCCGGCGGGAACCCCTCAGCTTACAGGACTCCTGAAGGCGGTGCACTATTTAAGCAAGGGATACCCTCCGGAAGAAAAAAAGGGAAACAAGGTATTCACACACCCTTAGCTCCTGAGCACGATTCGCTTCACCCTTTGGTGGAGAGGATTCTCGCGCATCAGCTCTCTCCTCCCCCCATTATCGCTTCCACCATAGCTCTACTGACTTAGCCATCGGAGGGTTTTGCCCCAGGGAGATCCCCTGGGCCCTCTGATACGTTTCCCTCTCTTGCAGATTCATCTTCTGGTGATCCATAGCCCGCTCAGGACTCAGCGCGAGATCTCGCCTCTTCAATGCTCATATCAGCCCCGGTTGTACAGACTTGCCACCAAAGAATGTACAGACTTTGAGTGCATGGTACAACAGATGTACAGACATGCCGTCGAAGAATGTACAGACTTGTTCAGTCATCAAGGCAACAGACTACAGACACAGTATTCAATTGTACGAACAGAATGTATAGACTTTGAGTGCATGGTAAAGAGTGTACAGACTTAGCAATGAACTATGCATTGACCTATCTATGTTGTCTTCTATATGCATGCATAATATGAATATATGCACTGAACCAGGCACTGACTATATGACTGCACTAATGCAAGATATGAACAAATGAAGGCATGCACAGACTTTATGACTGAATAAGACAACACTACACTGATTCAAGATATGCTATGTAGCAAACGTGCATGAGCTTGTGGACTTGGACCAATACAGAATGTTGTACAGACTTGAGTTGAAGCAACTGATGAATGCACAGATGCACCGAGTATGCATGTGTTTCTACAAAGATAATGCTAGAACACACAACGCAATGCCCATACAGCATCAACGCACGATGAATATGCACACAACCTGTTCGATGGAATGACATGCAAATAAGATGCTCAAACAATCATCATTCATACTCATAGTGCTTGCTGACATCAAAACCACAGGGGCACAACATATCTCTCCAGCGTCGCAGGCCCTCATGGCCCCGGCTGATTTCACTCGTCTGCAACCAGGGGCCGCCCAGTTGGCTCATGCGGATGTGGGCCCTTCCTTGGCCCATTATCCATCTTATGGGCAGCCGTCTCAGTCAGTTTACCCTTCAGCTCCATACTCCGGTTCTGTTGTTCCTACTGTGTCTCCTCCTTCCGGGGAACGGGAACTTCTAGACAAATGGGCTGCCATGCAGTAGCAGATTGACCTCCTCTACAAGCGGGTCAGCCCGCAATCTCTAGCCGAGGTCCCCATTCCTAATTTCAGGGACATTCACTTTCCTCCCTAGTCTGAGCTCCATGTATACTGGAAATATGATGAGAATGGCAACCTGTTTATTCATGTCAGGGAGTTCCTTTATGAATTGGCGCAGTTTCAACACGACGACCGCCTGATGGCGTATTTGTTCTGCCGATCCTTGGATGGGGTCACCCTTGAATGGTTCTACACCTTGCCTCTAGAGGAGGCAGAGAGTTTCAAGACCGTGAAGGAGAAGTTTATCCAGAGATTCCAAGATTGGGTTGGTCCCGAGTATTCTTTTACCGACTTAGTTGCAGAAAAGATGAAAGCGGATGAGGTCTTTGCGACATATGCAGATCGATGGAGGCAGATGGCCTCACGTGTGCCCGGGCAGATCTCGGAAGAATAAAAAGTTAAGTTGTTGATTTCTAATGCCACTTCGACGTTCCGGAACATATTAGCAATGAATGACATTTCAAACATGCACCAATTGTACAGTCAGGCCCGATTCATCCAGACCCAATTCAAAGACTCCCCTATTCATTCCCTTTTCGAGGCCCAGAAATCCAAAACCACAAGAAAGTCCCAGGGCCCAGTTACTAAGGGAGTACAAACCAACGAGCAGGTCCAGGCTGTTCAATTCCATAACCAGCCCACTTCACCCCGTTTCTACCAACCCCCACGCAACCCCCAGTTCCCTACTCCGCAGGCTCCTCGACCTTCTTTCCCAACTCCTCAACACTCACAACAACCACCACCACCACCACAACAGCCTCAACAGCCACCCCAGTACCATAACGTCCCTCCTCCTGCTAGTTATGGGCCTGCTCGACCGGGACCAAAGAGGGTCAATTATTAACCACTTCCTGAAACTTTGCCGGATATATTCTCCGCCCTAATGTACACTGGTGACTTACATTTCCCTCCGGAACGTCAAAATTGGAATTTGGCAGCCGACCAGTCAAGGTATTGCATATACCATCGGCAACTCGGGCACACGATAGAGAGGTGTTACCAGTTCAGGGATCTAGTTTATGATTTGCATGAGGGCCAGAGGATTGATTGGGCCCAAATGCACAAGTTAATTGAAGACATAAAAGAAAGGAGAAGACAAGCCAGGCTGCAGCAGGCGGCACCCCAGCAATAACAGCTCCAGCAACCTCCCCAACAACAACCTCCATAATAGCAGCAGCAGCACCAAGACCTCGGGATTCATCAGAATCCCATGCCAGAGCATCCGCCCGCTCCTCAACAGCAACAACAACAACAGCCGCTGGCACCGACACAGGTTAATGCAGTTCACTACCCAGCCCCTAATGTTGGGTGGTCTTTCGACGATGAGACTCCCGCTCATCTCTCGGCCTTCCACCACACCAACTTCCCCGCACCTTCTGTTCCTTCCATCCTCCGGCCCACCACTTTCACCACCGCTCCACCCACTATCCTCTCTTGGTCACCTATTGCACCTGCCAAATTCCCCACCATTCCGTCAATCCTTCCACCATCACCCGCCATACCCTCCGTCATCACCCCACCACTTAACCCTTCACCAATCACCACTCCACTAGGGCCCGTCAGGCCAGCCTTCGCCATCCTTACCGCCATTTCTACCCCTTTCACTTACCCCACTGGGCCAATCGGGAGTCCATCTGATGCCATGCCGGCACGAAAATGTGCCCTCCGGAGCGGGTGTCCATTCCACAGAAGTTACCCTTTTCCTGGTGCATCTGCACCCAACTCTCAAGTTCCTTCCTCAACAGTCGAACCAGAAGAAGCAGACCACGTGGCTAGCATGAAATATGACTTGCTATAGCATTTGGACCGGATGCCGACCAAAATTACGGTCATGGAGTTAATTAAAAGGTCCACGCTACATCAGGATGCCCTAAGGACTTTTATGTAAAAAGTCATGGTTAGCGAGGACGTGGCGGTAGACAGTTTGCCGTCAGTGTTGGCCACTATCACGAGGGGGCCTTCCATTTCATTTTCTGAGTCAGAATTGGCACCCCCAGAGGCACGGCAGAAGCCACTCTGCATTACTATTTCCTTAAACAAGGTGGCAGTTGAATCAGCTCTTGTGGACACGGGAGCATCAATAAACGTGTGTCCACTAAGTACACTACGTACCTACAATATTTCAGAAGACATGCTTAGGCCAATGCCAACGATGATTGCAGCATATGATAACCCCAGACGAGCTTGCCATAGGGTCGTGACAGTTCAGGCCGAGCTAGGGCCTTTGGTGATGGACGTGGAGTTTTATGTGCTAGACATAGACCCGATGTTCAAGGCAATCCTAGGTCGTCCATGGATAGACAGTCTGAATGCCGTACCCTCAACTGCCCACCAATGCCTTAAGTTCCCATTTCAACACCGGGTAGTTAAGGTAAAAGGCATCTCTACCGTCCAATCTGTTGACGCAATTACAGACAAGATCCTTCCTACTTTGTGGTTGAGCAATAGGCCAATCCTTTCTGTTGTAGACTTAAACTATTCATTGGCATATGCGTCACACAAGCCCGCCACTGTACCGACAAATGTTAAAATTAATTCCAAGATTCGAGACTCAAAAGGGTGGCATATGATTTTGAAACTGGGTTATCAGCCGAGTTTGGGCCTCGGCGCGTAGTTGCAAGGATGAACTAAGCCCGTCCCTAAAGGAAGTAAAATGAGTCGAAGAGGCCTTGGCTATCGAGAGTCGGCACTGTCCATACTAGGGGACTCCGGGCCACTGACGTGGGATTACCATCAACACTTTGTGAAAGGCCCGTTGCAACCTGGTACTTTGAAGAAGCTCCCATCCTGTTCTGATGAGAAGACCGATGCCGTGTTTGCTGCTGTTAACCCACTGCCACCACCGAAGGGGCTCGTGGGTGACATGGAAGATTTTTGTAGTTGTGTTGAGAAGCTATTTTGTGAAGAAGAAGCTTGCCCGAAAGAGATGGAGATGCAGTTGGTGAAGCATTCTCCAACGGAGCTAGTTCACCGGAGGGCACGGGAAGTGGGGAGCTCCATCACTACCTTTTCATTATCCCCGTCCCGTCTTGCCTCCTTGTTTCAGCAATTGGGGTTTGTTCCCCATCCCCCTCCGATTATGGTTGACCCGTACTTCACGGAAAGACCACCTGAAATTCTGTTTGTTCCTTGTGCATGTGGGCGATGCCCACCCATTTATCTGTCAACTCTGTTTACTCCTCCCTCCCCCACTACCCAACTCCACGAGATGTGATTTTCCTCTTCTGACCCATTCTTTGACTGCATCTTGCCCTCTCTGTTTCCCATGCAACTTCCTCCTCCCCCGTCCTCTTCTTCCTGTTGTGTGATCTCCTCCGACTTCCAAAAAAAATGTCAATTTTAAAATAGAGGTTTCAATGTAGGATTACGCTATGTTCTACCCATCTTCCCAAGGGGATGAGACCCCTACTCCTTTCCCAGTAGATCTCTTGTCTCCTAGGTTAGATGTACATTCTGCAGAGTCTCCTATGTTGGTAGAGTCAGTTGGGGTAGAGTCTAGCTCTAGTGTTGTCAGCCCATCCACGTCTGCGGCACTCCCCGTGATGCGTCATTCCAAATCTGTCCTAGATAGTTTTATGCAAGATTTAGCTCAGAGATGTCATGCCCTTCTCAAATGTCTTGAGTTTGTAGAGACCGTAATAGTTTTAGAGGATGATGAGGAAGTAGAAGGGGCGTGGAGCAATGACAGATTAGGCGTATATGAAATCATAGATGAGAAGGACCCAGCCAATGATGAGGAAAGCGACGTGGAGGACGCTGCCGATCTGTACGCGTAAGGTTTGAAGAGGTTCGATGAACCGTCGACGACAGTGGATGAACCCACTAAAGAGATCAACTTTGGAATGGAAGAGGGCCCCAGGCCTATAATTATCTCCGCTAATCTCCCTCCTCAGGTTGAAGAGGAGCAAATCAAGTTTTTGAGGGAGTACAGCGATTCCTTTGCTTGGTCCTAAGAGGACATGCCGGGTCTTGACCCCACTTTGGTCGAACACCGACTTATCCTTAAACCAGGGACAACACCCGTGAAACAAAAAGCAAGAAGGTTCCACCCGCAAATGGCTCTGAGGATAAAAGAAGAAGCCGATAACTTGCATAAGGTTAGGTTTATTAGAGTTGTATTATATCCGCAATGGGTGGCGAACATAGTCCCAGTAATGAAGAAAGATGGAAAGATTCATATTTGTATCGATTTCAGGGACTTAAATAAGGCATGTCCGAAAGATTATTTTCCGCTTCCTCACATTGACGTGTTGGTGGACAATACCGCTGGGTATGAGGCCCTTTCATTTATGGATGGATATTCTGGTTATAATCAAATCCGTCTTGCTCCTGAAGACCAAGAGAAGACCTCTTTCAACACGCCCTGGGGCACATACTGCTATGTTGTTATGCCATTTGGATTGAAGAATGCAGGTGCCACGTACCAATGGGCAATGATGGCTATCTTCCATGATATGATCCATGTGTATATGGAAGCCTATGTGGATGATATCCTGGTGAAGTCAAGGTCCAAAGAGGAGCACCCCGCCATCTTAGCCAAGGTGTTGCAAAGGGCTAGGGAGTACAAGCTGAAAATGAATCCGAAGAAATGCGTGTTCGGAGTTGCATCAGGGAAATTGCTCGAGTTTATAGTTAGTAAACGGGGGATTCATATTGATCCGAATAAAGCAAAGGCCGTTATGGAGATGTCGCCACCTAAGAACATCACTGAACTAAGAGGTTTGATTGGGCGCTTGCAATTCATTAGAAGATTTATATCTAAACATTCGCAAAGGTGCCGCCCGTTCTATGAATTGTTGAAGGCGGGAGCTAAGTTTGAATGGAACGAACAATGTCAGAAAGCCTATAAAGATCTTAAGGTTTATCTATCTAATCTCTCGGTTCTACAACCTCCTGTCCCTGGGAAACCCCTGATCTTATACATCTCTGTAATTAAGGACTCCCTAGTGTAGACACGCCAAAATTGACATTATTTTGAGTATATTTCATATCGCTCTGCGATGCCCTATTTGACCCTCAAATCAGCTTATTTAAGTGGTTTTCCCACTTTTCATGGATTGCCCCTGATTTCTCCTATTTTTCCCAATTTACCTCCCTTTTCCTATTTTTCTGGATTTTCTGGGCATTTATCTCTATTTTCTGAATTCACGCCCTCATCAGAGGCGTGTTTTTTGAAACACGACCTGGTCTAGGGCGTGTCTTTCCCATTTTATCTATTTCTCCCCATTCTATCTATTTTATGAATTTTCCGAATCCACGACTTGGGTAAGGGCGTGTTTTTCTTAAAACATGACTTAACCTAGGGCGTTGCTTTAAGAAAGGACGCCCACACCTTAGGGCGTTAATTCTTTTGGTTTTGACCGACTTCCCCATTTGAGCTCTTTAAATTAACGCCCTTCCAAGGGGCGCTTTTTGAAAAAGTGGCTTTGTTTAAGGCGTGTTTAACATTTTTCAAATATGGGGAGTTTTTATTGTTAAATTTGGTTTTTGAGAAACGCCCTTGTGCAGGGCGTGTTTTTGAGAAACGCCCTCTGGTAAGTCGTCAATTCATCAATTGACGCCCTGACCTAAGGCGTGTTTCATCTTCTGGCTTCGCAGCCCCTTTCCCCAGAGAGTCCTTGCCTCGTTAAATCCGCCTTGATTGGGCTCTTGCCCATTCCTATCCTTTCCCTTGATTGGACTCTTGCTAATGTTTATCCCTTCCAATCCTATTTAATAGAGCCATTGGCTCTGTTGATCGGTTGGATTCCTCTTCTTCGGACGCCCATTTTTCTTCCCCCCGTCGTTCTTCTGTTCTTCTTCTTCTCCTTTCTTTTCTTCTTCTGTGTTTTTTTTTCTTCTTTTCCTTTCTTACGCAGGTTGCTGTGGCTGAAAGGAGGGGCTTCCACGGTGCATTCTTCATCATCTTATTGAAGCTCACTTCCCCTTGAATATCAAAGTCAAAGCGACAGGCTTCTTCTCTTTTTTATTATTATTCTTTTACTATATCATTCGGTTGCATGCATGGTCATTCATGTATCTATTCTTTTTTTTTTTTTTTTTTTTTAAAACTCAACCACGTTGGGTGTCTCCCCATTTAGTGCAACTCTTGCACTCTTTCCCCCTATTTTTATTCATATTTTCATGCATTCATCATACATCTACCATCCCTTTTGCATAGGGGTTTAAGGGCAATCCCCCTTAAGGTGTGTTCATAATCAATTTTCATGCTCATATTCTATTAAGAATTGATGCTACACTCACCTTTATTCTAATCCATATCTTTTGGTGTTGTTGTCTTTGTTTTGCAAGGGTAACCAAAGTTGAAAGACTCTCTTCATCGGCCGGCCGATTTTGAAGAGAAAAGGAGTACTCACATCCCCCGCATATTTGAGGTATTTTGCGATCATCTCCCCATATTATTTTCCACTTGAGACCCTCGTGTCTCTGGCGATCACACACACTCCCCTTGTGCACCTCGTGCATGTTTTTCTCCACATTATTGATTATTGCTTATTCTTAATATTTTCCTTAAGTGGATTTTAAAGGAATCTACAAATTGGCGATCACGGTGGGACCCTTTCTTGTTTTTATTTTGATTACCCCTTTCCCTTTGGCACCCACGTGTGCCCTTTCCCATTGGTACCCTCGGTACCCTTTCCTTTGTGCCCCTCGGGCACCCTCCATTGTGCTTTGCACTCTCCCCTAAGTGATTTGTCAATTGAATAGATTTGTTTTAAAATTTCCACTTATTTAAAATTTTGATGAGCATGATTCTTTTAATCTGTTGATTGCCTTGCTGCTGTGAGTGCTTCTGTCATTTCTGGCCGGGAAGGAGTTTCTGAAGGAGGCTGATTCACGCCCCCGTCAGAGGCGTGTTTTCGTTTAATGCCCTCCTCCAAGGGCGTCTCTTTCATGAGTAACGCCTTCTGACAGGGCGTTTTTATTCATATCTCCTACACTGAGAATTCACGCCCTAGAGCAGGGCGTTTCTTTGTTGCGTAGCGCCCCACATCCAGGTGCGTTTTATAATTTGACGCCCTGCCCCAAGGGCGTCCTTTCCTTTGTAACGCCTCACCCCAGGGCGTTTCTTTGACTTGGTTGGCATCTATTGCATTTTAACGTCCTCTTCAGAGGCGTTTCTTTTAGTCTTAGCGCCTTGATCCAGGGCGCGTTTTACCTTGCCTGTGGGCCCCCCACAGTGTTTCACGCCCTGCCCCAGGGCGTCTTTTCCATTGGTAGCGCCCTGCCCCAGGGCGTCTTTTGATTTATAGCGCCCTTCCCCAGGGCGTCTTTTGATTGGTAGCGCCCTGCCCCAGGGCGTCTTATTCCTGTGTTTTCACCGAACCCCTTTGTTTATCACTGTATCATATTTTTGCTTATATCTTGCATTCATTCATTCATTCATTCATTTTGCATTGGTTTGGGAGACCTCCTCTCTCCACATACTAGGAGCCACACACCCCCTTGGTGAAGGAACGACCCTCCATTGAGCATTCCGTCTCTTTGGATTGGAAATTCCTAAACCAAGCCTCCATAAGTCCCCGCACCCGTGGATTCCCTCACGGACGCCGGGCAGGTTGTACCCTTTTTGGAGTCCCGAGTTTAGTTGGCCTACATATGGTGAGAGTGTTCCTAGTTGGCATTGGATTCAAATCATATTGAAACTAGGTTCCCCCCTTGTGTGAATCATTCCAAACTTTGCTAAAATCTTTAATTCACCAAGGTTCAAACAAATAAAAATCAAGGTAACCATTCCAACTTGTGTGTTTCTTTGCAAATTGTTTGCACATTATTTGGATTGCGTAATGCCTTACTTTGATAAACAAAACAACATGTTCAATTCAATTCATGAGGATATACAACCTAGCACATCTTATAATCCTCACCTTCAACATGATTCTCGCCATCTCTCCAAGGGACCACATTCTCACTATTATGGTCATGCCCGACCCATGGGCAATGTCCATTCTCATGGTCCCCCTCCTCAATTGCGAGCCCCTATTCCCTCGGGACCGTCTCCTCCCAATGACGAGAAGGTCTCTCGAATCATCCATGCATTAGATCATCTACCCCTCAACAGATCCAAGCCCTTAAGGCTGCCGTTGAGGGTACATCTCATGCATCTCCCCCTCTTTCCAATTCTATACGGGTGGCCCATCACCTACCTCCTTCCAATTCTATTCGGGTGACCCATCACCCATCTCCCTCCAATTCTACACGGGTGGCCCATCACCCACCTCCTCCTTCCAATCATATTCGGGTAGCCCATTACCCATCTCCCCCTATTCATTCCACTCGGGTGGTCCGACACCCGCCTCCTTCTATTCCTCCTCCCTCACGGCCCCGAGGCCCATTTATTCATTGCAATCCGGCCCTTCCGGGTTCTTTTACGGGTCATACCGTCGACTCCCCTCCACGGCCTTTTTATGCGGCCTCTCCTCCTTCAAGGCCCTGCCAACCTCCTGTTGTTCATGTTACACCCCTCCAGCAAACTCTGCTCGATAAGATTACTTTGATGGAGGAACAAATAAGAGGGTCACGGCTCCTCCTACTCCAGTCAATCCTCTCCATGCCGCTTTAGACGAAATTACAAAGATGGAGAATGAATGGAAAGACAGGATGGATGATTACGACTACGGCGTTGATATTCCAAGCGAGCAAGAACCGACAATTGAAGAATCCGAGCCGGTATATGATGATGAAGCTATGCAGGCACCCCTTCCGAGTTTCCTTAATTTCCCACTCCCTCCACTATCATTTGATAAACCTCCTGCTCAGGATGAAACCATCCCTGATCCGACCCCTATTTATGAGACTAATTGGTGTTACGATGATGGGTCGATACTCCAATCGCCCGCACCGGCATCTCTTGAGTCTCCCCCTTCCATTAAACCTCCATCAATTACACCTCCTCCAGTTATACCATTAACCTTCACACCAACCTCCCCTAAACCTTCCATTAAACCTCCACCAGTTACACCTCCACTCCTTAAACCATTAACCTCCACACCATCGGCCTCCATTGAACCCACCATTGAACCTTCCCCAATTAACCTCCCATTACCGCCACCTCGGCCTTCCATTATCCCTTTAAAACCCACTTTGCATATTCCACCATTCAACCCTTTACCCTTACCCGTGGCTAATCCCGAGCAGGATCCACCCCTTTTTGCACCCGAGCCAATCCCAACTGCTTCCGAGCAAAGGGAGAAACTCGACGTGTTTGAACCCCCGCTTACGCTCACCCATTTGCCAACGCCTTCCATTATACCTCCACCATTCATGAAGCCTTCCGCCTCTGCCTCACCTCCCTTTACTACTCGGAAGGGGAGCACCGCTATAAGTACTTGCGCCAAGGATGATCAAGAGCCGGGCAAGAAGGATTTGGCCATGGCTATGCCGTTCAAGATACAGGAATTCATTTGCCGGATGCCAATCCGGGTTATTGTGCCGAGCACGATTGAAGAGGCTAAGCCGCTGCCCTTGCTCAGAGGAGAATGCCGGGCGTTGATGTCGTCTAAGGGCCGGGCAGGGCACCCCTTGTTCCTACTTTCGAATTCCAAATTCATTATTCCTTACAAGGGGCGAATGCCCATTTTGCTCAACTTTCCATATATACCACATTCAATGGGCAACACGATGCTTCCCGTTCCAACTCCCCAACTCCCTCACATCGTTGATCTTTGCCTTCCAAGGGAGTTGCCACTTATTGAAGCTCCTCTTATGGGGCCAATTGGCTACACACTTTCACTGCCGTGGAGGGGCAGTTATCTTGGCGCTAAGGGGCCATCTCCTATTTGTTCCATCTTCTATTCATCCATTTCCACCACCTTTTATTCATGGGCCATTCCAAGGGTTAAGAGGAGGATCTCACCTTCTCACCCTTCACATTCTTCATCTTTTTCGAATTTCATGCATTTTTCATTCATTCATTCATTCCATTCTTTGCATTCATTGCATCCATCATTTTGCATACATTTGCACCTCCTACTTCCCGGGTTTCCAAACCCGTATCTTCCCCGCCTTCCGGCACCGCCGGATATTCCGCATTTCCCATCTTATTCATATTCATCCTTTTATCCACTCCCCTTGGGGCATCGCGTCCCCCTTCCTGCCATTTCCCTAGAACCTCCAGGAGTTTTATCCCTCCTCTTTGGGCATCTCGCCCTTTCTGATTCTATTTCTCCGGAACCTCCGGACCTTTCTCTCGGGCACGACGCCCCTTTCCATCTTCTCCTTACTGATTTCATCCCTCCGGAACCTCCGGATTCTCCACCTGATTGTCTCCATCTTTTCCCCGGGCATCGCGCCCCTTTCTATTTGCTTCCTCTGGAACCTCCGGACTTTCTCCTCGGGCATCACGCCCCTTTTCATTCTCCTCCTCAGAACCTCCGGACTTTCCCCTCGGGCATCACGCCCCTTTTCATTCTCCTCCTCCGGATTCTCTCCATCTTTTCCTCGGGCATCGCGCCCCTTTCCATTTGCTTCCTCCGGAACCTCCGGATTCTCCGTCTTATTCTCTCTATCATCTCCCAGGGCATCGCGACCCTCCTGATTTCATTCCTCCGGAACCTCCGGACCTTCCATATTTCCTTCAATTCATCTTTTTTCTCCTCCAGGACTCCATATCTTTTATTCTCTTCTTTCTTTTCCGTCATCTTTTTCATCATCTTTTTCCCTATTTCTCCCCAGGGCATCGCGTCCCTTCTTTCGTTATCCCTCCGGAGCCCCCGGATGATTCCTCCTATCACGATTCTCCTCCTTTACCTCCGGACCCTTCGGATCCAGCTCTTTCCATCCACCAATTTCTTCTTCTGATTCCTCCTAATTCTGGGTCTGACCCAACTTCTTCCACATCCACTGCCTTGGGCATCTGCCCTTTCTCCCACTGCTTCCGAGGCTTTAGTCCTCACCCCTCTTCTTGATTTTCCGCTTCTTCTGTAGACTGTTCCATGTGATCAGGGTCTCCGCACCTTAGTAAGGGAGTTCTAGCCCTCGCCTCTCTTCCTTTTCTCCTTATTTCGTCTGAGTCCGGTCTTGGCACCACTCCTTCTTGTTAAGCCACTTTCAATCCTTTGCTTCCAATCTTTTTTTTCTGCTAAAGAGGACAAATCCTATGATGATCACCTCTAGCAGCAGCTGCGTCAACAAAGGTCGCAAGGTAACATATTGGCGTAAGTATGCATTTTAATGATATCATTTTCTCATTACTTCACGCATGATTTTCAAAAGGAAGTGCTTCTTAACGAGATTAAGAGTGGTGTTTTAAACCTTTATCTTAGGCTTTTGTTTAATTAAATCACTCTCAAAAGAGTCTTTAGGCTTGCTATGCAGCACTTTGATTAATAAGAACCCGTGCTGGGAATTCTACATTCTCTCCCCGCTTGTTAAGAGTACCCCTTAGCTGGGCATTCCACACACTTCACGGCGTCCTTAGTCGGCTCCTTTGGTTAAAACACCGTTGCTACCTTGGCCATGCCATGAGTGTATCTGAAAGTCTTTTTCTCTTCTTCACTCGGCCGCATGCAGGGGCAAGAGGTTGACGGATGAGATGACCAACCTAGGTAATCCCCAATACGAGAGGAGTCTCAAATAGGGGCAGTCTTGACCCAAAATCAATATGAGTTTTCATGATATACATTTCGCCAAAAGGGCTATTATGAAAATCAAGTCAAAATTTCGATAAATTCAAAATTATGAATTATGGCATGACAAGAGTGGCAAAGTCCCCGCAGGGAAAACCCTGGTCGTATGCATGTCAAGGGTCTAAAATCAAAGGCACAAAGCCCCGGCGCAACAGACTACCTCTTTGAGGGGAAACACCTTGGAAGGAATTCAAGTCTTGATATCTCCCATCCTGCATAAAGCTTATCTCCAATTATTCTTCTCTTCTCCCTCCAAGACCGAATGTTTCTCGGGTATGGCCTTGGTAGGGGCACCGTTGATTAAAGGCGGTCGGTTATAGGGCGCCACCTTGCAATGCACGCCCAGCTTTGGGCAGTTTTAAGCAAAAAGGGAAGGAACGAGGACCCCTAGCCAGTGGTTCAAAAAACTCTTTGATGCTGCTTTAGCAATGTCTAGCCAAAATCAAACAAAAAAAAATTAAATATTTCTTGTCCAAAATCCATAAAAATTTGAATACCTTTCTCAAAACTTCATAAAAATTTGGATATTTTCCAAAACCCACAAAAATTTGCATATTGATCAAAACTCATAAAAATTTGAATATCTTTTTCAAAACTCATAAAAATTTGCATATTTCAAAACTCCAAAAATTTTGCATTGTATTTTCTGATGGTGCCTTTTGCAGGAACAACTTTGCAAGGACCAGGAGCACGGGATGAGTCCCCTTTCACTCATTGTTATCAATCCATTGATTCTTCCCGACATTTTTCATGACTTGCCGCTGGGCATTTGATTATCAATTCCTCATATCTCCCTGGGCATTTTGATTGTTACATCTCCCGGTTATCATCTTGATTATTCATCTCATTATCATTCAATCAACTCCTGCTAATCATTTTCTCGATTTTCAATCATTCAACTCCAAATCTTGATTAGCCAGATTGTCTCCTCATGAAAAACAACAAACAATGCTATGATTTGACTTATGCTATTCATGCCATATACATGCTATGATTGATGCTTTGATGATTGCTATGCTTAAATGCCTTATTCATTGCTTGTTATATCTTGGCTAATGAAATTTTGAGCGCAGGATAAGAAGCTCTTGGTCCCGCCGACTGGGCATCATCATCAAAGTCCCACGGTGCTTGCACCTCATCTCTCAGTTCCCCCATACTTATTGCTCCACCATCTCTCCCTGTATGCATTCTACTTATGTTACATATGTTACTAGATTACATCAAGGACCTTGTGGCTTTGATAAATCTGGAATTTGAGTTCCCCTTCATCAAAAACGATGACGATTCCAGAGGCATCTTAGTCATACGGATAGGCCGTTGAGCCGTCCAAGACTGGGGACGATGGTTCCCTTTTTACGAGTTGGTGCGTGGATAAACGGGCTTCGGCTTAGTATCAGTTCGCAGAATTGGTTTCTTGACCCAGTCTGGGCAGTTTAACAATATTATCCTTGATTATATTATATTTTCATTTGATTTATTTTTTCCCTTTAAACCCAGCATGCATTCATGTAGGAATTTGAAACAATTGTTGAAAAATCATTCTGATAAGCTGATGTGAGAGTTGAATTGATCTTAATCTTTCTCGATATGAGATTTTCCCTGCCGAATTGAGTCCTCAGTGCGTTTTGTCGCTGTTTTGGGTGATTTTCTCGAAAGCTCCTTGTTTGGATTTCTATCATCTTATTTTCCAATTTTCCCCTTGATCCACCTTGGCTGCAGCACGTCCACTGGCTGGTAATCGCTCCCCAATGGTGAAACTTGCAGGTTTGTGACCTGAGGTACTTCCACCGCGTTGGAAGTTGATCATTTTATTTTTATCTCCTTCGTGCACCGCGTGCGCATCTCCCCTTTTATCCAAACATTGTTGATTTCCTTGGATTTCCCGAGATTTGCTTCATCTCGTGCTTTTGATTTGATTCTCATCAAGTGATGTTGATTGCGTGTCTCATCACACCTTGGTATCTACTTTTCAGTTTGCTACGCTCCCTTGCAAAGCAGACGCCAAGGCGGGGCAGCTGTAGACACGCCAAAATTGACATTATTTTGAGTATATTTCATATCGCTCTGCGATGCCCTATTTGACCCTCAAATCAGCTTATTTAAGTGGTTTTCCCACTTTTCATGGATTGCCCCTGATTTCTCCTATTTTTCCCAATTTACCTCCCTTTTCCTATTTTTCTGGATTTTCTGGGCATTTATCTCTATTTTCTGAATTCACGCCCTCATCAGAGGCGTGTTTTTGAAACACGACCTGGTCTAGGGCGTGTCTTTCCCATTTTATCTATTTCTCCCCATTCTATCTATTTTATGAATTTTCTGAATCCACGACTTGGGTAAGGGCGTGTTTTTCTTAAAACATGACTTAACCTAGGGCGTTGCTTTAAGAAAGGACGCCCACACCTTAGGGCGTTAATTCTTTTGGTTTTGACCGACTTCCCCATTTGAGCTCTTTAAATTAACGCCCTTCCAAGGGGCGCTTTTTGAAAAAGTGGCTTTGTTTAAGGCGTGTTTAACATTTTTCAAATATGGGGAGTTTTTATTGTTAAATTTGGTTTTTGAGAAACGCCCTTGTGCAGGGCGTGTTTTTGAGAAACGCCCTCTGGTAAGTCGTCAATTCATCAATTGACGCCCTGACCTAAGGCGTGTTTCATCTTCTGGCTTCGCAGCCCCTTTCCCCAGAGAGTCCTTGCCTCGTTAAATCCTGCCTTGATTGGGCTCTTGCCCATTCCTATCCTTTCCCTTGATTGGACTCTTGCTAATGTTTATCCCTTCCAATCCTATTTAATAGAGCCATTGGCTCTGTTGATCGGTTGGATCCTCTTCTTCGGACGCCCATTTTTCTTCCCCCCGTCGTTCTTCTGTTCTTCTTCTTCTCCTTTCTTTTCTTCTTCTGTGTTTTTTTTCTTCTTTTCCTTTCTTACGCAGGTTGCTGTGGCTGAAAGGAGGGGCTTCCACGGTGCATTCTTCATCATCTTATTGAAGCTCACTTCCCCTTGAATATCAAAGCCAAAGCGACAGGCTTCTTCTCTTTTTTATTATTATTCTTTTACTATATCATTCGGTTGCATGCATGGTCATTCATGTATCTATTCTTTTTTTTTAAACTCAACCACGTTGGGTGTCTCCCCATTTAGTGCAACTCTTGCACTCTTTCCCCCTATTTTTATTCATATTTTCATGCATTCATCATACATCTACCATCCCTTTTGCATAGGGGTTTAAGGGCAATCCCCCTTAAGGTGTGTTCATAATCAATTTTCATGCTCATATTTCTATTAAGAATTGATGCTACACTCACCTTTATTCTAATCCATATCTTTTGGTGTTGTTGTCTTTGTTTTGCAAGGGTAACCAAAGTTGAAAGACTCTCTTCATCGGCCGGCCGATTTTGAAGAGAAAAGGAGTACTCACATCCCCCGCATATTTGAGGTATTTTGCGATCATCTCCCCATATTATTTTCCACTTGAGACCCTCGTGTCTCTGGCGATCACACACACTCCCCTTGTGCACCTCGTGCATGTTTTTCTCCACATTATTGATTATTGCTTATTCTTAATATTTTCCTTAAGTGGATTTTAAAGGAATCTACACCTAGGAGCTGTCCTAGCTTAAGTGGACGATGAAGGGAGAGAAAGGGCAGCATACTATCTGTCTAGATTGTTCAATCCAGCTGAATCTAAGTATACTGCCATGGAGAAGACCTGCGCAGCATTAGTATGGGTAGCTCAGAAACTCAAACACTATTTCCTTGCCCATGAGGTTAAGATGATCTCTAGAATGGACCCAATTCGTTACCTCTTAGAAAAACATGTCCTTTCTAGCAGATTAGCTCGCTGGCAGAGCTTTCTTTCCCAATTTGATATCACCTTTATCATCCAGAAAGCGATCAAGGGATATGCCATTGTCGAGCATCTTTCTCATTCTCCTATCCCTCGCACTAATTCAATCCAGGATGAATTTCCTGATGAACACTTGGCTGTACTTACTCATCTTCCCTTTTGGTCTCTTCATTTCGACGGTGCTCTCAATTCTCAGGGCCGTGGAATCGGCGCCATCCTCCTTACTCCGGAAGGAGTAACCATCCCCATCGCTTATCAACTCTCTTTTCCTGCCACGAACAACATAGCTGAGTATAAGGCTCTCCTTGCTGGACTGAAGCACGCCTACCTCATGGGTGCACGCTACCTAAACATCATATGAGATTCTCAATTGGTGATGCGTCATGTTTTGTCAACCTACCGCACCCGTGACCCAAAACTCAAGCCTTATCAAGATTTGGTCACGCTTTTGGCTAGGCAATTCTGGAACCTCATCTACATTCATACTCCTCGTTATCAAGATATTTGGGCCGATGCGCTAGCATCGCTTGCTTCTTCTCTTTTGTTCCCCCTCAGTCGCACCACTGAGACCATTGTGGTCCAGCGGTTAGACGCTCCTTCCGTTCAGGATCCCTAGTTTGACAACCTTAGGAAATATGTAGAAAGGAAAGCAGAGAGAGAAGATTTGAAAGAGGTTTCACTGACTGAGCTTGAGGAGATTATAGAAGAAGAGGAATTACCGTGGTACCATGAGATAGCGCAGTATTGTAGGGATGGTTCCTTTCCAGAGACGACGAATGTCGAGCAACGCAAGGCCATTAGAAGAGTCACCGCCAGATACACGATTGTTGCTGGAGAATTGTACATGTAGGCTCTCAATGGAGTTCTAATGAGGTGTTTGGATGACGATGAGGCTTGGAAGGTAGTAGAAGCCGCTCACTCCAGTGAGTGTGGAGGGCACGTTAATGGACAGGCGTTGGCGAAGAAGATTCTCAGGCAGGGCTATTACTGGCCAACCCTAGAAGAAGATTGTTCCACCTATGTCCGTAGGTGTCTTCAATGCCAGCTTCATGCCAACAAAATCCATGCTCCGGCTTCTTCTCTCCATCCTCTTTCTGCTCCTTGGCCATTCTCGATGTGGGCCTTTGATATCGTTGGACCACTTGGTGACCCAAATGCTCAGGTTAAATAGAAATCCTTCATTCTGACAGCTACAAAGTACTTCACCAAGTGGGCAGAAGCTGAAGCTTATGCAGAAATCAAAGCCACCATGGTATGCCGCTTCATCCTCAAGAACATCATCTCGCGGTTTGGAGTACCAAGTGATATCGTCACCGACAATGGGCCTCAATTGTGTCTCAAGAACTTCGGGACCACTGTAAGAAATTTAATATTTCATTGCATCATTCATCACCATACTACCCTCAAGGTAATGGCCAAGCCGAGGCCACGAATAAAACCCTTCTTAAAATCATTAAGAAAATATGTGAGTCACACAAATTTGCTGACTGGGCCGATAAACTGATAGAAGCTCTATGGGCTTATCGCACCCCCGTCCGTACTCCCACGGGGCAAACTTCTTTTGCTCTCACCTATGGGATGGAGGCGGTACTCCCCTCCGAGATCTTGATCCCTTCCTTAAGAGTGCAATTGGATAAAGAACTCAATCTCGATGAACGTCGAGAGGCGTTGCTAGTACAGCTTGAACTCTTAGATGAGAAGAGGCTAAATGCGGCCAATCATGTCTCTATTTATCAAAATTGTGTCTCGCGGTATTTTCAAAAGAAGGTCATTGAAAGAAAATTTCAAGTGGGTAACATGGTTTTGAAATGCAAATTTATCAGATCAGCAGGTCCTAGGTCCAAGTTGCAACCTAATTAGGAAGGGTCGTTTGTAATTAAAGAAGTCTATCCTGGTAAAGCATACCGTTTAGTTAACATGGAGGGTGAAGAATTGCCAAATACGTGGAATGGGTTGTATTTGAAACGTTTTTATCCATAGAGTCAAGCTAGCAACGGCCCGGCGGCATGGTATGCCTCTACTTGATCACGAAGGGAGATCCTCGGTTCAGCATTCACACAATACACGACCCCCTGTGGCTCGGTTTTCCTCTTTTGCGCAACACCGTTTCTCCCTTGGCCATACTTAGGGGAAAGTGAAAGTCCTTATTTCTCTCCTCTCTCGGCTGACAATAGGGGCAAGTGATGAATAAGGGGGCGAGAACTGATCTGGACCCCCTGATAAAAGAGGTCTCAAATAGGGGCAGTCCGTTATGACCTTATTCCGCAGTTATAAGAGCAAAAAGAAAGGAAAGAAGTAGAGAAAAGGGGCAAAAATCAAAGACAAAGTTAAAAGCTCATCCAAAAGCTCGAAGCTCGAAAGTCTAAAAGACCCCAAAATAATGAAACTAGGCATGGCAAGAGTGGCAGTACAGTTTCCCCACGGGACGTTATGAGCCCGGTCGTATGCGTGTCTAGAGCGGATGTAGGTTCGATGACGGACATAAAGCCCCAGCGCAACAGACCAAAAATTCTTTGAAAAGGGGTGTCGTGAGAAGAACTCAAGCCCTAAAAATCTCTATACCTGTTTCCAGCTTTTCTATCAAGTTCTCTTTTATTTTCTAAGGAATGGATCGCACCCCGGGTATGGCCTTGGTAGAGACACCGTTAAGCAGAATCGGACCCCGGCCATGGGCGATCACCATCAATGCACGTTGAACTTGGGAGACCCCGAATGAGATGTGAGGTTCCCCGTCATCGAGTTTAAGATGGTTTCAAAATCTAAAAAAAATCAAATAGTTTCGAAATCTAAAAAAATTAAAATATCTGAAAATCCAAAAAAATCAAATATTTCAAACATAAAAAAAATTGAATAATTTCAAAATCACAAAAAAAAAATCATCACCATGACGTGCATTCATGCATTGCATTCATTTTTATTTGTTATTTGCCTATTTAATAAGGCTTATCCCCTTGACCAAAAATCAAGAACTGGTCATTTCCAAACTTGCTACAGGCAAGGGGTTAAGCCTAAAACAGATTTAATCGGTTTTCTTTGTTTGTGTGTGCAGGGGCAGGTTGAAGTTAAAAGTTCAGTCAGTACACGGTCCTATTGCAAACATCCTATTCCTTTCAACGGCCACGGTCAGACCGTCCAGTCATTCACACGGATTCATTCAGACCATTCTAATCTCAATCTCCTTCAAAGATCTACGGTCTTCACTAGACCGTTCAAGGATATGAACGGTAGATTCTTGACCGCTTTACCATGATCAAGGTCTATCGCAGGCCGTTCAATTCTCTATTCTCAACTCCGCTGTTGATCTAAAGCACGACCCTAATAGAGCCGTTCTATTCCTTGCACGGTTAGCTTATAACCGTTTATTCAACCGAATGGTCTGTGTGTGACCGTGTCCATTTTGAAGTCATATCTCAAATCATTCAATCACACACAAGAAAGCCAAACTCAAAATCAACCATGTCATCAATTTTATTTCATTCATATACCAAACTTTCTAAGCACAAATCTCTATATCAAACATCATGAAAGAAAAGGAAAAATCACTCAGTCCTCCGCTGGGCATCCCCACGGGGACGTATCTCTCTCAGCTCTCTAACATAAGCCTGGCGCGTCCCTGGAATCTCTACAAGCTCCGCTGGAAGGGTAAGCACCCTACTCACCTCCCACATGATCAGGGCACTCCTAACCGCCTACTCGTCCTCCTCTATACCGATCCTCCTCACCTGTAGTACGGGAAGGTGGGGTAGTACTGGAAGAATGGCCCTAGGTAGTCCAACCTGTAGGTAGCACCGGTGCAGGCTGTACATTGCCAATGCAGTGTTGCTCACGAGCCTCAGATCCAAACCTGGCCTCCTATGAAGTCTGACTGTGGTGCCATGGAGGAAGTCAGGGCACATCACTAACCAATCCAGGGCAAGGTGTTGATGTAGAATCGCCACTCGTCCCTCGTCTTCTTATCCGCCGTCCTACACTCCACCTCCGGAGAGAACCTGAAAGGACCACCAATAAAGAACAAGGGATGGCTCCCAAAGATCCTGCTAGCCGAGGTGACGTCCTCCCTAGGAATGAACTTCATCCTAACACCCATCCGGCACTCTAAGAGAATCATAGAGCCGAACAAAAGCCCCCCTATGGCAACTGAGCTGAGACCTTTGTATAGGTAAGTAAGTATGGCCTAGGAGATGGATAGCCCCTGCCATAGACCACTGATGGTGCTAAGAATGGGAATATCTAGGACATGGTCGGCAGAGGGGAAGAGTATGGCCCCGCACAAGCAAATGGAGACGGCTTTAGCTATAGCCTCGTTCCACCCACACCTATTTTTGCAATGTGATATTACCCACTAGCTGAGGGGTAGGAGATGGATATGGTTAGGGCCTATTATGGTGCGAATATCCTTCATGCTAGGTATGAACTCTCCTAGGATAAGGGCAGGGTCCACAGGGGAAACAATGTAACAATTTAGATCTTCCTCACCCACCTTGGACCTAGGGAAGGATAAGTAGGTCTCTACCTCCTCTAGTAGGATAGTGGCCTCGAAGGATGGGAACATGAAAGTGTGGGTCTGAGGGTGTCATATCTCAATTAAGGCTGAGATGTTTTGCCAATCTAAAGAGAGCTTAGGGTAGTTCTTGGCTAACACTAAGACAGAATGAAGGTGCCATGACTTAAGGATGGATAACTCACGGATCATGGGAGCCATCCACTTTAAAGTGGAGTATCGTCTCGGGCCGGGGAGAAGCTGAAGCAAAGAAAAAAGGAAGATAAAGGAGAGGGGGAACATATAAGTTTTGGAGGAATTCATAAGAAAATGAATGGAATTGAACCAAACTCACCTCTCTCATGGGGCTACAGCTCAAATGCCTCGGGATGGTGGTCAACCGTTGTAGCACGCCGTGCTCCTTCCTGGCTGGCTTTGGACCTTGGTGAGCTACCTCTCCCATGGAACTCCCTTCAAGGGACCTCTTCATGGTGTTTTGGGAAGAATTAAGAAAGATTTCAAGGCTAGAAAGAGGTTTGATGTGTGAAGAACGAATTTGGGGTCCCCCCTCTTACTTATAAGGCTTGGCTAGAGGCCTAAACCCACTAGAAGGGAGGTAGGATAGGCCTAGATCGGGTTGAGATAGAGCTTGGGTCGGTTTAGGATGTCTATCTTCGGGTTGGGACTCTCTGAGAGAGTCCCGTTCGAACTCTTAGGTCGGGCATTTGCGCGGTCTATCGATAGACCGCCCCAATCATTGGACGTTCTCATTTAGACCGTTCATGAGGCATCTACGCGATTTAAATGTTGGAGGTGGCACGGTCGGGGATAGACTGTTCCATTCATCACACGGTCAGATATTAACCGTTCCATTCTTTGAGCGGTCAATAGTGGACCGTTTAATCGGATCTGTGGGTTTTGGCCGAGTGGCTTTAAACGGTCTGAGGGAAGACCGTGTGGTGTGACTGAGCGGTCCCATTTAGACTGTTTAGATATCTGAATCCCTATTTTTAACCTGTTTGCACCTGTATCACTCAAACTGTGGTCGTATCTCTCTTTCTCACTCATTTGTTCGGTGTCCCTCTTTCTCACTCATTTGTTCAGTATCTCTCTTTCTCACTCAATTTATTTGACGTCCCTCTTTCTCACTCATTTCGACGTCTCTCTTTCTCACTCAATTTATTTGGCGTCCCTCTTTCTCACTCATTTCAGCGTCTCTCTTTCTCACTCATTTTGGCATCTCTCTTGCTCACTCATTTTGGCATCTCTCTTTCTCACTCAATTTATTTGGCATCTCTCTCTCAGTCAAGTTTGGCGTCCCTCTCTCTTCCACTCGGAGTCGTCTCTCCCGCTCATCCTGTCGTCCCTCTCTCTCTCGCTCATGTCGTCTCTCTCGCATGTCTCTGACTCACTCGTGTCGAGTTAGTAGTCGTAGTTAGTAAGTCAGTGTCAAACATTCGCATTCATTCATACATTCATACATTTACTCAAACAACATAACATATCACTATCATATCATATCATGTACAAAAGTCATGTCCCTAGTACAAGAGTCAGGCCGGTCCCTCGCCCCGGCCCCCGTCGCTGTCTCCGCCTCCCTCATGCCTATTTGGTGGAGGCATCGCTGAGGTCGCCTCGTCGCGACGTCGCCGGCACCGCTCCTCGTCCTCATTCCTCCGGTGGCCGGAGGAACTCGTGAAATAGCTCCTGACGGAACCGTGGGTACCATGGGTGCTACCGATCGGAGTGCCGCTGTGCTCTGACCGCCGGCTCATCTCCTTGTACGCCCACAGCTCCCCCCTCAGCTCTAACGCCTCCGCCCGGTAACGCTCCGCCTCCACGACTCCAGCTCAGAGACGCTCTAACTCTATGTGAAGGAGCGCCATCTCAACCGCATCTGCCGGTCAGCTTCGCGTCATCTCCTCCTGGAGACGAGAAACCTCAGCTCGGTAAAGGTCTGCCTCTGCCGCCCGCGCTCTAAGAAGCTCCGTCTCCACTGTCCCAGCATGGGAGCGCTCCATCTCTGCATAGAGGCATGAATCCTCTACCACGTCTACACGTAGAGCTGCGGCCTCCGCACGGAACCGCTCTGCGTCCTCCCGCAGTCAAGCGGTCTCGCCCAGCAACGTGGTCAGCTCAGTCATTTGCATACACAGTTCGTGGTCAGTCAATCGCATTTCATAATCATAAGCATAAGCATTAAAGGAAAAGTGCAGTGGTTGCGTACCCTCTCAGTGAGTGCGGCCTCAGCTCGAGCCACCATCCGTGTAAACTCAGCATCCCGCTCGGCTCGGTCGGCTGGGGTCTGGGGGGAAGAGGAAGGAGCGTCGGCCCCCTGTCGCTGGGTCCCCTCGGCTCGCTGCATCCAAAACTCCAGGTCAGTCACATGCATAATCATAATCATAAGCACTTGCATAATTAAGAGTTTAGGGTTTAGAAAAATCACCAATAGGGTCAGGGCCAGGCGGGCCTCGTCGCGCTTGTGGATCGTCGCGTGGAGGAGCCTGTAGCTCCGCGATCCATCCCTCAGGGTCGATCTGCATTTAGAAAGTTCAAACATCAGTACATAGGCATATAGAAAGCATAATAGAAAGAGCATTTAGGGTTTAGAAGTCATACCGATCGGCAGGTACCACGGAACACCTGGTCCCGGTAGTGCCTGGCGTACGCTGTGTAGTATGTCGCGTCACTCTCCGCTCGGGCGGTCACCACCCGCCCGCGTGCTGCCCAGTCGACGATCTGCTTAACAGCTCGCTCTCTCCAGTCGAGCACCATCGCCGCGCCTCGTGGGTGTCGACCCATGTACTCCCCTAACTTTTTCGGCGCCGGGAACTCTACTGCTGACTGATGGACACCGATCATCCTCATCACCAGTCCGAAGTAGAGTGGCTCCACCACATTCATGTAGTGAAGCCACACATCACGTCCCGAGAAGGCGAGGGCCCCTGCTACCCAGGGCTGACCCTCGTGTCCCTCCTCTGCATAAGGTGTCCACCATACCTGTCAAGATAGGAAATCGCATCAGCATCATAATCATATAGAATTGCATTTAATTTAAAGGGTCTAAAGTTTAGAGTCGTACCAAGGTGTACGGTAGGGTGTCCAGGTCGTCGTGGAGCTCCTGGACCTGCCTCCGGAGACCTCCGCTCTCCCGAGGTGCGGTCCACCTCCTGGCAATAGGCAGTCGGTCTGGGTGGGTCTCCTCACCTCGCCCGAGCCCGCGTAGGTGCACGTAAGCCCATACCTGCATCGCATTTCATCAAGAATCAGCATATAGCAGTCATAGGAGTCCTATAGCTAAATGCATAGTAAGAGTTAGAGTCGTACCTGGAGTAGAGGAGAGAACCCACAGAGCATGGTCCGCCTGCTCGTCGAGCTCAGGGTGTCGAAGAGGAAGGCAAGGACGGAAGCTCCCCATGCGTAGTCGCCCACGTGGCTGAGCTCCTCAAGTAGTGGCAGGAAGCGGCAGCTGATGACGTCTCCTATCGTCACAAAAAGAAGTCGGCCGAACAACAGAATTAAGAACCTCCGTAGTACTCGGTCTGCCTCCGGTCCCGCCTCCGCTGTAACTCGTGGTCTGGCTCGGTCCATGAGTCTCTCAAGGTGCTGCTCGAGTAGCTCTCCTGTCGCAATCCCCGCTCGCCGGAGCCCCAAGCTGTCCTGAAGTACTGCCCGAGTCAGGGTGGTGGATTGCCGCTCGGGGTGCAGCAAGCCCAATCCTAGGAGCTCCTGGGCCATCTCCCGGTAGTCAGGGTATCTATTCCCGCTAACCGGGGACCCATGCACACGTAGGCCACTAAGTTGGGCCACGTCCTCAAGCGTGGGGACCATGTGTCCCCACGGAAAGAGAAATGCGCGACTCACTGGGTCCCAGCGGTCGTGTAGAGCATAGAGTAGCGGTGTGTCAAACCGACTCACCTCCATGCTAAGGAACTCTGAGAATCCCATGACTCTCAGCCTCTCATGCTGGAAGTCGGGCAGCGCGAGGTACACTGCCCGAACCTGCAACCATGAGATCCTGGTCCTACGCTTCCCCTGCATACATGTAGGATAATTGCATTTTAGTTTAGAGTCTTGCATTTTATTCAATAAATTCACTCTCTGCTCACCAAACGGTCACCCCTAGGCCGTCCTCCATCCAGCGTTCTGATTCAAACCATTCTATTCCTAAGTGTTTCCGTTTCTGAACAGTCTAAGGAAGGCCGTCCCGTATTTAAACGGTCTGATTCAAACCGTTCTATTCCTAAGTGTTTCAGTTTCTGAATGGACCAGTGAAGGCCGTCCTACGGTCCCACGGTTTGATTTAAACCATTCCGTTTCTTAGTATTCCAGTTTCTGAACGGATTAGGGTAGCTCGTCCTAATTGTCACGGTCTGGTGGAGACCATTCCGTTTTGAGCATTTCACCTTCTGAACGGTCCAATCTGGACCGCCCTGGTAGTTCACGGCTATCCTAAGACCGTTCAATGATGTCGGTTGGTCTTCTTTTGAGCGGCCAGCCTTGGGCCGTGTACTGTTTGAATGGTTCTATGTGAACCGTGTAGTTTGTTTGTGCGGTCACTGTTAAGCCGCTCTATTACCGTCATTCCCGACGACGTAAAAGCCCTCCCCGCTGGCGGTGAGGGTCGCCATGGCCCCCAACCGGCACCTAGAGGGGACGTATGCCCCTATTCTCTCATTAGAACTAACATGCATTGAATGAAAATTGGAAATGGGGAGGGTTTTTGGGCCTACCTCGGTCGGGCGGGGTCCCTTGGCCGGCCTCTCCACCTCCGCCGTGGCATCCTCTCCGGCGTCTCCTTCCCCGATAATAATTGCTATAAGATCTTATTGGTCCCGGGTAGGCAAGCGGACAAGAAGGGGGGGTTGAATTGTCCCCCACTAAAAATGGTAATTTCAAAATTATCAAAGCGGAATTAACAATTTTGACGAGATTGAAGGAATTAACCTAAATAGTGTATGCTAAGTCCACGACGGGCTCCCTACGTCCACCCCTTACCAAAACGGTAAGGATCCACTCGCTGGATAAACCAGCACGTTGAAGACTCCCCAACACAGAGCAAGGCTCCAACACACATGGGGATAAATCCCCAACACGGAGCAATGCTCCAACACACACGGGGATGAATCCCCAACATGGAGCAACGCTCCAACACACACACAGAGAGGAATACGCCTGCACACACAAACGGGGACGCGCCCCAACACACACACAAACACGGAGACGGAGTCTCCAACACGATCCAACACCAGATCACAATGCACACACACTTGCCGCAACAAATGTAGCAAACGACATACACAAACACGCGCGGCAACACCCGCAGCACCGAGATCACACGACCATACGTAGACGGTCACACACACATGAATATCACTATGAGTTGAGGAAATGAAAAACACATACTCAATACAAGCTTAGACACAAATGAACACCATAAGAACAATCATAAATAGATAGGAATATGATGTTGAAGTTGTTCCCCCTTCGATCTCCAATGGCCGAACGATGATGTTCCTTGATGCTCGATTCAGAGGTATGCCAGTTGCCGACGATTTGAACATCAACGTGTTCCTCTTCTCAATCCGCTTCACTTTCTCTTCATACACGACCTCCAAATCTTCTTGGATGTTGATCAAATCACCATGGCTAGAGCTTTTCCAACATTTCTCCTCTTTCTTCACCTGCAAGAAGAAAACATGAACACATTAGGGTTAAGACTTGTGAAATTCGTAGCTCTCACATGCATACTAATAGGAAGCACCAAAAGACTAGTATATCCCATCTAGAAACCTCCAAAAGGACCCCCAATAGGTCTCCCATCAACCGAAGGGCAAAGGATAAAGAGTTAAGCACAAGTTGACTTGGTTTGGATGGATTTCGGAACCACGTTTTTGACTTTTCGCCTTTAGCGATCGACCTACACGGGGTGGGCGGTCGACCTAAATTCTGTAGAGATGAAAATTCCCATTTCTAAAAATTTCGGTCGACCTAAACTTTCTGGCGATCGACCGCTAGCTACAGTAATTTTAGGTCGACCTAAACCTACAGAAAAAATAAAGAAAAAATAAAAATATTAGTAAACATGTAAGAAAACATGCACAATGATCCCAAGTGATGAATGCATGAAGTACATACATAAAATCATTAACAAGGAGGATGAAAATACTTGGAAAACTCAATCAACCACAACATAACATCAAGATCTTATGGCTATCCAATTTGTGCAATAAGATAGCATCATTGAACCAAATTTCATATATCATTGGGATGCCAATCAACAATGCGATTGGGTCTAATTTGCCAAGTGTATACGCAATGTATATGAGCATCATTCAACCCAAATTTACCAAAGTTCACATGAGATTCAAGCTTGAGCACTAACAACTCATTTCTTCTAAGATTTACATGATGAACTCAAACATTTAAACTAGCCTCAAGACCCTATGAAGAATATGCATGGAGTGCATTCAAAACCATACATAAAAAACTATTGAAACTTCATTCCATATCACAACTTCAAGCACATAGGAGCCCAATCTTTCTCAAACAAGAAACACTTTCTTAAGCCATGCTTTTTAGGCAAATATGAGCGTATACAAGAGGCATGTAGAAAGTCTTATAACTTCATGACCCAAATCTCATATGGAGGAACCACGAAAAACCTTTGTTGATGAAGTGTATAAAGCGTAGTAAGAGTCAATGTAATGCAATGAGAAAGGTAACTCCCTTATGGGAGAAGAACTTCATTGATGCGCTCCTTTGAGTTCCAAGTATGAGCCATGGGTTTTGATCCTGCAAACCAAGTTAACTAGCATGAGTTCATTCAACACTAAGAATTCATATGATTTTCAAGTGTGAAACTTGAAGTAAGCTGTTAACTCATCAATCACGATATACACATGTTGCTCAATGAAATACATACACAGGCATGCTCAATGAGCCATTCAGCCCAAGCACAAACATTTGGTTATCATTAAAGCCAAACACCAAACAAAGCACAGTTGTTTTATTATCATTAAAATCAAACACTAGGAGATGCAACAATCTCCTGCAACAATCTCCCCCTTTTTGATGATGACAAAACAATGTGTGCGAGAGTACACAACAACATTCTCGACAAAACAATATGTGCAAGAGTACACAATAACATTCTCAACCAACATTCTTCTCCCCATTAAGCACACAACCAACATGCATTGAGCACACAACCAACAATTGAGCACATAATATTTCTCTCCCCCTTTTTGTCATCTACAAAAAGACATGGGGTTAATTGACATGATATGAACATGTTAGGCTGGAAGAGATGATACCAATGTGAAGACCAATTGATGCAAAGATAGGGGATTATGTGACATGATACCAATTATTGGAAATGGGTGGCCTCAAAGAGATGAACCATTGGTTGAAGATTTATGCAACATGAAGCATTCAACATGATAGCATGCAAGGTCGAGAACCCATTATCGATATTCACAAGATGCAAGAGCAAAACAACAGCAAGATGGCATATAAAATAATTTTCTTTGATTTTTAAATTTTTTGATTTTTATATTTTTTGGAAATGCATAAAAACTCAATGCAAGCATATGATGACATTATGAAAGCAAGCATATGAAACTCAATGTCAGCATGCAATGCAATAAAAATCAACTTGGCCAAATATTGAATTCAAAAACCATGTTGATTATTTCTATGTGAGGGTCACAAAGTTTTGATTTTCATGATTTTAAATATTTTTTTAAATTTTCTTTAGGAATGCACGAGGCTAAATGCATACAAATGATGAGATGTATAATGCACTATGCAACCAAGCAGATATGTATACGTATATACATACAATACAGCTCCCACATACTCATTTAAGAGGGGAATGGGTATAAGAAAAGTGCATGAGAGTCAAAACAACTAGGATGCTTATGTGTATCACCTAGGGGATTGTGTAATCACACAGATGAGTTATGTAGTAGTCAATGCAGTCAATCAATTATTTGAATACATATTAAATCAAATTTCCATATGTGTAGGTTAACAACATGAAAATAGACTGTAGTCATATGGATATTCAGATTTTCAGATCAACACAATGATAGATTATACAAACTGCATTTCATTAAGAGAACAGCATATTGGAGGCTACGCTCTGCCACAATGAGTTTTCACCATTTTTTTAACTCAACCAATATCACATGATAGACATATTTTTTCAAGAGTGATCAGGTTCGAATGATTCCTTCTTACGCGAGGAGACACATCGAGCTCATGCTAGAATCCTCGGTTACTCAGAATACTGAACCATTCCACCTAATTTTGAGCAGAGATACCAGTACAACACCTTTCTGAAGTAAATCATATCACGTCTCAGGTGACATGTGCCCAATTTACTCAGTGAAACTAGGCATTACTCTGTCATTCTTTTCGGATTCTTTCTACAGAAATAGGCAGGCAGCTTTTTCCTCAACTGTCTCTTTGACATTTATGCAGCAAGTTTAATCTTTCTAGACTGTTGAAAGGAAATTCCTGCATCCTTATTTCTAACACTCATTTTCACATTTAGTGCATGGAGTGTGCGAATTTGATTCAGCATGTATACCAAAAATTTCATGAACATATAACAGTGCAGTTCCCCCTAAATAGATGCACTTATCATAAGATTACTCCTCTTGAGTATAAGACATGTAGCACTCTAGTGATGACTCAATTTACAACGTTATTTAGCAAGAAATATGAGATCTTAGAAATTTCAAGGAAGGGGGTGATTAGCATATAATAACATGCAAACACACAACGGGAGTATATGCAATATGCAATGCAAAATGTAATTCTTGTTGGTCCTGAAGACATGATACCAATGTTGAAAGCAAATGCACTACGTGAATGATATGTAGATATGATATGCAAATAGATATGATGTGCAAATGTGCAATGATATGTAAATATACAATATGATATATGGTCTAAACGCACTTTATGAATTTTCTAATGCATGCAGCTTATAAACACATGAAAATGTAATGTAAGATGCAAGATGTAGCATGGATGCAAATTACAAGTTCAGTTTTTTATTTTGATGGTCTAAATGCACCGAATGCATTGAATTCTAATGCATGCAACCTATCCCTATATGAGAAAGGAATGCAAGATGCAAAAATAAGATGGGAAGACTGATTTTCAGAACTGTTTTCAGATTCCATAAGAGGACATTCAGTTTTAAAAGATGAACAACAAGCATTTCAACACTAGGCCTTTCAGAGCAAGGGTGCATAAAAGATTGGAAATGAGTAATGCATCCCATTTGTTTTTAGAACCTGTTCAAAAATAGATTTTCAACAAAGTTTCACAAGTTTAAAAAGTCATCCACATGCCAAACAGATTTTTAAAGTTTCGGTACGAGGTGGAGGTAAAGGTCCGAAAACCCAACTCATGCATAGTGAGAGCTTCTAAGTGAACGTAATCCACCCTTCCACTACACACCATTTGATATACTAGAAACTCAATTATGTTCAGATGCTTATGCATTTCAGATAGAGAAGTATTCAATAGGCAAAGGCATCATGCTTATTTCTCAAAATTTTTAATTCATTCAACCAATGAGACATGTTCATCATAGCAGAATACAAGGGTAACAGATGATATTTTCAGAAACAAAATCTGTCAAATGAACAATTTACATTTCAAAAATTTTGCCTTCTGAAGCAAGAACGAATTTCAGATTCAATTCGAGTGCACATGATATTTCAGAATCTCAAGGCAAAATGATTTCCTTCTAAAGACATGATTCCTCATTGGCCAAAACAATCCATTTTGAATTGTGGTACAAGGCGGAGTACTTGATCCGAGAATCACCTAACGCATGGTGTTAGCTTCCTGACAGACTTAATCTGTCATTTCACATAACATCATTTTATATACCAAATATTCATTTAATGAGAGCATGAGTGGCTTGTAAGGAGATGCAATTCATACATAACAAAGTAGCCGATGGAAACCATCAGAAATGCCAATTTGACAAAGAAGAAACAAAGTTGGGGTTTTACCATTTGAGTGTGTCTTATTCCATTTTATTGAACCCCTTTTCATTTCTCATTTACCTCAAGGCACACCTTTACCATAACCAACTCATTCGTTAGATTTTGGCACCCAAGCCTTCTTGGGCCCTTGGAGATTAGAAACATTTCTACCAGAATCTCTCCTTGACATTCTCATAGCCATCATGCCATCAGTCTTCATGATCCTACAATCTTCAATAATATGTCCATGGTTTCCATAATAACGGCATTGAGGAGAAGTATTTTTGCTAAAAGATTTCCTTTTAGGAGTAAAGGAATTTTCAAGTGCATTCCATCTTCTATTTTCAAAAGATCTAGATTTAACAAAATTAAACCTAGCATTCATTCTAGAAGCATGGAAACTTTATGTTTTCAAGAACCAACATTCTTTCATAACATGACCGTATTTCCCACAATGAAAGCAACAAGGTGATGTAGGTCAACAGAATGAGTTACCATCATTTGCATGATTTTTTGTGAACAAGTTTCTCTTATTGAATGCAAACCTTTGAGTATGAAAGACATGTTCATTTCTGAATTTTCTTTGAAAATCACGCTTAACATTCATGGCTTGAAAATCATCCTTTTACTTCACAAATCAATTATCAATTATATGGCCTAGTTTATGACAATAGAAGCAAGAAATATTTCTCTGTGTTTTGAAGGCAGAGTTATCTTTGCATGCTTTTTCATCATCCATTTTCATGACAACACAATCATTCATTTCATGGCCATACATGTCACAGTAAAAACATTCAACATTCAAGTTCATTTTTCGCCCATTCTGAATTTTTTGAAACCCTTTTTGCATGGTGGGTTTTGTGTGGAGATTTTTCTTTTTCTCAAAACTATTTTCAAAAGTTTTCTTTTGAAAAATGGGAGGAGTGTGAGCGACGTCACGCGGTTTGAGGAGCGAAGAAGACGCGGAGCGTGCGGGCTCCTTTTTGTTTACTGCAACATAGAAATAAGATAAAAGAGAAGGGGCCACCACGGGAGATTGCTTCGGCGGGGCGAGCGGGACACATGTAATATAGCAAGATATGGGGGTTAAAAGGCCATAGCGGGAAGTGACTCGCCGTGGCCTCGGGGGGACGGGAATGGTGCAGAAATCAAATAGCAAGAATTGAAACGGCCATTGGGGAAGTGACTCGCCGCGGCCTCGAGAATATGAGCAGATACGAATATAACAGAATATAAGGAGAATATAAAGAACGGGAATTTAAACGGCCATTGGGGAAGTGACTCGCCGCGGCCTCGAAAATATGAATAGATAAGAATATAAGAATATATAAAGAGAATATAAGAACGGAAATTTAAACGGTCATTGGGGAAGTGACTCACCGCGGCCTCGAGAATATGAGCAGATAAGAATATAATGGAATATAAAAAGAATATAAGAACGGGAATTTAAACGGCCATTGGGGAAGTGACTCGCCGCGGCCTCGAGAATATGAGTAGATAAGAATATAACAGAATATAAAGAGAATATAAGAACGGGAACTTAAACAGCTATTGGGGAAGTGACTCGCCGCGGCCTTGAGAACAAGATGTGATTGCCAGGGGCCAAAAGACCCCAAAATAAAGAAAGTGATCGCGCCTACCTCAAGAGCGGGAGATGGTGGGTTGCTTCTTCCTCCCCCTTCGGCCGGCCGACGGAGACGGCTTTCCTTGGGTACCCTTGCAAAACAACGACAAACAAGTAACGAGTGGATTAGAAAGATGAAGGTGTAGTATTCAAATCCTTGCGATAAAAATAACGAAATGATGGCAAGACACACACCTGATTGGTGTGGTTTTAAACCCCTCTCGGACTCGAGTAGGAGGAAAATGAGATGATGGATGCAAGAAGTATATAAGAAGAGGCGCCCTTATGAAGGGGGATAAAGGATGTGAGATGATGAATGTAAAAGAACTACGAAGAAAAGGAAAGGATTGGCTTATTGGATGTGCCGATGGTGAAATCCGGCGGAGCTCCGGCAGCGTAGGGACGACGTGGAAGCGCGGTGGATGAAGACGACCTTCCTCTCGCGAGCGTGGGCACCCGAGAAGTCGGCGGAACCTCCACCTATAAAAGACCCCACGGGTTAGAAATGACTCTGGTAGCCTCTGGGCTCCGGTAGCCTATAGGATCTCTTAGAAGCTCCTTCAGAACTGAGGGGGTGGGCCTCTATTTATAGGGCTCCGGAGGGTGGAGGCGTCCAGGACCCTGGACACCTCCATCAGGGCCGAAGTAATATTTTATTCTATTGTTATTCATTTTTTTTGAATATTTTCATGGAGGCGTCAAGGGGACCGGACGCCTCCATAAATGCCCACCGAATTCCCACCGAAAGCCGCACGCAGTTTAGCACGACGCGTGGTTTTGAACGGCACCCGTGATTCAGAAATGGGCGCGTCCAGCTGACAGGACGCTTCCACAATTGGCTTTTTTCACACACGACAAACCGTCGGTCGGTGGACGGGGCCCGGTGTGCAAGTTGATGGAGGCGTCCAGGGTCCTGGACGCCTTCATAAATATATTATTTTTATTTGATTTTGTTTTGTTTTTTATGATTATTGATATTATTTTTATTATTTTTGCATTGATGGAGGCGTCCAGTCAAGTGGACGCCTCCATTATTTTGATTTTTTTTATTTTTTGGTCATTGATGGAGGCGTCCAGGCGCCTGGACACTTCCATGATTTTGAATTTTTTATTTTTTTTGGTCATTGATGGAGGTGTCCAGGCACCTGGAAACTTCTATGATTTTGATTATTTTTTTTTTGGTCATTGATGGAGGTGTCCAGGCGCCTGGACACTTCCATGATTTTTCACGGAAAAATTCAAAAAAATATAAAAAAATTCATAAAAATAGGAAATCACCAGAGTAATTAAAAATGTGAAGGCCGCCTTGAGGTATCATAGTGTAATATGAGATTTACTCACGGTAACGTCAAGAACGGCGTGTCTACAGCTGCCCCGCCTTGGCGTCTACTTTGCAAGGGAGTGACACGTAATGGAATGGTATCGAAGTGGAGTGAAATGGAGTGGGAATGGACTGATAAGTTGATGCCAAGGTGTGATGAGACACACTTTTGAAATTACTGTTTGGAATTTTTCCTGGAGTTTCAGTGAGGCGACCTTGAAGAAGGACTTTCAAATTTTGACGATTGCTTGGACAGGGTTAAAATAAGGGAGGGTGAGATGTGCACTCAGGCACGAAAATGAAGGAGACCAACTTCTCGGTGTGGAAGTACCTGGGTCATAAACCTGCAGGTTTCACCTTTGGGGAGCTGTTACCAGCCAATGTGGAAGTGCTGCGGCCAAGGTGGGTCAAACAAAGCAAAGGAATATCTGAGGGTCTGTCCAAACAAGGGTCTCCTTTAGAAGAGCAGCGTAGGACCGCTTCAAGGAAACTCAGTATTTCATTCGGAATGGAATATCTCATATTTGTAAGAATTGGAGCACAACGGCTTTTACAATAGAATCACTCGAATGATCTTCCGCAATAAATTCAAAGTCCTATATGAATGCATGCTGGGTTTAAAGAAAAATTTAAAACAAACTAAAGTAAAAACTAGCCAAGGATAATATTGTCAACTCATTAAGAATGGGTCAGGATACCGATCCGGTGAGCTGATACTAGGCTGGGGCCCGTTTATCCGCGCACCAACTCACTGAATGGAACCGTCGTCCCCATGCTACCACAAGTTAACGGCCTATCCGTACAACCCAACTTCTTCCGGGATCATCACTGTTTTTGTTGAAGGGGAACTCAAATCCCAGATTCGTTCGGGCCGCAAGGTCCTTGACATGTTCTAGTAGCGTAGGTATCATATACTATGATGCATGACATGGTGGGACCAACCATCGAAAGGTGCGACAAGAGATAGGACAAAGACGTCCGTTAGTAAAACCTGCACAGACCAGCATAGGTTAGTAACATCAGAAAGTAGTAGATTTATAACAGAATCACACCACAGTACAAGGGGGTCTAGACAAAACTCTGACGACTGACCACTGTAGCGCCTCTCCTTTCCTACACTTCTTCTCTTGCACCAAGTTGTTTCGAGGCATGCCTTTCGAGACTTTTGCCCTGGACAGAAGGGAACTACTTTGCACGGAGGGATTCTGTTGCTTTCTTTTGGGCGCGTCCAGGCGCGAGGACGCGTCTTAACCCTCGAATTCAAATTTAAAGCGCCGGGCGGCCTTTCTTCTCCCGTGCCTTACCCGCAAACGAGCCTGCTTCCTGCCGAAATCCGCTCGCCCGTCTTTGTCTTCTTCCCCTCGATCGATGGAGTTCGGCGGTCTGGACCACGGTGAAGGTGGAGAAGGACGCGGGACCCCTCGCCCAAGGAGGGACGCGCCAGAGCACGGAACGGCGTCCATGGAGGAGGAAGGGCCACTTCGGGCCCCCGAGGGACCCGAGGGGCCCAATGGCACGGAAGGAGGTGAACACGGCTCGGTAGGTCCTCCGACCTCTTCCTCTTTGATCCATTTTGAGTTTTGAAGGGAGCCGTGGGGGGAAACGGTTTCGGCGAGTGTTGCACTCAAATGATGGACGCGTCCTTGACAGGAGACACATTCTTGTTATGATGCGAGGCCCTTCTTTCTTGGTGCAGGACATGGCGAGGACCCTGGGCCTGGCCGATTAGTGGGCGAGTGCAAACGAGCTGAGCCGCGTCAGGAAGGAGAGTCACGGCAAGGCGAAGCTTGAAGACTGGCGCATACGTCTCCCTGGACAGCAAGGGAGCGTACTGGTGCAGGATAGTGCCGACTTCCTGCGGCAGTAGAGAGAGAGTTACGTGGGTCTTCCCCGAGCCGGGATACGTGCGACGTCAACGGCTCGCGTGCCCAATTAGTCGAGGTCAGGCGGCAGCTGGCCGCCACTCAACAGAAACTATCGCTCCTGGTAAGCTAAGTGCTGCATTTTCTATTTTTAAATGTGGAGCTTAGCTGAAGGCTGTTGTTTGTTCGTTCCAGCGTGCCCAGCAGACAGCGATGGTGGGAGTGACCGGTGGCGCATCTTCCAGTTCCTCGGCCCCTTTTCTCGAGATTGCCTCCCTCCGGGAGCAACTTGCTGGTGCGGTGGCTCGGGCTGCCCGGGCGGAAGAGGAGTGTGATGCCTGGGTGGCGACTGTAGCAGAGCTGCGACATTGCGGTGAGGAGAGACCTTCACCAGACATCCTGGAGTTAAGGGTTCTTCTGTAGATGATGAGGAGAGAGGCGGAGAGAGAGAAAGCTGAGAGAAGGTCCGAGCGACAGCGAGATCAGGCCGAGAGGAAGGCTTTGGAGGCCCAAGTGAGGGAGCTCCAGCTAGGCCTTCAGGTCGTGGTGCAGAGGCTAGGAGCGATGGAGACGCGCTACGAGAGAGCGCGAGAGTTTGGGGAGCGACTGCGCCAGTCTGGTCGCTTTGCCGCTAGTGGCTTCTTCGCCACGCCAGGGGAGGAGCAGCGAGTCATTGCTGTGGAGCCGGCGCCACGAGGCGAGGCGGGTGCTACTGCACGGGGATCCAGGAGGCTTCTGAGGGACCCTCACCTCAGGGGAGAGAAGAGGGACGCCTAGAGGGACGAGCATGAAGATAATGGCAGGAGTTGGCGAGCTAGTGGACCCACCTCCTCTCTATGATCATGATGTTTATGACAGCTTATGTAGAATTATGAATGGAGTGATTTGATTTTCTACGGCTTGTTTGTTCTCTTGTGCGTTCCTTCTTCCCTACACTTCTTCTCCTTTGCATTATTCCCATGTGATGGGTTTGCCGAGACTCCACCCCAAGCAGAGAATCGCGTCTTGTTGTGACCATTTTTCACGGGAATCTACCGTCGAAGTCAATAATGACGGCCCTAGTTCCTTCTCCCGGATGTTGTGTCAAGTTTTGCGGACGTCCTCCAAAATATGATAGGGTATCCCTAGATAACATAGGGGGCTAGTCGTCATATTCTTCGTCCAATCAATCACCATGTGCGAGCAGTGAAGTGACACACGGGACCGCATGGTAGGTGCCTCATCGCGAGGGCTATCATTAAAGGTGATGGAGGCAATCTTGGCCTGCACTCCTTCCATTTCTATAAATTCTTGTCCCTTTTATCCTCCCAGGTATATCGAGGGCTAACTCGAGGAGCACAAGTTCTCACGGGAGAGGAGGAGTTCAAAATTCTGAGAGTTGGATGGAGGGCGAATCTTCCCACTCTTCGAAGAGAAGCAGGTCCAGTGGTAGTAGTTCCAGGAGGCTTTCGGACCTCGAAGGGCACTTCAGCGAAAGGACCCGATCGCAACTCGTAAGCCAAGTTTTCCTGGCCTTTTTTCCATTCTTTTTTCTTCCTTTCTTTCTGACCAAACCTCCTCTCCATTCCCTGCATGCGTAGAGTGTGATGAAATCACAGATCTCATGGGAGTTGATAGTGGCAGCATACCGAGGTCTCCCAGATTTTCAGAAGGCGAGGCTAGACGTGATGGGATTTGACACCTTTTCTTCGGATCGAGCCGCTCGAGCTCGACCTGGTTCTGATCCAAGCCTTGTGTGAGAGATGGGACCCAGTGAGTCGGGCATTCCTAATACCATGGGGGCACATGGTGTCCAGCTTGGAGGATGTGGTCCGGATCACAAGTCTGAAGGTGGAGGGCGAGGCAGTGACCGGGGTCACTTATGCGGATTACCGAGAAGGTGCTCGGAAGCTACTGGGTTTGGACCTAGATGGTCGGAAAAACAGGTCGGTAGTTAGGGCGTCCCTCATAGATGCATTAGGGCTCACCGACACTCGTCGGCGGGACGATGAATCCTCAGAAGAGTTCATGGAAAGGATGGAAATAGGATGCCGTGCCGTGTACTGCACAGATTTTAGCAACTGGGAAAGATGCAACATAGATTTGGGGAGATTTCTCCTCTTCCTTTTGGGGAGATTGGTACTGAGCTCGAAAGGGGACGGTATCCAATGTCGCTTCCTGGAGCTGCTATCAGACCTTGAAAGAGTAGGATACTATGCCTGGGGAGCTGCCATGCTGGCACACTTATTTGCAGGCATGTTCCAAGAAGCGGATCGTGAGATGGCTGTGAGTGGTTTCACACCATTCATTCAGGTATTTTTGGTTTTGCTTGTTTTGTATTTTTTTTTTTTGCAAGGTACTGATGACCTGCGCCGAGCAGCTATGGAGCTATTATTACCTCCCCATGGGGAGAGCTCGGCATTGGCGACCCGCGATGGTGCCGCTAGCCAGGCGGTGGGAACCCATCATGAGTGCGGCACCCCTATCCTACCAACTGATGGTGCTAAGGCGGGAGCTACAGAAGTTCCCTGCAGCGATGGTAAACTGGAGACCCTACTCAGACATGGTCAATGCCGACCAGCCGTGGGTTCTAGCAAGTTGTGCCCAGTTCGGACGGGAATTGTGGATGCACTGCCTGAATGAAATCGAGCCGCTTCGGCTACGATTGGTTATGAGGACTTTGGGACTGGCTCAAGAATGGGTGGATTCAGCTGCGCCACCTCACGTTGGGAGAGAGACGCGAGGACCGGCAACCTGCATTGACTGGCGTGTGCGATTCCCCGAATAGTACGAAGACTGGCAACGGGGTGGCATAATCATGGAATCGTAGGCACGGGATAGCGAGGATTACCTGCGTCTATACAAGACAAGGTACGCAGAGCGGTTCCAACCCCGGGGACTTGCGGAGGTAGGTCTCCCCTTTTTCTCTTTTCTTCTTTCTCCCTTTCTTGGTTTTCTAGTGGAAATGCTGACTCGTATGGCTGCAGGATATCCGTGATACGATGATAGCGACTTTACGAACTCGCTTGGCAGAGATGGAGCAACGGTTGGGCGATGCCCGCGGAGCTACGAGCGCCTTGGTAGGTGTACAATGCGTTCCTAATTAAAACCGCAGATTCCAGATGTTGGCTGCTAATTCACGCGGTCGTAGCATGCCCAGATTGGCGTGGCTTCCCCAGCGATGGGAGTAGGTGGTGCCTCTTCCAGCTTGTGGATTCCCACCTCAGAACTTGACTTGCTTCATGAGCAACTTGCTCACGCCACGCAGCGTGCTGCGGAGGCAGAAGGGATACTCTATATACAGGTAAAAGTTTCAGTGTTAAGTTCTCTTTGTTTACACCTTATCGCGTATCTGAGATGGTACATCTGGCAGGAAAAGGAGACGGAAGATGTGCTTGCCCAAGCTGCGCAGAGGGTGGCTAGGATAGCAGAGCTGGAGGGGGAACTGCAGCGTCGTCCAGATGACGACTCTTCCAGGGATGCTATGGAATTGAGGATCACTCTCCAGTTGGAGAGGGAAGACCGTGAGAGAGAATGGGTAGAGAGAGAAAGAGACGAAGAGAGAGAAAGAGCCAACATATTGACTGAAAGGGAGGAACGAAGGGCCATGGAGGTCCAGTTGTTCGAACTCCAAACCAGCCTTGGTCTTGCTGAACAACAGCTGAGATATGGTGAGGAGCGCTACCGAAGAGCACGAGAGCGTGGCTTTCGTGTTGGTAGCTTCTCTGCTGCTTCCGTGGATCAACGCCGGGGTGTGGGAATAGGAAAGGGAGTACAGAGCGGTAGGAGTACCACTTTTCGTAGTTGGGTAGCACCTTTGAGAGCGTTTTGCCCTGAGAGTAGTGTGACGAGTAATGCAGAGAGAGAGGGCGGAACTTGATGTAATTTTTTTAGTTTTTGGAATAAAATATAAGGTTCGGTTTGTTTGGTTTTCACCTTTGCTTATGTTGCCTGAATCCCTGCACACATCACTGAAACAAACAAATCAGAATTTTTGTTCTGACTTGGCCCCTTGCTCAATAAGCAAATGGTCACTGTGACTGTCCTTGATAATTGGTCAAGGGGCCAAGCCTTTATTAACGAAGGCAAGGGAAAGATGTGGTGATGATGGATGCAACAGACAAGTATGCGAATGCAAACGATATTAAAGTGAAATGCTGCATACTAATGCAATCATGCAGAATTGATTTTTTTTTCTTTTTATATTTGGCATTTTTTTTGTTTTGTCATAAAAATTTTTTTTATTTACAAATATGTACATTTTCTCTTTTCCATTTTTTTTGTTGCTTTTATTATAAAATTTTTTTGTTGCTAACGCCTGGCAAGCACCCAAATGGCACCTAACCTACGTGAGAATAGGGGTTTCTTACTAACCTCCCAGGTATCCTAAGTGCACATCTAGGTTGATTTGGGCCTCTAGACCCCTCGAATGATGATCCTGCCGGCTAAGACTTACCCTGATGACAATACCGTCATGCCATGCTTAGGCTCCCAGTCGCTTCCGACCATAGGGATTCACCCAAAAGATGTTTAAGGTAAATGATTTGCCCGACCCGGGTCTGTTTCCTCACAACTCTAGATGGTATATGATGGAACACCCTGGAACACTAACGACCAACCGCGCGATGCTGACCCGGAATTAGACGCCGTCGCACCCATAGGTGACGCGCTTGCGTTGGCCTAAGCCCAAGGTTAAACAAGAAGACATCAAGGTGGTAAACATGGGTCTTAACCAACCAAAAATATGGAGACTCCTTCATAGCGATAGCTTTTACTTTTCAAAGTAGGCAACCATATGTGTATATTAAAATAAGGTCGCAGACCTTGGCGGGTTTCGCCCTTTAGAAACTCCATCTAGCTTTAATCTTCAAAGGAAGAAGGAAGAGTGTGGGGGATAAACCTCCTGAGAGGATCGGC